>OX578137.1:72954603-73572103 GCA_951213105.1 Amaurobius ferox | reverse complement strand
GAACTTCAATTAATACAGGCGATTTTACTTTTTTATGAATACTTAGTATGCAAGGCGCTCAACAAACTGAACAAGGCTTCAGTCTGTTAAATTTTGCTGTTACCGATTAGAAAGTTGTATAAAAATGTACAAAATGCTATGAATCAGCTTCACTTCTGCGGGGTTACTTGAAATAATGAAAAATGAAGAGTTTTACATATATATATATATATATACGGTCTCCGTACAGCAAAAGTTCCAATTAGTAAAATGTTCTTCATACATTCATTAGTTAATAACATACATTTCCATATTTTTATTTAAAACAATCTCAGATACAAGCCTTTTCAAAAATATCCTTTTAGAAATTAGTCACAAATTGAAATGGTAAAATTTAGTTCGAAAATATAATTTTGAGCGATACAGAAAAATATCCATATGCAAGCATCTGTCTTTACGTAATAGAGTCCCAATGATCTTGCTTTTTGAAATTTAAAAGTCGTATTAAATGTATAAAATTTTAAAAAGTACATTATATTCATAATTCATAATTAATACTATACTATTTGACCAACATAAAGTGAAATATGTATGTATGTGTGTGTATGTATGTGTGTATGGCATGAAATCTCAACAAATACAGCTGCTAATGTCCCATTTTATGTGTCAAATCGTTATGTGAAAAACTAAAATTAGAAATAGTTTTTATTCATACTAATGATTAATCCTCGAATCATTAGATGCTTAAAGTGTTTAAAACACTATTTTCTAATTAAAATGATTATAATTTCCTTAAAAAAATGGTACTATAAGTACTATGGACACATATGATAATTTGAACTTTGCTGTGGATGTGAACAAGAATTGTTGTCATTGATAAACATCAGATCAATCAATAAGCGCCCTATTCATTTTCCATATGGACAGTAAAAACTATTAATGTTTTGAAATCTAAAAAAATAAATAAATA
Source organism: Amaurobius ferox (assembly GCA_951213105.1). Lineage (NCBI taxonomy): Eukaryota > Metazoa > Arthropoda > Arachnida > Araneae > Amaurobiidae > Amaurobius > Amaurobius ferox. Next base: position 73,571,154 of record OX578137.1, on the reverse strand, counting down.
TTAAAAATGTTTACAAAAATAATTTATAAGTTCTTTTTCTTAAACGTGAGTGGCATCACTTACAGAATGTTAACGTGTGCTGTTTTCGAGAACTTAAACGTTTTTTATCTAAATAATAAACATATTTACTATTGTCAAATATGTAAATGCTTTGCAAGTTATAAATAACCATAAATAAACAAATCTTTATTTACGAGTTATTCCGATCCATTCTTGAGGGGTTGAAAATATTACTTTTCCATAGAGTATTAAAAAATGAAATTTACACTCTAGCTTTAAAACAAATTGAGGAAATCGAATGAACTTAAGTACTATTCTTTCAAACGATGAATGAGTGGTCTGTTGAGTATTATACCAAAACGGATCATGCAAATTATAAGAAATTTGCTATACTTATTATAACCCGAACAATAAAAACCTTTAGAGCGATCTAATTGAAATAAATCTCTGATTTAAGTTTTTGTTTATCTACATTGAAATTAGTTTATATGACGAGGAATACGTGTATCGGAGGATTATATCATATTGCTTAATTCATTGGAGAAAGGAAGCAGCAAAATTATCACATTTTTGTTTTCGCTTAGTTTTAGGAAACGCAGTGTTTAGCAACCATCAGTAACCATTTTCAGATTTATATTATTTGAACACAAATACAAATAATAACACGCATTTTCTATCAGAATAATGTTTTTCAAACTTCTTTGGTTGGAGGAACCTTTTGAAATTAAAATTGAGGGCGGAACCCCAAAACGAGAAAAATCTCATTGTGGTCCAAATTAGGGAATTCAAAATATCACGCGTTTTTATTTAAAAAGAAATTCACGAAACAAACACGATGCGGAACCCCAGGATTACGTAGAACACACTTTGAAAAACGCTGGATTAGGAAAAGGACAACTTGTCAAAATGCCGAGGTAGAGGAATTTAAAAAATTAAATTAATGACTGTCGATTTGTGCATTTAAGAAAAGGACAGTGAGACTGGATAAACATGCTTCATTTTTTAAGTCGGTTGTGAGGTTAGTAAAAATGAACCAGATGTTCGTTATTCGTAGCTCTAGAAAGGGAAATGGACATGCGAATGAAAAAAATTTCAGGAATACATCAACTCAACGTAAATACATAGAAAAATGGTGCGAGCGCCTAAGGACAAAAAAGAGGGGCAATGAAATATGAGGGTAAAATTAAAAATATAAAAATCTTCTTGGAGGGACCAAGTAAGTGAGTACATGTACACTAAGATAGTAATACTAATTACTATTATTTCAAAATTTTCAGTAAAAGTAAATAAAAGAATATTTAAGAAAGACATATATCAGTATCAATTTATTAGCTATAGTAATGGTATCAATTTACTGTGAGTTTTGCAAAACAAGATATGCTGTGTTAAAAAATAAGCTGCGGCTCTAATCCAGTGGAGCCGAAATGGTTTTGCGTTAATAATGTTTTTGCAAAAGAAAATATCATTGAAGTTCAATAAGTTTGTTCCTTGTTCTAATATAAGTATATGTATAAAATGATAGTCATATAAAGATATACATTAGATATATCCATTCAAAATAAGTCCAGGTATTAATACAGTGTGATCGATTAATGTGACACATGAGCCAAAAATGAGCCGATCGTGTGACACATGAGCCAAATTTAACGAGGTGGTAGCATACACCAAACCAAGCATTTTTTTTTTCTGGGAAATGAAACTTAAAAGCCCCAGTGGGCGCTTAATGGTGAAACCAATAAGATGAGGTGAAAACACCACAATGAATTAGAAGTTATAAAATGACTGTTAGTAAACAGTAATTGCAGTAATGGCTCAAAAGAGCGACCGCTAACCTGAATGAGCGACTCACAGCGGCTAAAGAGAGATTGGCGAGCTTTCTCGAACAGACCCAGCATGTCGCGTACTTCAGCAGCAGCGGCCGAAGCTCCTCTTCAGATTCTAAGGGAGTGCCATAGACGAGATTCTGGAGATATCCCCACAAAAAGAACATCCATAGATGAAATGCAAATCGGCTTTTTCCCTATTTCTAAATTCCTCCATCATCTCAAAAGTTGGAGCTGCTAATAATTGCTTCAAACTGATACTGCCGTACAATCGGTGTTACTAATATGTGCATACGATTTCTTCTTCTTCCCCAGATGAAATTTGCATACGTGGTTTTCTTCAACCAGAAAATAACAATCAGAATGGCACTTTTAAGTTTGCGGAGAGGCTGTTTTCCAACGAGTATGCGCCCTGTAACGCCTTTACGTTTCATTTCCGATCCAGTAAACTATGACGAAAAATACTTGTTTTGGTGCGTACTATGACCTCGTAAAATGTGGACCACCTTTTTTTGAATCACCCTGTATATTGAAATTATAACCACTATATTTCAAAACTTAAGAATTCGATACGAAATTCAATTGTATATCCTTGTAGGTCTGTCAAAGCCCTTTATATTACTTCTGTTGCGTTTATAACTAGCACTCTTAGTATTCGAGATATATGAATTCCGAACGTGAAAAACGGAACATTTTCGATCGTCTTTAACCTGTCAAGACGATTGTTCAAACACTATAAAAGCTTTTAGAAAATTGATCTAGAAACTGAATTTTTTACTGAAGACATTTGTCGCCTATTGCTTATATCTATCTTTATATGTTCAAACGATATTTCCAGTGTAATTAACAGTACAGCAAAAACTCGTTCGGACAAAATCTTTTGCATTTTTCGAAAAAAAATATTCAAAATACTAAAATATTGAAATTATATTTGTATATTTATAAATTGTACTTTTTTACGACAAAACTAGTATAGATATTCTATTTTTATCAAATCTATTTTTATATAATACAATATTTTTCTCAATTTCTATTTTTCTTTAATATAATATATTTTTGTCTATTTTTACTTTCCTTATATACATAATGTATAAGGAAAGTATTGTAACGGGGTCGAAAATTCGAATTTGAGTTTTCGACGGGAGAGCACGTTTCAAGCATTCCTGATCACGAATCGAAAAATTTTGAAGAAATGTCTGTGTGTGTGTGTGTGTGTGTGTGTGTGTGAATGTATGTGTGTGAGTGTGGGTGTGTGTCAGTGAGTCTGTGGAGACGATATCTCACGAACGAATGGAGCGATTCGAATGAAATTTGGTACAAAAATCATAATCCATGAATACTGGAAGCCTATTGCTTTTTAACATAATCAAATGTTCAGAGCCCCCTAAATTTTCAAGTGAAATTTTGAAAAAATCCCCAAAAAATCGAAACATGTGATAAAGTTACGCAAATAGACATTTCTTATGTAATTTTTCCTTAGAAAACGATTGACAGAAACGCTAGCATGAACCGTTCACGAGATATTTAACATTTTTCAAATAAATTTATCAAAAAATCCCATAAATTAAAAAAATAGTAACTTTTAAGAAACATGTTCACTTTTCATATGTAATATCATGCGATAAATTTGGTGACATCATTCTCGTGGATCTAACTCATTCTATTCACGAGAAAAGATACTTTGAGTAATACTTTTGTATTTGAACGCTATTAGTCATTTATACGCTGTAAGAATAACTTATTTCTCCGTCCATAACGCTTGGCGCGATTTTGGCGACGAATTTAGCGGAATGTCGCCAACTTAGCGACATTTTTAAATGTTGTCAAATTAACGAAAATCTCGCCGAATGGATAAAAATGGCGCTAAATCTCAATGAAAATGACGACTAATTGAAGAAAATTCAATATCTTGAAAAGAATGTGAGTATCTACTGTATGAATAACATTTTTTTTAACTGTAAAAGTAGTAAATTCATTGCATTATATAAGGAAAGTTATGTGCTGCCCACATCAGATTTTTATTTAATCGTCCATATTATTTACCTTTTACATAAAGCTACAATCTCAGCCGTATACTCCGAATATAACCAATATTCACGTCAAAAGTAATGTCATAACTTCGTTGCATTTCCATCTAAAATGTGGTAGAGAATGTAATATCCAATTCAAATTTAGCATGACGCATAATCTTCTGAATTAAAATACTTGATTGAGCTTCGACCGAAAATCTAATACTAATCTCTATTTTCATTCCCCATTGATATAAAAGTTTTTAACTCCTAACATATTTATTTATTCAAGTCCGCAGCCATTACAAATTTTCCTGTTTTTTCACTCGTAACAAATTGCTACAATAAACATTGATCTTCAGGACAGCACCGTAAAACGGATGGCAACAGGAAAACATTAAACCATTAAACTACAAAATAAGACTCCCGACTTTTGAAGCACGTCTCGCTTTAGAAATCATTTTAACTAAAAGAGTTTGTCGTTAATGAGTTTTTGAGAGGGACCAATTAAACGACCAAAAAAAAAAAATCCTTAAGTTCTTGTCAAGGATTACCTCGGAAATACTTGAACAGTTCTTTTTTAAATATGTTATATTGCATGGATAAGAAGCACTACCAATAAAGACAACTGTTAATTTTCTGTTATTTTTTATACCAAAGCATAGATATATAGATAAAACATTTATTACTTTTATACATAATGCATAAGGAAAGTATTGTGATGGGGTCGAAAATTCGAATTCGAGTTTTCGACGGGAGAGCACGTTTCAAGCATCCCTGATCACGAATCAAACATTTTTGAGGTGATGTCTCTCTGTGTGTGAAAGTATGTGTGTCTGTGTGTGTCAGTGAGTCTGTGAAGACGATATCTCACGAACGAATGGAGCGATTCGAATGAAATTTGTTACAAAAATCACAATCCGTGATTACTGGAAGCCTATTGTTTTTAAACGGAATCGAATGTTGAGAACCCCCTAAATTTTCGAGTGAAATTTTGAAAAAAAAATCAAAAAATCAAAACCTTTATAATAGATACGCAAATAGACATTCCTAACGTAATTTTTCCTTATAAAACGATTGCCATAAACTTTAGAACGCTAGTATGAACCGTTCTCGAGATATTGCACATTTTTTATATAAATTTATCAAAAACGCCTATAAATTAAAAAAATATATTAACTGTTGAGAAACATTTTCACTTTTCATATGTAATATCATACGATAAATTTGGTGACATCATTTTCGTGGATCTAGCTCGTTCCATTCATGAGAAAAGATACTTTGAGTAACACTTGTGTATTTCAACGCCAATAGTCATTTATCTGCTATAAGAATAACTTATGTCTCCTTCCATGACACTTGGCGAGATTTTGGGGACGAATTTCACAGAATGTGGCCAACTTGGCGAATATTTTAAATGTCGCCAAATTAACGAAAATCTCGCCAAATGGTTTAAAATGACAATAAATCAATGAAAATGACGACTAATTGACGAAAATTCAATATCTTGAAAAGAATTTAAGTATCTACTATAAGAATAAGCTATTTTTTACTGTAAAAGTAGTAAATTCATAGCAATATATAAGGAAAGTCACGTGCTGCCCACATCAGATATTTTTAGAAATATGCTCGAATTAGAGACATGTAAGAAAAAAACATTTGAATACTGTTTAAACTCAACTCGGAAATTTTGAGAGATGTATTAATATGTGTTTGTATGCGTGTATGTCTGTGTGGTGCATATTACAATCTAAGAAAGTAATTCAACATATACATTTCAATGAAACTTAATGTGGACACAACTATTTAAGCCAGCCAGAAACAGGGAAACTAACACTCGTAAAATTATTTTAAGTTAAACATATTTTAATATGTTCTATTTTATTTTCGAAAATAGGATCAGATAGGTTCTTTTCCATGGTCCATAATATAATATTACAAAACTTAATCATGTGTTTAATCGTGCCTTGTTTAATACTTCTATGTTTAGAACCCAAAGTTTTATCCTTCTATGTACAGACTGGTTTAATCGTTCTATGTATAGACTTGTTTAATCGATCTATGCATGGAAGTCCTTGATACGTCCTTCTATATATATAATTCAAAGTTTAATCTTTTTATATCTTCTAGAGTGTCTTGAAATTTTTTCTGACATCTCACCATTTTAATCATCCTGAGGGAGAAATAAAAAAATTGTCTCCGTTGGCTTCTGTCCCTTAAACGATATTAAATATGCAAACATTCAGCCTTCCAGACCCTGAAAAGGTTTATGAAGTGTCTGTAAAGTCTTTTAATCCCCACTTGCATTTTCTCTGACTTCAGGGCGGGAAAATTGAAATTTCATCAGAGTCTGTCATCTGAACTATATTGTAACCATGAAAAGTTTTAATCTTATAAGTCCTTTGGGATTATCTAAAAGTTCTGGAAATACTTTCCCCTTCTTATTTTCTCTGACTCCGGCGTGGGGAATGTCCGTTAGGGTTTGCGCCATAGGCGATACCATAAATATGTGAGATCCAGTGTTATAGGTTGACGATGGGATTCTAGACGGTCTAAAATGACACAAGATGGCTTGAAAATTTTGATATAGGTTGATTTTGTAAAAAAAACTAGCAGTAGATAGAGTTTTATTGATAATAACATAATTTATTTAAAATGTTTAGCTTTTATCGCATTACACTCAATCAAAAAAATATGGAAATTGCCAAAGAAATGTCAATAGTATAATCTTTAATGGAAAATATTAAATGATTACGTATTTAAAGGTCCTTCAAAGGTATATAATAAAACACAAATATGCAGAAAATCTTCTTTTGTTCCCTAATAAACCCAATGTTAACTTTAAAGCATTATATTCTAACAATTTTATGAAATTGTTTTAAATAATAACTTGCAAGCATTGTAATACTGATTATGATACACTTTGTAACATGAATGTAAGGGAAATTCGAGTCTCATTTTACATTATCTAAATAAATCCAGAACTATATAAAACAAAAATCTTATGTACACCTTTATAAAAAACAATCATCAACACTCAATCCGCTATGTGTTTGGTTCGTAATTGAAATTCAAAATTATTCCCTTTCGTTTCAATAACCGGTTTATAAATATCAAGACCATATTTAGATTTCAGTGATACATTTTCCTGATATTGGTATCCTAATATGAAATGATAAATTAGGTAAAATATTATTATTGTGTCTAAAAATTCTAAATTTTTAAACAACATAATAAAATATGTTATGTATAATGTTTTCCAATTTGATATATTTATCAAATATAATACAATTATCAATACAGTTCATTTGAGTGAAATTTCATTTGATTGAAATAATTGCGGGACACCTATGTTATAAATTAATGAAATCTAGGTTAGAAGTTTTTTTTTATTTATGCATATATTTTCATAAAAATTTTTACACAAATGTTTTCTTTTATTGGGTGTTAATGTTCTGGGTAAAATAAATAGAAATATTATATAAATTCAGAAAGCAATTTAAAACGTAAAATTTTGCAGTTTTTAAATATGGCATAATTATAAATTCAAACACTCTATTTACCAAAGGAGAATATTTTAATTGGTGAAATTTGGTTTCTTCAGGATATTTTGATATATTAAGGGGAGAAAAATGAAAAACATATATGAGTAATTTATTTATCAGACAACGTAAATTTAAAATTTATACGTTTATGTACAAATTCTGAACACAAAAGCAAAGTAAACATTATAAACAAATTACGCTTCAAATTTGGCAGTTTTAGCATATGTCCTCCTTCAGTCATATCGATTGAAACATTGAACTTTTAAAGAATTCAGTTTTGAGGAAAGGCTATATTAGAGACATGTTTTATAATGTAATTATGAGTAAACCGCGTTTTATAGTTTTAATTAAATGATATACGCAATACTTATGTCTTTCGATTCAACACTATTTGATCTTTTTTACTTTCCTTATACAATTACGTATAAGGAAAGTATTGTGAAGGGGTCAAAAATTCGAATTCGAGTTTTCGACGGAACATCACGTTTCAAGCATCCCTGATCACGAATCGAACATTTTTAAAGTGATGTCTGTGTGTGTGTCAGTGAGACTTTGGAGACGATAACTGACGAGCGAATGAACCGATTCGAACGAAATTTGGTACAAAAATTACAATCCGTAAACACTGGAAGCCTCTTGTTTTTATAAGCAATCGAATGTTCAGAACCCCCCAAATTTTCGAGTGAAATTTTGAAAAAATCGTCCAAAAATCAAAACCTCTAATAAAGTTACGCAAATAGACATTTCTTATGTAAATTTTAATTAGAAAACGATTGACATAAATTTTAGAACGCTAACATGAACCGTTCTCGAGATATTGCACATTTTTCAAAAAAATTATCAAAAAATCATATTAAATAAAAAAAAAATATTTCCTACTGAGAAATATGTTCACTTTTCATATGTAATATCATGCGATAAATTGAGTGACATCATTCTTGTGTATCTAGCTCATTCCATTCATGAAAAAAGTTTTCTTTGAGTAATATATTTGTATTTGAACGCCAATATATATATAGTCATTTCTCTGCTGTAAGAATAACTTATTTTTCCATCCGTAACGCTTGGCGAGATTTTGGCAGCGAATTTGGTGAAATGTCGCCAACTTGGCGACTTTTTTTAATGTTGCTAAATTAACGAAAATCTCGCCAAATGGATAAAAATGACGCTAAATCAATGACAATGACGACTCATTGAAGAAAATTCAATATCTTGGAAAGAATATAAGCATCTACTATAAGAATTACATTTTTTTAACTGTAAAAGTTGTAAATTCATTGCATTGTATAAGAAAATTCATGTGCTGCCCTCATCAGATTTTTTATAACGTAATAGACAATGCCCCTTTTTTCGAAATATTCCTACCCTTTCCCCTTGAAATTATTTTGATTATGTTCTAAAAATTAATTTATTTAAAACAATTTTGAATTATTTTACATCATCTATCTTATACAGTTATTATTGGTCATTATTATGATACACCGAAGTGTAATAATCATGACATTATTATGCCACTTTCACTCTTTCCTGTCATATCTATTTTAAAGCATTTGCAACAAACTATGCATTTTATGACTTATTCTCCTCAGGAGTCATATTACGTATTACCGGATATTTCAATCGCAACAAATTGATTCTCCAAGCCTTGCATTTAATGACTACTACACCATCAAACGGATGTTAACTGTAAAAACTCCGTTACTAAACATCAAAATCTTCCTAAGTTCTTAAACACGTTCATTACGAGGATCATTTTACCTCTAAAGCCGTTCTAAAATGAGTCCTTTAAAGGGGCCAATTAAACATTCTTTTAACAAAGATTGGTAACTTTGCCCTTAAAAGTTGCTTAACAAATGTCGCATCATTCTGAGAATGAAAGCAAAAACCAATTAAAAATATTTGAAACTATAAATAAAAACAGTTATTTTTAGAAAACTATTTCCCGTTGCAAATAATTGTTTGCTCATGCAGTATTATGTTAATAGCAATAATTCGAATTTATTACACTCACAAATTTAACAGATTGTGATCATATTAAAATAATTTTTACACTGTTAAAACTCAAAGAAATGTTGATGGATTAATCATTAAATCAAGAGGGAGAGTTTATATGAACTATGAAGCTTCTTTAATTATCATCAGAGGCAACATGGCGCTGAAGGTTATGAAAATGCATAGAAAATTTATGAACTCTAAGACCAACATTTCTGATGTTATTCGGCCTACATTTAACATTCAGGTATGATATAAAAGTATTATTTATTTTCGAAGAAAATACATTGCTTCAAAATTCCACTTACGAAAATCTTATTCCCATTTGTGATGACGAGATTTGGATCTCTCATCACTTTTGCATAAAACGCAAAATCTATAATGTATTTCTGTTCTTCATATTTATTTACAGCTTTATCACATATTTAATTCTGCTTTGAACTGCCTCTTGTCTTGCATTAGTATAAATTATATTCTAATAATATCTATCTTTTTAATCGCAATCTAAAGCCATTTTTAAAAATATTATTTGGAGTGAGCGTGCACTCAAAGAGAAATATTTTTCGTTAGGTTCAGCGTCATTTTGGCAGGCGAAAAAGGAAGTGAAATGTAAGTGTTTAATAGCTTTGTATATATTTTCGGCTGAATAAAGTATATTTGCGATGCGAAATTGTACCTGGTACCGACGAGCAGGACGATGAACAGTTGGCATTTGTTGACATAAATGGAGATGGTGTGAGAATTGGATTTGAACGGGAATATCTGTTATTTTTGTTGTTGGATAGCTTTCTCGCAGGTCCAAGTGACGATCAGAATAAAAGGAGGTTGAGGGATTGCTCGGGGCGCATTCCCCAATTTGACTGCCAACATAACTACGGTAGTCCGGCTCCGTCCAGTTTTACTTACGACTCTCACGTCGAGTTTCGGGAGTTCGACTCCTAAGACGATTCCTGGAGACCCGTGAGCTTGGGGGATGTTGTCACGTCTGATGACGGATGATTCGAGGCCCTTCCAGATCGAAGAAATTATCGACTCTTGAGCCCTAGGCCATGCCGGTCCGTTATGACAACGGCGCTGCCTATGGTATTAACCCGAGGACCATGCCAGGGTAGACTCTTTCGAAACCGAGCCTGTCGGTGTAATGACGCTGACAGCTCAGAGAAGGTGAACCGACCTTTCTACCAGAAACAGGGGAAACAACCCCGTGTGGATTCCCAGCGGATGAGCGGAGCTATTTATGTTATTCACGGCTTCAACTTGGCTTGAGGTAAGCCATTTGCATTATCACGAACTCCAGCTTTCCCTAGATTAATTCCGTACATTTTCTGACTCAACGAAGGGTGAGTCAAATGTACAATGTATAATGTATAAGTCTGGATTTTGGTCAAAATTTAATATATTAGGAATAATTTCACTCTTGAGTGCTTGCTCCTATGTTTTCATGACCATACCAAATTACCATACCAAATTGTATAAATATGATTTAACCTTTACCTTACGGCTCCAAGAATCCATTTTTTCAACTCCATAATGGCAAAATAATTAAAAATTCCACCCTTCTAAATAAACACATTCAATGACTTTGTCTTTTGTTCGTAACTCGTTCCCCCTTCACTCAGGAGAAACTTTAAGGAAGGGCTGCAGGCATTCTTCAAGTTTTCAGAAGAAGATTTAGAGTTTCAAGAGAATTTCAGTGGTACAACTGTTGTACCGCCGTAAGAAAAATGTTAATATATTATTACTGTTTGCCACATATGACTTACATATTATTTATATTATTATTACTGCGGCTAAAGGCCAGTGGCATATAGAATAAGTCCTCCTAAGTCCAGTGGCATTTCGATTGATAAGGATTCAGCTTTCGTCTAACTCCATGAAACATAACGTCATTAATTAAGTTACATTACATTCTGTGTGTTCAGTTAGCCCATATGAGTTATATATTATTTAGGTATATATTTTAACTGGAGAAGGCGGCATTCTTACAAGGTAAGAATTTAAAATATTTGTGTTTTTGATTTAATGTATTTCCTCAATGCGCCTAGTCACAGTGCTAGCCGAGAAAGGCACATGTGCTATCTTTTCCACAGCTGCCTCTTCTGGAAGTTCACGGCAAATGTCTTTAGTGGAGGGCAAGATCAATTCTTCACCGAGAGTGAATGGCTTTTTAGCCTTAGCAATACCTTTAGCCACCAAATATGATGCTCTCAGTGCATTCTCCCTTATTGATGAGGTGGCCCTCATAAATGTCTTCTGTCCTTCTTTTTCCCGTTTTTTTTTTTCAAAATACTCCAGGCGTCTGTCTTTTAATCCAGGGTGCTTGACGTTCAAGTGGCGAAGCAGTTTTGAAGGTTTCATTGCCTCATTAGAGAGCTGGTCGCCGCAAACTATGCTGAGCGGTTTTGGTGTGTGGGAATCACCTGTCCCGACAAATCCGTATTTCAAGTAGGACTCATGGTGTTGTCTGTTAAAAGTTACATGTTTCTTTGATGTTGAAGGCTCTTCTTCTGTCTCTTCACTGGGCCTTTTATTTTTCCCAAGGAAACTTTTTAACGACGCCTGTTTTGTACTCATTTTTGCTAATTTGTGGTTTAAGTTTGAGCAAACACAGTATACACGTACACCAAGCACTGTTAAACATGAGAAAGTACCGGTGAACAGAGAGAAGAGCGATACACACCTTCTCTTTACCAAAGCTAGAATGCCACTGCCGCTTGCAGCCGCTCAGCTCCAGACGTCACCTAAAACCGCCCCGATATCACGATATTTTGCGCATGCGCGGTATTGGTGCGGCTTTAGGTGACGTTTCTCAGCTCCCGGTTAATCTCTCGTCCATGGAAAGTCGCACAAACCCGAGATAAGTACAACACAGTAAATAAAATGGAAATAATTTAATGTTCCTTGGGCGGCCCGGTGCCATTTGATCCACGTGTCTGTACGGGTCCGCGGCCCAGGGGTTGGGGACCACTGGTCTAGTACACAAAAAATGTATCAAACGAGGATTAGGGTCAGTTTCATCAATAGAAACACTGTTGAATGGCGCTGATGACCACTGAATAATTGTCCCATGCGCCAGTAGCATATGTGTTGCTTTTTGATGAACTTCACAAATTCAGAGAATTTGAAGAGACCGACATTGGCAAACAGGTTTCTATTTACGGAGTCGATTTTTTGGGTTCGCCGGACAAAGTCGGAAGTTCACCAGGTACTGCTCCAAGAAATTATAACATACAGCAAGGTAATCTTTTGGCAACTTGCAATCCTATGTAAGGTGCGTCCCCGCGCGATCTTCAGGCATCTGGTCTGGAAGAAACAGAACTCAGTGATCTTGGGTCCGTGACCCGGACATCGAAATTGATTTTTAAGCATATATCTATATAAATAAATTGGAAAGCTTGTAAGTGGCTACGTGTGTATGTGTGTTATCATCACGAGGAAATGGCCCCATCGAATTTCATTAAATATTGTAGGGAACCTTAGAACAGCTTTACTTTAAATTTAGTCAATGTTTCGAATTCTTAGGACAATGGATTGTTGATATATTAATGAAAAACGCGCAATTAAACTGTCCATAGAGATAACTCACAAAAAACCTTCTGCAAGTATTATACAGACGGTATTTTTCCACCAATTTATTTGAAGAAAATTACATCATGCCGCTTCAATGGAATTAAATCTAATGTGTTTACACGTAAACCGATTTTTATTGAATATTTTTCAATTTAAATATTAAATAAATGTATATAGAAATTTTTTTTATCGAAATTGCATTTCTGGCTGGATTATATAAATTACGACTTTCGGGTTTAAATATTATAGACTTTATGATATTTAAATTTTCTTACGTCATTTGTTTTATTTGGGCAACTAATTTTCAAAATGATACATTTTTGTTCGGGTTTATTTTCAAATCTACGAGAGCATATAAGTATTACGGGTATATCTTCAAATTCGATTTTAGAGCTTAAAGTTCAGAATATATTGATTTCATTTCATGATTTTTGTAAATGTGTTTATGAACGAGACCAGGATGCTCCATTCTTCAGATCTGCCTGTGAAGATAATTTTCTATAGCGATAACAGACATACTTAAACCTATTTTAGAAGAATAAAATTAAATAACTTAATAATGTTTTGACTGGTATTGTCATTTAGAATACTATAGGAATTTGCACATAATTGTGAATTTTAAGTTTCTTTATATCATAGATTCCGTGAGAAGAATGGATATACTGCTAGTTTTTAAATAAAAAAAAAATCTGTTTTTATCGTCTGCGTTGCTGAGAACTGTACAAATTGCAGATAATGTGCCATGTTAATAGACATCCACAGGAAATGTACCTGGCTAATAAATTGATACTTCAATTTTGGGTGGGAGAAAACAAACACTACACTACATTGACACATCATAGCTAAGGTAAGTCGTATTTCAGTATCGTCGCAGGAAGAGATATTCTGTCTCTAGCTATAGCAGGTATATTTTCACTTACATGAGAGAGATGTACAGATCTGACATTTCACTTTGATTATTTGAGAGTAGATGGAATAGAATATAGAGTGTACTTTAAATATATAAAGATAAATCACCACAGTAGTTGAATGGATAAATTTGTCTATTCAGGCGAAGATTGTTAAGTTCAAATATTCGTTGATGCGTGTTTACGGTATTTTCAGCAGCATTTTGTACTATAGGCAGATGCTGGGAACTTGCTAAACTCAGGATCCTCATATTTCGTAATCAATGTACCTTTTTTATTATAAACGTTTTATACTATGCGCACTAGAATTTACTGTTGCATAAGGGTCCTAGAAATGGCTAAAGCTGAGTATTTTCAATTCGAATTAAAATAAATATATTGTTTCAATAATAAACTACAACTGGTATAATTGCAATATATATAACATTTTTGTTTATTCAGCTTTAGTGTGACAAAGTATTAAGCGTATCTTTTCTAAGAAATATATATTTTATTCATTTTACCTCGAGTGTCCTCTTTTTTCGATACAAATAGGAAACATATGACGTACGCCACAACATTTAGAATCCACATAAATAAATATGATATGCTTGGTGAAAAAACTGGTTAAATGTACGCATTGGATATTTCCTTTTGCTTTAATGCAGAGAAAGCACAGACATAAGTAATAACTACTATCTCAAAAGTAAAAAATCCAAAACCGCCACATAACTGGAAAGGAAATGAACATTTTGAAATGAAAGCGTCAATTGAATACGGATTATTACTTTTTTCGAATAGAAATAGTTCGTAATGAAAGCAAAAGTGTAACTTTTCAGTGTATATAAAGCGTGTAAAAAGCTGTATATACCTTGAGATACTTCTTAAATACAGTGTATACAAGTTATCTACAGAAATAAAAAGCATGCAAGGTTGAATAAATATATCAACCCGTTTCAAAGCACTAAAGAGCCTTTTTTGACAGGATTCATGGAACAGAGAACTAGTACCAACAAAGGCAAGGCAGGTGCTTTCTTGCCTTTGCTGGAAATAATAATCTGTCTCATTTATTCTGACGAAAATTGTTATTAAACCTTGTATGTTTTATCTAAGGAAGTTTTGTAGATCTCTACAGAAAATGACATTTTTGTTTTCATATAAAGAAAAACAATGTGAGTAATATCTGACTTTATCTACAGTTTATCCAATTTTGATAATGTGGGAAATCAATAACATAAATTAAAGCTTTGATCCATATCACACTACCTGTAAAAAGGTAAAATTTCTAAAACGTCAAAAGTGGATTACGTATTTGTAAAGTTTTTTCTCCATTTTAAGCGGAAAACATGCATTAGATCGAAAATTAAACACGTTAGCACTGTGTTTTTTTATTCGCTTTTAAATACCAACCCTCATTGAAAATTTTATTTTTTCATCATACATTTTATTTTCCATCGAAAATTTTATTTTTTAATCTCAGTCATAGTATTATAATCTTTTTCTTTTCGTGAAAAAAACATGTTCTATTAACTGAAGAACAAACACTTCCTGTTCTTTTATACAGTCCTTTTATATCTTTAAAATAAATAAAGTGAAATGTCATAAAAGTTAAAGATATAATGATACGTGCTTTTCCACTGATGGAAAAGCACGTGATTTCCAAGATGCCTGAGCGATGAAAAGGAATAACCATGTAGAGGAGTGAAATTAGCGATAATAAGGGGTGAATGTAGCGATGAAAATTGCAAAAGGGGGTAGACAGACAACAATTATTAATGCCATCGAAAATTTTCGACAAAGGTGTCAAGCCGTTTTTAGAAGCAGGGAGACTACTACAAGGCACTAAATTGAACATACGTGCAAGCTCAAAATTTTTACATTTTTTCACACTATAACAAATGTAATTTCTGTAATTAAATATTCCTATTCTAAATACATTATCCTTTTTAAGTTTCCTAAACTGCTTTTTGAATGTATATCAGATTCATTCTATAGCTTTAGCGTATTTCTTCCAGTTGTTTATGTAACTTTTACTGAGCAGTTTATAAATGGAATGGTTTGTTTAAACCGTTTCCTGGGCAAAGACTCCTCAGTCAGACAGACGTACAGACATCAATCAGAAAATTAATGCTTAGCAGCATGGTGAAATTTCAAAACCATAGAACTCCGAGATCCAGGTTTTCGAATTGCAATTTGCATATAAGTCAACTTTTAATTGCTGATGCAGTGGAAATATGCTTAACATCAGAAATATGAAATAGCATTAGTATATGAAATATGAAATAGTATAAAAATGAAACATAACAAAGTTCTTCGCAATGGCGCACGAACAAATTAACCCTGCAGGTTAGTGAAAGTGATCCTTTCACTGAGTTATTGAAAGTGATCCTTTCTTCTTCTTCCCTTCCATGAAGTTTGAAAGTGATCCTTTTATGTCTAGCAGGGATTCATTGGATTCTGGTGCACTGAGTGCCACTTTCAAATCGATACGTCTACGACCACGCAGGGAGCTATCCAGGAGGATAAAAATAGCAGAAGTAAGCGAACCTGAAGTAAAAATAGCAGGATGTGGTCAATCAGATTGTCAGTTGCAGCTCAATCGGCCAGTCAAGGGTGGAAAAGACGGTATCCTCCTCGACGATAAGAGTTCAACTGTAGATCCTCAGTTGGTCAGTAAGAAGAACAATGGTCCGATTCCCGGTTGCAGCAGCAATGTTCTTTACAGATTCAGCATTATTAGTCAATGGAGTGGTTCTGAAGGGTCTGGAAAGAAAACACTTGTAGACACGTTAGACAATTATATATAGCGACTTTTGAATACTTTAATTTTTATATTGGTTTATAGATATATTATGATAATGCATTATATATTCATTTTATTTTCATAGACTTGTAATTTATAATGTAAATAAATAATTTGAAAATGTGACTACATAATAAGCATGATATTTTCCATTTGTAAAAGATAAATATGGAAAGAAAATAGAATACTAAGAACATGCATCTTAAATATTTACGTATCATTTTTCTTTGTATGAAATGATAGCTGTTTGAAACATTTACATGCACACATTTAATTGAAATTTAACTTCATATATTTCTAATATATGTACATATAATATGTCTACGATAATATTTCGGCAATACCAATTCATTTACTAAATCCTTTAAATATACAATTGTATCAAAATGCTTATTAAAATTTCAGTATTAAAATATATCTATGTATTTAAAATTTTAAACTGGCGTATAATATAAACGCTCGTATACATTATAAATAAATGTATACTATATGAAACGTATCTTAATTAACTCTGAAAAGTCAATTTAAAATGTTATTAAGAACCTATGGCGAAGGTGAGATGTCGTATCTTAATCATTACAGAGACCATCAATAAAAGAGTAGTTTATTTACAGGAGTATAACGAACTATATTTGCAAAAATATACATAGCATGGCGTTTGGTTATCACTGCGAAATGTCCATTTTGTGGAGTTGACATGCCATCTTCAATGCGTGGCAAAGAGAACGTCAACCTCCGGTTACTTAAGATACTTGAGATCGGTTGCATATATTGCTTGCCGCGGCTCGCTCGTACAAATAAACTCTACACGTTTAATAACTTAACAATTTAATAACAACAAGAAACTTTAACACAGCAAAGATATAGATGTACATTATGTGCTAGGTTCAAATTGCCACAGCGTAACTCATCTAGTTTAATACATGCATGTAGTTGACTTAACGAGACTCGTGAAAACCAGCCCAAACTGAAGTTGGTAAGACGAAACTGAAGTTATGGCGAAAGTCGAGACTGAAATCGTAGCGATTGCAGAGTCCTAAATATTGAACCTCAGACATGCGTATTATAGCATTTTCTGGTCAAGCAGAAACTACGTAGTCCCGTAGCAATGGTGGCACACCCCACAGACTAAACTCCGGTCTGCAAACGGACCACAGGTTATACCTCCGACCAGACATCGTCAAACTATGGCCGCTAGAATTGGGAGTTCTAAAAAAAATTGTGCGCTCACCTCCGTCTGGATCCAACAAGTACACTGGCTTAACCCTGTCCAATGACAATTTTATGTACGTCATAACGCGCGTGAACGTAGTCATCCGAATGTCCGTATCGCTGATAAGAATGATCTGGGGCTGTCTTTTATGAGCCAGTGTAGAGGCGTTGCACATGCGTCACTTGCAAAGCAGAGATTCTCTCGAGATTAAGAAGCTGTGGAGAGTTTTATGCTAATCACTTGATTTGGAGACTATGCAAATCGCTGGAGGTGGGTAGCCATAAACCAGCAGCATTCTAAGAATATCTTTACTAGATTTTCGTATAATACAAATTAAACCGAGGGGTATTTCATATTGCTTAAAAATTACATTTTCATGGAATTAGAAACACATAATTCTGTAATTCAAAATTTTTCCGTCACATTAATCTCGAATTTGCAGATTTATTGTGGAAATAGTAAAACTACTGGCTCACACCTCTTTTGGAAATTAAGTAATTCGAGAAGTTCTTAACCAGCCTGCAAGATTCGCAAAGTTTCCAGAATTTTCTGAAAGTTACCAAGTCGACGATGTTTCGCCAATTTTGTTGCCAATTCGGAACGAATTTGTAGCAAAGTTCACGCGATTCCGATCTTCAAATGATAACAATAATTTCCTATTAGGTAATCCAACAGTAGGGTTGCGATTTCGTGATCTACTTCCGTTACATCCTCGTCACATTTCCTTCACGATTTACTTCGTAACCCATGCCCTAATGATGCTTTACATCAAGAATCGTTTGAGTTTTAAAGAAGTCACAGAAATCTAATAGTAAAAACTATCGATGGAGTTTTAGAAGAGTTATCGTTAAATGTACTATAAAAGGGATGTAACACATGCACTTTTTAGCCGATCAATTTCAACACCCAAAAAACCTGTAAAATATTAATGTTCACCATGTCCAAATTGGTTAGAATTCGGTTAAGGTTTAAAGTAGTTATAATTGCATAATGCTCATATCAATATAGAGAGAGCAGCATGCGCAATAATTATATGACCATATTCATTAACTACACCGTGCTGTGAAAAATTAATATATACCACATATACACATTGCAGAAAAATAGATGAAACTTCGGAGGAGTTGTCGCGAAGCAGCATATATCAGGAAAAAATAGTGGGGATGTAGCACGCGCATTTTTTATCCTACCACACTCAGCAATGAATTGAACCTGTAAAATATACATCCTGATCACATGTACACGTTGTAAAAATGCTGTAAGAAGTTGTTAAAAGAGTTAATGTTGAAGTGAAAACGTGTATCATATGCAAATTTTATCGGATTTACTTAAGCAACGAACTCGATCTGTAAGATCTTTATCTGAACCACATATCGAAATTTTAAAGAAACCGGTCAAGTTTTGGAGACGTTATAATGTGACAATTCACACATGAGTAAAGGGGTGCAGCACGCGCTAAAAATTATTCAACCACTTCAAGTTTAAATATAAGAAGATTATTTAAATATAAGAAGATTAAAGATGAAGTAAATGGATTAAAATACATGCATAAACCATTTTTAAAAGGCATAAGAAAACGAAAATAGACACATACTGTACCGTATAACTAACTTCAGTATGTTGTTGTTGTTGTTGAGACCCAGACCGTCCGAACTACCAGAGAGGTGTAAGGTAACTGCTTGGACGGCAGAGAAGAGCCGCCCAATTTAGACCGGAACCCAGTGGTTGTGGCATCCACAGGGACCGTACCCTCCTTCCCCTACCACCAACCTCTCGGAAGGTAACTTTAGTATGTGAAAGAGCTCTTATACGTATGTATTTATAAATATTTATCAAATTAAACGTAGGTGTCAAATACGTATTAAATATAATTCATCTCAGAATCATTGGTATTGAACTAAATTCTAATTACGAAATATACAACCGAAATCATAAAATGTTTTGAAACTCATTTCAATATTGTATCAATATGACACCGAATATGTTTGAATTCATTCATCAATGAATTCAATTGAATATATTTGAATTCATTCATTAGTGAATTCAAATGAATATGTTTGGATTCATTTGGATTTCATCAGCATTGCGCAGATCACACTATTAAAAGCGAAATATGAAATAATATAGTAATTTACTCCAGAAGTGTCAATGATAATATAGTACGATATTATTATCAATCCTTGATTAGCTGCGCTTTGAAAGTAAATTTTACAGCGTAAACGAGTTCAATTATCTTGAACTCTCATCTGAAATTCATATTATTCAAGCATGTTGCATAGTAAGATGAATAATATAATTAAATGTTTTTAATGCATAATGCAAGAAAATAATATTTTATTACCCATTTTTTTCTCTTGCTAGCTACGATCCAATTTGGCCCAAAGTGAACCGTGATTGGATAAGAATATGGGTTTGCACGTCCAATGAATATAACAATATGCATGGATCGGTATTGCTCTTATTATACGGTTGTCAGCTTTACACAAAAGCGTACGAAAGCACACAAGCATATACCAGTGTTATGTCTCATAGAGAAAGAAAAAAAAATGTATATTATTATCAGCTGAAATATATATCAGCTAATGAAATGAAATATATATTAGTTAATCAGCTAAAAATATGCTAATCACCTAATCAGATGAAATATACTTATTTGCAATTTATGCTATTATATTCAGAACTGAAGCATACATGGTTTAACCGCTCCTGTAATATTGAAAAAAATCAATTGATCCGCAAAGATTCTAAAGAAACAAAATAAATTACACATGCATAAATATGCTAAATATGTTAATATGATTAAATAAAAAGGGGGTTTTCTATTATATACATGGAAAATAAATATCTTGATTATATGCAGTAAGTATACGATGTTGAAATCTGAAAATTTCAAACCAATCATTGAAAATTTTCAGAAAATTGTTAAGTATTTTAAGAATACATTTATTGTGCGAAGCATGTAACATGAAATTTATATGTAAGACAGTTTATATCAGTTTATATATAAAGAAATACGAATAACATTAAGAATATATTTTAATATATAGAATTTCATATACAAATTTATTATTCACTCTATTTTAACATATTCATCATTTTTGTCATGTTTCAAAACGTCATCTCTTGATTATGCATACAGCCAGTAGACAGTGTAGTTGTGATTTAACAAATTTGAAAGATATATTTTGTTCAAAATATACGTTGAATTTGTCCAAAACCTTGAATGTGTTGTAAGCTTAATGGTTAAAAAGTATTATTATTTTAAAATTTGAACAGACCCCAAATTTTTAGAGTAAAATTACTATTATTATATTATGCATAAAACATGTGAATTTTTTAAGGATAAATACCATAAATCTTTGAAAATTATATCCGCAAAATCCATATCTCTATCTCTACAATTGGACATACTGTTATTTTTGATGCCATCATCCATTAATTAATGCAATTTAAAAATAAAAATAGTTTATTTTTCATATTTTCAACTCTGTTCAGTTTGTTAGGAAACATTGTAAAAACCTCGTTGTCGTTTAAAACGAGAAATTAAAAAAAATATTTGTCTTCCGATGTTTCTGTATGGAACCGCAGTTGGGGCCCTATTCTAAGCT
Organism: Amaurobius ferox; assembly: GCA_951213105.1. Classification (NCBI taxonomy): domain Eukaryota; kingdom Metazoa; phylum Arthropoda; class Arachnida; order Araneae; family Amaurobiidae; genus Amaurobius; species Amaurobius ferox. The sequence goes on along the minus strand of OX578137.1, from coordinate 73,549,704 downwards.
TTATCGTTCGTAGTTCTGAGTCAGTTGATAGAGGGCGCTCCTTTATCGGAGCTACACACGCTATTTTGTTTGCAATAGAGTTTGTTCCGTCCTTGTAGGAGAGCCGCCTATTGATTGACAAGGAACTACGATCAATACGTTGCATATATATGAACTTACTGATTCTTTTACAGAGCATGAGTCATTTGTGGAAAAATTTCAGTTTTTAATCTACTCCTAATTGTATTTGTAATGAAATAGGTAAAGCTGATCATTATATACATTGTCCTTTTAGTATAATTTTCAAAAATCAGTTTTTTTATGTAAAAAAAAGTATTATTAAAGCACTAGAAATGACCACCAGTAGATTACCTAAAATTCTGATTATTAGTGGCATCTTTTAATGATTTGCTTTTTGATAAATGAACTTATATATTTTTTCTTGGGTTTTATTTTGGTTTACTGCATTTTTCTTGTTCATCTTGATTTGTGTTGTTTAGAGTATTGTTAATTTGTTAGTGTTATAATTATTGTTTTTGCTTATTTCAATATAGACAGTAGAAGGGATATATTCTTTCTTTGTAAGCTTAAATATTTTCAAATAATTCTCTGTGTAGACCAATTACTACTTTCAATAACTAAAATTTACAATGACTTACAATTTACTTCAATTACTAAATAACAATTAGAATAATTTACAATTACTGAACCTTGAGGTGAATTTCACTGTCTGAGGTCGTAGTTTGAACTACGGTCGGCAAGCTTGAAATTGGGTATCTCCTACATAGAGCTTTAAATCACGTGGGCTGAAAATAATCTCAAAATTCAATCAGCAATCTTATAATGATGGGCGAGTGAACGAGACAGTCTGTTAATATTATTTTAAGTAAGGAAAAAATTCAATTTATTAGCCTTTAAATATGTATTTATCAGGCCTTTAAGTAATAAGTTTATTTATTACTTTGTGCCTTAAACCGTCTACATTTCTCTTATATGAATACAGATAATGTAAGAGAAACAAATATCGTTAAAATAATATGCAACCCATATCAATTTAATTAATTTTTATGCTTTTGCGGTACGTACTAATTAAGAAAACCTTGTGAAATTAAAAAAAAAAATATTTGAAAATTATCTTAATAATGTTACGGGAAATTCGCAAAAAAACATGTGAATTTGTAAAATTCTTTTAATGAGAATGCTGATAGCAAAAAACGTGAACTTTGATTGGATTTACTTTATACGTATAAATAAATAATTAATTATTTCCTGTGTTAAAATAATCGCACTAACTTATATTATAATCTTAAATTCAAAATTACGTGTAGTTACTAATATAAATAAACTAAACTAAAATACAAAATACGTATTACAACTTTGTGTAGATAAAACAATCTAATGGAAGCAAAACATGATATTTCGCTATACAATGCCTTTACTTTTTTTCACAGCAAAATAGTAATATATAAAATCCATGAAACAAAACTTTTGACACTTAGTTCTATATTAAAATTCCGCGCTTTTCCTGTTGACACCTTTTAAATCTATTTCGAAGTATCCAATTAACTTATATTTGAGCAAATACAATTTGGGAATAAACAGCTGTAAGCTTAATTTATACATTGTTCTTGTAAAAACTCTCACAAAAATGTAAACGGCATCCTTATGGAAGACAAAAATGACAAAAAATGTTTACAATAAATTAACATTGAGTTTATTAAAATATAAATGACCTCAAACTAAAAAATCTCCAGGATATATAAATTATCATACTAATAGATATTGTATCTTGGAAAAAAATATAAAAATTAAAATAATGATTTGAAACCTTTTAATAGATTTAAATGGCAAAAGTATAACATGGGAATTAGTAAATAATGAACCCATGTTACTGTGTTACAAAATGTTCATTTACAAATGTCTTTAAAAAGGCGCATAATGATATCATATATATGTGAGGAAAATTTTGTCAAGTACCACTCTTTTCAATTCACAAACTCGTCATTCATGAATGCTGACATGTAAACTAATTAGGAAATACGCGATGGCAATTGTGAAGACTCGTAAAACTCACCGTTATTACTTTCTTTATATACATAATGTATAAGGAAAGTATTGTGATGGGGTTGAAAATTCGAATCCGAGTTTTCGACGGGAGAGCACGTTTCAAGCATCCCTGATCACAAACCTAACATTTTTGAAGTGATGCCTGTGTGTTTATCTGTGTGTATGTGTGGAGACGATAACTGACGAACGAATAGACCGATTTGAATGAAATTCGATACAAAAATTACAATCCATAATAACTGGAAGCCTGTTGTTTTATACGCAATCGAATGTTCCGAACCCCCCTAAATTTTCGAGGGAAATTTTGAAAAAATCGTCAAAAAATCGAAACCTCTAATAAAATAACGCAAGTCGACATTTCTTATGTAATTTTTCATTAGAAAACGATTGACATAAATTTCAGAACGCTAACATGAACCGTTCTCCAGATATTGCACATTTTTCAAAATACTTATCAAAAAATCATATAAAATGAAAACAAAATATTTCCTATTGAGAAACAAGATGAATTTTCATATGTAATACCATGCGATAAATTTGGTGACATCATTCTCGTGAATCTAGCTCTTTCCATTCATGAAAAAAGATACTTTGAGTAATACTTTTATATTTCAGCGTCAATAGTCATGTATCTGCTGTAAGAATAACTTATTTCTCCGTCCTTAACGCTTGGCGAGATTTTGGCGACGGATTTGGTGGACTGTCGCCAACTTGACGACTCTTTTAAATGTGGCTAAATTAGCGAAAACCTCGCCAAATTGATAAAAATGACACTAAATCAATTAAAATGACGGCTCATTAACGAAAATTCAATATCTTGGAAAGAATATAAATATCTACTATTAAAATAATCTATTTTTTTTTTACTGTAAAAGTAGTAAATTCCTTGCATTATATAAGAAAAGTCATGTGCTGCCCACATCAGATTTTTTTTGTATCAATACGCATTTGACGTATTAAAAATGGTACAGATAACACTAATTAAAGCTTCATTTGAAATGGCAAATGCATTGAATGTGCCTAACGAGAATAATAATACATTAGGAAAATATTCATTGAATATGATCACATTCCTTTGTTCAGTAAATCATTGAATATTGTAACATATAACATGTGGAATATTCATCTAGGTGGATTGGAAAAATAACCTATAAGTAACTTATAAGTTAAGTAATACGTTACCGTATATTAACTCATAAGTTAATACTAGTAACTAAATATGATGTATAAAAATATATTCACATTGCATATAGAAATACGTAGAAATAGCTGAGATATAGTGATTATTCTGACAAACTTACCAGCGTTAAGAACTACGCTTTCAAAATGTTTTAATTTATTTTTGAAAATAGTTAGTCACGATATCTCTGCCGATTTTGAACCGAATCATGTAAAATTTGACCAGATTCTGACAGACAACAAAAAAGAGTTATATACGTAGCTGGTTGTTTTCGATTGAAACTTTCCTTGTAATTGCATCTCAAAATAAGCTATTTCGACAATCAATGATTGTTTATCATTGACTGTCTTTCTATAGCCATCCCTTTTAAAAGCTATTCATTTTAAACCTTTTAAGCGTATATTTTACTTTCTCTCTAATACATCATAATGAACAGGGAAATAGAGGTGAAAATTGAAATTCGAGTTTTTGACACATTTACATGATTTGAATAGTTTAGAACACAAAGCGACTACTTTTAGCACAATGGCTGTATGTGAGACTTGTAATGACATACTTTAGGAGCAAATTCTCACTTTTAAGACCAGTTCAAAATTGTATATTTAATAAATTACAACACTATTTTTAAAGACTCATGATCAAAGCAAGTGGAATGCAATGGAAGAAAATGAGGACATTTCCATACTATAAAAATGAAAGGGAAAAAGGCCAAGCAATAAGAGTGGAGAATTAAAAGTGATGCACAAGACTCTGTGTCGCCTAAGTTTGACAATTTTCTTTACGGCGATTTATGAGAAGTCATAAAGTAAACAACGATTAATTTGGAAGTGACGAAATTATGCTCGACAAAGGGAAACTAATTGCCAGTTCATTCAAAAAACATTCCGAGACAAATCACAAAGAAACAAAAGACAATAAGATGGGACCGTGAAGGAGCGCTAAGGCCGCAATGGTCGTCAAATAAGAAGTTATCCCTTAATTGAATTGTTGTGAAAGAAAGCATAAGTCACCCAGTTTGAAGGTATTTTTAATAAATACAAGAAAATGGCTGTTGGTGAATTGTTAAAAGCCAAGCAACAAAGCTATTACACGAAGCATCGTCTCCCGCGAATGGAACGAACTGGGTCCACGAGAATTGTGTTAACACATTTATCGCATAATGTTACATAGGAAAAGTGAACATGTATCATAATAGATAACATCACATAAAATTAAAAAAGTAATATGTGTAAATTTTAGATTTTATTTGAAAAAGCTCTTTGAGAAAAATGTATTATCTCGAAAATGATTTATGCTGTCGTTTTAAAATGTATGCCAATCGTTTACTAATAAAAATTATATATAATATGATTCCTTATATTACGTTATTGAAAGTTCTAATTGTTGATGATGTTTTCAAAATTTCATTCAAAAATGGGGGGGGGGGGGGCTCTTGAACATTAGATTGCGTTTAAAATCAATCTTTCAGCTCTTAATTCTAATTTTCGACTTCGTCACAATACTTTACTCAAACATATTGTCTTGAGATAAACTGTCTTTAGCATATATTATTATATAGAATTTTAAGGATCTGGCTTCATTTCAAATTTAGGCAAGTCGCCAAATTAAGATTACAATTTTTTGAAATCTGTAAATCGTATGTAATCTAAACTCAACTAGTTCTTGTTTTATTTTGGGAGATAAAGCTCTAAATATTATATATAAGAAATAAAAATTAATAAAATTTATTTGAGTCAATAGCAAAAGTCAAGTTCTGTGTGACCACGACAGATTTTATATTTAAGAGAAACAGGGAGATACACAATTTATTTCAGTTCTAATATTTAAATACTGACATGACGCAGACGTCTGTAAACTTGACTATGCTGCATGTACATAAATAATAAATTTCATAGGAATACTAATTATATTCATACGGATGAAAATCCGCTTCTGCGATTGACAAAATTATTAAATTGCTGCATAAATATAAAACTATAATTTCTTAGCTCCTAAGATGAGTAATAATAAATGAATTCACCTAGATATCTATTTATAAAATTTATAATATATGTTGTATATGCAAGGCAAATATTTAGCAAAAATGATTCTATCATTAATAAACTGTATTTTAATTACAAAAGAATTCGAATATAAGAGCAAATTTACGAAAACTCAAATATTTCTGTAATCTAATTTCCTAAGTCCATAATTGATAGAAATTGAATCCAATCGAAAATATAAAATATTTATGAAATTTAGTTTTGTATCCATTTTTTCATTATTTAAATCATATGATCAAAATAAAAATCGCTTGCAAATAAACTAATTTGATTTAACTCAGTTCCTAAGCATAAATAAACATATTTAATTAAATTCCGTTGTTTAGCAAAAAAATTCGGAAAATAATCATCCGAATAATCGTATTTAAATTGAAGGTTTAATTTTGCTGTTCTTATTAATATCTCAACAGCCCCTGGTCCTAGAAAATCGACACATGGATGACGGTACTCACATTAAAGTAGAGAATAACAATATAAAATTTGAAAAAAATGAAAACAATTGAAAAAAGAAAATTAAAAATTGTAGTTTTGTATACGGAACAGACAGACAGACCATCTTATATTGATGTATTAACATATACACTCATTGTTGGCCTTGATTTGAAATATTTGCAAATTCCTGCTTATTCGAAATCGCACTGCTCTCCAAAACGTTCTGTTAATATATTGAAAATAATTTCTATAAAAAAACCTTCTAAAAATCCCTGTTTTCGATAAGCAAAATTACGTTCAATGTTTACTATATACTTCAATTAATATGTTTATGGGTTATAAGATATGTATAATATAAATTTTCTAAACTATAAAAAAACAACAATTAAAAAAGATGGATTTTTCACAATATATCAGTTCAATCACATTTGTTTTTAAAATTATCCTGAAGTTTGAGCCTCATGGAGATCGGAGAAATGTTCATCAATCTAGATGATAATTTTCATACATTATAATGGGTATATAGAAAAAGTTTTCGCATGCACCGGAATCCAAAATCGAGTAACTTTTTCTACCGAATTTTCGCTTTCATTATAGTTTGAAAGGAATTATTCAAAACATACATTCTCAGAAAGGCTAAGAAAAATTTTCGACGATTTTGATAAAATATTTTATGCGACATATGTGGCCCATGAGCAGCTTTTTCGTACTATCTCTACTTAAAATGAGATAAAAAGTTTTTCTCAGCCCGGCTTACTGCTTGGTAAGATTGCCTTAGCGTCACAAGATAGGTTTTCTAAGTTGCAGCATATATCAAAATTCTTCCTGTCAATTAAATTATCGTTTTTTCGAATTTGAGGAAATCTAACAAGCAAGCAAACATGGCTCACTATACTAAGAATGCGATTTTAATTATGAACGTTCTATATAATTTTTCGTAAACGCGATAATAAATACTTTTGAGTCCTCTGGTGGAGTGGGGGTTTTGCAACTATAGCGCAATTAAAGATTTGAAATATATCCCTGAAATATTATTATTCTTCAAGACATCTTTTACTGAGGAAATAGTATATGCTTTATTCCCAGACGAATAAAAGAAATAAAACAGAATACAATCGAAAAACTGAAATAAATGAAACATGAAATAAATGAGAACCCTTAAATACATTTTCAACGAAAACAAATGTTCCTTATTCAAGAATGTGTAGGAAGAAAGAAAAACGTGTTCGATCTATGCGACAAAGAAATTGTAAAGATCCATCAACAATGTTAAACCAATGCGTCTAGATAAGTGGAAAATTGCGATGAATCGATACGAAAGTTTTTAGTAAGAATTTAAGACATCTAACGTAGTAAGAAAACTAACACAAAGAAGCTGACTCGGTACTTCACTGATTATGTCAAACAAAACAGCGCAGCAGATAGATATCTCTCTAATACCGCCTTGTATGAAATAGGAAATGTTTCCAATCCTTAAATCTTTTAATAAGATTTGGGTGCACATTTTAAAGCTTATTTCACTATACGTAATGATAATGTATAGTGAATGAATTATTTTGAAATGATCAAACTGAATTCTTGTGAAATTTTTACACATCCGAATCCCTCAGCCAACGGCCCTACCTTGCTTGAAACACCAGTTCTCGTTAGATCACCGAAGTCAAGCAGCATCGGACGTGGTTAGTACTTGAGTGGGTGACCACCTGGGAACACCGCGTGCTGCTGGCACATTTCGGGTGCAGTAGCCCGGTGGTTTGCGCGCTGGATTTGCACTCTGCCACAACTGCCGCCATGTTCATACGGAGTACGATCACGTTAAACATGTGGGTCCGTAAGTTCTTCCGAGAGGTTGGTGGTAGGGGAAGGAGGGTACGGTCCCTGTGGATGCCCCCCCACTGGGTTCCGCTCTAAATTGGGTGGCACTTCCCGGCCGTCCAAACGGTTACCTTACAGCTTTCTGATAGGTCGGACGGTCTGGGTCTCAACAACAACAACATACGAATCACTCAAAATATAAAAGTACACATTTGAGCATGAAGCTCAATATGCACGAATATTAGACATGGAAAAATGCTATATTTATTCTCTCCATCAAATATTCCGAAAAAATGTAGGGTTTTTCTCTATGATATTCCGTGCGACAAATGCGTGTGTATACAATCGACATAGAGGAAGGACATCAAAGATCAACCAATGATATGCATGTCGTTAAACATATTTGTCTTTTTCTGATAGAAAACGGAATGTAAATCTGTCTTCATGGTAATTGAATAAGTGGCAGAGCCAAAATAAACAAAATTAATGTTCTAGATCGTTCAGTAACAATAAATATGACAGTCAAAGAATATAATATTTCCAAATATGGACATGCAATCTACTGTGTGTGGTGTGAAAATAGTGTGCTGTATGCCACACTGTGTTCACATTCATGATATCAACATAATATAATGGTGACGCTACTTAGTCGTCAGTTGTGGCATTATTCGATTTGAATAGTTATAGCTTAATGAGAGTCAAGTGGAACCACTGCCCATATGGAATACCTTCAAGTCGATAACACATGGTATTGTGTAAAGAGCTTACGGTAAAACCAGTGTTGAGGCTGCTGGTTATCCCTGGTCATCCCATCTTACTTTTATTTGCTGGTCAACAACAGAACGATGGAACCTCAACGAAATTCGGACATAAAAATTTGGATTCCATAATTGTAATGATGGACCATGCGGTTTAATAAACAACAAACTTGCCTCATGTTCGACAAGAATATCGCACCTTTTCTCGGTAAATATTAAATCATACGGAAGGAGCCATGATTGCATCAGAAGAAATGCGAGCTATAATTTTGGAATAAGTTTTTGAATGTTTCAAATCCGTGAGTAAATCTGTTTTGGTAATAGTATATCTACTGTTTCGTGACATTAGTGTAGCATTTAATTGCTGTTTTACGATATATTGCTCCTGTTTACGCTGTGCTTGTGAATGCAGTCTTAGTTATTTATAAATTTGGCCTCATTCTTGTACCCTGGTCATACACCCACGATTTCAGAGGATATGTCGTAAGTAACAATATTATTCCCCGTTATTTCCGTAGAGGAGTGTAAGTCATAATAATATATTAACTGGATTCTGCCTCATTGTTTTAAAATGCCTCATCAATAAGGATTGTGCATTTAAGGAGGATATAATGAGCTGGAAAGCACATTTTAGAATTTTCACTTGTATGCATTAAAGCGGTACATATTTAAACAATTTAAGGAGGGAATTTAATACATCATTCTCAGCTCACAAATCGTTTATGTAGTGGGGTATTCAAAATTTTATGGATCGGTCATTGTTTCTTCAAGTGGTATTTGAATTTTAGTTTGTTGTTATTTTACTCCTTTCCTATTAAAACAAAACCCCACATTTAATAAGTTGGGTAGAACATTCTGTTTTTATGACAGATTAATTGATAGATTTTGAAAGTGTGTCCTCCAATCCAAGTGCAGTGCGCATGTTTCTGTATAAATTGTGGCATTAATGCGTCACTCACTTTCTATTTTTTATAACATATAACATCATAAGAAGTTATACTTTAACTTCCACCTAAATTGATATTGAATATTGGAAAAAAAAAACATGTTTTAAGGTACTTTTCTTTTAAAAAGGTAAAAATATCATTATTTTTTAAGTATTTGATTTGTTGATGGATAGTCATTTACATTTAGGGGGAGTATGTATGCATGCACATAATACAATAGTATACAAAACTTTAAAATTTTGAATTGATTAGTTTTGAAGCTACAATGCGCAAACGGTTGGAAATGATAGTTTTAATAATAACAATATCAAATTTAGACATAGTTGCATTGTTTGTGCCTGTATTGCTTCACCAATTTTATTATAAAACGCTTTCTAATTGGAATGTTTTGATTATTTTTTTAATACTTTTAGGATTTTACTCAATAAATATAGAACATGAAAAAAATATTTTTAGGTTTAAAAAGGAATATTTAAAGGGGATGCTTCTCTTGTTTAAAAGGGGATGTTTCTCGAGTCATAAGTGATCATGAAAGGCAGACAAAAACTTATTTTTCCGCAATTTACTGTAGGGTGTTAAATTTTGCATCAAAATACCCCATGCTCTCAGTCTTATTGCTTGAAAAGCAGTTTATATAAATCCATCGCGTGACGTTTGACACATTCAACCTAGCCTTACCTTACACCTTTCTGGTAGATCGGTCTGGTCTGGGTCAATAACAACAACATTAAATCTAGCGTATTTAAATTTAATCTTTATATATTGAATTCTAACTTATAATGTGGACATATCTCTTCTCAATTGTTAAAAAGAATAAAAAGAAAATAGTTTGAAAATCTGAGCAACAAGCCATAATTTGGTAGCATTATATTTTATAAATTGTCAGAAGATAGTAATAATTAATGATGTCCAATTTCACTATAAAGCAATTGGGACAAACATGTTTGCCACACAAGTTGATTGTAGAAGGCTTGAATGATATGGAACATGAATAAAATTACAGAAGTAAAAGAAGCGATGATGGATTGGATTGTTTCAATCTTCTTGGCACTAGAATGACAAGAACAGTTTTTAATCTAATCTTAAATTTAATCTGAAATGACAATTACGCTGATTAATTACGTGTTTTACAAGTCAACGTGTTAATGTTAAATTATGTCAATGTGTAATTAAACGTGTTAATGTGTTTATAACTTTAAATTTTTCAAAGTGACCTAACTGTGCAAAAATAACTTAAATTTTATTAAATGCACTTTTTTATTATATCTAAGTAGCAGTGAATTATGTTATTATTGACAAGGCTGATGATCGCATACAATGTCATTGTGACAGAATACTCTAAAAGATCTATTACTGCAAAAACCACTTTTTCGGCAGTTTCATTGTCAATCTAGAAAATATATTTTCCTGAAAATGTAAGCAGTAAATACATTTATTGGTTACTTAAATACTAAATCTTTGATATTATTACTAATATTTAAAATATCATCTTTAAATTTAACTTTTAATTTATTATTACAAAACAATGTATCTTCAAGTTTTAACTTTAAGGGCTGTGATGCAATGATTGGCGCAATTTGGCGTCGTCATTATCAACTAAATTTATTAAAACAATTCCTTTTATGCACTAATAAATCATATCAGTCACGAAATTGTAGTAAGTTCTTTGGAAGCACGACTTGCCACATCAGGACTTGGGGACATCGAATGGCTACAAATCAGCCCTTTTGGACAAAAATTTCTCAACAGAACCTTCTTTCTCATGACCGACCTGTTACTCTTTTCATTTCCTACTCTCAAGAAAAGTTTCTGCTTTCTCGTATGGCTTCTTTTCAGTTCATCCTCTAAATCTAAATATCAGAAGTACAAAGCAGTACCTGACGCAAAAGATTTGTGCTTTAACCTCCTGGTCGTAAGATGGGCCAAAGGAAGACAAGACAAAAGGAAGGTTATTAAAAGGAGATAACAGGGAGAACGAAAGAAGAAAGGCTGGATGGGTAGAATGCCGACTGGGTCGGAGATTCAGGTCCCACCGAGCCGAAGAAAACAGGAAAAATGGTAGGAATCAAACGATCCCCAGCCAGAGAAGGACAGAAAAAGCAAAAATATGGGGTCAAAGCATTCTAGGGAATGCTAATTTGGAAGAGGAAGGGCAAAGCTCCAAACGCAGGCGACACCAGAAATAAACTATTTTCAGGCCGATCGAGGCGGCGATATCAAAAGGATTGTTAGCCGACCAATGGGAAACACAAGAAGCAGGAGAGGGGCGGAACAGACAACCAACGGAAAGAGGGAGGAGAGGAAATTATTCCTGACTGTGCAGACTGACGATGCTCTCATACAGCCAGTAGATGCGATCTACATCATTATCTAATTCTTTTATTTTGGGGAGGGCGTTTTTGAAGGATTTCAGAATTAAGACTCCATCATAATTTTCCTCCATTTTAATATAAGCTTGGAATTCTAGAAAATTGGGTTTGTCGGTCGCTGGAGCTTGGCCAAGGTGTACTCATTAGAGAGGAGGGCAGGAAAATCGTTATTTTTGTTGATTAGGGAGCTAGCATAAGATCTATTTTTGTAACAATTTTTCTATGGAATGTTCTGGGATTGGTTTCCTTTTGCTGGAGTTTGGGTAATTTTCGGCAGTTACGGTAGTTGGCTGTGTGGTCCCCTCCACAATTAGCACAGGTACATTTAATATCATAGGGTTTCGTGCAGCCTCTCGAGAGATGAGGACCTGCACATTTTACACATCTAGGGGGCATAAAGCACGTCGAGCTAGAGTGGTGCCATTTCTGGCAAGAAAAACATTGACTGGGGCCTTTTCTCCATTTATATCTCTCCGTTTCGATTTTGACTCAAGTAGATTTTCGATTTGATAGATTTTGTCCGCTTCAGAGGTTTTGGGGAGTTGAACATAAAACAAGGGCATGGGAATTTTGTTCGAAGTGGGGCAACGAGCAAGTTGCTTAACACTGATAATATTAAGTTTAAGATATTCTAGTTCGGTTTCAATCAGACCGGGGTCAGTTAGAACTGGGAGTCCCTTAATGACAACCTTTCGGGGTTTAAATTTGGTCATTAGGTAAGTTATGGAATTTATTTTATCTTTCATAAGCTTTTCCTGTATATCGCGGTATTCAGTTACGGTTTTGACATCTACTTTTAGAAATTCACATCATAGCTCTCTCCTCAGGGAGGGGGCAATGGTTTTGAGGGCCGCGACGAAGGTCACACAGTCCTTCTTGGGTAAAATGAAAAAACGGGGATGGGGCGAGGCTTGGCAGGGATGCTAGCATCCATCGCGTTCTCCGAATCGGGAACATTGACCTATATGTCAAGAACAGGTTTGATAGTGGGGATGGAGGCGGTGACAGTTGGGATGCAAGCCCTAGCAGTTTTGGTTGGAAGCTGAAAACAATCTTCGTCAATTGCAGTCCTCTTCCTGCTCCTCCTGGAACTATTAGGGGCCTTAGACGAATTAGCAGCAGCATTGTAATAGGTACTGAAGGCAAGGGATCCCTAGCTGAAACAGAGGAAAACCCACGAGAAGAACTTGTGAGGGCCTCACCTGGCTTCATTTGTTCTCCCTCTTTCCCCAGAGCAAGTTCGAATAGGGCAAGTTTTGCCCTTTGGCGGTAAAAAATCATAAACATCCATATCGGGGTGGAGGAGAAATGCTCGCATGGACCTCATCAATCTCCGCTATTATGCGTTCGATATATGAAGTGGCATCAATAGACATGGCCAACGGGACTTCTGACTCGGAAATGACAGGACACTTCTCCCGATCAGATGGAATGGGAAGGACAGATCCCTGTTCCCGGATGAGAATGGAATGATACATCTGGTCCAGGAATTACTGGAACTTTAGCCTGGCCAGTTGTAACTTGTCTCATCGGCTCATATATAGCATCCATCTGAGCACCACGTGGTGAGTCAGCATTGCTAACTACACCAGCCACGGCAGCACTGGAAGCACTATAATGAGTCCTATACTTCAGTAAAAGATCCTCATCAGACAACTGTTTAGCGTCTTGCTTAAGGAGATCCATGTCAAAACGCAGCCTGTTCATAGTGGTCAATCGCGGGAGCTCTTCGCAAACACGACCTTCTTCCACGGCGTTCAGAACCGCCCTTGCCCATCCTCTAATTTCTGCCCTTCAGGATTGCACATTATTTTGTTATCATTGGCTGGCATTATACACCCTTATTTATCTTCTTTGGTAGACAAGATACTGGGGCGTGGCCTCCCACGGTAGTTTTTGTAGCAGGGTTCAGCTGAACGTATGTGGTGATCTTTCAATGGCACATATATATTTTATTTAAATTTAAGTGTCAAAATTGGAATCTCAATGTCTGGCCACATTGTTTGCAATTTAAATGTCATTGCTTCTAACTTAAACTTTTGCTCGTCCTTACATATATTGTCAAAACATACTCTGCAGCATCCCAAAATCGCGCAATATTTGTTATCACACTAACTTTAATAATAAAATCTACAAAATGCAAATGTGAAATCATAATACCTGCCAGGAGTGTGCACATAAACCAATATATTATTAAATACACGTTTATTAACTTAAATACAGGTTGTTCTGCTTAAATAAGAAAACTATAAGTTAACGGAAAGCAAAATGTTGAGAGATATCGATATCAGTATATATCATTGCCTACATTTTTTTAACATTTCTCTCAGATCTTATTTCATTTTAAAAATCATTGTCATTTACCTAATTTAATAATATATACCTTGTGTTCCAAAAAATGGAGATTGTCGCATTACAAATTTATGTAGAGTGTAAGCTGTTTTGATTTAATTCAATCAAATAGCATCCGAAGTAACACAATTTATCAAAAAGTGTGATACATAGAACTAAATTTCCATACGTTTTCATATTTTTATTTCATAATTTTAGTAAAAACAACAAATTCATTTTAAAATGTAAAACATTTGATCCGAGCGTAGACGGATACCTCAATAAACAGAGAATTTATTAATCAGGAAATATAAAGAACTAAAGTTTCAGCTGGGATTCGAACCAGTCATTATTTTGTAAAAAATAAATCGACCGTGAGCTACTACGTCTACAATGTACACTAGGAGCTACTGATCTTTTCTTTTATAACTGCAGTTTGATCTGGGATTTTTTTGTCAAATTTTAAAGTAAGCCATATCTATTTTTTATGTTCTTTTATGCATGATATTATCCTAACTGTATAGCGCATATGAATTTAAAATCGTTGATATAATTCTTGGGGTTTCTTAAAATATGAAACTTAAATATTTTGAGTTTAAAGGAGACTTGCAAGGTTAAATTATTTGGAAGCCTGGTTAAACTTGATCTAAGTTCATCTTCCATTTTTAGTGAACTCATATTCAAGACGGAATATGAATCAGACTCTTTGACTCTCTGTTTCACTTTCTATCCCTTGAGATATGGATGACAGTATTTTCTTCAATTGTTGAATCTGATGTTATAAAGCAATTTTGCATTTTGAGAATTGCATTTTGAGTATTTGTGGTAAATAAACCTTCAAACTTGAAATTTGTGAGGAATTTCAAAAAATAGCACTGATTGCCAGATTAGTATTTCAGCCGTCAAAAAAGCTACATCAGTACTACTAATGTATTAAATCGAAAGTGTTATTTTTTTGTTTCACCATGTCGTTCTTAGCGTCAAAAATAGTTGACAATCAAAATTTGGTTCAGTAAGCTGTCTCTTGGTCGATACGAAAAGTCTGAAACGTTTCATCCTTCTAAATCGCAGGGGAGCTTCTGGAAGCTCTGAGAAGAGTTTTTGTGGGAGAAATCAAAAGTCTAGCTCTGCGTAGTTTTTGTAAAGTGGTTAATACTTGTAAGGATTTAGTTTTCTAAGTCATCGGACCTTCTGGAGGAAACAAGACAAACGGATAGACAAATGGATACATAGACAAACGGATTCTAACAGAAAATATTGTTAAAAATAGTATTTCTTTATATATATATATATATATATATATATATATATATATATATATATATATATATATATATTTTGTAAACGTATCTTTTATATTATATTTTTATACATATTTCTTTTAATATATTTTCTTTGCGCCATTGGGGAATTGAAAATCCAACACTATTAGGTTCTGTTCCAGGGTCGATAACATGAGTGTACAAATATTGAGCATTCTAGGTCAGCACGGAGCATTTGAAGGATCTGGAAAGCAATTTCGACCACTTTCTCCATTATCTCAGCCCCCGGAGAGGGAAAGAGAAAATCAATCTCAAATATGTTCTGTCCCGCAGTCTATTCTATGTGTAAAAAGATGCAGTCTTCTAGATAGCTAAGGTGCTTCTTAGAGGATGTGGAAAGAAAAAAACAGGTTATTCAATTATTATATGGAACATAAAATATTTTCTAGAATTTGTAAATATATAATAGAGTCGCTCAAACTCCTGTCTAAATAATTCTTCAATAAAAGTACTTCATTAGTAACAGCATAAAAAGTTGGATAAATTATAAACCAATCTCAAAGCCAAACGTTGTATCTTTCTTCGAAATATAGAGGCAGAAAACCGCACCAGTAAAATGAGAGCAGTGAAAGACAGAAGCATACTCAACCTTTTCCTGGTGTGGCTGCTCGGTCTATCCGGACAAACGAGGCTTGTTTACCTTCAAAACGAGTTAATATTTTTAATTGACTATTATACTGTTATTATCGAAGTAATATTATTGTTGCAAATATAATTTAATTTTGAATTTTTAATCTTTATGTCTCAATATATTTTGCTATCCAATTAAATTAACTATATGATATTTCATGAAATCAGTTTATTTTTTTTTCAAGTAATCGCTCTTCCTGCGGAAAAGTAGGTATTCTAATATATTGGAAATGGTTTGTGATAACTCTTAAAGTATGATGATTATTCATTCCTGTTTAAAATAACTTAAATGTTCCTGGCTCGAGATTCCTGGCTCGAGATTCCTGGCTCGATATGTTGATTAAAATAATTGTACCAAATTTTATTCACTGCGTCGCAGAAAAGTACAATCGTAAAAATCTCTAGAACGGCTTATGATAACTTTAGTATGTAGCTAAATTTATTTGAGAGATATCGTGCACACATACTCTCAAAACGACGACATACATGTCATTGTGAATGTGGCTGTTTCTTTTCAAAATATGCCCAAAACATATAAACACAGATAATGTAGCATCGAATTTTCAACCCTACAAATACTTTCCATTTTATATGCTATGCATTGTAGAAAAAAAATAAAAAAATAGAACAGTAATGAAATTAAACAAATCAGAAGAATCACTTTTATCTCAAATCTAAAGGAGGAGAATGGAGAGTACACTTGTCATAACATAATCCAAAATAATGCAACATGATCGCTTGAAATATAAATAAATTTAAATTTCATACAATACGCCCCAGGCAATAGTTTAATTTTGTAATAATATATAAAGCTACGGTTTAAAGACTTATTTTTTATTACTTTAATATCTACTCAATATGCCATTACTCTGAAAATACCTTGCCTTTTTAACGATGTACATTTTTAACGATGCATTTAAGTTAATTATGTTTCATTAAGAAATAAATCGCTTGGCTAATTCGTGGGTAATTAAACGAAGATAAATATAGGCTGCGTGAAAAATAGAATTAGTGAGTAGACATGAATAAAAAAAGTGCATTAATTATAAAAGCAATTAATTATTTTTTAAGGATTGCATTAATGGCAAATATAGTTATTTTTTACCTTCCATCACATTGGATAGTCAAGTATTTATATATTCTAACTGTAAACTTTGAAATATCAAACTGGATTTTATTTGGTGTTATTAATAGAAAAATCATAAGGGTGTTTTAATTATTTTAAATTCTATATGAAAAGAGCTCACGGAATTTGAAATTAGTTAAACTTTCAGGTAAAATTTGCTTTCCAGAAGCTGCTAGATTTTTTCTGAATTTTAAAGGAAACATGTAAGAAAACATTTCAATAAAAAATTATGATTGATTTCTTTATATTACACCTTAATGCACTTTTTATCATATTCCAAATCCTAATTTCTTAGAAGGGGTTAGGGGACTTATTAAAGATTCCCATTTCCGATTCATTTTTTTTATTTTACTTGAAGCATGTACTTCTCAAGGTTGGTTTTGGATAGAGCTCATAACATAACGAATTCACAAAATTCTGGGGGAGTTAAAAGTGGTTCATTATTAATTTTCACTCTTTGTTAAAAAATTGTACTTGAAACAGCTATTTCTCAGATCGTTACAGATATAGCTTATATAATAATGACTCATTATGATTCAGATGACTCTTATGGATTCAGATTTAACTCTAGGGAGGGTTAAGGTATTCCCTAAATATTTTGCAGTTCCTATTCTGGAGCGGACACTTCTGATCCAAAAATTTAAAATTTCATTGAAATATCTATTTTTCGTAATCACCTATAGATGTAGCGTAAATGATGATTGATATGGATTGAGCATCATGTTGTGTCAGGGTTGGGAGTTCACTAAGGTTATCCACTTCCATTTCTTTTTCTTTTACTAGTTCGAATTACGTAGTTGAAAATGCTGTTTCTCAACATTGGTTATAGATAAAGCTTGAGGATGACTGATGTGAATTCAGCATCAAATTCTGGAGGAAGCTGAGGGTTTCACGAAAATTTCTACTTCCAATTTTTTTTCATTTTAGTTCCCTAAGTTTCTTTAAAACATTTAATTTTCGGGATTGATTATAGATAGAGATTAGATAATGAATGATATACGCAAAGCATCGATTTCCGAAAGGGTTTGGTGATCACTAAGGAATTCCAATTCCGGTTCTGGAAATGACACTTCTGGTTTTTCAAAATTCATATAACTGTGCGGAATAAATCTACAAAAAATAATATAAATGTTTAATAATTTCATCAAAAATGAAATGTACACACTATTAGAGAGCATATGAAGACTTCTTAATAAATTTCTTGTTTATTATATTATGAAACTTTATTTTTTTTTCTTGTTGTTACCTTCTGATACAAGTGTATAAAAAATTGTTGTTTTCTGGAAAATCTCCGAATTCTATATTTTGGCAGAAAAACCTGTTTCAGAGCCTGAAAATTAATATTGAAGTTGCGTACATGCATGAGACCTTAGCTGCGA
Organism: Amaurobius ferox; assembly: GCA_951213105.1. Lineage (NCBI taxonomy): Eukaryota > Metazoa > Arthropoda > Arachnida > Araneae > Amaurobiidae > Amaurobius > Amaurobius ferox. Next base: position 73,531,327 of record OX578137.1, on the reverse strand, counting down.
AGTTTGCACCAACTTTATGCGTGAACCCAGAGACTCGCATTCGACATTTGGTTTGGCATGTGTTAAATACAGTCTTCCACAACTGACTTACTGAACTTATTCCCAACTTTCGAAACGATGCACATCTGTGAGCGTGTATCTGTGTACATCTGTGTGTCTGTGTGGTATGTGCGTGTATGTGTGGTGTGTGCGTGTATGTGTGTGCATGTGTGTGTGTGTGATTTGTGGTGTGTGTGTGTGTGTGATTTGTGGTGTGTGTGTGTGTGATTTGTGGTGTGTTGTTGTTGTTGAAACCCAGACCGTCCGACCTACCAGAAAGGTGTAAGGTAACTGTTTGGACGGTCGGGAAGTGCCACCCAATTTAGACCGGAACCCAGTGGGGGAGGCATCCACAGGGACCGTACCCTCCTTCCCCTACCACCAACCTCTCGGAAGGACTTTCCGACCCACATGTTTAACGTGATCGTACTCCGCATGAGCACGGCGGCAGTTTTGGCAGTGGCTGGAATCGAACCCGGGCCTACCGAGTACAACTCCAGCGCGCTAACCAATGGGCTACCGCGCCCCAAGATTTGTGGTGTGTGTGATTTGTGGTGTGTATGTGATTTGTAATGTGTGTGTGATTTGTGGTGTGTATGTGATTTGTAGGGTGTATGTGATTTGTGGTGTGTGTGATTTGTGATGTGTGTGTGTGATTTGTGGTGTGTGTGTGTGTGTGATTTGTGGTGTGTGTGCGATTTGTGGTGTGTGTGTGATTTGTGGTGTGTGTGTGATTTGTGATATGCGTGTGATTTGTGATGTGTGTGTGTGATTTGTGGTCTGCGTGTGTGTGATTTATGATGTGTGTGTCTAATGTGTGATGTGTGTATCTATGATTGTCTGTGTGTCTCTGTTCGATTCATGTAGTTTTCGAAATCGATTAGTTGTATTTTTTTTAATTTAATAGAGATCTTGTTTTCGCAATTTTATTCACTGAACAAGATCTTTAAATCATTTGCTGCACGTTCATTTTCCTCTTTGATATCTTAGCAGTTTATTAATTGTATCCTACCTGTTGTAACTTTATTTGTATATTACATTTTTTTTGTTCTCGTAGTTGGCATTAAACTCTTCCTGCTCCAATTACGTTTACTGCTCTTACATCAGTTATGAATCTACTGTAACGAGTAAAGTCTGCAATTCTTGTGTGTCCTTACAAACAATGCTATTCCTTGCCTTCGAAAATGGTAGACATTATTATCTTTGTATTACATGCTACTTATTTTAGTTACGAACATGGTTTAGTTCCATTACTGCAACAGAAGATTGAGCTGTACGTATTTAAAATGAGTCTCAATTCGAAATAACAGCGTAGTTAAGAGAAAAGTTTTCTTTAATTAGAGCTACTGAATACGTAAACTAAGTAAAATCCTAAAATAAAACTTAAATACATTTATTAAAAAGACCTTTTTATAAACTCAAAATCCTAATTAAGCAAATGATGGAAAACTTTTATAAAAGTAATAATATATTTTTGATCTCTTTAGATTCGTATAATACAACAGAAAAAAAATAATACTTTCTAACTTTTCTTGCTGAAAATGATTTCTAATAAAAAAAACTTATAGTTTACTTACAATAGTCTATTCTTTGAGACTTTTCCCACCTTAATCTTGAACAGATAGAAAAGAGGAATTATTGGTCTCTGAAGAGGCCTTAGAAGGTGGATATGAGAACTTTTGACATGGGTCTTAAATTCTTTCATATATGATAGAGTTTTCACGAAAATTAATGTAAGGATTATATAAAATTTAGAAGAAAATTGCATTGCACTTTTGCTCTGTAGTTTGAATTAATAGTACGATAAAGACACAGAAAAAGATAATACTAAAATATGTATTTAACATAAAATTAATTAATAAAAAATATCTCATGAACTACGTAATGAAATCATTATTTTCATACTATACGTCTGAATACAGGAAATATTTTTACGTGAGTTTTACCATTCTACTTCGAAGTAGTTAATTCGATAATTAAACATTTCTTTCTCTATATCTGTCTGTAATAGCAGCTTACAACCAAAAGAAGGCTTAACAAATTTACATATTTTGCAGTGGTTTGCTATGTTTAATACGGAGCATGGGTACGGCTAAATATATTTACAATTCTGTAATGCTTTAATACAAAAAGTCAAAATTGCAAAATACGCAATCTAATTTGCTTTAAGAATGGAGATTACCTTAAATGCTTCAAAAATTCAAAAATTGGTTTCACCTTTATTATAAAAAATAAAATACTCTGAACCTTTTAACGAATTGACTTAATATAACTGACTATTTATCTCAGATATCTTAACATTTTGCTTTCGGGTGGGACAGCGTCATTGGACGCTAGCATACATGGACGCCTATGCCTGCAACGAATGCCGGGATCGAACTGTTTGGGATAGGGTAAGTCAAATACCTGTCTTTTTGAGAGGTTCTTCGTTTGGGAATGACGCTGTCCCACCCGTAAGCAAAAGGTTAATGCATAGATAAAAATTTAAAATTTGGCCTTCACTGTGACCCAAAACATGATCAGTTTAAGATATGTATAAAATTGTATTCGAATTGGTTGAGTTTTACTATGACAAGGGAACTTTTGCACACAATTAAATGTTTGGTTACTGTTTAAGTAGCTACGCTCGGAACTCGTTTTGTTTTAATAAAACTTTTATCAGTTTAAAGTTCTAAAATTATGGCAATATATAAGAACAAGAAACATCAATCATTTATAAAGCTTTAATTATGAAACACTTTCCAACTGTAATGCAATTTTATTTAAAAATCTCTAAAATGCGATACATTCAGCACTGATATTATTTTTAATTGTCACAGTACTACAATAACTTATTATACTTGGAAATTTAAAATTTCATCAAAACGTTAATAATCGTCTGCTTCTTTATGTAAAATCAATGAATATTTCATTCATATCACAAATTTTCCAGACTCCAGAATTAAACAATTTTACGTGAAAAAAAATCAGTAATTCTTATGGAACTCATCGTATAATCTCTTGATTTGTTTACATTCTGCATGCAATAGAAATTAGGATTCGCTGTTAGAATAATCAAAGTTTAGTGATAATTTAAAATCAAAAATATCATAATAGACTGGGCACAGAATTTAGATACACAGATAGTATGCAAAAATAAAGCTGTTTAATGACGAATACTACACTAAATATAAAGTAAAACGATCTTTAAACATAACGATCTTTAGGCAGCGGAAAGAAATATATGCCTATTTCATTTTGCAATGAGTCACGTAATCTCTCTGTACATCATGAGTGTAATTATTTTTATTTAAAAAACTATCCAACATATTTTGATGAAATTTATTTTACACATTTTATGTTATAATTTAAATATTTTCTAAAATTTTCGAAGCGAATTGTGAATAATAACTTTGCTTAAAAAATGTTTGAAAAAAAAATAAATCAGGGTTCAATGTATTTCATTTTTTCAACCCAGGATAAATCCGAAACTAATTGGGTGATATTATTCATTTTCATTCCCATTTGTTCCACAGACAGCCTCTACAGCATACTAAAATGTCATTTCAAAAGTTATTTTCACGATAATTATCGTGCGAACGGACTGACAGACAGACAAACACAATGACCAAAGTCATAAACACTTTTCAACTATGTGTTTTTTAAATAGTACAAATATATTATATTTTTATACCAACAGATATGTTACATGGAAAGGATGGCTATGTATCTATATAACAATTCTTTAACATGATTTTGTCTTTCCAGACAAACCCATCCGCTAAAAGCAATTCGGTGCCTTCAACTAAATCTCTGCACACTTATGTTATCAACCATAGGGCAGAACTGATGGGGACGGATTTTTCGACTTCCCCCTCCAGGTGCGGAGAGTTTATATATAAAAATCTGATGTGGGCAACGCATGACTTTCCTTATATAATGCAATGAATTTACAACTTTTACAGTTAAAAAAATGTTATTCTTATAGTAGATACTTATATTATTTCTAAGGTATTGAATTTTCTTCAATTAGTCGTCATTTTCATTGATTTAGCGTCATTTTTATCCATTTGGCGAGATTTTTGTCAATTTGGCAACAATTAAAAATGTCGCCAAGTTGGCGACATTCCGCCAAATTCGTCGCCAGCATATCGCCAAGCGCTATGGATGGAGAAATAAGTGTTTCTCACAGCAGATAAATGACTATTGGCGTTCAAATACAAAAGAATTACTCAAAGTATCTTTTTTCATGAATGAAACGAGCTAGATCCACGAAAATAATGTCACCCAATTTATCGCATGGTATTACATATGAAAAGTGAACGTGTTTCTCAATAGGAAATATTTTTTTTTTATTTTATATGACTTTTTGATAATTTTTTTGAAAAATGTGCAATATATCGAGATTGGTTCATGTTAGCGTTCTAAAATTTATGCCAATTGTTTTCTAATGAAACATTACGTAAGAAATGTCTATTTTAGTAACTTTATTACCAGTTTTGATTTTTTGACGATTTTTTCAAAATTTTACTCGAAAATTTAGGATGGTTCTGAACATTCGATTGCGTTTAAAAACAATAGGCTTCCAGTGTTTATGGATTGCGATTTCTGTACCAAATTTCGTTCGAATCGGTCCATTCGTTCGTCAGTTATCGTCTCCATAGTCTCACTGACACACACACACACACACGCACACATACTTTCACACACACACACGCACACACACACACACACACACACACACACATACTTTCACACATACACACACACACACACACACACACACACACAGCCATCACTTCAAAAATGTTCGATTCGTGATCAGGGATGCTTGAAACGCTCTCTCCCGTCGAAAACACGAATTCGAATTTTCGACCCCGTCACTATACTTTCCTTATACATTATGTATATAAGGAAAGTAATAATTGTCAAACGTGCATTTGTCTTTTCAGATGATACATAAGCATTCCGGCGAATCTTTGTAAACTTATATTATTGATCGCCGGATGGAACCTAATGGGCCGGATTTTCGAATTCTCTCTCTCTAATGGTAATTCGTTCTACCTCTCTAGTGCTAATTCGATCTATCTCATAACTATAGGCGTACACAGTATCCTGAAAATAGGGGAGCGCTGATAAACGTAACAGCTACTGTCTTGTGGTCAATCTGGATGGTCTAGAGTGTCGGTTTTCGCTGTCGACGCCACTAGTTTAGGCGACGCAGGAATGCTTGCAAGTCATTAGTACAATTACTGGCTAGTTTATGTCAGGGTATTTAAGGATCGAACTCAAAGACGTTTGTTTTATGGGATTCGAAATTTATTCAAAACTGTTTCAGCATTAATTATATTTTTTGCATAGATAAACAAGAAACGATATCTCAGGTCCAAGAGTAACAATTTAAAAGGATAAAAGCTATTTTAAAAAAAAATTGAAATGGTAAGTAAAAAAATCTGATGTAGGCAAAACATGACTTTCCTTATATAATGCATTGAATTTACTACTTTTACAGTAAAAAAAAACGTTTTTCTTATAGTAGATATTTATATTCATTCCAAGATATTGAATTTTTGACAATTAGTCGTCATTTTCATTGATTTTGCGTCATTTTATTCATTTGGCGAGATTTTCGTTAATTTGGCAATATTTCCAGTTGGCGACATTCGGCCAAATTCATTGCCAAAATCTCACCAAGACTTACGGACGGATAAGTAAGTTATTCTTATACCAGATAAATGACTATTGGCTTTCAAATACAAATGTATTACTCAAGGTATCTTTTCTCATGAGTGGAACGAGCTAGATCCACAAGAATGATGTCACCAAATTTATCGCATGATATTACATATGAAAAGTGAACATGTTTCTCAATAGTTAATATTTTGTTTTAATGTCTTGGATTTTTTGATAAATTTATTTGAAAAAATGTGCAATATCTCCAGAATGATTCATGCCAGCGTTCTAAAGTTTATATTAATCGTTTTCGAAGAAAAAATTAGATAAGAAATGTCTATTTGCGGCGTAACTTTATTAAAGGTTTTGATTTTTTGCTGATTTTTTCAAAATTTCACTCAAAATTTTAGGAGGGTTCTGAACATTCGATTGTGTTTAAAAACAATAGGTTTCCGGTATTCATGAATTGCGATTTTTGTACCAAATTTCATTCGAATCGCTCCATTCGTTCGTGAGATATCGCCTCAACAGGCTCACTAATACACACATACACACACACACAGACATCACATCAAAAATGTTTGATTCGTGATTGGGGATGCTTGAAACGTGCTCTCCTGTCGAAAACTCGAATTCGAATTTTCGACCCCGTCACAATACTTTCCTTATACATTATGTATATAAGGAAAGTAATATGTTTTTTAATAATTGGGGCTGTTCGGTATTTGATTCTTTTGTTTATGGTAAACAACTGTCCTATTTAAAGCATGTTCCTATTGAAAACTTCGTCCTATTGAAAACATATTGAAAACAACGACAGTTCCTTTATTAGTTGAGCATTTATCAACCGCGGATTCGATGTACACTTTCAGCGAACTGTATTATTTGCTGTTTGTAGCTAAAAAGGAGCATGATTAGCTAATAAATATTAAAACACGTTTTAAATCTAAATTAGAAAAAATATGTAATGACATTTAAAGTTTAAAAAAAAATTACAAACATTTGAAACATAAGAATACCAATTAAATGTATTCTCACGGGTCTCTCCCTGTTAAAAATCACAATTAAACATTTTACTCTCCCTTCAATACATGGTAATGCATAGGGAAAGTATTGAGATCAAGCCGAAAATCGCAACTCGAGTTTTCGACAGATCTACACGTTTCCAGACCTCTAGAATACAAAAAAAATTTTTTTTAGCTGAAGGTCTCTGTGTGTGTGTGTGTGTCCGTGTGTGTGTCCGTGTGTGTGTCTGTGTGTCCGTCTGTGCAATGCATGTATCCACTCTAACTCCAAAACTAATGGACCAAATTTCATAATATTTGGTGGGTAAGTCATTTGGGTGTGACCTTGGTGCTGATTAGTTTTTAGTACGATTCCTGATAAAAGATCCCGCCTTCTTTTGCGAAATTGCCCCCAAAAATTGTTTTATCCACTCTAGCTGAAAAACTAATAGACCGAATTTCAAAAAATTCGGTAGATAAGTCACTTGTGGATACCCTGCTGCTGATTAGAATTCGGATAAAAAATGACCTTTTTTTTTTGCAAAATGGCCCGCAAAAATCGTCAAAATTTGAAATAAAAAACTACGTATGCTCAAATATATCCATTAAATGCTTGCTTTATATGTAATTTTTTGCGAAGGAAAGAATAAGACCACCCCCATTACACTAGGATAATCCGTTCTCGAGATTTTTTAGTTTTTCGTATATTCTCTGCGCCACCTTCGAAAATAAGTAATGAGCACGAAAATTGAATTAAAAGTGAATTAAATTTAATTAAAACAAGGAGAACGTGGATATAAATATGCAGAGAAAGTCATGTGTTCCTTATATACAATAATCTATAAGGAGAGGATTGTGACGGTGTCGAAAATTCGAATTTGACTTTTCGATGGGAGATAAGTATATGGGAGATATGTGGGGAGATGGGAGATATGTGGGGAGATGGGAGATATGTGGTTATACAGAGAGGAGTCGTCTTTTATCAACTTTTCTACTGACAAACTCACATGCGTGTGTGTGTGTGTCAGTGAGTCTATGGAGACGATAACTGACGAACGAATGGACCGATTCGAACGAAATTTGGTACACAAATTGCAATCCATGAATACTGAAAACCTATTGCTTTATAAGTAATCGGATGTTCAGAACACCCCTAAATTTTCGAATGAAATTTTGAAAAAATCATCAAAAAATCAAAACCTCTAATAAAGTTACGCAAATAGACATTTCTTATGTAAATTTTCATTAGAAAATGATTGACACAAATTTTGGAACTCTAGCATGAACTGTTCTCGAGATATTGCACATTTTTAAAAAATATCCAAAATCATAAAAAATATTACCTATTGTGAAATATGTTCACATTTCATATGTACTATCATGCGATAAATTTAGTTACATCATTCTCGTCGATCTAGCTTGTTCCATTCATAAAAAAAGATATTTTGAGTAATACTTTTGTATTTGAGCGCCAATAATCATTTATCTGCTATAAGAATAAATTATTTCTCCCTCCATAACGCTTGGCGATATTTTGGCGACGAATTTGGAGAAATGTCGCCAACTTGTCGATTTTTTAAATGTTACCAAATCTAAGAAAATCTCGCCAAATGAATAAAAATGACGCTAAATCAATGAAAATAACAACTATTTGACGAAAATTCAATATCCTGAAAAAATATAAGTATCTACTATAAGAATAACCTATTTTGCTTTTACTGTAAAAGTAGTAAATACATTGCATTATATAAGGAAAGTCATGTGCTGCCCCCATCAGATTTTTTAATTTGTGTTTGAATTTCATTCAGAAATTATAGAAAATGAAAATATATAAATTTCTCGTTATATTAAAAGGATGCTGGATTTGCAGATGGCAAAATTATTTCTGATTGCAGTCCACAATTTGATAGTCCAGCAGAATTGTAGAACCATTTTACGGAATATTGTAACATTTTTACAAAATAGTGCTCATTTGCGCCAAAGTAACATTGGCTACAAACAACTCTTTAAATAACGAACTATACACTACCTGATTAGAATCCTCAAATTCGAGAAAAGTGTTTTTAGTCCACTTCTACTTATAATGGTACGGATTTCATCTTCCGTACTATATGGCTTACATGATCATAATTTTTGAGAATAATTTACTCACGAGCATGATAAAAAATAACAAAACTCTTGGAAAGGTATTTATTACAAAATATACCTCTATTTTCCTTCTGGAGAATATCTCAAAAGTCATAGTTTTATTAAAAAAACTATCTAACACATTTTGCTGAGAATTTTTTTCTATATTTTATGTTATAATTTGTATATTTCCTAAAACTTTCAAGGCGATTTGTGTGAATTTTAATTTTGCTTAAAAGATGTTTGAAAAATTATGTCACAGTTCAATGCATTTTATTCTTTCACCACTGGTAAAATCCGAAACTAATCGTGTGATATTATTCATTTCTATACCCGTATGTCCAACAGTCCGCCTTAACAACATATTAAAATTTCATTTTGATAGAGTCATTTTTACGCAGTTATCATGCGAATTAGCAGACAGAATGACCAAAGTCATAAAAACTTTTCAACTATGTTGGAAAGTGTTATAAAGTATCTTTTATGCAACAACCGACCCTATTTTGACCTTATGTCCGTGTCATCTTAATCTATAGTAACTTAATAGGTAGGATTGTAGATTTGAAAAACAAACAATGGTACAATTTTAAGGATATTTTTTATGTATAAGTGATTGGTATAATAATTGATATAAATCAGAAATCTCTGTACTCACATGGATGGCAATTTACTTCTATATAATGTTATATCGATGATATGCCCTTGTAAATGGTGATTGCCCTTGTAAATGGTGCCCTTGTAAATGGTGGCCCTTGTAAATGGTGGCCCTTGTAAATGGTGGGTTGTGATGATATGCCCTTGCAATTTCACATTCGTTTTAACATATCCCAAACTGTAAAATATTTAGAGATAATTTACAAGCAAGTTTAATTGTTTAAATATCTAAACTGCATTTGGTAAGAATAATCTTAAAACGAATGCTTAGGGTTTCGACAAGAAGAACTTAATCGTGTTGCAGTAGCTCAGTGTTTAGAGCATCGTCTCACCAGTTCGAATATCCGCGGTTGGAACCCCGACTGGAACAGCAAGAACTTTACAATGCTACTCAAACGAATGAATGCTGCAGTTTATATGCAATAATGGTAGTTGTCGAAAAATATCCACCAACGAATTTTTAGTGGACCCTGTTAATTATGGAGTCAGTTTTAACATCACGAACATATCGGATACTAGCATGTGAAAAAAAAATATACGAAGCTGGTCGTTCAGAACGATAGTTGCTCGACGGTCTAATTTCAGAGGGATAACATGGTAGGGTCAACTTCTGCGAGAAGAACGTAGGACCTTGCCTCAGGGGATCAACGGTTAGAGCATCGACTGGTCAGTTTGAAGACTCTTGGCTCGGTTCTTGGTTGATACTGTAATGCCTTTATTTATGCTTTTGCTCTGTTGTCAATATTATATCTGATGACGAACCCTAATGCATATTTGGAAGAAATAAATTTATAATCTAATTGATTAAATTGAAATACGTTTGTTACACAAGAAAATTGTTACATAAAATAATAAAGTTGGAAATAACAAAATACATGTTATTCATTCTCTTTAAAAATATCTTCATAAATTCTTATACTTTGGTTAAACAAGATTGTCCGTAGATGTTCTCGATACTTTAATCTCACACAACTAGAAATATAGAATTATTGGTCGCTGAAGAGCATGCTAAGAGCTTTTGACATGCCTCTTAAATGCTTTCTTATATGATGGTGTCCTCACGATAAAGCCTAGGATTATATGGGGGTTTCTATTGACAAGGCGACGAAGTGACATTTAAAAAGAGGAGAATGATTCGGGGATAGAATCTGGAAATCAATTCGTGATATAAAATATTCGATATAAACATAGATACAAACACATACTAACATTTTATACACAAAATATTAGCAATAAACTTGTTTGTATGGAGTTAGATAAGTCTTGATTAATTAATTAATTTAATGCAGATGGCAAAACAGATTGACTGATCTCTGAAGAGCATGATTTGAACTTCTGGCATATCCGTTAAATGCTTTCTCATGCAATGGAATAATCACTAGAAAGCCTAGTATTATATGGGGGTTCCTATTTACATACAAACAAATGAGGAGAATAGAAAATTGAGAATGGCATTGGAATATGATCAGGATAAAAAATATTAGCAATAAAATTGTCTGTACGGAGTTAGAAAGTTGTTGAAAAATTAATTAATTTCATTCAGATAGCAAAACACATTGACTGGTTTCTAAAGTGCATGATAGGAAGTTCTGGTATGTCTGTTAAATGTTTTGGAATAATCACTATAAAGCCTAATAGTATATGGGATATTTACGTAACACACGAATAAATAAGAAAAACAAATATTGGAGAATGACATCATGATATGACCTGAAAATTCGTTTGTGATATAAAATATACATTATTAACATAAATATAAATACATACTACAGAATTAGATACAAAATATTAGTAATAATTTCGTCTGCAAGGAATCAGATTGGTGTTGATATTTCAGTTTCACGCAGATAGCAAAAGAAAATGACTGGTGTTTTGAAACCATAATGAGAGTTCTTTTGCTTAGGTAAGATATACAAAATATATGCTATTGAAAATAATGGAATTTTAAGGTATATATTTTCTTAAATCCTAGACAATAAATTTACAAAATATTTATACAACATATATGCGATAATAAATTTTCTTTGAAAAAATTGATATGTCATCATATGATAACAATTATACACTCAAACGTAATAATGAATCAAACATGTATTAACGGAACATCCTTATAGTACTTAAGTAACAGAAAGGAAAATTTAAAGCTTGTAACAAGAACTGTTTGTTGAATTCATACAATAATAGAAAATACGGATATATATTTTATCCATTTTCTAGCTTAAAATGTTAGTTATATATAGTAGATGATATTTTTCTACCTTACGCCTAATAGAGATAAAAATATCTATTGGTTTCTGAGAAGATTTAATAAAAAGAAGATGATAACATCTGACATACATCTTAAATTATTTCTTTTTGGTTAGTGTCTTGTGCGAAAAAGACCGAAGATTATTGTGATTTCAATCAAAACTCTGTTGACATCATGGTTTCATAAGAAAAAAAAAGGAAAAAAAATATCAAATTTAATTCAGTATATTCTACTTTGGCATACGCACATAAACTACCATGCACAAATATATATTTTTAAATATTAATCCTTATGCATTTCTAGAATCAAATTTCAACAAAACATATATGAAACAAATTATGTATTTAAATTTTGTGTCTAAATATTGGATGTCTAAATCACAAATGGTCGAGTCTGGAAGCAGTTTTCAGAAATATTTTCGGTTCTCATGATGTTTTGCATACAATTGGAATTTAGGTACACGTCTCAATATTCAAAGCATCCGTCAAATCATAGAATGGTCATATTTTGTTCTTTCATAAATACTTCCATCGTTCTATGATTTGTAAGGAAATGATAGTGTGAGACCAGATTTCAGAAAGATTTGGTGAGACACTTTTATGTTCTTTATTTATTAAGGTTGAAATGTTGGATATTGGCAGCAGACGTAACGACGCCAGTTTTTATAACACTTTGGCCACAGAGGTCAATTAGGCCATAGACCTAGGAGTCTATATTTAGCAACAAGAATGATTAACAACAAAGATCAATCATTGATAAAGCATTGATTATGAAACACTTTCTAACTTCAATGCAATTTTATTTAAACATCTCTAAAATACGATACATTCCTCGGTAATATTTTTATAATTATCACAATACTACATTAATTTATTATATTTGAAAACTTAAAACTTCATCGAAAAAAAAAATTATTCAAATAACGGCATTGAAATATAAAATGCCTGGTTTAAGCATCTCTAAAATGCGATACAGTCAGTGGTAATATTTTTAAAATAATCATAATAATAGAATAATTTATTATATTTGAAAACATCATCGAAAACAACTGGAATTTATTCAAATGACGTCATCGAAATATAAATTGCCTGGCTCTGAATATAAAAGTAGCATTTCATTCATACACTTTTCATTCCTTTCATTTATCACAATACTAGAATAATTTATTTTATTTAAAAACTTAAAACCATGGAGGTTCAAGTAATTTAACTATATTCTTAAAACATCATCGATAAAACTTATGCTTCTCTATGTAAAATCAATGAATGTTTCATTCATATCAGTTATATTGCAGACTCCATGAGCTAAATAATTTTGAGTTAAAGAAATACAGCAATTCTTAAACAATTCTTTCTACATCTTTTCGTGTTTACTTTCTCTATAAGTGAAAATTAGGCTTCATTGTAGAAATAATCAAAGTTGGATGATCATTTAAACTCAAATATATCGTAATTGAGTTGTTTTAGTATGTAGATGCAAAGAATTTAAGCAAAAATAAAGCGGTTTTAGGACGGATGCAACATTAATTATGAATTAAAAAGAACTTTAAAAATTACGATATTGACACAAGATGGATGCCATATTTTATGTTGAAGTGGGTGACGTGATCTTTTCATATCATTGTCACATTATCTCTTGATATAAAGGATGTAATTATTATTTTAATTTTTGTTTAAAAAACTACTGAATATATTTTGAAATTTTTTTCATTTATTTTATGGGATAATTTGAATATTTACTAAAACTTTTTAAGCAGTTTAAGAATTTCAGATTTGCTTATAAAATGTTTGAAAAATGAGGTCCCATAGGGTTCAATGTATTTCATTTTTTTAACCCGGGTTCAATCCAAAACTAATTGGGTGATATTATTCATTTATATTTCCATAGGTCCCACAGACCGTCTGAATAACATACGGGAATTTCATTATCATTTTTACGGCAGTTATCGTGCTGACAGACATACAGAAAGAATAAACAAAGTCATAAACACTTTTTAACACTTTACAACAAAGTTGAAAAGTGTTTATGACATTGTTCATTCTGTCTGTCTGTCCGTTAGCACGATAACTGCCGTAAAAATGATTTAATCAAAATGAAATTTTAATATGTTGTTCAGACGGTCTGTAGGACCTATGGGAATATAAATGAATAATATCACCCAATTAGTATTGGATTGAACCCGGGTTGAAAAAATGAAATACATTGAGCCCTATGGGACCTAAAAATACAATGAGCCCTATGGGACCTTGCTTCGAAAATTTTAGGTAATATTCAAATTGTTCCATAAAATATATAAAAAAAAATTCAGCGAAATATATTCAGTAGTTTTTTAAATAAAAATTAAAATAATAATTACACCTCTTATATGAAACGATCACGTGACCATGATATGAAAAGATCACATGACCCACTTCAAAATGATATATGGCATCCATCTTGTTTCAAAATCGTGATTTTGTAAGTTCTTTTTAAGTCATATTGAGTGCTGTATCCGTCCTAAAACTACTTTATTTTTGCTTAAATTCTGTGCATCTACATACTGAAACAACGCAAATACAATATATTTGAGTTTAAATAATTATCCAAATTTGATTATTTCAACAACGAAGCCTATTTTTCTCTTATGTAAAATGTAAACAGCAAAATATGTAGAATGAGTTGTATTTGAATTGTTGTATGTCTTTAACACAAAATAATTTACCCCATGGAGTCTGCATGGCTGATATGAATGAAATATGAATTGATTTCATAAAGAGAAGGACGATTTTTTTCGATGAAGTTTTAAGCATAGAGTCTAATTACTTGTAGCTCCATGGTCTGAATTTTTAAATAAAATAAATTATTATAGTATTGTGATGAATGAAATGAATGGGAGAAAGTTATGAATGAAATGCTGTTTTTATAAAGATATCCTGGCGTGTTATTTTTTCTATGACGTCATTTGAATTAATTTCAGATGTTTTCGATGAAGTTTTCAAATATAATAAAGTATCGTAGTATTATGATAGTTTTAAAAATATTACCGTGGAATGGATCGCATTTTAGATATATTTTAACCAGGCAGTTTATATTTCAATGCCGTCATTTGAATGAAGTTCATTTTTTTCAGTGAAGGTTTAAGTTTTCAAATATAATAAATTAGTGTAGTATTGTAATAAGTTTTAAAATATTACCGAGGAATGTATTGCATTCGAGACTTTTTAAAATAAAATTGCATTGAAGTTGGAAAGTTTTTCATAATCAATGCTTTAAACATGATTGGTATTTCATGTTAACTATGTTCTAAAGTGTTAAAAATCAAGTGTTGACCAATTGTGGTGCAAGATGTCTGAGCGCGTTGCCCTAAGGTCAGCCAATGGTGGCGTAAGAGGCGTAACAGACCCCAGACAAAGGGGGCGGTAACCGAAAATTTTAGAGTGATATTCAGAGTTAACACGAAACATTTCACTATGACTTCGACGACAAAAGCGATTTTTCATAGAGAGTTACAGTAGAGAAATATTCCGCAAGTTTTACAAACAGAGTGTTCCGTAGAGATTCCACAGAAATGTCCAATCTCCTGATATACAGAACGTCAACAGCAGATGCCAAATCAACTGCAGTACAATTAGCAGTACAACACCCTGAGTTGGCACTTGTACAAAATTATCTGATGTAAGAGTTACGATCAGTGTCCAAAGACAGACTTGAAGGTGTGTGTCCGTCAATTATTGTTGAAGGCCATCAATGCATTTTAGACATTTCTAATTAACTGCTCTCATATTTGTCTCTCCGCTTAGTTAATATGACTAATTGTTGTAATTAATTTAATTAGTAATCTATGATTTTAACACTTTACAACAAAGTTGAAAAATGTTTATGAATCTGTTCATTCTGTCTGTCTGTCCGTTAGCACGATAACTGCCGTTAAAATGACTTTATCAAAAATTTTAGTATGTTGTTCAGACGGTATGTGGAACCTATGATATCACCCAATTAGTTTTGGATTGAACCCGAGTTGAAAAAATGAAATACATTGAACCCTATGGGACCTAATTTTTCAAACATTTTTTAAGCGGATTTAAAATTCACAAATTATTTCAAAAATGTTACGAAATATTCAAATTACCCCATAAAATATATAAAAAAATTTCAGCAAAATATATTCAGTAGTTTTTAAATAAAAATTAAAATAATAATTACACTTTTTATATGAAGCGATCACGTGACCACTATATGAAGACATCACGTGACCCACTTCAAAATAAAATATGACATGCATCTTGTGTCAAAATCGTAATTTTTAAGGTTCTTTCTAATTCATATTTAGTGTTGTACCCGTCCTAAAACCGCTTTATTTTTGCTTGAATTTTGAGCATCTACATACTGAAATAACGTAATTACAATATATTTCAGTTTAGAGGATCATCCAACTTTGATTATTTCTACAACGAAGCCTATTTTTCACTTATGAAAAATGTAAATACCAAAAGATGTTGAATGGGTTGCACAAGAATTGCTGCATTTTTTTAACACAAAATTATTGAGCTAATGGAGTCTGCAATATAGTTGATATGAATGAAATAGTCATTGATTTTACAGAGAGAAGGGCGATTTTTTCGATGAAGTTTTAAGCATAGAGTTTAATTACTTGTATCACCCTGTTCTTATGTTTTTAAATAAAATGAATTATTATAGTATTGTGATGAATGAAATGAATGGAAAAATGTTTATGAATGAAGTGCTGTTTTTATAGAGAGAGCCAGGATTGCTATATTTTGATGACGTCATTTGAATAAATTCCATTTGTTTGCGATGATGTTTTCAAATATAATAAATTATTGTAGTGTTATGACAATTTAAAAAAATATTATCGAGGAATGTATCGCATTTTAGAGATGCTTAAACCAGGCAATTTATATTTCAATGCCGTCATTTGAATGAAGTTCATTTTTTTCGATCAAGTTTTACAATTTCAAATATAATAAATGAATGTAGTATGCTGGTAATTTTAAAAATATTACCGATTGTCATGTCGCCATTCTGTGCGCCATGAGCATTTTGTATTTTGCTGAGAGAAAAGCTCACTTTTCCTTCGTGCCTGTACCGGTTTTTTCGTTAAGCCTTGTCCGAATTGCTTTTACATTAAAAGCTGGGTTTTGTCTCGGAGCAGTTGATATTGAGAAGATCGCTGTCTCCGTCTAGAGTGACGTAGTGTCTCGAGGAGAAACTTCTGTTGCGGTGCGCCTCTGTCCTGCCAATCAGGAAGCGGCATTTTGGAGAACTTCGTATTTTTGTTTGCGCCTTTCGCTCTCTTCTTGGACGGCGCTTGCTGTGAAGACGTGAGAGAATGTTGTCTTAAGATTAAGACAAAGCTTTGGCCAAAATGGCTAAATTTTCGTCGTTGGAATATTTGTTTCTGATAGAAACCTTTCCTGGACTGAGAAGATGAGGAAGCTCCAGTTCCTGCAGGATTTCAAATTTTCTTTTCAAAATTCTAAAATTCTTTTTTTTTATTTTAGGAAGTTCTCGTTCATCAGACCGTGCTGTCCTAGTAGGCCTTGTATCGTGTTTCGGTTCCTCGTACCTTGATGGAAATCAGAGATTTGTCAGTTTTGATTTGGATCGTAAGAATCTTTTTCTGATGAACTTTATTCTTTATTTGGAAGTGAAATTCTGCATTTTTGTCATGAGCCTTTTCATGAACTTTGCCGTTGGAACTTTACTTTTCTTTTGTTCTACACGGGAACTCGAGGTAAATTTTGTGTCATAAATTCTGGAACTAAAGTTCCAAATGAAGGAATTAATGTTTTAAACCCAGCCACAAGGAATTTAATGACATAACATAATTTCTATTCTAATATGATAATTGATGATTTGAGTATCTGAAGTAATACTGATTTAATAAGAACATTATGATTGTGATTATTGAAATGATAAGTAAATTTACTTTTGAAATTGAAATTAAGATTTAAATAATGAATAAGTTAATAAATGAATATTTTGTTTGATTGATATGCCAATGTGTGATTATCTTCGCATTCCTTCATTTTTCTCTCTTGCTTGTTATCATCTGGAATTTAATTCTTCCAGACTGGGAAATGTTTGCACAAAATGTAATTTCTGGGTTATTAAAGTACTAACCACTTTTGAGTTGTCGTGTGGTTTCGATTCCACAACTGGTGCCGTCCCGTTGCGACAATTGGTGCCTTGTGCGATACCACACCGATGAATGTATCGCATTTTAGAGATGTTTAAACAAAATTGCATTGAAGTTGGAAAGTGTTTCATAATCAATGCTTTATGCATGATTGATCTTTCTTGTTAGTAAATGATTTTATTTTAAAGTTAAAATGGTGCAATTAATTGTTGTAACATGTTAATAAATATTCTATTCCGGGACTCGCACTAAAGATGAATAAGGTGGATTAACGCGTTATTTCATGTTATGTAACAGTTGATTTTTGATTTCACTTTACTGTTAGATAAAAAAATGACTGATATATATATATGTATATATATATATATATATATATATATATATATATATATATAGTATATATATATATCTATATCTATCTATATATATATATATATATATATATATAGTATATATATATATATATATATATATATATATATATATATATATATATATATATATATATATATTCTACTGGTCATTCTCCAGTGAATGTTTGAATTTCTGTACAATATACACCAAATCTGCTGTATTATTATTGTTTTCTAACTTCTTTATAATTTTACATTTTGCATTATTTTACAGTTGTTTCCTTTTTTCTTATACTTTTGCTTATTTACATGCATTATTTGCATGTTTTTTTTTTATCTAAAAGTAATGTAACATATTTTTCGTATTTTCACAAATCTCCTAACGTCGCTCTTCATTTCATTTTAAATCTTATTTTTCCTTGCACAGCTAGCGGAAACCTATCTACAATAAAATGCTACTGACATTTAGAATGTAAAAAAAATGTTGAAAGAATAACTAATTCCATGTGTAATCTTCAGCAACATTTTAGTGATTTGATGTAAAATTTCAAAAAATTGTTTTTGCTCAAGAAGTTACTAATTTAACAGAGTTTTTAGATGCAAGTTTAATATTTAATTTTAGAAACTATTCGCTACAAAATTTTTTTCGTGAAACTAAAAAAATGTACCGCAATCTTAAGTCAGGATGGTGCATAATGTATCACTGCTCATTTTAATGACGCATCGTTAAGATATATTCGTTGTTTTATGCGAAAACTGCTTATTGACCCTTTTTTAATTTGGGTTTCTAGAAATTTTACTTAAAATTTGAAGAAAATCGAATGCTATTGTATTTTTGCTACTTCGTTGTTGGAACATACGTTAGTTACTTAACATTTTTAATTTAAAGTATTGCTGTGGTTATTGGAAAATGATCTTTTTTATTAAAAAGAAATTACTGTCAGTGTATATTACTGAAAAGCATACATTTCAATATAATTGAACATATATTATAAAAAATATACACATGTAAATAAAGACGTCAAAATGAAAAGAAGTAGTTTATATTGCAGTATTTTGATATGTGTATACATTTTTGATAATTTATATGACACATTTGAGCTTACTATGCAAAATAATTCCTTATCTATCTCATTTAACGTGCTACTTGAAATCCACATTTTAATAGATATGTGTGCAATCAGTTTCATTACAACATAACAATAGACTTTAATCACTAATCAACATCATTTTTAAACCTTCTGTTTAACTTGATCTGGTTTTCGACACTGTGACTGAAATCTGATCAATAAGATTATAACTAATCAGGTTACATTCATCATAGTGACATGAAATATGGTCTGTCGTGGTCTTCAGTCTTTTATCAGTGGTAGGCACATTCTAAATTCCTCGATTTTGAACCATATCGTACGATCTTGTCCTGGTCCCAGTATCAGAATGTTCTCATAGAGGAGGGAATGCACTCGAGTTTTAGAGGAATGTATTCGAAAACTATAGCGACTGAAATCTTCATATTTAGAGTATCATTATGTTTCATGATACATTTTGATTCTTTGGATTTCTAACTATATCGAGCTAGCCCGTCTTAGGACTGCTACAGGAATGTAATCGTTACCTGGATAATCGTAGTAGCTTGAAAGTCCAAAATTAGTATGTCGTTGTCCTTGATATTTTAATTCTTTAGATGTTAAACCTTATTGATCTAGCCTGTTTCAGGCCCGTCATAAAATCGTACACATTTTTAGAGATCACCTAACAAATTGAGCAGTTAGAACAGCTAAATCTATATGTTGTTGTACTTCATACATATAGGATATATTACTTTCACAGCATTTTATGTTGGTATTCATTTAAAGTTTGTTAGATTTTTCAAAGAAAATTGAATTAGAATATAATTTTACAATATCAGTTTACTGTAATACTTAAATACTGAATCATCACTTATCATCAGTTTGGATGATATAATTTGCCCGTGTCAGAGAACCTGTTTGCGCTAAATATTTTAAAGTACTTATGTATTTTAGAGTTAAAACACTATTTTTTATTTTTCAAAAAAATTTGGTCAAATGTTACATATTATTAATTCTACTTAATATTGCTTGTATACAACGTGTACATAAAAGTGAACACAAAAAGTTTTATTGAACCGTTGGTTGTAGACACATAGTTCCATTCGCAAAAGTGCTTTACATAAATTTGAAAATTTATCAATAGTAATTTAATGGATGGACAATAGTTTTGTAATAAATAAAAAAACATAAATTTTTATACAACCTTATTTATGAAACGAATTAAATTACAAAAAGAAAAGAAACTGCCCACTCTTTACTAATGAATCTCAAGAGTGCAAATTTAAAACGGAATAAATTGTCAAACTGCCTGACTTACACCACTTTATCGCGTCTCTTCGATGCGCTTGTAATAACCGCAATTTATGAAACCAGGGGCCGTTCACAAATCGAATTGATTCACAGACATCATTTAGTAGATCTATTTTCTTAATAAACAAGGGAGATCTGCCCCTTGCTCGCTCATCCCGCGCAACCCCCCTCCCCCTTCGGGCGGCTTCGTCTCCTACTCCCAGTGTTCGCAGAGCTCGCTTCATATCTATCTTTCCTAAAAATTCTACTTTCAAATTTTTTTTCCATTCCTGCCTATTTTCCGCAGGAGGGAATAGCAGAGATTTTTTCTTAACCCAGGGAATCGGAAAATTGAATTCCTTGATGATGAGCTCGCTTCGCGAGCTATTTCTTGCCAAATTAAAGCTTGAATTGATAAACAGTTTATTTCATCGTAGTACCCTATTATTTCTCTATAAATGTACCAAATTTCATATTTTTGTATGCTACTAGGGGGGGCTCTACCCCCTGCTCTCTCCTCTCTCGCAGCCCCCTTCGGGAGCCTTCGCCTCCTACTCGCTACGCTCGCAGAGTTCGCTTAATATATATCTTTCCTAAAAATTCTACTTTCAAAAATCTCTTTTCTGTCCTTGTCGATTTTCCGCAGGAGGAAAAAACAGGGATTTTTCTTAGCTCAAGGAATCCAAAAACTGAATTCCTTAAACATGAGCTCGCTTTGTTTAAGGAATGTTCATGCCAAAATAAAGTCAAAATAGATAAGCGGTTTATTTAATCGTGTTACCCTATTATTTCTCTATAAATGTACCAAATTTCATAATTTTTGCATGGTATAGTTTGTACGGTACGAGACAGAGAAATCGCTGGACGTGCCGATAAGAAAAAAAAGTTCACTTCAGAATTACGTAAAAAGTAAAATATCTCAGAAACTACAGCAAAATTAATAAAGGAGATCCGTCCTGCAAAAATGCACCCATATAGGTACCTGCCTGCAAAAATTTGTGCTCTTGCTATTGTTCGTCTATCCAGGACGCGAACTCGTAGCTCAAATATTTTGTCTTTAACATTAAATATAAAGCTACAAAATATATCAAAAAACGGTTTATTTCATCGTATTCCCCGAAGCTTTTTCTACAAGTGTACCAAATTTCATACTTTTATATGCAATAATTTTAGCAGTACGAAGCAAAAAATCTCCAGAAACGAGAAATTTGTCAAATAGCGATGGCGGCGCCCATTTTTAGTAATATAGATATATTTTTAATTTATCTACTTTTATTTGTTGTTTAGTTTACACATTTTTAGTAGATTTTAATTCATTTATTTGCAACCGAAGTTGGTTTGTTGATGATCTGTAAAAGTTTTAATCAATGATAATGATGCCAAATTCGATCGTTTTCGCCGCTTGATATTTGTCAGTCATACTGAATACGGTATAGGCAAACTAGGTACGGTATAGGAAATATTGTGATACGGTATAGGAAATATTGTGAGCATTATTTATTTTACCATTGCATCATTTTGTATCTCATTTGAAACAATTTTTCAACTGGAACTATGTGTCTACAATCAACGATTGAAAAAAACTTCCGCTGCTCACGTGTGTTGAAACGTCCTGTATAATATTTTTCTTATGAATTTTCATTATTACCTTAGTATTTTTCAAAAGGGTTTGAACTACGGATAGTTCACAGAGAATTATACTCATAGATCCTGCCTAAATAAGGACATTTCCAACTGTGGTACCCTGCTCTCATTGCAGATAATTTTCATTGCAGATAGCATTCGTAGACCGGTATAATTTTGTGTCATTTTGAAGATGCGTACAGGAGTTATAGCACGTATAAAAGAGCGAAACGGTTGAGATTAATAGTGATGATAATCGCATCTTTCGCATGGTTCCAATGAATACTACATCAATTCTAATAATATTAATACATTTTCTTTATTTTTATTACAACCTTCTATTTAACTTGATCTGGTATTTGTTTGTCGGTGTGATTCAAATATTTTACTCCCGAGTTAATCAGGCTAAATCATAGTAACATGAAATTTGGTATGTTGCTATCTTTGTGGTACGTTTTAATTCTTTTGAATTTGAACTATATCGAGCAAGTCCGACATGTTCCAGCCATAGGAATGCATTCGTTTCTTGGGGAATAACTTGTACACCGGAGCAGCTAGAAAATCCAAATGTTATTTGTTGTTGTTATTTGTGGTATATTTTATTGCTCTGAATTTGAACCTTATCGGGTTAGCCTAGTTTATGAACTAGTTTAGGAGAAATGACTAGGGTACATGAGTTGTTAAGCCTAACTAATCAGTTTCTATTAATCACAGTATAATGAAAATTAGTATATTGTTGTATTTTTGCTATATTTTAATTCTTTATATTTTAACCTTATCGGGCAAGCCCATCTTGGGCTCTCTGTACGTATGTACTCGTTTAGGAAGAATGATTAGAGCACATGAGTGCTCATTCTAAGTAATCGGGTTCTATTAATCACAGTATAATGAAATATAGTATGCCGTTGTTATTGTGGTATATTTTAATTATTTGAATTTTGAACCTTATCGCGATAGCCCGTCTTGAGCTCTTCACAAGTTAGTACTCAATTTGAGAGATTAATTTGAGAAACGGAGCAGCTAGAAAGTCAAGGTTTGGTAGTTCGTTGTCGTTCATGCTTTTAAATTACATAAAATATAATAAATGTATAGTTCATACATTTAAGTTGCGCAAAAATAATAAAAGGATGTATTTTATAAAGCTATTTACTTATTTTATTTTTTATTTTGTACGTAATAATGATTAGGTGCCCAGTTGCAATTAATATTATAAAGATCTCCACTTTTTTAAATAAGGCATTATTTATTTATTATATAAATTCAAGTAGCCCTTAACAGTTATCCCTTACAAAATAAATTATCTTATGCATTTTCTCTCTTTATAAGAACATTTCCCGACTATAATTTGGTAGAACTACGAAAGTTTTCCTCTAACGTAAATTTTAAGTGTCCATAAATATCAAATCATGTTCCTTTTCAAAGAGTGGAATGCAAATAAATGCTTTCTGGCGTGTAATGTGACTATAAAAATGAGGATTTATCATCAAAAGAGGAACATAAAATTGGCAGTTAAAATGATCGAAAAATAAATATATAGATAATATATGATTTTTTGATACAATATATGAAAAAAATCATATGGGGGGGGGGGACGCACATGATTTTCTCTACACAATCCAATGAATTTACATTTTCACAGAGAAATAGAAGGCGAGCAAGGATACAGTGGTATTTAGTTAAATAATAGACTTACATTACCAGTGGGACATAATGTATTGAATGAATAAATGTAAAATCCAACCCAAGGCAATTACTGCATATACAATTAAAAACAGTCTAGTATAAAAAGTTTTTAGAACTCTAAGTCCATGATAACAGCTTTAGATCCTTTAGTTTTACAGTAACAGTTTGGTTCGTGACCTCCTCGGGTGGCTTGGTATGACAGCTATTTTTTTATTTTCTCACCCATTGGTGCATTTTTACTTTCCCTGCAATACATGGTAATGCATAGGGAAAGTATTGGAATCATGCCGAAAATCGCAACTCGAGTTTTCGACGGATCTACGCGTTTCGAGACCTCTAGAATACGAAAAAACTATTTTTAGCGTGACGTCTGTGTGTGTGTCTGTGTGTCTGTCTGTCTGTGTGTCTGTCTGTGTGTCTGTCTGTCTGCCTGTGCAGATTTTGTATCCACTCTAACTAAAAAACTAATTAACCGAATTTCATAAAATTTGGTAGGTCACTTTGGTTATCACTTGTGGGCGGATCTGGTGCTGATTAGTTTTGGGTATGATTAGGGATAAAAGAACCCGCCTTTTTTGCGAAATGGCCCGCAAAAGTTTGTATCCACTCTAGTTGAAAATCTAAAGGACCGAATTAAACAAAATTTGGTAGGTAAGTCACTTGTAGGACACCCTGGTGCTGATTAGATTTTGGTAGGATTCGGAAAAAAATAACCTGCCTTTTTTTCCAAAATGGCCTGCAAAAATCGACAAAATCTAAAATTAAAAAAATACGAATACTGAAATATATCCATTAAATGCTTGTTTTATACGTAATTTTTAACGAAGAAAAGAATAAGACCAATCCCATTAAACTAGGACTAGCCGTTCTCGAGACATTTTTGTTTTTTTCTCTACGCCACCTTTGAAAATGAGTCCAGTTACCAAATGAGAACGAACATTGAATTAATAGTGAATTAAATTTAATTAAAGTAAGAGAATGTGTATATAAGTCTGCAGGGAAAGTCATGTGCTGCCCACATAAGATTTTTACTTTCCCTGCAATACATGGTAATGTATAGGGAAAGTATTGGAATCATGCCGAAAATCGCAACTCGAGTTTTCGACGCATCTACACGTTTCGAGACCTCTATAATACGAGAAAACTATTTTTAGCGTGACGTCTGTGTGTGTGTCTGTCAGTGCTTCTGTGTGTCTGTCTGTGCAGATTTTGTATTCACTCTAATTAAAAAACTAATGGACCGAATTTCACAAAATTTGGTAGGTAAGTCACTTGTGGACGAGTCTGGTGCTGATTAGTTTTGGGTACGATTCGGGATAAAAGAACCCGCTTTTTTCTCGAAATGGCCTGCAAAAGTTTGTATCCACTCTACCTGAAAAGCTAATAGACCGAGTTTCACAAAATGAGGTAGATGAGTCGCTTGTGGGTCACCCTGGAGCTGGTTAGATTTTGGTACGGATCGGAAAAGAAATAACCTGCCTTTTTTTGCAAAATGATCCGCAAAAATGGACAAAATCTAAAATAAAAAACTACGTATGCTGAAATATATCCATTAAATGCTTGTTTTATACGTAATTTTTAACAAAGAAATTAATAAAATCAACCCTATTACATTAGGACTAGCCGTTCTCGAGATATTTTAATTTTTCTCTACGACACCTTTGAAAATAAGTCCGGTTACCGAATGAGAACGAAAATTGAATTAAAAGTGAAATAAATTTAATTAAAATAAAGAGAACGTGGATATAAGTCTGCAGGGAAAGTCATGTGCTGCCCACATAAAATTTTTTGTTAGGTAATGACCATTTATTTTTATATTTTGCTTTATTTAAATTCCAAAATGAATATTTTCAGTAAAAATTAAAATATTTTTTTATTTACGTAAAAGCCCATTTGTTAAAAAGTAAATATTAATATAAAGAATATTATCATAATTTATACAGACTAATCACATTTCAGTTATCGCCATTCTCTGGTTACGTATACATTTTAAGTGGCTGAAGCTTATACATACAGTTCAAACTGATGCTAAAGCATTCAATAAAAAACGTTAAAAGCATCATATAATAAATAAAAGTATCGACCGGTTTCTAAGGGAAATATAACCGTCTTCGTGAGGTTTTACAAGAGGCGCAACATTAATTTGTAAGAGAAAGGTTGGTGAGTGATACAGGAACAGCAAACGTGGCAGTTGAAAGAACCATGCTCTCATTGGATGTAAAATATCTTTTCACCAATGTTCTTACTGAAAGAGTAATTAAGTGTTTAGTAAAAAAGGATACATAAATTGCATTATTCAGATATTGAAGTAAAACACATTTTAACTTTGTCCAACTTGCGCATTAACCTTCTGCTTATGGGTAGGACAGCGTCTATCCCAAACGAATAACCTCTCAAAAAGACAGGTATTTGACATACCCTTTCCAAAACAGTTCGACCCCCCCCCCCCATTTCAGACATTGGCGTCCATGGGGTAAAGGGAGATCGAACTGTTTGGGATAGGATATTTCAAATACCTGTCTTTTTGAGAGATTCTTCGTTTGGGATGGATGCTTTTCCACCCTTAAGCAAAATGTTAAATAAACGGATTTCGTTTTTAATTGTGTTTTTATAAACAATCTGAAGGCTATGAACAATCCGCTGTTTCCCATTTTATGTGATATCTATATGTATTATTTTGTACGAAAACATCATACTTTTATGACTTCAAATTCTGGTTTAGATTTGTGTATGATATTTATGTGCTGGTTGATCATAGTTTCAAATTTTCTAATTTTTTTCATTTAATTAATTCCATTGACCCCTACATTTATTTTAATCATGAAGAGGATGCAATAACCAAATATATTTTATTGATGTTCTTGTAACATGTAATAATTTCACTTTTACAACCAACTTCTGTTTTTTACAATCATTTCTTTGTGTCCATGCGTTCTCATGTCCATTCTAATTATCATGTTCAACAAAAACCTTCTGCTTTTAACATCTATTTACCGTGTCTTAAATTATCAAACACTTAATTATAAGATTGACTGTGTAGAATCCTTGCCCATTATTAGAGGTTATAATTTCACTATTATAGGCATGACTTTGCATAAAAGAGGAATTTGGTTCATAACCTTTAACGTCAAGAGATATGTCTACGTTATTCCATCCTTTTACCTTTATATTCATTGGCTAGCTATAAGGTGGCCGATATCCTTTCACGTTTCAAAACACATTTGTTTATCACATTCCTTGCAAATGCGATCTTAGTTATATTGGTCAAGAAAGAGCTCTAAAATTTCTGTTTAAGGAATACTTGAACCACGTTTCTAAACAAAAAAAAATTCTACGTCTGTAATTTCTGAACTTTTTTGGGACTCCAATCATGTTTTTAATTTTTCCAAAGCTAAGATCGCTTTTACACTTTATTGCATATTTGAAATGAACTTCTTAAAAGTTTCTCTATTGTTTCTCAATTAAAATCCCTTATTACAGATGATTATCCTTTCTTCTCTCCTGTGCGTAAATCTCTGATTTTATTTTGCGATTCAGTTTGTTTTATTCTTATTTTGGTAATTTTCATGCTTTTCCGGGATTTTTAATTTATTTGGGATTTTATGAACAAGTGATTTGAAACCTTTGTTGGACGTTCGATTTTCCTGCTTGGTATTTTACCGTTCATTGAATATGTCCCCCCCCTCTGGTTCCTGTCTCATGTTATTTTTACTGCTATTTTCTTCTCTTCTCGCTGGCAAAACACTTTTCCTGTTTTACCACGTTTGCTGTTCCTGCATCAGTCGCCGATCAATCTGTAACGAGTAAAGACGCTCTTATGTGTCCTGACAAAGAAGACTCCATATGTGTCCTGACGATACTGGTTGATTTTTCTATCTTTTTATTATACACTGAGTATTACGAAGTTATTTAGATTTATTGATTGCAGCTCAATCAAACTAAATAAGCTTCTAATTTTTAACACTTTACAACAAAGTTGAAAAGTGTTTATGACTTTGTTCATTCTGTCTGTCTGTCTGTCTGTCTGTCTGTCTGTCTGTCTGTCCGTTAGCACGATAACTGCCGTAAAAATGAGTTTATCAAAATGAAATTTTAGTATGTTGTTCAGACGGTCTGTAGGACCTATGGGAATATAAATAAATAATATCACCCAATTAGTTTTCTATTGAACCCGGGTTGAAAAAATGAAATACATTGAACCCTATGGGACCTAATTTTTCAAACATTTTTTAAGTAAATTTAAAATTCACGAATTGCTTCGAAATTTTTAGGAAATATTCACATTATCCCATAGAATATATAAAAAAAAATTCAGTAAAATATGTTAAGTAGTTTTTTAATTAAAAAAATTATTTAATATAGGGAAAAAAACAAATTCAATTAAATTCTGACTTTGGGATATCTTCCAGAAAGAAAAGAGAGAGATATTATATAATAAATATCTCCCCATTTGTTTAAACGTTTTGCATATGGGAGTGGCTTCATATTTTAAAATAAATTTGGTAGATAGCAATTTTTCATTTTTTTTAAATTTTATATAACTCTTCATGATAAATTTAATTGATGGTATTTTAAATGCACTTTCCTACGTCCTAGAGAGTTAAAATTTGGTACACAGCTTAAATTTGTTGAACATTTTATTCGACAAAAATTTGATGGATCTTTAAATATAGATCATACATTTTTTTCGAAATGGCCTGAAAATAATCCCCGTTCACTTCTATAAATCATTGGTGTAATATTGTTAAAAATTCTGATGTGGACAAAACATGTCTTTCCCTGCAGACTCATATTCGTTCTCTTTATTTATTCAATGATAATTTGAGTTTATCTGCACAACATAAGTATTTTAAATGACATTGAATTTACACGTTAAACTTAAATTTGGTTCTCATTTGATAGCTGGACTTATTGTCAAAGGTGGCGTAGCGAAAACGCGAAAAAACTAGAATATCTCAAGAACGGCTAGTCCTAGAGTAATGGGGTTAGTCTTATTCTTTTTGTTGTCAAAAATCACATATAAAATAGGAATTTAATTGATATAATTGAGCACACGTAGTCTTTTATTTTTATATATAACGATTTTTGCTGGCCATTTCGCAAAAATAGCCCGTTCCTTTTTCCCGAATCGTAGTAGAATAACCTACAAATGATTTATATACAAAATTTTGTTAAATTTGGTATATAAATCACTTGTAGGTTATTGAAATATTATACTCCAAATTTTGTTAAATTTGGTTCATTAGTTTTTAGCTAGAGTGGATAAAGGCAATTTCTGCGGCCATTTCGCAAAGAAGGCAGATTCTTTTATTACGAATCGTACTATAATCTAATGAACATCAGGATTTCCCACAAAAAACATACCTACCAAATTGTATGAAATTCGGTCCATTAGTTTTTCAATTAGAGTGGATGTAATATCCACACAGACACACAGAAACATACACAGATACACCCTTATACACACAGACGTCTTCCTAAAAGTAGTTTTTTCGTGTTCTAGAAGTCCCAAAACGTGTAGATCCTTTGAAAATTCGAGTTCCGATCTTCGGCACGATTCCAATACTTTGAGTACATACACATATACATATATATTATCTGTGTATTATCTGTGTATCTAAATTCCGTGCCTATGCAATTACAATAGTTGTGATTTTAAATGATCCCTAAACTTTTATTATTTCTTCAAGGAAGCCTAATTTTAACATATGCAGAATGCAAATATCTCAAGCGATTGTAAGATGAATTACATAAGAATTGCTGAATTTTTTTCACACAAAATTATTTAGCTCTGGAGTCTGGAATACAAGTTATATGAATGAAATATTCATTGATTTTGCATAAAGAATCAGATGATTTATATTTCGATACAGTTTTAAATATTTAAGTATAATAAATTACTGTAGTACTGTGATAATGTAAAAGATATTACCACTGAATGAATCACATTTTAGAAATTTTTAAATGAAATTACATTTCAGTTGGAAAGTGTTTCATAATCAATGCTTATGCATGATTGATCTTTCTTGTTTAAAATTGTCATAAGTTTGTGAGCTTATATAGTTATGAATATGAAATATTAGTGTAGTGCACATTTTAAAGAAAACTTTATGTTGGCTTTTATACTTATCAGATTATTCATAATTAGCATGGCCATAATATCGAAAATCGTGAAACCTATTAAAACACATTGCATTGTCTGCCGCTTAAACCCACCATATTTATCTTCAGTGCGAGAACTGGAATATAATACTAATTAACATAATGCTACTCAATTAATTGCACCATTTTTTAACTTTAAAAATACCATTATTTGATAACAACATCTGGTTAAATATTAAATTAATTACAACAATTATCATATTACTATTTGCTGAGGAGATAATAATGTGAGACCAGGTAAATTTTATTATCAAATGGTCTAAGGCCTGCTACAATATTTGATAAGCACATACCTTCAAGTCTATCTTTGGACATTGTCACACAGGTCGTACTTAAGACAGTCATATTGTACTGGAACTAACTCAAAGTATAGTACTCCCACTCGTACTCGTCGATCATATCGTACAACCGTTTAAGCGTTTCACTCAGGACATTTCGTTGAAGCCTCTATGGAAAAATTCCTGGAACAACTTCTGTGGCATCAGACATTTCTGTGGATTATTTTTGGTCAGACATTTCTGTGGATTATTTTTGGAATACCGACTTTTCAGCCTATATGGGATATCTAGAACCTTTTGGTTGCCGCCTCTTTCCGCTTGAGGGCCAATACGCCTCCTTGACTCCCATTGGTCATCACCAGGGCCATGCGATCAGAGATCTTCCATAATTGGTTTACAATTTTAACCAATCTCGTGGCTCCACTTTATCCTCCTATGTTTATGACCTAATTGACCGCTCGGGTCAGAGTGCCATAAAACTGACCTCCTTAAGTCTGCTGCAATTGTCAAACATTACAGCCCTAATAAATCTTGAAAATAAAACTGTCTCAAATATTCCTGGTTTTACATATCTATTCCTGGTTTCACAATTAGTAATGGAATTTATAACAAGAAACCAATCATAAGATATAA
The DNA here is from genome assembly GCA_951213105.1 of Amaurobius ferox. Lineage (NCBI taxonomy): Eukaryota > Metazoa > Arthropoda > Arachnida > Araneae > Amaurobiidae > Amaurobius > Amaurobius ferox. Next base: position 73,500,372 of record OX578137.1, on the reverse strand, counting down.
AATAAAATTTCTAAATTATATATGCATTAGTATAATTCCATTAATGCAGTAATTAGGGAAAACAAATGAAAAATAATTTGCATTTTATAAAATATTCGCTCTCCAAAATATCTAATTTGATGAAGCATTAAACTAGAATTTTAATAATACTTCTCCTATTAATAAATGGAAAAAAATGTTGATTTCAAATACCATAATGGAGTTGCTGCAACATATTCAAAAGATTATAATCATTGCGCTTTTGAATAAATTATTAACCACTGATTTTGAATGAACTCCTATAAATATTTGCTAAAATTTATTATGGTATTATATTCATATAGTTACAATTTACATTTTGCTCACATATTTGTGTATTCCTATCATTGTTACGGTATTGTACTCCATTTTTAACACTTTACAACAAAGTTGAAACGTGTTTATGACTTTGTTCATTCTGTCTGTCTGTCTGTCTGTCTGTCCGTTAGCACGATAACTGCCGTAAAAATGACTTAATCAAAATGAAATTTTAGTATGTTGTTCAGACGGTCTATAGGACCTATGGGAATATAAATGAATAATATCACCCAATTAGTTTTGGATTGAACCTGGGTTGAAAAAATGAAATACATTGAGCCCTATGGGACCTAATTTTTCAAGCATTTTTTAAGCGGATTTAAAATTCACAAATTGCTTCGAAAATTTTAGGCAATATTCAAATTGTTCCATTAAATATATAAAAAAAATTCAGCGAAATATATTCAGTAGTTTTTTAAATAAAAATTAAAATAATAATAACACCTCTTATATGAAGCGATCACGTGTCCATGATGTGAAACGATCACATGACCCACTTCAAAATGATATATGGCATCCATCTTGTGTCAAAATCGTGATTTTTAAAGTTCTTTTTAATTCATATTGAGTGTTGTATCCGTCCTAAAACTACTTTATTTTTGCCTAAATTCTGTGCATCTACATACTAAAACAACGCAATGACAATATATTTCAGTTTAAATGCTAATCCAAATATGATTATTTCTACTATTAAGCCTATTTTTCACCTATGTAAAATGTAAACAGCAAAATATATAGAATGAGTTGTATTAGAATCGCTGTAATTCTTTAACACAAAATAATTTAGTCCATGGAGTCTGCTTAGCTGATATGAATGAAATATTCATTGATTTTAGAAAGAGAAGGACGATATTTTTCGCTGAAGTTTTACGCATAGAGATTACTTACTTGTATCTCAATGGTCTTAATTTTTAAATAAAATAAATTATTATAGTATTGTGATGAATGACATGAATGGGGGAATTATTTATGAATGAAATGTTGCTTTTATAGAGAGAGCCAGGCGTGTTATTTTTTTATGACGTCATTTGAATGAATTTCAGTTGTTTTCGATGAAGTTTTCAAATATAATAAATTATCGTAGTATTATGATAATTCTAAAATTATTACCGAGGAATGTATCACATTTTAGAGATATTTAAACCAGGCAATTTATACTTTAATGCCGTCATTTGAATGAAGTTAGTTTTTTTCGATGAAGGTTTAAGGTTTCAAATATAATAAATTAATGTAGTATTGTGATAAGTTTTACAATATTATCGAGGAATGTATTGCATTTTAGACATGTTTAAATAAAATTGCATTGAAGTTGGAAAGTGTTTCATAATCAATGCTTTAAGCATGATTGATCTTTCTTGTTTAATATAAGGGAGCTCAGGACTCTTAAAAGTGCCATAAACAGGATGAATTTCCATGTTTCGCGTTTTATTTTGTACCTCTTTCTTCTCTTATACATCGGTGATGCCTAAAATTTTTATGGCTAATAAGTGAATATCTATAGCATGTATGATAAATTTTTCAATAAAGTGAATCGTGTAATAATATTTTTAAAAATAGTAAAATGTTCATGAATGTATTAAACATTTATCTTGACATAGGCTGCTTGCGCGCATTATTGCTACAGAACAATTGCTTCCAGAAACAAAATATTGCTGATTATGACGCAAAAATATCCATTGAAGAAGGCTTAGATCAAATTTAAAACATTTGAATAATTTAAGTCTCTTAAAATAAAATTTAAAATGTAATTACATTTTTTATTTAATTTTTTTTTACACTTTAGTTATGCAAATGATTTTGATATAAGTATTCTTTAATGAATACTTTTGCATCATAATCAGCAATATTTTTGTTTCTGAAAGTAATGGTTTTGTTGTAACCATGCACGCAAAGAATCTATGTCAAGATAAAGTTTTAATAAATACATGAACATTATACAATTTTTAAAAATATTATTATAAAATTCACCTTATTGAAAAAATGATCATATATTTTACATGTATACACTTATTCGCTATAACATTTTTAGGTATTATCGATGTATAGGAGAAGAGGTACACAATAAAACGTGAAAGATGGAAATTCATTCTGTTTATGTCACTTTTATGGTCCTGAGCCCCCATAAAGAGGAATATACTAAAACTGATCTAAATTTGTTTTTACATATTGAGAACAATATATTGGATATCAGTACATTAATAGAATTGAATTGAGAAGATAAATAAATGCAAAATTTGAATACAGGACTGGACGTATTTTGCTGAATAGATGGATACTAGAGAACTGAAGATGGTAAAATATTGATTAACTTTTGATTACGTAAGTGAATAATTCCATATTATATTCTATAATCCTTAAAGTTTTATCTATTTGTATATGTTTCAATTTAAAATTCATATAACTTATCCAAATTCAGTTTGTTGACCGTACTGATGACCCGCACTGATAAACGTTACTGACCCGTACTGCTAAACTTTACTGACCCGTAATGGAGATTTAGAAGCCGACTTAATTATTCTAATGGGTAATAAGGAGCATCTAACGTTCTTTGCAAGCATGAAATATAATTTCTTTGGGGGCTTGAAATTTAATACGCATGTCGGGCAAACCTCAACCGATAATTTAGAATTCACAAAAAAATGATTATTTAAATTTTTGGGGTGCAGATACTGACCAAAATGTTCGACTTGTCAAATAAATGCGAAACATCGAGTTTTTTTTTTACCTGCGATTTGAAATTTAATAAAAAGGCAGATCTTTTGATAAATCTAACATGAATCATTGCGGCTTTCAAATATTTATTACTTCAGAGTATGTCACCGAAAAAAATGTTATAATTGTCCAATGAGTGAGAAACTCAAAGTTTATTAAAGTAAAGACTTGGAATTGTATGATGAAATCAATATAGATAATTGCCTTTTCTCTAATATTTGTTATTTTAGGGGATGTCGTAGATAAAAGTGTTCGAATTAACGGCAATTATAACAGCCCCCAAACCAGCACAATTAAAACTCCAGATTGATTGAGCTAAAATTCAGTCTAATGGTAGACCATATAATAAAATCAATATGTATATCTGTCGTTGTCAAATATTTATTATTTCAGTGGGTGTCATAAATAAAAATGTTAATTGTTCAGTAAAAGTGACGTTCCAAATTTAATGCGCTTGAAACTAAAGATTTGGTACAAAGGTAGATAGTATGATAAAATTAACATGAATAAGTGCTGTTTTCAAATATTTATTAATTTGAAGTGTGTCACAGGTAAAAATGTTCGAATTCTGGAATGAATATGAAACTCCAAGTTTATTGAAGTATAGGTACTTGAAATTTGATGCAAAATAGTAAATCATATGATAAAATCAACATAGATTATTTCTGTTTTCAAATATTTTTTATTTTAAGGGGTGTCATATATAAAAATGTTCCAATTGTTAAATGAATATGTAACTCCAGGTTTAATGATGTAAGAAATCGAAATTTTGAACAAAGAAAAGCCACTATAAAATCAATATTGATTATTTCTAATTTTAAATATTTATAATTTGGGACTGTTATAAATAAACACATTTTAATATTCGAGTGTATGATTCCAGGTTTACTGAGATAAGTACTTCAAATTTAATACAAAATTAAATTATATGATTGAATAAACATGGGTATATGGTGATTTTAAATATGTATTATTTTAGTGGGAGCCTTAGACAACAGTTTATTGCGCCGTAAATTGCAAATGATTAGATGAGCGTTTGAGAACCTAAAATGGAAAGTAAAAGTTTTTAATTTTTTACATTTACGGCGGTTCTGCCGACAAAACCGTTCGAATTTTAAAATAAATTCTAGTAGAGGTTTGAAATTGTCTTTAGTAGGTAGTTATACAATAACAGCAAAAATAGTTTGCTTTTGGAAAATTAAAAATATAGGTATTACGCAGACATTCGAATTCGAAAAACATTCAAATTTTAAATTTCGGGGGAATACTAGATATATTTAAATTTATATTAGTCACTGCAGAAACGAAGTCGATCAAAAAATTAAAGGAAAACTCTAAAATGCTAGCAAAAGTTATTCCCGATCCATTTCTTATTCCACTGTAACAATCAATTAAATAAGTTGGGAAACATATGAATTAAAAAAAAAAATTTTTTTTAATTTTGACTGTAATCTTATATTCTATATTACCGTAACTGATATAATAATATAAAAATATAACACCTTTAATTTATTGAATTTATTTCTCGTAAAAAGGAGAATCTCTGTTCTCGTTTTACAAAATTATCTTCACAGATATACCCATACTTATTTTTATTATCTTTAAACCGCCAGTAAAACACAATAGAAAATATGAGGTTCAAAAATGTTTGCCAGAAAAATAAACACATGATTCAATATATCAATTGAAAATATAAAGCAATCCGTCAATCTTATATCCGTTACCGTAAGTGATAGAAATATAATCCGATCGAAAATATAATGGCATTCATATATAAATTTTATTTGATATCTTGTTTCAATATTAAAATTGTATAAATAAATTAAAAATCGTCTGCTGGATAAACATATATGGTTTAATTCCATTGCATGATATAAATTTCTTCAAATATATTTTCGTAAAATTATCGTCTGTATAATGCTATTTCAGTAGATAGTTAAATATTGCATTTTTAACACTTTACAACATAGTTAAAAAGTGTTTATGACTTTGTTGATGCTGTCTGTCTGCTGCCAGTTCGCACGATAATTGCCTTAAAAATGATTTAAACAATGTGAAATTTTAGTATTTTATTGAGACGGGCTGTGACACGAGTGGAAATGTAAATAAATAATATCACCTAATTCGTTTTGGATTGAATCCGGATTGAAAATATGAAATACATTGAGAACTATGGGACCCAATTTTTCAAACATTTTTTAAACGAATTTACAAATTTCTTCGAAAATTTTGTGAAATATTCAAACTATTCCATAAAATACATAAAATAAATTTCAGTAAAATGTGTTGGGTAGATTTTTAAAATAAAAATTAAAATAATAATGACACCCATATAATATGAAGAGATCACGTGACCCACTTCAAAATAAAATATGGTATCCATTTTTTTCTCCCAAAATAAAAATCGTGATTTTTAAAGTTCTTTTATATTTCTATTTGGTGTTGCACCCGTCCTATTTTTATCCCCTTTTATTTTTTGTGTATTTTCTATGCATTTATATTCTGTGTAAACGCAATTACAATATTTTTTAGTTTAAACAATAATTAAACTTTGATTATTTCTACAACTAGCAGTATGCACGTTCTTCGCACGGAGAATATAATACAAAGAAACTTAAAATTCACAATCATGTGAAAATTCCTATAGTATACTAAATGACGTTTTTAATCATAATATTCTGTTAAAATATTTAATTTATTATTCATAAAAATAAGTTTAAGAATCTATGTTATCGCTATACCAAATTATCTTCACTGACAGATATGAAGAATAAAACATCCTGGTCCCTTTCGTAAGCAAATTAACAAAAATATGGAATTGAACCAATATATGCAAAATAAAAGCGTTAAATTGTATGGGATCAGTACTACTTATATACGCGAATATTAGAAGTTGTAACCTGTATTAGTACATCACATGTATAAATTAAAAATATCAATAAACCCGTAATCTTTAAACCTGAAGGCAGTAATTTATTCCAATATATGTCAAAATGAAAGCTCTAAATGAAAGTGCTAAATAAAAGTGTTCCGGCTTCCCGGCCTGAGAAACAGCTGCTTAAGCCTTTATAGGCCAGTTCTCCGGCCTGGGTCGATCAGATATTTTTATGGATTTACAAACATTTATCTCAATTTAGTCAGATTTTAAAAATTCGCTAAATGTGTTACTAAGCAGGACGGTTGAACTAACAGACAAATGCAAACGAAACAACATTTCAGTGCTCTCTTCTAACAAAACAAAATAAATTTCATTGATTTACGTCGTTTTTAAAAAAATTAGCGACATTTCTATAAATTTGGCAACGTTTAAGAGAAGTTGCCAAGTTACCGATATCCCGCCAAATTCGTAGCTCTGAATTTGCAGATCTGAATAAAACATCCTGATCCCGTTTGTATATTACTAAATGAAAACACTAAAATTGTATTAGAAGATATGCCCGTTCTACTCTTTTTCTATTTCAACAATCGGCTAAATGAATTTATTGGCTAAACACGATATATGATTTTATTAGCTAAACACAATATTTAAGCTTGAAAATTCTTTGCTAAAATAAATGTAAGTGAAATGTAACACAGTCCGCAATTAATATAATTAAAAGAAAAATCAAACCGTTCATTTATAAGCTAAAATGTGTTACTAAGCACGACGGCTGAACTGGCAGACAAAACTGACAGACGAAATATATTTTTGGACTGAATGGATATATTTTTAAATCTATTTATTCATTATTCAAATCGAAAAAATAATAATAATCATTAACAAACGCATTTGAATTAAATAACCATTTTGATTTCGTAATACTTTTCATTGTTGATTAAAAACTTGTGAAAAATAAACCATGGTGATAGATTTTCCATTTAAATTCATGTTTCAAACATTCATGGTTTATGTATCCCTTTGTGGAGTGGATTGTTCCGAAATCGTTCCCGAGAGGATCGCCCCGGAATCGTTTCCCGTCAAACACACACTCTGTTTTATTATAAGTGGAGACGAAGCCTAATTTTAATAGATGCAGAATGTACATAAGTGAGTGTAAGATGAGTTGTACAAGAATTGCTTAATTTTTTTTCAAGCAACATTTTTTAACTGAGTCTGGAATAGAAATGCATGAATGAACTGCTTTTACATAGAAAGCCAGACGATTTATATTTCAATGACGTCATTTGCATAAAGTTCATTTTTTCGATGAAATTTTAAGTTTCCAAGTAAAATATATTATTGTAGTTCTGTGATATTTAGAAAAATATCAGTGCTGCACTGAATGTATCCCATTTTAGAGATGCTTAAGTAAAATTGCAATCCATTTGGAAAGTGTTTCATAATCAATCCTTTATGCACGACTGATCTTTCTTGTTTATTAATGTCTCGACATCCTAGAAAACCGAAACGTGACTGGGGTTACACGAGGTAAAGTAGAAATAAACAATACCAATTTTTTAAAAATCTTTCTAAATATGTGTCTTTGTATAAAGAACAGACAGACAGACATATCCACTTTATATAGATTACGGAAATTAATATTAAAATAGGAAACGCCAAAAATATCTATTTTATGTGCCTCAATATTATGATATCAGGATTTGATTGATTAAAAAGTACTCAGAACAACTTGTAAAAGCGGAATTAGTTTTTACTATTTAGTATATTCATCTTAATGAGAATGGTAATAAAGTAAGAGAAGATCGTAAAATAAATGAACTAGATCACAGTGTAAAAGATCTTGAAAGTTTGATTATAATACTTCATCTAGGATAATCATTAAATATTTTATCTTTAAATATCTTCATAATCGCGGATTCTCATCTTTAATTCATAATTCCATTAAATACCGAATCGAGTACTTGATGAAGTGTATAATTCCTCTGGAGATTGAACTATAATATTAGAAATTCCCCTCTCTTTGAATTATTAAAAGGAAAACCAAATTCTACAAGTTTTAAACAAAATGTTCCTAAGGAGAGTCAAGCATGCATTTAAGGTAACCCGAATATGTTCACGCATGACTTTGATGACATATTTGGTGAGATGTCGCTGACTTGGTGACTTCAGAAACTAGAAATATCATTTTTAGAAAAGATCTCAAAATTTTAAAGTAGCTGTGTGGTGAAAGTACAGTTTGGTTAATATCAGTTGTTATTCTAGGTGCACAGAAGTTCAATATGTGTTGAATGCATACTGATTTGAAGATGCTGTTTCCTTTTAGGTGAAGATGTTTATCATTTATCTGATGTTTGGTTATATGCAAATATAATCCTTCAAAATTTATGAAAGTTTCAGAAGCTGAAAATGCCTTTTCTTGCCATCTCAAAATTGTAAAAGGCTATTTAAAAGCATATGTGTGGTGAAAGTGCATTTTGGTTAATATCAATTGTTATTCTCGGTGCACGAAAGTTCAATGTGTAATGATTACATAGTAATTTGAGGATGCTATTTTCTTTTAGGTGAACATGAAAATCATTTATTTGATGCTTGGACTTATGCTACTATAAATATATAATCCCTCGAACTTTATGAAAGTTTCAGACTTGGAGACATTATGAAAGTTTCAGACTCGGGGATTTCATGAAAGTTTCAGAAGTAGAAAATTCCATTTATTGCTTCTGAAACCAATTTGAGAATGTTGTTTTACTTTAGATGGACATGTTTATCATTTAATTGATGTTTGGTTATATGTAAATATAATTCCTCAAAATTTATGAAAGTTTCAGATGGTGACTTTATGAAGGTTTCAGAAACTGGAAATGCCTTTACGAAATGCCTTAACTAAAATGTCCTGGATCAATTACGGCATGCAACCGTATCAAAACTTTATATATAGCAATAAACTATATAGATTGAGAGTTTTATTATATGTTTTACTGCCATTGTTCAGTAAGAAAAACATTTGAGATTTTATCACTTGCTGTTAAATAATGGATGTTATATTTCATTTTATTTTATTTTGAATTTAACTTAAACTATTTTGCTATTTTTATTCAGCATTTATATTTTGTAATCACTTATTATTTTTCAACACTTTTTGTCATTTCCATTTAGTTTATTTCCCTTTTTCTTTTCATATTTCTTTGTAAATTCTTATATTTTAATGTATTGTCTCCAAACACATAGTTAACAAATTCTGATGGTATGTAATTGCTTCGATTTATCTAACATTTTTATTTCCTCTAGATACATTGTATAATATACAGGGAAATTGGTGATGGAGTCGAAAACACGAATACATTTTTCAAGCACATAACGCTAACTCGAAACACATAACGCTAACTTGAACCATTCTGCATATATTGCACGTTTTTACTTTCCCTGCAACACATGGTAATGTATAGGGGAAGTATTGGAATCATGTCGAAAATCGCAACTCGAGTTTTCGCGACGGATCTACAAGTTTCAAGACTTCTAGAATACGAAAAACTATTTTTAGCGTGACATCTGTGTGTGTGTCTATGTGTCTGTCTGTCTGCCTGTGTGTCTGTGCAATGTATGTATCCACTCTAACTGAAAAACTAATGGACCAAATTTCATAAAATTTGGTATATAAGTCATTTGGGTGAGACTCTGGTGCTGATTAGTTTTGGTAGGAATCGCAAAAACAGAACCCGCCTTTTTTTGCCAAATTGCCCGTAAAAATTCCAAGTATCCACTCCAGCTAAAATACTAATTGACCAAATTTCACAAAATTTGGTAGATAAGTTACTTGTGGGACACTCTGGTGGTGATTAGATTTTGGTATGATACGGAAGAGAACAACCTGACTTTTTTTTAAATGGCCCGCAAAAATTTCATGTATCCACCCTAGCTAAAATACTAATTGACAAAATTTTACAGAATTTGGTAGATTAGTTACTTTTGGGACATTCTGGTGGTGATTCGATTTTGGTACGATTCGGAAAAGAACAATCTGCCTTTTTTATGAAATGACCCGCAAAAATCGCAAAAATCTAAAAAAAAATACTACGTATGCTGAAATGTATGAATTAAATTCTTGTTTTGTACTCAATTTTTGACGAATAAAAGACTATGATACACTCCATTATACCCCGGTCGTCCATTTTGTTGCTCCAAGTCCTCTGGACGAGCCGGACGGCCTGGGGCTTTCACACTCCATTATACGGCCGAGTCGGACGGTCTGGGTCTTCAACACTCCATTATACTTTAGAACTAACCGTTCTCAAGATATTTGAGATTTCTTGCATTTTTGTTACCGACGCTATCGGAAAAAAGTCCAATTACAAAATAAAAACAAAAATTGAATTAAAAAATGCAAATTTAGTGTTATATACAGTGTGTTATATACATATTTAGTGTTATATTTGGTGCAATTAAACTCAATCTAATGAATTATTAAAGGAATAAAGAATATCTGAATTCGAGTCTGCAGTCATGTGCTGCCCACATCAGATTTTTTTAATTAATATAGCTAAGAAATTACATAAAAATGAACAGTTGTACCATCAAATTTGTAACACATTAAATATTTTCCCATCAAAGACATCAAGTATTTGTAAACTGTATTTAAAACACCTATTTTTCAAAGTGCCGTAACTCTTTCAGACATCATAATGGCCATCATCAGTGACAATATTAAGGTACTGACAGACGCTAATTTTTATACAACCCGAAACCCTGAAGACAAAATTTGCATATGGTAAATTGGATAAACCGATACAGAAATTATCATAAATTACAAAACAGTACATAAAAATTCAAGCAAAAATAATTCAATTCTCGTGTACATAGGAAAATAATACCAATGCATAAACGTAACGCTAGTGGTGAATTACTAGATGTTCAGAAAATCATATAAGGGTTTAGCACGCATAGAGTCGAGAATAAGACGCTAAGGAAAACTAAGTTTTTGAACAGGATCGAAGTTACAAATAGATTCTTGATAAATATAAACTAAAAGGGATTCCAAAAGTAAAGTATTACGGGGATTATTGCAATTAATTAAAAGAAAAGTTTTATCAAAATTAGAGGTGAATTTATCATTAATAACCTATTGTAAAAAAGCAGTTGTCAGTTTATTATTTTTATTACCACGTGCAGATAAAGGACAGTACGTTTTGTACTACCAATATAAGACATATAATTATTATCAGAGATAAAAGGAGGACCGCATTCACCATAACTTGACTTAAGAAATTACTTTTATCCTTAGAGTTTATAGGTACGAATACGAGTAAATAACAAAAATACAGGGGAATGGGCAGGTTTAAACTTACATTTCAGATAAAAATGAAGAAGAGAACGAAAAATTGCAGAATGGAAAGGAATACACGATTTATAAGGCAACATGTCAGAAAAGGGGCAAGATTAGTTTTTTAGGATAAATACACTTTGAACGAATGGAGAAAAAAATCCATAATTGAAATCAAACGCATAAGCGGCTCTATAGTCAAGGTTAAAGTAAAAGTTTCAGAATGTAAAGCATAAATGAAAGAAAAGACATTAAAAGCACGATTAAAATAAGCAATGAAAAATACTTTTTCAGACCAAATGGAGCGAGAGGAATTAGCAGGAATACTGGAATTAAAAAAATAGGTTTACGAAATCCAGAAGTAAGAAAACTTTAGTGTCCTGGGAGACAAGAACTTCCAAAATAGGCAAAGAACAATTATATTCGTGTTGAACAATTACACTCGTGTTTGGCAGTAAAATTAATAAAATTAAGAGTAGGATAAAAATCATTTAGGCTACCTTAAAGGATAAAGATGTCATTTAAACTATAGACAGCGTTCTTTTAGACAACGTAAACGATTTTTATTATTTACGTTGTTTAAAACTGACGTGGCAATAGTTCGTTACCATAAATTCCATAACTCAAACTGCAAGCATAGATAAAGGATAAAAATTGAAATATTATTAAGAGATCAAGTACCATGACCCATGAGGCAGGATATCTAAATCCACGTGTTAAGTAGGTGTTTAAGAGACTAATGATAGAATGAGCAGGAGTCATAGATGAAAATTCGTACACACACACACACATACACACATACACACACACACACACACACATATATATATATATAATCTAACTTTTCATTTCTGAACTATCCTATTTCCTTTTGTATGCTTCGTATTAAAGAAACATTCTATATGCATATATATATATATATGTATACAAGGTGTCCAGAAAGTTCCAGAACGGCGAAATATCTCGAGAAATACACTTCGGATCCAAAAATAAAAAAGTACATATTCAATATCTTGAGAAAAGCTATCCAATGATATCACAATTGAACTCCCTCCCCCTTCCTGGGGAGAGGGGGGTTGGGCAACTTTGAATTCTTCAATGGGAACCCCCCCCTTTTTATTGCAGATCTGGATTCTCCTGATAAAATTACATACTACATTTGACCTACGATATTTGATTTTTGCTTCCACAAACGGCGCTATAATTCAGAAAAACAGAAGTGGGGCACAAACGTTTAAAATGGGAATGTCTAAGGAAATACACTTCGGATAGAAAAATAAAAAATTGCATGTTAATATTTTCAAAAAAACTATCCATTGATGCTAAAATTGACCCCTTCCCCCCGCTAACCGTTCACTTCAGCGACAAGTGTTCACTTTTAGCACTCAAAATTACTTTTAGCACTACCCAGGAACAACGATATGGACGTAGTAGTTTTCTGTTCCCTTCATGGTGCTTGATTAACATGAGTCCCTTCGCCTCTCATGATCAGGGTGCTTTTTTCTGTAACTCCCCTCCCCTCTCATGATCAAGGTGCTTGATTAACATGAGTCCTCTTGCCTCTCATGAACAGGGTGCTTTTTTCTGTAACTCCCCTTCCCTCTCATGATCGGGCTGCTTGAATCAAAATCGTAGGTTAAATGTATGTAATTTTTTTCTGGAGAATCCAAATTTGCAATTAAATAGTGGGGTTCCCCATTGAAAATTTCAAAGTTGCCCGAACCCCAGGGGGGGAAGGGGTCAATTTTGGTATCATTGGATAGTTTTTCAAAAAATATTGAATACGTGTTTCTTTATTTTTTTGATCCGAAATGTATTTCTCGAGGTATTGCGCAGTTCCGGAACTTTCTGGTCACCCTGTATATATATATATATATATATATATATATAAGAAAAAAAGGTTTGAGGATCCAATGAAAGAAAAGTGAGAATCTGTAACACGAAAATTCAAATATCTAACATGCTTACGAAATAAAAGTGTAAATCAACAAATCCTCAAGCAAATGGAAAAAATAAAAAACAAATTAATAAAATAAATATCGAATCAACAAGTCAATGAAAATTATCAAAATACAAAGGTATGGAATCGCAGAAAGAATAACAAACGAAATCAAGCACAAACGCTATACACGTGGACAAGGTTCTAAGCCTAATTCATGAATTCTTCACTTCCACAAAAATCGTATTCATGCCCAAGTTTTTTGTAGAAGCAAACACAAAAAGGTATGTTTCTGAAGAAATAGACAGATTATATCTATAAACTATTTCTACTTGGACGACATACGTAAAAAATAAAAACAAGAAAGATCAATCATGCATAAGCATTGATTATGAAACACTTTCCAACTGAAATGTAATTTCATTTAAAAATTTCTAAAATGTCATTCATTCAGTGGTAATATCTTTTACATTATCACAGTACTACAGTAATTTATTATACATAAATATTTAAAACTGTATCGAAATATAAATCATCTGATTCTTTATGCAAAATCAATGAATATTTCATTCATATAACTTGTATTCCAGACTCCAGAGCTAAATAATTTTGTGTGAAAAAAATTCAGCAATTCTTATGTAATTCATCTTACAATCGCTTGAGATATTTGCATTCTGCATATGTTAAAATTAGGCTTCCTTGAAGAAATAATAAAAGTTTAGGGATCATTTAAAATCACAACTATTGTAATTGCATAGGCACGGAATTTAGATACACAGATAATACACAGATAATATATATGTGTATGTGTATGTACTCAAAGTATTGGAATCGTGCCGAAGATCGGAACTCGAATTTTCAAAGTATCTACACGTTTTGGGACTTCTAGAACACGAAAAAACTACTTTTAGGAAGACGTCTGTGTGTGTAAGGGTGTATCTGTGTATGTTTCTGTGTGTCTGTGTGGATATTACATCCACTCTAATTGAAAAACTAATGGACCGAATTTCATACAATTTGGTAGGTATGTTTTTTGTGGGAAATCCTGATGTTCATTAGATTATAGTACGATTCGTAATAAAAGAATCTGCCTTCTTTGCGAAATGGCCGCAGAAATTGCCTTTATCCACTCTAGCTAAAAACTAATGAACCAAATTTAACAAAATTTGGAGTATAATATTTCAATAACCTACAAGTGATTTATATACCAAATTTAACAAAATTTTGTATGTAAATCATTTGTAGGTTATTCTACTACGATTCGGGAAAAAGGAACGGGCTATTTTTGCGAAATGGCCAGCAAAAATCGTTATATATAAAAATAAGAGACTACGTGTACTCAATTATATCAATTAAATTCCTATTTTATATGTGATTTTTGACAATAAAAAGAATAAGACTAACCCCATTACTCTAGGACTAGCCGTTCTTGAGATATTCTAGTTTTTTCGCGTTTTCGCTACGCCACCTTTGACAATAAGTCCAGCTATCAAATGAGAACCAAATTTAAGTTTAACGTGTAAATTCAATGTCATTTAAAATACTTATGTTGTGCAGATAAACTCAAATTATCATTGAATAAATAAAGAGAACGAATATGAGTCTGCAGAGAAAGACATGTGCTGTCCACATCAGAATTTTTAACAATATTACACCAATGATTTATAGAAGTGAACGGGGATTATTTTCAGGCCATTTCGAAAAAAATGTATAATCTATATTTAAAGATCCATCAAATTTTTGTCGAATAAAATGTTCAACAAATTTAAACTGTGTACCAAATTTTAACTCTCTAGGACGTAGGAAAGTGCATTTAAACTGCCATCAATTAAATTTATCATGAAGAGTTATATAAAATTTAAAAAAAATGAAAAATTGTTATCTACCAAATTTATCTTAAAATATGAAGCCACTCCCATATGCAAAACGTTTAAACAAATGGAGAGATATTTATTATATAATATCTCTCTCTTTCTTTCTGGAAGATATCCCAAAGTCAGAATTTAATTGAATTTGTTTTTTTCCCTATATTAAATAATTTTTTTAATTAAAAAACTACTTAACATATTTTACTGAATTTTTTTTTATATATTCTATGGGATAATGTGAATATTTCCTAAAAATTTCGAAGCAATTCGTGAATTTTAAATTTACTTAAAAAATGTTTGAAAAATTAGGTCCCATAGGGTTCAATGTATTTCATTTTTTCAACCCGGGTTCAATAAAAAACTAATTGGGTGATATTATTTATTTATATTCCCATAGGTCCTACAGACCGTCTGAACAACATACTAAAATTTCATTTTGATAAACTCATTTTTACGGCAGTTATCGTGCTAACGGACAGACAGACAGACAGACAGACAGACAGACAGACAGACAGACAGACAGACAGACAGACAGACAGACAGACAGAATGAACAAAGTCATAAACACTTTTCAACTTTGTTGTAAAGTGTTAATAAAAGGAAAAATGGATACCAAAAAACGGACTGAAAAAACGGACTGAAAAAACACACTAACCTAGTAGACATGGGAACACAGAAAGAATTGACATGTGTTGCCATTCACAAAGGAATAAGATATACTGTTGCCATTCGTAAGAAATAAATAACGGTAATACGAAAAGACATGTACAAGAGATAATATACCATCAAGCGGTGCAATAAAAGAAAGGCTAATGTCAAAGTCGGCGTATAAATAAAGTATTAAAACAAGAGAAGGGAGAAGTCAGGCTAAAATTTAAAGCAATATTAAATAAATAAAATTCAAGAAAATCCAGCTATTCTAAATTTTTTAACTATACCATTTACAAAATAAGAGGGATATTTGTATAAATTGCTGATAATTTTTAGATTATCAATATGTAAAGCATGGAATTTTTTATCAGATAATCTATATATTCTAAAAAGCTGATTAAGAATAATATTTCTAAGCAATAGAAATGCAGGAATTAAATGGTAAGATTTTATTAATTTTAAAATTAAAAGAGTATTTTTTATCATATAAATTAGTAACCATTCTATTAGAAGATTTAACAAAAAGATTTAAATCCATAAAATTAATATTTTTACTGATAGCAGCTTCAATTGGAATTAATTCCAAATTATTAGGATACAAATCTATATTAATGACACAATTTTCAGTATGTACTAAGCAAATCAGATCATCAACATATCTGTATAATGTATAATCTATTGAAGTAAAGGACTGTTCAAAATAATAAATATATAAATTGGCTAACATACTGCTACTGCAGCCACCCTGTGGTAATATATATATATATATATATATATATATATATATATATATATATATATATATATATATATATAAGTAATGTAAATTTTTATGCACTTTATATTAAATTTATACATAGTTAAATAAATATAGAAACTAATATATATAAGTAGATAGACTGACGCATAAGAATACAATAGCGCTAATGTTGAAAATCCAGTTACTACAAAATTATTATAGACGGGTATTTAGGGCTTTCCAGACAAGAGAAAGACGCACTTAACAAAATAAGTTGCAACATTTTTTTGATAGAATTTGTTTTAATTAATAATGATTGGCGCTCAGCTTCAACAATAATCGTCTTAATTGAAAATTGTCCAAATTCTGGTCAATAAGTATACGAAACATCAGACTTTTTGAGGGTCTGTAATATCTTTTGACATCCTATTTTTTGCAGTACACTGGGGATGAATAAAAATTTAGCAAACGTTCTGTTCTATCCAGTAGACGATATTATGAGTGTGCAAAGTGTCAGGTTTCTAAGTCAAAGTAGAAGCTTTTGAAGGATTTAAAGAACATTTCGAAATCCCCCTTTTCCTACGACCCCACAGATAAATAAATTTCTGGTTTAGGGTTGGCTGTGTGGTGTGGGCCTTCAACAGTCGCGGAACCCCAGCCTGGTGGTTTGCGCGCTGCATTTTCACGCTGCCACAACTGTCGCCGTGTTCATGTGGAGTACGATCACGTTAAACATGTGGGTCCGTAAGTCCTTCCGAGATGTTGGTGGTAGGGGAAGGAGGGTACGGTCCCTGTGGATGCCTCCCCCACTGGGTTCCTGTCTAAATGGGGTGGCACTTCCCGGCCGTCTAAACGGTTACCTTACACCTTTCTGGTAGGTCGGACGGTCTGGGTCTCAGCAACAACAGTCGCGGAACTCCTAGAATACCGTCGCTGAACACATATTGTAAAACGCTAGTCTATATGGCATGGTTGCTAAGAGTCATTGAGGGGATTGTGGAGGGCCTTGAACTACATAAACACGTTATACAATTAAAATATAGATAGTATACAACTTTTAAGTCACTGCATCAGATCTTGGAAAATATAATTATGATATCAAATCATTGGAATATTCTATGCAATTTTATCATTTTGTAGTGAAATAATGATTTTTAAATTTTCAATTCGAAATTTTTATTGGAGTTTTTAATCGGAGTGATCGAATTATTTCATCTAACATTTATATACATTCATCCTCAAAATATTCTTGCAAAAGTGTATTTATCGAACATATGCTTTCCAATAAAAATTTTGTTTAGGTGAATTTGTACTTACAACTGTGTTAATTAAGCATGATGCATCTAAACCAAAATTTGTAAATGCCTACACATCTGATGACTATTTTGTTAAATAAGAAAATTTTATGCTCCTTATACTTTAATTATATTTAAATAAGCATACATAAAATTTAAACGGTACATTGTGTCAGATAACGTATTTTTATTTTTGCTCGGATATAATAGAAAATATTTTGGCCGGTGCTTGAAATTGAAATGTAATAAGATATTTCTGTGCTATAACGCTGGAAATGTATTTGTGGTAAACACAGCATTGATGGTGAAATAGAATATTTTATTGAAAAAATATTCCTGCACAAACAATCATCTCTGTCACCAGATAACGCATTCCATCTACTTAATCGAAAAATGAATATTTACAGAAAAGAAAAGGATATATTATTCTGTGTTATACCTATTTTTCTTTAGTCAAGCAAATATTCCTACCTCTGACTTTTGACCTTAGTAGCATGTCAGTATATTTTATGGCGTTGTATTGTACATATTTCCCATGGAACTACAAGATATGCGATATTGGTCTAATATTTGACCAATATTAGATTATTAGCATACTACTAGGAGAAGTGCTTTAGAGGTGGGACAGCCCAGTGGCGGGGATTGCATTTGGACGATCCGAGTTCGATTCCCGGTTCTGTCCAAACTGTTCCCGTGGTCACGCGGAGTACGAGCAAGTTCAATACGTTCATAAGTCCTTCCGAGAGGTTGGTAATACAGGAAGGAAAGTACTATCCCTGTGAATGCCTCCCCCCACTAAGTTCCGGTCTAAATGGGTGACATTTACCGGCCGTCCAAACATATACCTTACACTTTCGATTAGATCGGACGGCATGGTCGAAGAAGAAAACGTACTCTAAATGTATGCAGATTTGCCTTCAGGTCAATGAACAGCATCAAAGAACTGGTTTCGCAGAACCAGCACCACGCCCCTACCTGTAATTGAACATCGCTTGTGTCCTGGCGATCAGTCCGAAAAATAATGTTATAGATACTCTATTGTTAAATAATGTTATAGATACTCTATTGTTAAATAATGTTATAGATACTCTATTACATATTAGGAATATATATGAACATAAATCATAAGAAATTTATTCCAGTTCGAAAATTTAACACATGTATATTTACTCTATTTTACTAATCAAAAATCACACTGGGAATTATGCTTTTTATCCAAAAAGAAATGCATTAAATTCATAAAAACAGAAAAATAACTACTGATAATCAAGCTATACGTACGTTAAACATAATTTGAATCCCCAAACAAGACCCAAGAAGAGTTTAGTCATTAATTAACAAAATAAATAATTGAACAATGTTTTTAGAGAGAATGTTAGACTATATGAATTTTTTAATCTGTTTAGGGAATTTAGATATCCGTCTGAGACATTAGGGAGTGTAGAAATGAAAATATATAATGTTTCTATTACTGTAACAACAACTACAGCTGTTAAGTTGGAAGATGATTCCGTAAGACCAGCTGCCTTTGTCTACAATATATTCTTCATTAATGGATTGACAAAGGTTGTATTGATTTGAAAAACCTTAAACATAACACAAAAGTTTGAAGAGCACAAAATTATCGTTTATAAGGGTTTATTTCAAAACAAATTATCGTTATAAATAAGTTGATATGCATTAGTGCTATAGGGAAACTGCTGAGGCCACTAAAAATATCATTATAGACAGGTTTAGAGTTATAGTAAATAACGTTATGGCACGGTTTTGCTGATTATATTACATGTATTCTGAAAATTTACACGAAACATAATGTAATGTTGAGACTATTTAGTTACACACTTTAATTTACATATCTTTCATTAATTAAATAGCAACACGTTGGAAAATATAAATCAAGTATTGCAACTTTTAAAATACATAAAGCTTATTTTCAAACCGATAGGACCCCTATAAGCAGCACGGTTTCTAGTATTTTAGCCGCGGAAGTTTTACAAGATCTAGCAAATAATATTTTATCTTTTTTACAATTTAAACCGGTTTTAAGGTGTTATTATGTTGATGACGTGTTTATCGTATGAAATCGTACTCTTTATGATCTTCATATTTTGCTTAATAGTGTTTATTATGCTTATCCCTATATAAATTTTACTGCTGAATATAATATGGGGGGGGGGATATCTCCCTTTTCTGTTTATCTTAGTTACATGCAACACTAATGGTTTACAGACCATCGTCTTCCGTAAATTTACTCTTATCAACAATATATTCCTGCTAATTCTTTTCACTCCATTACCTCTAAACAGCCAATATTTGTTTCTCTATTAAAAATTTTTTTTGGATAGATTATTTTTAAGCTTTGATGCGATATAGCTAGCCTATATCTACAATTTTATCTACAAAATTCACTCCGTTGTTCGTTCAAATCTAATTCATTCCAACTCCTTTTTCATCTCCTGTACTATTGATATACCATGTAATTCTTCCATATGGTCTTCCATTCAATATAAGTTTATTTACCCCCCCTCTTGTTCAGTTCTGTAGTGAATTTTGTTTTAATCCTGCTCATTCCTCTGTCATTATCGTATTCGAACTGATAAACTAAAATCTAATCTTTAACCAGGTTGGACTGTATGTTGTCTCCCTTGTTTCTCTTGACGGTGATTATAAGTTTTGTTATTGGTAATACTAAACGCTTGTACCAACGTAAAGTATGGTAATACTAACGTTCATTTTAATGCGTAGTTTTAACCCTAAAACATTTTACTATATGAATTCTTATTCATTTATTTTTATCGCTATATCATTTGAAGTTTTGAACCTCGAACAAAAAGCTAGTTTCGTTTGGAATTTTATTCGCGTGTCCATTATTATTAAATCGTTATCTAATTACTTAAATATTTGAATATTATTAAAGCCTTGATGTGTTTGTCTACCTGCACGGCCTTTTACTTTCTTATGTTTGTGAATCTATGATTTTGTATTTTTTTCAATTTTTAATTGTAGCCGATGCACTTGATATTTTGCAAATTTTACAATTTTGAGTTGGAATGTGTTGGTAATTACATTTGATGTACCATTCTTAATTCTTTGATGTACCATTCTTAAGTGGTCGTGAATGTAAACTAGTACATGCTATCATGGCTGCAAAACCCACCATTGCTTGTTCGCACAAGCCCCTTATAATAATCATTACATCCAAACTACTACTCAATGAAATCCACATGTTTAACTTTTAAATCAAATTAGCATTTATTCACACTGATATTATTACTATAATTAAAATTACATAAATTTATTATAAAATCGCTTAAGGAGGAGGAAGCACCCATGTGAGACCAGGTCATTTTAATCTCATTAAAAAGATCAAACATTGACCTAATATACATGATGATTATCACATACTTATGTATTTTGGTCTCGTTTTGGTGGCCTTTTACTCAGCATAAATGTCACCAACGTTTCGACTGTCTGCCATATCCTGATAACTGATAATTTATTTGTTAACTAAATACATTCTTCTAACTACAACTGTTTGATAACGGCTGCTTTAAACGTCTTCATACAATTTCGCTAATTGTCTCATATATTCTGAATACTGACTCTCTGAATGCTTGAATGCCGAATCTCTGAAGAATCTTCTTTGATATTCTTTCTCCATAGCATCTCTTATGCCTTGCAAAGAAGGATCGATCGCTTTTGCCTTCATTGGCTGTTCCTCAGTGTGAGGTCGTGACAATGTTTCAGTGGCCTTTCAATATCGAATGAAGCTTGGTTTAAGTCTTGACCCTAGGATATTTTTATGCCCCAACCACACCTGCAACTTGTGTATCGTATATTTATTGAGGTCATAATTTTCTGGGCCAAGATTGTCAAAATTGGTGACTATATGTCTGCGCATTTGTTTTGTCACAAACATCAAATTCTACATATGGTGCTTCCTGGTCTCACAGAATGTATTTATAGCGCAATTGTACTGCTACGTCTTTTATGCCTCTGATAATACTCCCGAAAGCGCTAAGGCTAATTATATATTATTTTAATTAAAATGTACTATAATTTGAAATTAAACTTTATGTATTTTAAAAATTGATATATTTGATATTTTACATATTTTGTTTATTCTGTAAAATCAGTTTATAGTATTGGATATATTTAAAAGAAATTTCCATTTTTCTATTATTTCAACTAATTATAAAGTGGTGTTTTTCAAATATGTAAAAGTTCAATTAAATGCTAGTTCAATTAAACATGTAAAAATGTGTTGGTTTTATTCACTACATGCATCATTAACTGGCAAAATTGATTTTTTTTATCTATTAAAAAACTAAACTAATTTAATTAGATAGACATACGATAATTTTTGCAATTCTTGTAAGCGACTATTGAAAAATATTTCCATGCCGCACTATATAGTTTGTAAGAATCAGAAAGAATGCCAAGAGGGGATTATCTTCATTAGTTTTATCACTATTTCAGTGCTATATATATTTTTACTGGAAATAACTCTCTCTTCAATTTTTTGCAATTCTTTAGGGATTTAAAAATTTGACGTAACATTGATGATTTTAAGATTTTTCTTGTTGCATTTCGAACTGATTTTTTCCCACTAGCATTTCTTTTAGAATCATAAACATTAATTTTATTGAAGATGCATTTTGAAAACGCGTGAAGCTCCCTGTTTATGTTCATATATTGTATTCACCAAATTTCCCCCGCTTCCTCTTTTGGGAGTAATAGTGGAAGTTTATCTTCAATATATTGGAAGGCATTTTGAACGGAACAATGTCAGTTGTTACGCTACATTTCATCATATCACAAAATAACCTCAATCCATCTGGACAATAAACTCTTGCATGGATGTTTTGTATGGATAACTTTTGTATGGATACAGTTCAAAATGTCCGTCCATTCTATCTAAATCTTTATGTTACGTAATAGCTATTTTATAAGTTCTAAATTATATTTTTGTATCTAACATGAGATGCTCGTAAATTTAGAAAGCTATCATAATACAAAATTTGGGCATTGTAATTTTTCGGAATATTAGCGCGGGGAAAGTTTGTCTTTTCAGATATACTTCTATACCGTTTGTCTTTTGGTGGTTTTAAGCACTTAGAATTATGTCAAGCTCTAGATACCACTTTACCATATGCTTCCGTATGTGTGTTTTTAACACTTTACAACAAAGTTGAAAAGTGTTTATGACTTTGTTCATTCTGTCTGTCTGTCTGTCTGTCTGTCTGTCTGTCCGTTAGCACGATAACTGCCGTAAAAATGACTTAATCAAAATGAAATTTTAGTATGTTGTTCAGACGGTCTATAGGACCTATGGGAATATAAATGAATAATATAACCCAATTAGTTTTGGATTGAACCCGGGTTGAAAAAATTAAACACATTGAGCCCTATAGGACAAAGACTAAATGTGACTTACTACATGGTATGTTATTGTTCTACTAAAACAAATTTTACTTACTCTATTTTGAGTATTTAACAATAACCCTACATATTCATAATCAGATTATAAACATTACATTTTATGCTAAAACATCCATCCATTGGTGAATTCAACGCATTCTCTTTGCCCTTTATAAATATACGATTTTTACCACCGCCAATAAGGCTACAGATATGTAACTGATGCTAAAAAATTAATTTGAATCTAGTAGTATATTTCTCTGCATCATAAATGTGTTTTCGCTAAATAAAATATTAAAATATTAAGAATATCAAATATCAAGTGGCAATATTATTTTGTGTGTTGTTAAAATCTGTTCTAAATAGTAATAATTTTCGCAATATGATATCTCTTGCAAAGTGGTGTATAACATACATCTATACATCTCAATGAATCGCATTTGGTTAATATACCTTTTCAATATGCACTACCTGAAGGACGGCTTAAGTTACTATATTTCTTTTACGTAACTTAATTTTAACTATCCTAAAATTATGCTTCAATGTGATTCATAGAAACAATTTTTTGGATGTGTAGGAAATTATTTTTACAATTTCCGAATCTCAGCAGATATATTTCTACCACTGCCAGCTGCCTTTTTTATTAACACTTTACAACAAAGTTAAAAGTAAAACACTTTACAACAAAGTTTATGACTTTGTTCATTCTGTATGTCTGTCTGCCTGTCAGTTAGTACGATAACTGCCGTAAAAATGACTTAATCAAACTGAAATTTTAGTATGTTGTTCAGACGGTCTGTAGAACCTATGGGAATATAAATGAATAATATCACCCAATTAGTTTTGGATTGAACCCGGGTTGAAAAAATGGAATACATTGAGCCCTATGGGACCTAATTTTTCAAGCATTTTTTAAGCGGATTTAAAATTCACAAATTGCTTCGAAAATTTTAGGCAATATTCAAATTGTTCCATAAAATATATAAAAAAAATTCAGCGAAATATATTCAGTAGTTTTTTAAATAAAAATTTAAATAATAATAACACCTCTTATATGAAGCGATCACGTGTCCATGATATGAAACGATCACATGACCCACTTTAAAATGATATATGGCATCCATCTTGTCTCAAAATCGTGATTTTAAAAGTTCTTTTTAATTCATATTGAGTGTTGTATCCGTCCTAAAACAACTTTATTTTTGCCTAAATTCTGTGCATCTACATACTGAAACAACGCAATGACAATATATTTCAGTTTAAATGCTCATCCAAATTTGATTAATTCTACTATTAAGCCTATTTTTCACCAATGTAAAATGTAAGCAGCAAAATATGTAGAATGGGTTGTATTAGAATCGCTGTAATTCTTTAACACAAAATCATTTAGTCCATGGAGTCTGCATGGCTGATATGAATGAAATATTCATTGATTTTAGAAAGAGAAGGACGATAATTTTCGATGAAGTTTTACGGATAGAGTTTTCTTACTTGTAGCTCCATGGTCTTAATTTTTAAATAATATACATTATTATAGTATTGTGATGAATGACATGAATGGGGGAATTATTTATGAATGAAATGTTGCTTTTATAGAGAGAGCCAGGCGTGTTATTTTTTATGACGTCATTTGAATGAATTTCAGTTGTTTTCGATGAAGTTTTCAAATATAATAAATTATCGTAGTATTATGATAATTCTAAAATTATTACCGAGGAATGTATCACATTTTAGAGATGTTTAAACCAGGCAATTTATATTTTAATGCCGTCATTTGAATGAAGTTAATTTTTTTCGATAAAGGATTAAGGTTTCAAATATAATAAATTAATGTAGTATTGTGATAAGTTTTAAAATATTACCGAGGAATGTATTGCATTTTAGACATGTTTAAATAAAATTGCATTGAAGTTGGAAAGTATTTCATAATCAATGCTTTAAGCATGATTGATCTTTCTTGTTTTATTTATAGAATTATATTTTGAGTAGTATTGTAAAATGTGATCTCTAGTCTTTTAACCATCAACATCCATATTCGTAATAAGTTGTATGGTGGTTGTTTCATAAATGAATATCATAAAAAAGCATGTAAAAGCCTAATATAAATATATTTATACTCAAAGATATATTCTTTAGCTAATAATTTATGTTGAATACTGAAAAGTTTCTTAAGTTTGCCACTGGTTAAATGAAATGCGGTAAATCAGCAGTGATAATAAGTTTGCAAAGCTAAAGATAATTTGCGAAGCAACACGTAATTCGAAGTTTCTAATTGAGTCCTATAAAACATTAAATAAATTATCTTTTAAAGAACACATTTCTTTTGCTTATGATATATTTTTATAGTGCGCAAACTAAATATAATCTTTAGAATAGCAAATGCCATGCATTAAAATTAAAAAAGAAACTTAATGTTTAATAATATGAAATATACTACACGTATAATAAAATAGTAAAATGTTTGTTAAAGAAGTCTTTAATATTAATACCACCAATGGTGTACATTAAATTACAAAAAATCCACAGCCCTTTCGGACGCTATAATATTTTATTTAAAACACTTCAAACTCGACATCGGATCTTTGATCCTCCTCACAAAACGTTCAATATACATTATTCTATTCGTGTAAAAGTATGATTTGGAAAGTTAGTCCAAAACGAGAAAGCAGGTGATTTGAATATATCTAATTTCATATGTAAAATTCGTTGTAGTTAAATTCTCTTAGGGAATGAAATATTTGTAGATATAATTAAAGATACGAATTTCCTAGATAAGTACTTAAAATTTATTAAGAGCTTAATGTACTTCCAATTTATATCTTACAGTGGAGAGTTTATGCGTGTTTGCAGTTGAGGAAAAGACTTGAACGAATGATGATTAATACTTATTTCGTTATCCTTATGGCGAATTTAAGACGGTTTTAATTATTTAATGAACTAAACATGGCGATCATACGTTTCAGGAACTTCAAGTACTTGATTGCTGGGATAGTTTCTGGAACCCCTGGATAAATATGTCTCATACTGTGCATATGTCTCATACTGTTTCATAAATATGCTCTAAATATGTCTCATATTTGAAGTTTTTATTCTAAATAAGAAAATATCTTATGTAGGTAGTATTCGACTTTCCATACATAATTCAATGAATTTACTTCTTTTACAATGCCATTAGGAGGTACAAAATTCACGATAGAATGTTTTTGCCATGGATTTAACAATATATAAATTGAACTTTGGTGTCTTTTACAACGTATTATGTCTAAAAATATTATTTATACAAACGTGCAAAATCCTCATGAAAATACAATTTGCATTTAATTTATATCAGGCGATATAAATGACTATTGGAGTATTTTTGGCGACAAAGTGGAAACTATTCCCAAAAGTATTTTCTCTTGAGAAAGGAGCAAACTAGATCCACGACACTGTTTTTAATATTTTTGTTGAATATTATTTTATATTTACAGTGAACATATTGGATGACACTAGCTTCTCGTTTAATTTTATGTAGCATTTTTGATAAATGTATTTGAAAGACATGCAATATCATAATAACGGTTTTTACTGGCGTTTTATATGCCACTCGTTTTATAAGGATAAAAAAGTAGTAAATGGTTATATTTTTAACAATATGAAAGTTTCTTATTTTCGAATGATTTTGGCAGAAATGTAATTGTAAATCCTGCATTATTTGAAGAACGGCTCATGCTTGCGTTAGAAAGTCTGTATCATTCAGTTTCTAATGGAAAATTGCGTTTTAAATTATTATTTATTTATAATTAGTAAATTAATTCGAAAAGTGGATTAAAGGGGTCTTTCTAACATTTAATTGCTTTTAAAATCAATAAGATTCCAATATTCACTGATAGTAATAATAACATCAAAGTCGTTACGAAACACTGTATTCTTTCGTGAGATATCGTATCCACTGACGTACACGCACACCATCATGGACATACGCACTCTAACGTAATGCATACGCACACTAACACGCAGATGTCATCTCAAAATTGTTCGATTCGAGTTCAGGGACGCTTACAACGTGCTCTTCCGTCGAAAACTCGAATGCGAATTTTTTACCTCGTCATAATACTTTCCCCATACAAATCATGAAGGGAAAAGTAAGAAGAGTTTACAAAAATGATATACAAAATACCATTCCATTCTAGACATCTTACCATAATTAAATAAATAAACTTTAAATAATTGTGTGCATAAAAAAATAAAAATATTATTTTTGTCATCATTTTACATTTAATAAAAATATTGTTACAACTTACTTAGGTGCAATGGAATTTTTATAAGAGTCAACAAACTTTTGTGAAAATGAATATACTAATTTATACGATTAAAAACTCCAAAGAATCAGAAATGACATTAATTAGTAGTCTTACTTGAATACATAAATCACGCGTCAAATGTCTGGGTTGAAAATAAATGGTTCGTAGCTTGTATCATGCATTCTCAGTCGCTACAATATATCACATTACGAATGACAAACTACCCTTAGACACGCCTTTGGTTCTTGAAATAATGAGATTTTTAATGCTTTGTTAAAATGCAACGTCATATATTTCTTAGAATTGTGATATTTGCAATTTCTTTGGGTTTGCATTCTAGTTAATTGGTGGCAATATATTTTCCATAGTATTGCTTTTGCAAATTATACCCATTAAACATCTGTTTCTTTGGATTTGCTGTAGACAGTGCTCAGATAATGACTGATTTGGATTCAGCATCAGTTTCAAGAGGAGAATGAAAACTAGTGGGTGGGATTCACTAAGGATTTCCTATTCTGGTTTCTTTCCACTTTCAGTTCAAATGTTTATTTTTATATAATTATTTCTATGGAGAGGCTATAGTTGGAGTTTGGATAATGGATTTTGCTCCAAATTCCAGAGGGGGCCTCACTTAGGATTTCTACTTTCGATTCTGGAAATGTCACTTCCGGCTCAAAAATTTGCATTTTCCTTGCAATATCTATTTCTAGTTATCCGTGGTAAATATACTTAACCGGTGATGAATGTGGATTCATTATATAATTTCAAAGGAGAATGATAGGTTTACTAAAATTTTCCACTTCCTTTTTCTTTTCCACTTCCAAGTCAAAAAAAATTCCTTGAAACATCAATTTCTCAGGATCCGTTAAATTTCTAGGATCGAATTTACATAATGACTGATATGGATTTAGCATGCCATGTCCAGTTTTTCTGATTTTTCATATAACTGTAAAAATACGCATGCAAAAGGGAATTAAAATGTTTTATACCTCATCCAAAATGAAGTGATTACAACATTTTAATATACCATCATTAAATGCATTACTTTTTACTATACCATCATTAAATGCATTAAACTCTTTTATGTGGCATCAACAAGCTTTTGTAAAAATGAGTGCACACATGTGTACGATTAAAAAATCGAAGAGAGAAAATTATATTAATTAATAGTCTTATTCCAGTTCATAACTAACGTGTTAAATATTTGGGTTGAGAATAAATGATTTATGACTTGTGCATTTTCTGTCGCCACAATATATCAAATTACAAATAACAACCTGCCCATAAGCACGTTTTTGTTTCTTAAAATAATGCGATTCCAATCTTTCGTTAAATCACATGAATAAAAACACATGAAATGGAGACACTGTCTTCAAAATTAACACATTTTCTCCCATGAAAGGTGTTATCAAATATTTCGAATTTGCTCGCACTCAATTTCTTTGATCGTGTTAGCATGAAATAGATGATGTCAGTACTGACAAGGAACGTATCACAGGCTTAACTGAATTCGTCAGTTTCCATAGAGATTCGAAAAATTATGGGTCATATCAAGTTTCTTACTACCATTGCATACATATGCTATCCAATGCTGAAATGGACATAAACGTGAAAACATTGCTCTGTCTAGATGCTGCTATATGCAGGGGAAGTGCATTTCATTTCTTCTTACAATTCTAGATTTTCATATTGCCTTGCTGCATCATCGAACGTTGAATCTCCAAACTGACTTGCAGACGCTCTACCGTTGAGCAACTAGGGGCAAAATTGCAAGCTCTTGTCATCGAAGTGGACTCTGCATTCTCCACCCTATAATGCTAAACTGACGGGCAACTGGCAATCTTACTGACCACCTTCTGCTACTTTTACCTCAGATTAGCCTTCTGCTACTACTATATTACCCAGGTTTGTATCCTGTGTGGTCGTTATTCTCTCATTTTGAAATCGACGCTCAATCTTTCAGAGTCGACTGAATTCGCACTAGTCGTACTAATACCACTTTTAGACCTCCGACATATTTTCAGAAATCTACAGGGTTGATTTGTTTGGGCGCCATTGTAAAAAGCCTTGCTACCCCCACCGGGAATCGAGCCCTGGATCTCCGAACTCACCAACCGACGCTCTACCGTTAAGCTACTGGGATGAAATTGTAAGCTCTGATCATCGATATAGACTCTGCAATATTCACTTTAGAACGGTTTGTATTTATATCCTCAGTAAATTAACTCATGATGTTTTTTTTTTTGGTTTTGCAACACTGGACTTTCCCTAAACATTAGTTCTCAGGATAAAGCAAAATAACAAAAATATACTCAATGTATAATTCTGTAATGGCAGAGAAAAATGCCTATAACATATTAATCAAAAGAAAATTTAAAAATATGAAAACAAATACTGATTTTCATTTTGGCATATGTTAAATATAAAATCAAAGTAACAAATTAAAAACAACATTAAAATCAATATGATTTTTCTAGAGATATCATGCTCATTCATGTAAGTAAAATCTGTAATATCATTTTACTTACATTTCAGGTAAGTAGAAAATGAAATATCTTAAGAATATATTGCATATATGAATATATCATTTAGAATTAAAATATTAGAGGAGACCAGGGCTGATTGTAACACGGATTGGTTGTAACATTTTAGATTACTCCTTCCTGGGTCTCGTAAAAATCTCGAAGCTTGGTGTAAAGATTTCCAGCAGGTGCTGCCATATTTTGGTGCGGTTATAACATTTTTTGGTACGGTTCTGTCAAACCTAACACGTGCAGTTCAGCAAAGAATTTTAAAAGCGAGGCAAGTAAAAAACCATGAGTGTTTAAAAGTTGTTGTAAGTGTATTTCAGTTGTTAAGGATTGTTTATGTGTTGTAACCACTTTATAATATGCATTATAATGCTTCAAACAAGCCTATTAAAACGGATGTCGGCCACGTCTAACCTCGGTGGTATATTCCAATCCAACATGGCGCAACACATGGCGCAGATTGTAACAGAGCGACTGGGGTAGGTTGTAAGTACGTTACAACCTGCCCCGTCCATACCGCAATACTGAAATATTAGTGGATCTGGTACTGCTTTTGAGTCAACAAATTGTAGTTTGTTCTTTTTTTAATTATTTCTTTTATTTTTTATATAAAATGAGAAAAAGTATTTCAGACTGTTCTGAACAAAATGACATTTTTGTTTCTCTTCTATATCTCCTAGATCCCCAAGATAGCAAAATCTCTATGAGGCTTGAATAGGAGTAGTTGAAAACTTTGAATGCATTTATTCGACTTTAGTTTTTTTGAAGATGACGCTTCTTAAATTGAAATACCTTCAAAACTATTTGACAAAGACATTAGTATTTTCAGTATATGTCCATAATATACTGTTCTTTAATCTGTCTTCCCAGAATTTTCGTGTATGAATTGTAACCTAAATTGTAAATTTTAGTGGCAATAGTTGTAGAGTTAAAATTCGAAAAATGTGGATTTTATAAAATTATTTTATTTTTATATTTTTTCTAAAAACCCTATCAAAATTGGGGGAAAAATTTATTCTTTATCTCTATGAGATAATATTTCTATTTTATCAAAAGTTGAATAATGTCATAGGTTATATAAAAAATGCTGGGTACAATTTTCTCGGTCTTTTTTACCATCAACATCACATGGCATTGATCCAGAACCATCAACCTCACATGGCATTAATCTAGGACCATCAACATCATATGGCATTAATCCCAAACCATCAACATCCTGTCAAAATGATCCGTAACTAACATCAGCAACAACATTGGCTTTTTCGCCGATGGTTGTCCAACCTTTTCTTGGTGCTAGAAAAGTTGTGACAAAGGATAGAAAGAAAAGATATGCAGAAATACTAACAGATATGCCAGTAAAAAACACTGATGGAAGCAAAGAAAACAGCAGACGCTAGGAAAGGCAAGTCCAAGACACCACTGAAGCCCCCCAAAAAGTAGTGAAGAAGTCATGTAAAAAAAGAATCACGTATCAGAAGTCTGATAAATCTGTCCCAGACTCAATGTCCAATGGTTGTTTAGATTCAGAAGAACGTTTTTACTGCTTTGTGTGCTTGGAAGACTGCAACAACAGTCTTAGTGGCGAGAAATGGATTCAGTGCACCGAATGTAAGAAATTGAGTTACGAAAAATGCAACAGATGGAAATGTTTTCTACATTTGTCATAACTGTAACTTTGGTGACTCAGCTGACGAGTAAAATAACTATTAGTAGGCTAGTTCCTAAAACTTCAGAAAACATAGCTGCGACTCAAACTATGCCCTTTGTGAAGTTATTCACTTTTACAACCAATCCTGCAATATGTTACAACTTACCCCAATAAAGGGGTTGGTTATAACATTTCCAATCTCTTAGAATAATTTTTTAAAGCAATACTATTATTTAAATCATGTTTGTATTATTACTGGAAAAGAGGTAGTGAAATACTCTATTTAGTGATGTATTTGTTTTTTCTCAATTCCCAATTTGCATGACATAAAAAATTGATATATAAAAAGTGTTACAACTAGCCCCGGTTTCCCCTACTATTTATAAGATTGAACGGGTTGCTACTTATAAGTCTGAATGTATTTCTAGTTATGAGTTCAACCGTTGAAAAATTCGCTTTCTTTTACACAATGAAAGTTTGGTGCAAAATAAAAAAAATTCAAACATAAATTTAAAAATTGTGCAGTAAATATATTGCATACTCATGACGACAAAAAGCAATACTTAAATTCAAAGATTATTCGTCTTTTCTTTAAAATGCAATGATTAGGGAAATGCAATTAGGATATTTGCTATACTCTCTCTTCATACTAAAGTCATAACAGAAAGGATGATTTTATAAGCAAAATAACAAGATATATCACTAAAATAGCTTTAAAGGGAATATCATCAATCCCAAACGACATAATAGATATGTTTCTTTTAAATTATGAGACGTAACTAAATCTTAATATTTGATTTATAAATAAGTGATGGTCTTAATAAATAACAGATAGAGAGGAAAGCTTTAGAAATATATTCTAATCAATTTTTGCTCAGGATTTGGTACTTTAGGTCGTTAATCCGTCATTAGCTTCAGTTTCGTTACTGCTTTCAGAAATATCTCTATGTCATAAAACACTCATTACACCAAATCTCTTTAGCGTAGTAGCATCTATATGTAAGGAATGATATTAAATCCCGAAATCCAGTTAATTTGACACAGCTATATAAATTACATATTCGTCTTATGTGCAAGTTCAAAAATGTTAAATGCTTTATAAAATCCATACTTTCATTACAAATTTCATATTAAAAAAGAAAATTAAATATCAAAATATCAAATCATTTATATCGAAAATTCTTTTCAGATTTAAGTTATTTATAGATTAGTCAACTATTTTTTAACATATTGCAAAAACATTTAGTGCATTAATGTAAATTATGAACTCAAATTTCAACGAGTATTGCAACTAAATTGAATTCAAATTCAATGATGTGTTTAAAATTTTAATAATCAATTTTAAAATTTTAACATTTTTTGTTTACTTTCGATTTTTTTTATAGAAAAAATATTGTTTTCACTAAAGATTTAGAATTTAAGATTTTTAAGACCTTGCGAACTCATTCAGGCACATTTAGAAATACGCCCATCTATTTCTCTTTCTCTTTTCTCTCTCTCTGCATCATCACGATGGCTTCAGCATCAGTCACGGTGACCTTCTTAAAAACTAAGGTTGTTTAACATAAGGTTGGGTTCTCAGTCCGACAACGAATGAAAAAATTGTCAGCTCAATGTCATGAGCATAGCATTTCGTCTTTCGTATTGACTCGGCAAGACTTTGAGAGTCGTTGTCAAAACAAAGAAAAATGTTCTCATTATTACAATTAGAAATTGTTTGTTAATCTTGAACTGGAAATATCGAAACATAAACAACTAGCGCAGAGATTGTAAACTGTGCTTTGCAGACTTTCCCCAGTGTCGCTCAAAGAAATTTAGTGACGTCGGTGGGGGTTATAATGACAGCTGCAGTTAACAAGTTCGGTCTGACTACGCTAAACCCAAGGTTTCTCTATATACCAGTTGACTCGTCAAGCATATTGAAGCCCAGCGAAGCCGTAATAGTAATCCAATATCATTAGCTCTATATTTGTATTTTCACTTTAGGAAGTACTATTGAAATAATTTTTGGTGGGTGTTTTGCACCGAGCTACTACTTTAAACAAACTACAAAATATTTTAGGTAATATCGCTTTCCCAGAAACAAAGACGTAATAATAAAAATGGTTTATAAATAATCTCCAGGACCATTGGATACCATATACAGGATCATACTTGAACGAGCTAAGTTCTACAATACTGTAATTGAAACTTTCATTTTTATATAAATTATTTATTTTAAACACTCATTTTATAATGTTGGTAGCTGTAGTATGTATAATTAATAATTTATAGTTGTTATAGTCATATCTTAGTAAACGTGGTTTGCAGTAGAAACATCATCCTGAATGTGATATCCTCTCTTCCAAACCTAGAAGTATAATAGCTTCAAATTATATATATATATAAATATTTATTCATGTTACACCAATATTTGTCAAGTTTTATATATGATTTTGCATTTTTAGAGTATAATGAATCATAAAATTGAATCCAGATAACAACAAACTGTCTCCAAGTGGTAATCGTACCATATTATTATAATTATGTAAACATAAGCTAAAATTGTAAATAAATCGAAATACATTTATTGTAAAAGCTAATGAATTAACAAATAGGATTCTTTACGAAAAATTGATAGAAATTATCTCCGAATGTCACGAATTTATGTTGGAACGGCACTGATACTTTCATCGCCAAGCCGGTGATTGGTGCCATTCCCTTAATGTAAACATTGACGCTCTGTCTTTCTAGTTTAGAGGATCCTCTCAATATTATATTTTAAAGTGCATATTTTCTTATCAATATTATCTTTTGCACGAGGCATAAAATATATAGTTTACAGGTTTACATAATTTATTATTGTTACACAGGTTTTAAATATTATATTTATCTAATCTATACATCCTTAAGTTTTTAACAAAATTGCCCATCTTTACAATTTTCAAGTCAGATATGTCTCGTAAAATAACCTCAAAATTTCCTTTTTTTTCAGTTACAGTGAACCTCTAATGTTCCACCCACTTCTCTCTACAAAATTAATAATTTTGTTTTAATTTCTATCACAAATACAGTATTTTAGCAGAAACAGGGGAAATTGGAAATCCCTAATCTGGACGCAATTGAAAATTTGAAATTTTGTTTAAAAACACTAAAATTCACGATTTTATTTAAAAGTATTATAATACGTCATTGTATTTAAAAACACTAAATTGTACGATTTTAAAGGTGATAAAATGCTATATTTTATTCAAAGAGGATGAATTGCACAATTTTATTTTAAAGTCCCTCCTCCCGTGCAATCCACACATTATTATTTATCACCATAAATATATTTCAAAAACAGCTTTTCATTATTTAGGTTTATTACAGGTGTTTCAAATAATTCAAGATCTTTCTGAGCTTATAATAAGACCGTTTTATTTTATATAATGTTGGAAATGTAACAAATAGAAATAGAAATAGTTAGTATTTCATAAATTTTAATAAAACCGGATTTTTGCAAAGAAATAAAAAATAAAAAATAAAAAAAAAATAAGGAAAGAAAATATCAATCTATTTCATTCATTATTTGTTAATCTGCTAATAGTGGGGATCATGTATTTGATTCTTGTTAATGCGTGTTGCGAAATTACAAAGGTTACTCCGATCATATTTATATATATATATATATATACTTGCAGTATTCCCGTTCTTTGTATATAATATAATATAAAGAAACTTAACATTGACAAGTATGTGTAAATTCCTATAGTATTCTAAGAATATTTTATTCAAAATATTATATTAAAATATTTAATTTAATTTGATATATATATATATATATATATATATATATATATATATATATATATATAAGGATTTGTGGGCTCTATATCCAAAATTATCTTCGCAGGTAGATGTGAAGAATAAATCAACCTGATCCAGTTTTTAAAGAAATTTATTAATAAATATTTTTTAATCCTCACAAAAAGACAGGGATTATCTAGAAAATCGTACTTAACTATGCAAAATATTGAATTTATCGATTCGGTGTCGTTTTGATTAATTTAGAGTTATTTTATCAATGTGGTGACATTTTCGTCAATTTAGCGACAGTTTCGTCAATTTAGCGACATTTTCGTCAATTTAGCGACATTTTCGTCAATTTCGTGACATTTTTTTAAATCCGCCAAATATATCACCATGTGAGACTGTAGAACTGACAGTCCCACTTAGCGACAAATTGATGAAACATCATCACAATACCATCCCCTAACAAAACACAATTAATTTAATTGATTTAGAGTAACTTTATCAATTTCAAGATATTTTTATGGATTTACAAACATTTTTACCAATTTGGCGACATTTTAAAAATTTGCTAAATATTTTACCAAAGAGGACGGTTGGACTTCTAACAAAAAAAATAAATAGTATTGATTAAGCGACATTTTTATTCGCTAAGTTAGCGATGTCCCGTCAAATTCGTAGATCTAAATTTACAGAACTGAAGAATAAAACATCCTGATCCCGTTTGTATATACTAAATGGAAAGGCTAAAATTGTATTAGAAGATATACCCGTTCTACTATTGTTCTGTTTCAACAATCGGCTAAATAAGTTTATTGGCTAAATACAATATATGAGTTTATTGGCTAAGCACAATATATAAGTTTGAAAACTATTTGCCAACATTAATGAAAGTGATGTCGGCAGTCCGCAATTAATGTAATTTAAAGAAAAATCAAGCCGTTCATTTATAAGATATATTTTTATATTCATTTATTTATTATGCAAATCGAAAAAATAATAATAATTTACAAATACATTTGATTTAATTGCGTTGCTAAGCAACATGGTGCAAGAAATAATCTTCATAAAATGCTGATAATAAAATAACCATTTTGATTGACTAATAATTTTCGTTGTTGAGTAAGATCCTGTGAAAAATAAAAAATAGTGATAGAGTTTCCATTTAAATTCATGTTTCTAAACTAAATTTTAAAGGTGACTGATTAGCTCAATAAACTCCCAAACTCAGAGATATAGCTTTATAATTCACGTTCACCTTTTAAACCAGCCAATCTTTAAACCAGCCAATTACCAATCTTTTTCGTTTGGAAGAACCAGGAAATTAGAGAGTAGACCTTCCAGAAAAAAAAAATTCGTTTTTTATTGATTTCTCGACAACCCATAGTCCTAGGAACTCGAAACATGAACTAAATTTTATGTGGCGATATTTCAAGGCTACCCATACAGTTTCATCAAATTTGGTTCAGTCGTTCTCCCTTGGTGATGTGCCAAATAGACAGCCAGATTTTTAATTTTATCTATATATAGACAATCCAGTTGCAAATTACTTAACGTTATTAAATAGGTGTAAAAGTCAATATTTAAAGTACGCGTTAAATAGCCAAATATGGTGACCCATGCATTTGCAGAAACCTTACTCTACTTCAATATGGTTGATAATCTCAGTCTGTATTATAGGGGCTCTAGCTAAACCCATGACATCAACTGCGCATAGCCAGGAAAATAAAAATAAGTCAGTCACGCCTGAGACGGTAAACCCCTGCTGAAAACAACTTGCTTTAAAATGGTTAATAAAGTTTTAATTTTTGAATCTCAACGTAAAAATAGAAGGTATCCAATTTGTTGATTCCATTAGATAAATTTATGACTAAATAGCAAAACGGGAATTTCTATCGCTAAATGCCTCAAAATTGGCCCAGTTTGCAATTATGTCTTTAAATAACTGTAATGTATTTTTTTTTAAGTTTATAAACTTAAATTAGTGTCTGTTAATATATCCCATCATGCAATATTGTAGCTATAAAATATCGTCTCACTGGCATACCTTAGCATCTTGAATAAATCTTGTATCTATTTAACTCTATTCCATTTAACTTTTTAATGTATGTTCGAACTCATTAATATTTTTAGCACACCATCATAAAATATAAATTTAAATTTTTACTTGAATTTTTCACAGTGACGCATTTTAAGCGCCCGGGCATATATTGAACAATTAATGTGCCTGGGACTGGAAATACGTTGGCGTATTTCCAGCCAGCATTGGAAATACGCCAATGCTCTTTTATCTATTATACTGTGAATATATCATGAGTCAACTGTGAATATCTATCTTTTGTCTTTGATACTGCCTATAAAACAATGTGAGATGTACTCATGTGTATAACAAAAACGCAAAATGCTTAATCACATCTTATAAGTTAGCATTAAAAGTAAAATTAATAATGAAGGTAATACTAATTTTAGCAATTTGTTGATTCTATTAGATAACAAATATGGAAAAAGTAAATCTTGTTCAATCTAGCTGAAAATAATATTCTGGAAAATACTTCGTTTATTTACACCAGCTTTTCGCAGAGATTTTTGCCACCTTAATCTCACACAGACAGAATAAGGGAATTATTGGTCTCTGAAGAAGCTAAAGAAAAGAGGGATGAGAACTTTTGACATTCTCTTAAACTATTTCTCATATGATGGAGTTCTTGTGAAAAAAACCTCAGGATTATTAGAACTTCTGCAGAAATTTCCGTTGTCATCAGTGCTGAATAAGAACAAGTAAAAAAGTACGTATGTAACATGAAAAATATATATTTTGCATAAAAGTAATATATATATATATATGTATATTTATATATATATATATATATATATATATATATATATATATATATATATATGTATATATATATATATATATATATGTATATATATATATGTATATATATATATATATATATATATATATATATATATATATATATATATATATATATATATATATACAATATATACATCAAATACATAGGACAACAGTACAGCGAGTCCAGCAGTATGGAAATTTACAAGTGCTGCTCGGGTTAAAAGTGTATATAAAGATTTAAAGCTTTATCAGTGATGATTAGACACTTGAATGTCTTGTGAAACTTTACATAAAGTGATAATGGCTAACCGAGTTTGAACGTGGAGCTTGATGGATGCGGCATAACATTTCGGAAATTGTTGGGTCTTTGGAGATTTCTCGTCTGACATTGTCAATGGTGTAAGGAGAGTGCCTCAAGGTAGACATTAACTCCCACAACGGACACCGCAGTGAGCTTCCACGTCTGCTGAATGATCGAGATCAGCGACGTTTTAACTGAAGCGTTCATACTAAGAGACGAACGACACTATGTCAACTGACTACCACATTTAATGAAGGACGTACTAGAAATGTATCTGTGAGGTATTATGTGTAGCGAAATTTGGCGTTGATGGGATATGGCAGCAGAATACCGACTCGAGTGTCTTTACTCACAGCACATCATCGGCATGAGCGCATCACTTGGGATCGTGAACACATGCCATGAATCCTAGATGACTGGGAGAAAATAGCTTGGTCCCATGAGTCACATTTCCAGTTGGTACGAGCTGACGGTCGATTTCGGTTGCATCGCAAACCCCATGTGGATATGGATTCAATTTGTCAACAAGGCACTGTGAAAGCTGGTGGTGTTTCTATAAAGGTGTGGGGAGTATGTACTTCAAATAGATTGGGTGCTATGGTCAAACTGAAGCGGTCCTTGACAGAAAATAGCTATATTCATCTGCTTGGTGACCATTTTCAACTGTTTATAAACATCACATACCCCAATAACTATGTGATACTTCAGGATGATAATACATGTGCCACTGAGATCACAATACTTGCGATAGGTTTGAAGAGCATTCTGGAAAATTCCACACATGGTTTGACCACCTAGATCGTCAAATAAGAACTGCTTGGAGCATATCTGGGATATGATTAAAAGAGCCACCCATGTCCCAATTTGAGCACCTAGCACAACCACGCAATTACGGGGTTCTATCGAGACAGCATGGCTGAACATCTCTCCTTGAAACTTCCGCCTAGTTGAATTCATGCCTTGAGAACAATCCTTGAATCCATGCCATTGAGAATAATCATTATATATATATATATACACATATATATATATATACACACACACATATATATATACACACACACACACACACACACATATATATATATATATATATATATATATATATATATATTATATATATATATACATATATATTTATATATACATATTTATATATATACATATATATATACATATATATATATATATATATATATATATATATATATATATATATATATATATTTATATATACATATTTATATATATACATATATATATACATATATATATATATATATATATATATACATATATATATATATATATATATATATATATATATATATATATATATATATATATATATATATATATATATATATATATTGATCTTAGATATATATAATAAATTATAAAGTTGCGTAAAAAAAGGTACAGAATTTTATGAAATCGATTAAAATTTTCAAGAGAATTAAGTTTTAAGAAATACAGAATTTAAATTTTTATACGGCCCCCGTAGAAAAACATTTCCAATGAGTAAAATGTGCCCCATGCACTAATAAGGTGATGTACAAAATTTCAGCATTTTATCATAAAAAGTCCCAGAGATATGAAAAGACAAAAATGCTGACTTAAACCACTTTTCGATACATCGAAATATGTTCTCAGAGGGGAAAAATCATGTCGGCAGATTGTATTTCAGAAATCATACACAAATTACGAAAGAAAACAATGATTACATAAATAAATAATAATGTTATTTATTGGTACAAAAGTATCAGAAATCAACTGAAAAACGTTTGATTCTTGATCAGAGATGCTTGAAATGGGCTCTTCTGTCGAAAACTCGAATTCGAATTTTCAACACCGATCACAATACTTCCTCATATACATTACTTCCTTATATACATTATACTATGTATATAAGGAAAGTAATAAATGTAATGTAGATATTTTTGTATGATAACAAATGTGATCAAAAGCGTGTTGTAAATGTATAAAGCAATAAATACAAAGTCTTCCAGGGCGAAATTGTTCTAACTTGTTTTTTTATTTAAAGACTTAAAATCTTCCTCTTTATAGATAGACAATAAGTTATACAATAAGGTAAACAATAATCTAGGTAAAAAATAAGCGATAACATCTGAAATTTTAATGTTTAAGACACATACGAGATTTTTAGAACTTGTTTTGCTCTTTCATTGCTGTCATTTCATATACTATTGTAGTCAGCATCCCGACTGATGTATTCCCCAATCTTTGATGAATAATAAACTTAGTGGCCACTTCTTATAAAGCTACATATAAAGATAGAAAATATTCTAAAATCTCAAAGTTTAGCAATTCAGTATGGGACAGTTTAAATTATATTAAACAAAGTGAAAATAACTTTATGGTATAAGTGTATATTTGTCGAAAAATAACGTTTCAATTCATGGAAATCATTATAAATAACTTCTTTGACTTTTGGAATTACAGACGCAGTATTTCGAAAACCCAGACCACTCAACTCGCCCTAGGGCATGAGAAGCAAATTAAGTGGCTGGGAACGTCAAATGCAGCTTGCGTATCAGCTAAACGGGTGTATAGTTAACTAATGACAGAGACGGGCGACAAAGGAGTGACGTGCTAAAAACACTTTTCGGTCTGTGAGTTTCTATGTATTATGTATGACTTTTCGGCTCTGGATTGGTAAAGCGTTCATCCGACTTGGATAAAACTTGTACGATGTTATATCTTTATGGGATTTCCGCTTGCAATATTATCTGATAAATGACGTTGGACACTACGGGCGCTGGTAATGACAACCGGAAAAATAATTTTTGTAATAATATTATAAAATGTATAATTCACATTTTAATTTAATATTTGCTGAATTTTTAAATGCATTGAAATATTTATAAAATAACATAACATTTTGGATTCATAGAATGAAACACACGTGGGGTGGATTTAAATATGTAATATTAGCATTTAAAATTGATATAGTATGATAAATATTTTTCAATTTTTTTAAGTAAAATGGATTAAGATAATTCAATTTTGGATTTATTTATATACATTCACAAAAAGGTGGTATACAGATCAAATTATCGATATTCAGATGAAATTCTAAAACGTGTATTTTTAATAATCAGAATTCTTTAAAACATTTTTACACACAAATTTAGACGAAACTTGTTTTCAGGCAGAAATATCTTTTCGCCTAAATTACTTTCAGGTTGAAAATAATACTTGCTTAATATAGAAATTAGAGGCATAATAATTATTAAATTTTTATTAGACACAAGGAAATCTCAAAAGTATTGTGATAAATTAAGGATTCAGTTTCAAAGTTATACTTCAAATAATTTAAAGCAAGGTAATTCCATTTATACGACCAAAACGTTAAGCTTTTGTTTATGAAATAGTAAATTAAGAATCTGTTTTAATTATACTAAATATAAGTATGATTCTTCTGTGGTACTGGTATTGAACTAAAAATACATGTAAATCGATTAAATAGCGATTTTCAAAGATAAACCTTATAAGTGTTTTGCGATTTAAATTTTATAAGCTCTATATGCGATCATTTATTTCATTCCTTTAATATATATTATGATAAAATCCCGACACACCAATGTCTGTTAAATTACTCAGATATTTAAAATAAGCTTAAATAGTTTCATTCAGCGTTTATTTCTTTGAAATTTGGAACAAAATCGTGTTTTGTAGTTTCCGAAAGAGGAGAGGAAACACTACAACTAATAAAAGTACATATGGGAACAAAAGTACCTCTAAAACCGCCATTGAAATTCCATTGTAAATAGTTTAGTAATAGTTAAATTAGTTTAAAAGAACATTTATAATAAGTGTATTCCATTAAAGGAAGAAATAGTTAGCTGTTAAACAAATAATATACCATCTTTGAGTTAAATGCAATTATATATCGCTAAACAACATATAAAATATTTTGTGTTATATTTAGATAGCAAAATTATATCATGTTTTTAAATACAACCAAGCGAATAAACAGTATATGCTTTTAAAAGCTTATTTATATGCGAATTTTGTAAAATTAGTCTGTTGCTTTCTGAATTTAAATGCATTGAATGTGTAATTTACGGTTGAAAAAAAAACATTTTGCAATCATTTTGAGTAGCGAAGCATTTACAGTGTCATTATATATGAAGCGTGAAATTACAACTTTTCGATCCTAATCTAATTGTTATACCAACAATATATTATATATTCTTTTGATGCTACATAGACGATAACATCCTGGAAATGTCATTAGTTATGGAGTGTGAAATTAAAACATTCCGAGATCCTAATCCAATTGTTGTACCAACAGTATATTATAGCTTCTTTTGATGCTACGTGAGAGAAAACATCCTAAAATATCATTATTTATAGTAAGTCAAATTACAACTTTCCAATCCTGATCTAATTTTTGTACCAACAATATATTATAGCTTCTTTTGATGCTATATGAACGATAATATCCTGAAAAAATATCTCCAATTGCATCTGCAATAACAATTTAGTTGAATGGGAACTGTACTGACAAAAGTAAATAGGAATATGAATTTAGCAAGAAACAAAATTGCTGTGCTCAAAAATTTGAATTAAAATTACTTATTATTGTTTGGAATTATTCAGCAATTCTACAAATAGCTGCGTTGGTACGGTTATATACCATCAGTTTTGGATAACACGATATGAAGAAAAA
This sequence comes from Amaurobius ferox, assembly GCA_951213105.1. Taxonomy (NCBI): domain Eukaryota; kingdom Metazoa; phylum Arthropoda; class Arachnida; order Araneae; family Amaurobiidae; genus Amaurobius; species Amaurobius ferox. Next base: position 73,457,120 of record OX578137.1, on the reverse strand, counting down.
CTTGCTATGTCCTGCAATTCTGAAAATGTCTATTACTAGTACAAATTAAATAAGCGTTCATTACATGAATAATATATATATAGATAACACCAATAAATTTCCAAATCGAATGTTTTGAAATAAAATAATTTCCCCCTTATCGTTTCAAACCAAATCTCCTTGTATACGCACACAAACTTCTGATCTTAGCAATATTACACTGACGTGGAATGTGCAAAAATCCGAAGATTCGATTTCAGTTACAGACAATAACAATATACAGACAAAATCAGCTGCAGACTATAACTTGTAGCTACGGCGACTGTAGCAACAGAAGACATACAGACACATACATACACAAACAAACATCTTCTTCTACAATGTAAAAAAATCTGATGTGGGCAGCACATGACTTTCCATATATAATGCAATGAATTTACTACTTTTACAGTAAAAAACTATATTATTTTTATAGTAGATATTTATATTCTTTCCAAGATACTGAATGTTCGTCAATGAGTCGTCATTTCCATTGATTTAGCGTCAATTTTACCTATTTGGCGAGTTTTCGTTAATTTAGTAACATTTAAAAAGTCGCCAAGTTGGCGACATTCCACCAAATTCGTCGCCAAAATCGCGCCAAGCGTTATGGACGGAGAAATAAGTTATTCGTACAGCTGATAAAAGACTATTGGCGTTCAAATAAAAAAGTATTCCACAAAGTATCTTTTTTCATGAATGGAACGAGCTTGATCCACGAGAATGATGTCACCAAATTTATTGCGTGGTATTGCATATGAAAAGTGAATATGTTTCTCAATCGGAAATATTTTTTTTTATTTTATATGATTTTTGGATAATTTTGTTTTAAAAATGTGCAATATCTCGGGAACGGTTCATGTTGGCATTCTAAAATTTACATCAATCGTTTTTTTAATAAAAAATTACATAAGAAATGTCTGTTTGCGTAACTGTATTAGAGGTTTTGATTTTTTGTCGATTTTTTCAAAATTTCACTCGAAAATTTAGGCGGGTTCTCAACATTCGATTGCGTATAAAAACAATGGGTTTCCAGTGTTTTACGGATTGTAATTTTTGTACCAAATTTCGTTCGAATCTGTCCATTCGTTCGTCAGTTATCGGATTCACAGACTCACACACACACACACACACACACACACACACACACAAACACACACACACACACACACACATACACACAGACATCCCTTTAAAAATGCTCGATTCGTGATCAGGGATGCTTGAAACGTGCTCTCCCGTCGTAAACTTGAATTCGTATTTTCGACCCCGTCACAATACTTTCCTTATACATTATTGTATATAAGGAAATTAATTACCAAATTCATACCATAGAGGTTAGATTTTAAATTTTCAGTTCAACTGACGTTTAACTGTAATTTCTGAAAATACAGCAAAATTAAAATCAGATTGACAAAGATAATGCCCCATCAAATACAAATAAACACAAATGGACGCATTTCCTGCTTTTGTAGGTGTGGTCAGACTTTCTTATGGTCTTGGTGAAGACTGCTTTTCGTTTACAAATTCAGTTAACACTTTCACTTTTTTCTCGTGATATTTTAACGATTAGGATTAACATTATTTTTAGCTGCAGGTTCTTTATAGTGAGCTTATAATAAAACTGAAGTTGCAACTGCATAATACTGCAATTGAGGCAGAAAACTTGTCAATGGAAGACGTTTAAAAATTAGTATACAAACTAGTAGACGAGCAGTCAGTATTTTAGGAGCTAATCAGCACCGGTGTTATAAATATTTTTTTGCAATTAAAAAAACGTAGGATAAAATATAAAATATTATTTTTGGAAGAAGTAGTGAAATATGAAATTATGTGGGAGAAAGTTCCGTATTTATGTATATTGTGTTCTTAAATGGGGAATGCGACAACTATAAGTTGTAAACAGGAAAGATTCATAAATTAGAAAATATGCATTGCTTCCCTTTTTCATTGCAACAGATAAATGTATTTTCTTGTTCCGTTTTAATTTCCTTACTTGAGATTTAGCAGACTATTTTTGTTTCAAATCTGGAGAAATGAAAAGTTTTTGATCTATGCGTGAAATCAGAATAAGATAAATAAAAAAAGAAGCTACTAAAATTTACTATATCTCTTTTCAAGGAATATAAGCGAATTCATACTACAGATAGGCAGCAAAACTCATATGTAGATGTAGAAAATGGTGTAAATGAAGTTATTAAGAAAAAAAATGGAAATCTGAGTTCAAATTCACAGATAAAGTAATTTTTATGGAAGAATAATTCGATAATTTTTCCGTACAGCACAGTGATTTCTTATTAGGGAAATTTGATTAAAAGCAAAACGCTGTGCATTTCGCTGTTATAGTATTAAATGTTTAAATTGACAATAATTATAAAATACAATTTTTAAAGGAGAAATGTCAATTTTGGGGTTTTGTATTTAAAGAAATGTGAAATATGTCACATTTCAAAATTTGATTTGAGTCAAATTACCAAAGCTGCATAACTGTGATGATTTTGAAAGAGTAAAATTATGTATGACATTTGAATGTGATCTTAACAATATCAATGATAAATGAATGTTTTCTGAGATGCTGTTGAAAAGTTTTTAGAGAGGGAAAAGTAATTATGTCTCATTCATCCTTATAAATGCCACATTATCTTTTGCTTTGGCGATGGGTAAGACCATTTGCCCTTGCTTTTGTAATTTATGCATTTTCCCTATAATATATTTATTTATGTAAACAATGTTGTTTGCTTTGTAGCAGGATCTCATAAGCATAAATTAAAATGAAAAACTTGTATTTTTATTTGAATGGTGCATAGAAATACTTATCTAGATAGAAATGCCTTATTCATTATCATATTTCGGACATTTAATTTTATTTTACATTGTAAAATTTTATATTAAATTACTGGTAGCAATCCCGTTATGGTTTCCTTTGAAAATAATTCTCAGACTATATTTTTCGTGATTTATCTAAACGCCTTTTCATAATTGACATTTCTTACGGACTGAATTATTTTCTCCATTTCCCTTCTATTGTAGAACATTCTTTGTCGAGAATTCGGTGAATTTTATACTTCGCTTCTGACATAAATTTAAAACGTTCATAAAAATCAAATCATATTTCTTTTTTAATATCTTGAATGCAAATGAATGTATTTTACACTCTAATTTTCCCATACGACAGGACAATTTTCATCAAAATAAAAAACATAAAATGTGAAAGAAAATTGTTACAAAAGCAATTCTATATAATAAGAGAAGGTGTTTGCTTGTCTGTTGCGCACCGAAAAATCTGAGCAACCCATAGTTAAGAAATTTGGTATCCCGATTTTTCAGGTCAGTTTCCAGGATAACTCAAAGCAACTTCTCCTTTTAAATTCGAATTAGTTTTTAGTTATTTCATGAAGGGAAATTTTGATCCATTTTCAACCAAATTGGATGAAGATTAAAAATATTATCGCGTTTTTTCTCTTGCACCATTAGAAAGATCAAATAACTTTCTTTCCAACGAGTTTTAAATCGCTTCCGTAAAAAAATTGCATCATATTTATTTATTTAAATTTAAATGCTTCGAAAAATGCGTGATTAAGCCAATTTCAATTTTTATTTCGCTGCATCGGATAATTGAAACGTTATTTTTTCGCATTCTAAAGTGTCTTTAATTGCACTATTTTTTTTTCTATGAAAAAATACATTTTCAACCTAAACATCTGAAAAAAAAATATAATGTAATACTTTATTAAATTACCAATTTCCCTGGACTCCAGATTTTTGATAATTTCTTATAATTTATCTGCTAAACAGATAAAATACGAAGACACGGGCACATCTGCCCAGTAAACAAGGTCACAAAAGGACCTTATGAATTCTCAGGTTTTCTTTTTAATTTCCCTGCATATATAGGGTTTACATATTATATATGTAGAGAAATTATTTTGCACATTTCCTACATATATAATGTTTACTACACATACATATAATGTCCCTACAATACTTCCCCTAAATATATAGGGGAAGGATTCTGCAATTGATCTATAAACTAGCATCTTTTCTGAACACTTTTGCCGCTTACTGGAAATTATTATATTTCCTACACACACACACACACACACACACACACATATATATATATAGAAAATATGTAATAATTATGTAATAATTATAATTTTCACACCAGTAGGAGTAATAAAATTAGTGCAAATTTAGTGTTATTTGGTGCAATTAAACTCACCCTAATGAATTATTAAAGAAATAAAGAAAATATGAATTTAAGTCTGCAGGGAAAGTCATGTGCTGCCCACATCGGATTTTTCTTATGTTGCCATTCTCTATTCAGCTATTCCTTTCTAACCAGGCTATAATAAGCGAGCGCAACATCGGTCCAATGGATGATATTATTTCCAATGATTATATTATGTGAAATGGGAGCGTATTTCAAATTTTTGGAAACGTCCCCCCCCACGAACTTGTGTTGTGATTACATTTGATCCTTGTTTAACACTCCAAAAATTTTCAACAGAAATAAAACAAATAATGTTAAGAATGATTGCAGTTATGTAAAGACTTCTATTGCAATGTTCTGTGTATCGGGCTCATTGACTTGAAACATGAAAAGGGTTGTACCAAGTAGTGTCATTTGAGAAGTTTTTAACATTCCCAGAGCAAGATGATTTTATTTAGGAATAAATGTTTAATAAAGTTTGACAAAATTAGGAGTCAATGGCTATATATGAATATTGCGATAAAGGAAACGGTCCACATTTCTTAATTCTAAGTTTGTTTTATCGATGTTATATCTAAGGTTGTTTTAGAATGATGGTTAAGATTATAACAACATATTAACATTTCATTTTAAAATATGATACATGCGTATAAAATTCTACTATATTGTTTTTGATTTTAATATACGAACGCTGAAATATAAGTTATCTAACTAAAAAAATATGCTAATGAAATCACCTTTCAGACTGATGAAATGTGACCTTAATTTACAGAAATGATTGTAATGAACGTCTTATAGATTTGACATTTAAAGTTACAACAGTAACATGATAATATCATTGTTTTGCGTACATATATTTTAATCGTAATATAATATATATAATATAATATTTTTTTAATATATAGTCTTAATTTTGTTTAGTAAAAATTAGATATATCCTATAATTATTCAAATTTACCTGAAACAGCAAAATAATTTAAACATGCAAAATAGTTTACATGCAAAATAATTTAAACTCTATTTTCTTATTTTTATAGAAAACATAATAATTATGATGATAAAGTATAATAATAAATAGATAATATAATATGTATTGTTGCAATCTTCACATTTAATAGTTGCAATCAGACCTAAAGTTTTAAAGCTAACTCTAGTATCACAATTTTTTTAAAAACAGCGTAATATTTCTCGTATTAATTTATTTATAGCATTTAATTTTTTTAGTATTTTGAATAATACTGTCTTCTTAAAAATTATATTAGAATATGTAATTCGATTGCAATTAAAATATAATAATATCTGTTCTTGCTGTATGAAATTATATCCACATGTAGATCTGAATAACATAACATTCTGTCCCGTTTGTAAACAAATTAACAAAATATATGCTTTGTCAGCATTTGTCCACAATTGCGACTCTAAAATGTTAATTATGTATTATACCCTGTCGCAACAACTGGTTTAACTCAATAAAAATACATGAATAAAATTTAGCCAAAATAAATTAAATGAATAATTTGAAAATAGCAATAATTCTAGCAATCTCATATCTGAAGGTCATAAAGGATATAACCCAATAAAAAGTACCGATAATTTATATATTTTAATTTCATATCAATTTCTTTATTATTGAAATCGGATTAATTAAATGGAAATTTGCTGCGTGTAATTAAATAATTTTATTTAATTACTTTGCTAAGCAACATTGTATATGTTAAGCAGCATTGTGTAAATTTCATCTGCACAATTACAGTTCTATACAGGTTCTATTATTATTATTATGTAAACAATCCCAGTCATAGAAACTAAAAGCATGGACGGGCTTATCCGATGCAAAGTAGAGAATAAGCACACCAAACTTGGGAAAAAATAAATCCTCCAAAAACGTTGGATTTATATACAGAATTGATAAACTGACAGACTTTCCTTACCTATAAAATATTAATCTGTCGTATAATTTACTAAAGGTGGGGGGAGGTATAAAGATCGCATATAAATGGTTAGTCGTTGTGCCGCTTTAACCACCAATTTTTCTCTTATGCACTTATGGATACCGTGTTGTTTGTCATCACTGGGCTGCAGTTACATCATCTTCTAAAGATCGCACCTCATCTTGGTACTTAAGACTTTTTTTCTCGTCTTAACCTGCACCACACCTCAGTTACAAATCATAACTTATCTCTTTCTCGCTGGTACACTCAACTGATTTTTCAGCGTGCTTATTTCATCCTGCTAAGCAAAATCATCTTTTTGCTTTGGGTCAACACACCCTCACTGACGCCCTCGCTGATTCCCTCTCGTTGACTTCTTCGCTGATTTCCATTAGCTTATTAATTTTGCTTGACGTTGTAGTGCCTGGTGACTGGCATTTCTAGAGCTAATGAAAATTTTATAAGTCTTGGCCGGAAGCATTGTCAACACCCAAATCGCCCCCTAATTGTGATGGAATGAATTTATCGGTCAATAACATCTCCGGGATAAGATTGTCAAGTGTAACGTCGCCCGTCTGAGTTACTTGTTCAAAAGACATAATAGATTATGCAAAATAGTGCCTAATAGTCTCAAAGAATCCAATACGTGTATTATGACAACAAAATTAAATTTTTTGCATGGTTTTTCATAAATACAACAACAAACTCTTTCAATTAACTGTCATTCATTTCTTGATATAATATTTTTCAGGGGAAATACCATACTCACACATTTATTATTACATATACTTGAAAATTAATGTATCTGTAATTCCCAAATTATTTTCCCATTGAAATATAATGTTACAGAGTGAATTAGATTTTTCATCCAATTTTGTTTGAATAGGAATAAAATAAATTGCCAAATGATGTCCTTACCTAAGATTCTATAACTTAGATCTTATATATATATATATTATCTCTTTTCTTGTTTCAGTGCTTTTGAAATCCCAATCCTGTGAAAAGAAAATCATTGGATGGAACAGAAAATAAAAATTAAAACTTTATATATAAAAGAATAAATGTTTTTTTTTGTTATTGCGATGTATACAGTAATCAGTTTCTTTCAGACGATAGGGCGGTATTGCTGAGATTTCAAAAAGTTTATAAAAACAAATAAATCATATACGCAATATAAATGAAATGACTTCCAAAGCTATTGGTGTTCTAGAAATATTTTATAAAGATTCTCAATCAATGTAATAAGATTGAAAAAATGATCGTTATTATAAGTTTAAGATTGTCATAAATCTAATATAGAAAGATTTGATAAAAATATCTATTAAATATATCTATTAAAAATTATCTTCTTTTTAATTTCTTGAAAATCGGATTGGTCTGAATAAAAACGTCTGAAGTTATAAACATAATCTGAAGTTTTATGTTAGGAGAGTCAAATTTTAAATATCTGGAGAACGACTCATGATAGTGTTTAAGTAAATTTGATTAATTTAATAGATGTAAATTATAATTTAAAAGTAATAAATTTTACAAGAGGGATGTATAGTATAAAATTATATTTGTATTACTCGCAAGCTAAGAAATAGTATGAAGACTATAGATCGAATTACAATCATATATGTAACTCAGTGATTAAGGGTGCCGACTAATTAGCCGATTATCAGTTTGTCGATTCTCCGGCGAAACAGCAGTCCTTTACATTAATTTACGAGAAAATTAACTCTATATGTTAGATACAGTGAAAGACTATTAATGTATACAGAAAATGTTTTGTCGAACATGATACTTTTCTGTACAATAAAGGATATATTCTTATGGTTCGTACAGATATGAAATTGTATTTCGATTTGAAACATATAGGAGAATAATATAGGGTCCACTTAAAAAGAAGAATGAATTTTAATGATATGAATGTGGTCAAGAGTGTCGATTGCCTAGGTGGTTTTCGATTGCTCGATTTCTTATGAGACAAGTGTTAGTTACAGATGAATAGTGTTTTTCTTTTTTGGATAAACTGGATCATACAAGAAGTAATGCCGATTTATGAACTGCGTTGTAAAGGAATTACTACGTTCATTAAGGAATTAATACGTACATACTCTACTATATATTGAAGAAAACAGTTTGAAGTTTTCCATAAATAAAACTCAGAAATGGTGTTCTTTTAAGATGATTTTACCATACAATGCATTAGCATAATGGGCAGACAGAAAATGACTTGGAAATTAGTTAATGCCCTCTACAAGGGCATGAATTCTCTAAATAACCAACTATAATACATAAAATTTCTTTTCTGTGGCTTATTCTTATGTCCAATAAAATATTCTTATGTCCAATAAAATAGGTCCAATAAAATACGGGCAGTAACAGTGGCAGTTAGTTTTCTAAAAATATAAACTCTTGTCTGAAAATAGGTTAAACAGGAATAACTCCTACTGGTGTCCAAAATTATCTTTACGCATATATAAATAATGATGCTCTATGAAATGCCTTTGATTTAATTTTCAGATAAATGAGCAAACGGCAAGCCTGATTATAATTATCAAATCTAATTGTATCAAATTGTTTCTGACCATCAAATAATCAAAATTATGCCATTTAAAGACAGTAAACACTATGGCGAAGTATGTTTCCCTGTGAACTTCTGCAATTCATGATTTAATTTCTATATTTAACGAGTTAAAACAGTTTTATGACTCTGAAGTATCATTTGGAATAATATTTAATGTGGCGAGCAATAGGCTATTTAGAGGCTAGACAGACATTGATGGAAGTAAACAGATGGCTGAATGTTTCATGACATCAGTCGCAACCCTCTGGAAAGTTAGCCTGGATAAGGTCGTTGAAGAATAACAACTGCTTCTCAGGATCGGTATATGTCCATAATTGCCGGTCGCAACAGGGAGTCGACTGCTAGGCAGTTGAGTTTAGAGTCTGAAGCCGCCACTGGGACTTTAGCATCGTTTGAAAAGAAATGCATTTGTGCCAAAAAGTGAATTGTGTGTGCTTTACTGCATATAATAAGAGATCCCGTCTGAATTGGTGCAGAGGACATCGGACTGGGAGTCAACTACAACGGATATGTTTTCGCTTCATTGACGAGTCTGTGTACAGTTTAACATCTCATTATAAACGCGTTAACATCAGGAGGGAACCAATAACTCTAAATATTCCCACCAACTATAAGAAATATGATATTTATGGCGGTTGAGATTGAGGGTATAGGGAGGCATAATGATCGACAAACGTACTACCCGGCACGTGTTCGACAAAAAATCTGTGTGTGATACGATATATCAAAATGAAGTCTTATTACCTTACCTAAGGTATTTAAGATGTGCATGTGGATCTGACTTTTTTATGGCTAATAACACATGGCCACATTGAACAAACGTAGTTGATGAATTTCCTAAATGTGATGGCATTGCTTTAATAAACTGGTCAGCGAAATTACCTCTTGTGAAACCGATTGAGAGTTTAATGATCACCCTTAGAAGAACATTTTTACTGCTAAATCTCCTTCTAGAGATCGCAATCCCCTGAAAACAGCATCACGAGAGGAGTGAAACTTACTGCCCAAAACACTAATTAACAACCTTATGGAGAGCATGGAATTCCGCTGTTATATGTGTATACGAGTTAGGGAAGATACCTTTCCTTACTGGTAAATTATCCTTGTCATTCCAATATAAAGTGTTTCATAATTAATTTTGTATCGTATGCACTCATATTCCCTTTTACTTTCCTTATATACATAATGTATATGGAAAGTATTGTGACGGAGTCGAAAATTCGAATTCGAGTTTCCGACGGGAGAGCACGTTTCAAGCATCCCTGATCACGAATCAAACATTTTGAAGTGATATCTGTATGTGTGTGTGTGTGTGTGGAAGTATGTGTGTGTGTGGAAGTATGTGTGTGTGTGGAAGTATGTGTGTGTGTATATCAGTGAGCCTATGGAGACGATAACTGACGAACGAATGGACTGATTCGAACGAAACTTGGTACAAAAATCACAATCCGTAAACACTGTAAGACTATTGTTCTTATATGCAATCGAATGTTCAGAAACCCCCTAAATTTTCGAGTGAAATTTTGAAAACATCGTCAAAAAATCAAAACCGCTAATAAAGTTACGCAAATAGACATTTCTTATGTAATTTTTCATTAGAAAACGATTGACATAAACTTTAGAGCGCTAATACGAACCGTTCTCGAGATATTGTACATTTTTCAAAAAATTAATTAAAGTCTTATAAAATAAAAATAAAAAATTCCTATTGAGAAACATGTTCACTTTTCATATGTAATCCCATATGATAAATTTGGTGACATCATTCTCGTGGATTTAGCTCCTTCCATTTAGGAATAAGGATACTTTGAGTAATACATTTGTATTTGAACGTCGATAGTCGTTTATTTGCTGTAAGTATAACTTATTTCTCTATCCATAACGCTTAACGAGATTTTGTCGACAAATTTGGCGGAATGTCGCCAACTTGGTGACTTTTATAAATGTTTCCAAATTTACGAAAATCTCGCCAAACGGATAAAACTGACGCTACATTTATGGAAATGACGACTAATTGAAGAAAATTCAATATCTTGGAAAGAATATAAGTACCTACTATAAGAATACAATTTTTTTAACTATAAATGTAGTAATTTCATTGCATTATATAAGAAAAGTCATGTGTTGCCCACATCAGATTTTTTGCGTTTGTATTTAGGTGTTATGATCTTATGCATTACCCTATAAAAATTGCATACAATCCTATTGAACAGGTGTTGAGAAATCAGTGTTTTTGTGAATGCAAAGGCAATTTTGGACAAAAAATAATATTGCTCCATTCAATCTTCAGAAACATGTTGGTAAATACGTGCATTTATTAAATGCAGGTAAACATACAGGTATTGGATTTGGAATTCAAGGAATATTTAAACATGATTGAACATAATGAAGATCAGCCACATTTTTTTTAAATAGTTTGGAATGGATAAGTTCAGAATGACTTTATTATTTAGCATAGTTTAACTGAGCAAAAATGATATATATATAAACGTTCCATGTTGTGTCAATTTTATAAAATTGGCCATTCTCCTTTCTAGCTCAATATAGCTCCTTCTCAACCATTAACAGTGTTATTGGTTTTTAAAATTTGACAAAAATAACACATGAAAAACGTAATTTAATAACTTCAATAAAACTTAGTTTTATACTTTATTATGGATGGAAAAAAAATTGAAGTTTAAAAAATCGTGAACTTTTGTAACGGATTTTGCTTGATTTCATATAATATTATAATTATTGAATTGCACTTTCTTGGTTGTTAAAGTAGAGAAATTTGAACCAAGGTTAAAATTATTTTTTAAAACAGCATAACTAATTTCTGTTTCAATTAGGTTTTGTACAGCTTCTCACTCTTACTTTAGAAAGAAATAAAAATGTAATATGGTTCTGTTGAAATGAACTCCGGAAAGAAAAATATTGATACACTGCAGATATAATTGTCCTCCAGAAAATAAACGCCAAATACAGCAGAAGTAAAACGTAATTGATTAGAAAAAGAAAATTGAATTATCTATGCCATCAATGGCAGACTGCATGATAAATTTTAATATCAATTCTTTTTAAGATAAGAAATTCTTAGAAATATCAAGGTGTTATTTAAATTATAAGTGCTGTTGGGAGTAAATTGCTCCCCTTTTGTGGTTGATTACTTTTTATATGTTATTAGTTAATCATTTAAATTAATGATGATTTGTTTCAACTACTTTTCTTTCGGGTCACTCCCTAATCTTAGGTTGAGACATGTACTATTATCTACATATGGTTTTCTCCCCTGTAAAGGATGGAATCCTGTGTTATGTTTAGAATTTGATTTCAAGGCTGTGAGGGGATGCTTGTCGAATCTTTGGTGATGGATCATGTCCGGTTGGTTTCGAAGAATGCCTCGCTGATGGTGTTACAAATGTTACAAATTTGTGTTTCAAATCCTAGTATGACTCTCATGAAATGGGGTCGTAGATTCCCAAGAAATTAATTTATTTTCCAAGAAATTAATTCATAATGCTAGAGAGTAGGATGTTCAGTCCACTTATAAAATATATTTGCACTCAAGCAACACGCATGATATATACAAAATAAGAGTAAAATATGCATATGAAGTAAATTTTTTATTATAAAGAGACTTTTCTTACATAACGTTCAGCTACATATTTGCAACAATAAGTCATTTAAAATCTAGTGATGACGATAACTAAAAATAACAAAAATCTCAACGATAGCTTAGTAATATAAACATGGAGTTAGATAGTCTTCTGACATTAATTATAATGACTCTGAATAACACATTTAATTTAATGGAGTCATTTAAATGCTTTTTACTTTCCTTATATGCATAATGTATAAGGAAAGTATTGTGACCGGGTCGAATTCGAGTTTTCGACGGGAGAGCACGTTTCAAGCAACCCTGATCACGAATGTGTGTGTGTGTGTGTGTGTGTGTGTGTGTGTGTGTGTGTGTGTGTGTGTGTGTGTGTGTGTGTGTGTGCGTGTGTGTGTGTGTGTGTTTGTGTGTGTCAGTGAGACTGTAGAAACGATATCTCACGAAAGAATGGAGCGATTCGAATGAACTTTAGTACAAAAATCATAATTTGTGAATATTGGAAGCCCATAGTTTTTAAACGTAATCGAATGTTCAGAACCCCCCCTCAATTTTCAAATAAAATTTTGAAAAAATCAACAAAAAATTAAAAGCCCTTAACAAAGTTACGTAAATAGACATTTCTTATGTAATTTTTCTTAGAAAACGATTAACATAAAGTTTAGAACGCTAGCATGAACCATTCTTGAGATATTGTACATTTTTCAAATAAATTTGCAAAAAAACCCCATAAATTAAAAAGATATTAACTGTTGAGAAACATGTTCACTTTCCATATGTAATATTATGCAATACATTTGGTGACATCATTCTCGTGGATCTAGCTCGTTCCATTCATGAGAAAATATACTTTGAGTAATACTTTTGCATTTGAATGCCAATAGTCATTTAGCTACTATAAGACTAATTTATTTCTCCGTCTATAACACTTGGCGAGATTTTGGCGACGAATTTGGCGACGAAGCCTATTGTTTTTAACCGTAATCGAATGTTCAGAACCCCTCTCAATTTTCGAGTAAAATTTTGAAAAAATTAACAAAAAATTAAAAACTTTTAAAAAAGTTACGTAAATAGACATTTCTTATGTAATTTTTCTTAGAAAACGATTAACACAAATTTTAGAACGCTAGCATGAACCATTCTTGAGATATTGTACATTTTTAAAATAAATTTGTCAAAAAAAACCCATAAATTAAAAAAATATTAACTGTTGAGAAACTGTAGCTCGCCCCATTCATGAAAAAAGATACTTTGAGTAATACTTTTGTATTTGAACACCAATAGTCATTTATCTGCTGTAAGAATAACTTATTTCTTCGTCTATAACGCTTGGCGTGATTTTGGCGACGAATTTGGCGGAATATCGCCAACTTGGCGACTTTTTGAAATATTGCCAAATTGACGAAAATCTCGCCAAATGAATAAAAATGGCGCTAAATCAATGAAAATGACAACTAATTGTCAAAAATTCAATATCTTGGAAAGAATATAAGTTTCTACTGTAAGAAAAACCTATTTTTTACTGTAAAAGTAGTAAATTCATTGCATCATATAAGGAAAGTCATGTGTTTCCCACATCAATTTTTTTTCCCAAATAGCAGCTGCGTTTTCAACAAAATTTTGAAGATAAATCAAACTTGCTAAAAGAACTGATTGCTACAAAGCTTGTTGCAATATATTTATTGATTGCTAGTCTCTGCAATATTCTCTGTAGAATCTCTACAATAGTTTTAGCCGCTAGGGTACCGAGTAATGCTAAAATCGTTTAAAATAGCGCTTCCGTATTACATGCAGTACTACATTATTTCAGTATTATATTGCTCGGTAGCCGAGGTATCCCATAAACCAAATCTTATGGTTATACAACGCTTAGGAATATTGGAATACCCATATCAAATTTCTATCGATTGTCTCAATTTGTTCAAGATATATAGCGCTTCATATAAAAAATTAAGATTTATAAAATCTCTTAAACATCTCGGGATATCTCTTAAAATATGTTTCAATATATTTATTATTTACCGTACTTAAAAAGTATGTTATTATAGCGAATATAGGTATTTTTATATATTTGTTTTATTTATGTTAAAAAATAATACTAGAAATATCAGGAATCGTACATACTTCTTTCTGATTGTAAATGATGTCATTCACTTATACATAAAAATGAATAATAAAATACATAATTTTGTATGAATTTGAAGCATATTTATTGCTTTATATGTTTGTTTTGAGCTCTGAAATATAAATATTCGAAAAATTGAAGGTTACTCTCAAGTACGACAATTTTGAAAATCAATAGACCTCGAATGTTCGCCTATTTAAAAAATTGTGTCAAATTTCATACCTTTGTCATAATGACATTTTGGACATTTTGTATTTCTTCATGAATCTGTTCTCTCTGAGAGGCTATTTTTATTTTCACTTTATAATTCCGAATATGCCAGCGGTTCCTGCAAGCAAGCGTGGGAATTCGGCCGGTTGGATGCCGCGCTGCAAACTTTTATTCTTTTGGTTCATGCCCGGGCTGATTTTTCGCCTCTACGAGCTGTGACGTGAGCGGCTCCTGGAGAGAATGTTTTAAAAGCGCGAGGGGCCTTTCTCTAAACGGATTAGACTTAAATACCTGAAATTTCTTGTCTGAATAACCGAATATCAACCAGGAGTATTTCACTGGTATTTCACTGGAAATTTATAGTAGGAACAAAGTTTAAGGAATCACGATCACTAGGAACTTTCTCCTATACGGTGGCGATCTTTCTCCGACACCATTATCTCAGTACTTCCAAAACTGAGAAATAACGGTCCTGGCTATTCGACATATCCGAACTAAAAATTCTGCTCCTCTGGACCACCTGAGCATAAAGAAAAATTTAGAATTTGGAAAAATGAAGACGTTCCAGTTCCTCTAGGGTGATTAAATATTAAAGATTCATTTTGAATCCAAATTTAATCCACTACAAAAGTCCATAATGAAAAATCCTTTGTGTAAGAAAAACCTCAGAGAGTCGTCCAAGAGAACTTCTCCCGATCAAGTTCAGGGTCAGACACAGAGCATCTGCTGCGAATTTCGCTATTATAGTCTGGCGAAATTAAAAGCGATTGGTTAAAACAAGTCGCGCAGAAGGAGAAGAGGAGCAGAATTTTTAGTTCGGATATGTCGAATAGCCAGGACCGTTATTTCTCAGTTTTGGAAGTACTGAGATAATGGTGTCGGAGAAAGATCGCCACCGTATAGGAGAAAGTTCCTAGTGATCGTGATTCCTTAAACTTTGTTCCTACTATAAATTTCCAGTGAAATACCAGTGAAATACTCCTGGTTGATATTCGGTTATTCAGACAAGAAATTTCAGGTATTTAAGTCTAATCCGTTTAGAGAAAGGCCCCTCGGAGAGATTGATAAGTGAAATCAGAATGATACATAATAACTGATAAAAGTATTTTAATAGATATAAAAATTGCATTTATAAGTGTTTAATGATCCTCCTATATTCTCAAGTGATTTATTATAAGAAATATAATTTGAGTACTTAAGAAGGTGTCAATCTCCGTCTTGTGAATATTGATATTGAAATTTAGTGTTATGAATGTTTTATATAATGGTAATCTAATTCTATGATCTCTTATATCTTATGGATGTCTAAAGTCCATCTTTAAATTACGTACTAATTTTGCTTAACGACATATCCTTTTAATGTTGCAAATAAAATAAAGATATTATGTGTATTCAAATTTGTCATACTTTCCCAATATCTTCACCTATTATATTTATTATGTGCCTGGGTCAAGCTAACTTTTAGATAGCCGGAATAAGTTCTTACCTGGAGTTATTGCAAATTAATGTAAGTCCAAGTTATAACTTCGAAGTAAGTTTCACCTTAATTCCTTATATTTATTGAACTTGCAAATATATCATTTCAATCTGTCCGGGGTATTAACTCAAACGCAATGATTCTATAACTAAATACTAAAACCACTATACCGCGTATACCCCTGCGAAACTTTTATCTCACTTTGCAACGTTCACTTCGACAGTAAGATCTTGCAATTCCTTTTCAGTAGCTCAACGGTAGAGCGTCGGGTGGCCTATATGGATATCCGGGGTTCGATTTTTGGTTGAGGAAGCAAAGTCCTTTACCAGAGTGTGGGATATCCCAGTGGTTATTGTCCGGAGATTGTATTCCGATAACTCGAGTTTGATTTCCGCATCTGCCCAAACTGCCCCAGTGATCATGCGGAGCATGGGCCTGTCAAATATGTGGAACTGTAAGTCCATTTGAGAAGTTGGTGGTAGGGGAAGGAAGGTACGATGTTTGTGGATGCCGCCTCTACTAGGTTTCGGCTTAAATTGGGTGGCACAGTCTCGGGTTTCCAAACAGATACCTTACACCATCAGCTAGGTCGGGCGGTCTGTGTGCAGGAAGAAGAAGGTTATTTACAATGGCACCCAAACAAATTAATTCTGTAGGTTAGTGCAAAGATGTCGGAAATTCAAAGAGAGACCCTAGTAGGACTAACAGGGATTCAGTGGAGTCTAGAATATTGAGCGCCGATTTCAAATCGGGAGGACAACGACCACGCAGAAGGCTAATCTGGGGAATGAAAATAGGATCAGGAGGCTATTCTGAGGTAAAAAAGCCGGAAAGTGGTCAGTCAGATTGTCAGTTGCACGCCTATCTGACATTAGAGAGTGGGGAATGCAGAGTCCAATCCTACAATAAGAACTTGCAATTCCATACCAGTAGCTTAACGGTATAGCGCTGTCTGGCCAGAATGAATATCCGTGGTTAATTTCCTGTTTGGACAGCAAGGCAATGCATTCGACAAGTTTCAATTCCATAGAATCTCAGACAAACAACATATAAACAATGACTGATTCATATTCGAGGTTGCTCAAATCGAGCAGATTTTTCAAAATATGACAGTTGGGCTCCATTGCGATATTTTCCGTTTACACATAGTATGAATTGTACGTGAACTAAAAATAGTGAACCAGGGGGTATTAAAGAAATATCTAAATATGCAGATTCATTAATATTCGACAGTAAGATTTGGGTCTCCAAGTTACTTTTTTTATTACATATTCTTACTACATACATTATTTCTTTATTACATATATTTTTTTAGAAAAAATAAAACTTTGATTTGAGGACATAAAAGAACCTTATCATTTAGCGTATTTATTAAGTAAGAGTAATTTAAGATTATTGAAACTTATTAAAACGATTATCAAATGATAAAATCAGCATAATGTGTTTCATTGATTATATAATTAATTACAATATATCGAACTTAATGATGAAGAAAATTAATAAAATGCTTACTATTAGTAGTCCTTAATTAGTTAATACTATATTCCTATAACTGTATTATTGATATTTGAATTCGTGTTATTATTTTAAGAAAATTATATAAAAATCAATGTGCATCTTTGGTAATGGATAAAATGTTGATTATTTTAGAGCCTGGAATATTATATGGAATTATTATTGGTTTATGTTCCTTTTTCAAACCCAACTAAATTACGTTTTAGATACTTTTTTCATGTGAAATTTGGATCTGATAAAAACCCTATGTTTATACTTTAACATCATCGCATTTTATTATTGTAAAATCAAATATTATTTCATTAATTTTCTTGAATGTTTAAAAATATATACTTTTTGTGTTTTGAAGCTTGACTGATTTTAAAATTGCGATTTAAAAATTGACTGACAATCCGATCCTCATAATGTACTAGATGTTTCTTTGAATATTAGAAACTGCTCGAAACGCAAAATGATGTTTCTGCTGTATTTTGTTCATTGATTATGATATTTTATGCAAAATCGCATTTTCGAAAGACTTATTACAGCTTGCGAAACATAGGATAGAAAAGGTTATCTTTCGTTTTGGGGATGAGGTTAAATGTTATTTGTGTGAGACCAGAATAAGAGCAGAAATAGATCTCACACCAGTTTTTGGTGAGACAGTTTTATGTTTAATATTTATGGTTTTCTGCAATAGCAAACGATGCTACAGACGAAAAGACGCCAGTTTTATTGCTCCTTGACCCGAGAGGTCAAATTAGACCAAAAAGCCTACAGACTCAGGTGTAGCCATGAGAGTGGTTAACCTTTGTAGCGTTGTTGACGAGTTCAACTCGTCATGCATTGCACTACCGCTAAGTGGGTTTGACGAGGTATTCTCTTCATCCACTTTTAAAGCCCAGACTCCTGTGTGTTTGACGGAAACAACATGCCATGTGATTTTTTTTATGAGATATTGATATTAATTCTATTTACAATATTTTACACTAGATGTCAGCAGTAGACCTACAAACTAAATTTTATCAGAGGCATTACTTCGTAAACGCGCGTAAAATAATCGCAGTTTTGTTGGGATTTCATATTCAAAGCATTGTCGGCCTCAAATGTTTTCAATCTTATTTCAGCAAAGCGTAAGTTATCTCACACCCTGCAAAAGAGAGCCAACTAGGCGATATGTTGTAAGTTATGCATCCAATAAAACTGGCAAGAAGCATAGGAAAGAATCCAGGACATGGTGTCTAGACTGTGAAGTTGCTCTTTGTTATTATATTAATATATAAATGTTTTAAAATTTATCACACTAATAGGAACTATTAAAAATTGGAAAATGTATGTTATTATTTACTTATCCGTTATTTTACATGTTTATTTACTTAATACTTATTTCAGAAAAACACCTCCTCATTCAAGGCGCAATCAATGAGGAAAATAGTATTGGGAGAAAAAAAAAACTCCACACTGCAGTGCCCGCGAAGGGAAATAAATTACACGCTTAAAGGGTTAAAAAGAATAACCAATTATGGAAGATGTCTGGGTGCAGTGCCCAAAGTCGGCCAATTAGAGCAAAAGAGGTGTATTAGATCTCAGGCAAAAAAAAAGGCTTACGAACTCCGACGAGAAGTGAGAGAGTTCCACTTGAGATTCAGATACGAATATAGAATGAGAGAGCAGTGAAGGAGTTTGAATTAAGAGCTGCGAGCAATAGTGCTGCAGAGCCACAGTTCCAGCCAGTGATCAGAATGCCAGGATAATTTCTTAAGATTGTGTGCCACAGAGTAGTAGTCCGGAGATAGTCCACAAAAAGTGTCCTGATATGCAATTCTACGATAGTCAGAGTCCAAGGGGACTTCAACAAAATGAGCAAATCCATTACAATATACAATAATGCAAGCAATGTGGTCAGGTATGTGCTTATTAAATATGATATCCGGTCTTAGATTATATCGATAACAATATGTGACCTGGTCTCACATGGCAAATCTCTCACATTTTGCTCGCTCCTCCGCAAATAAATATACAAATTGTGTAATGAATTTAATAATCAATGTTATGTTGTTAATAAATGATTTTATTTTAAAGTTAACAATGGGTCTATTAATGGAGTAGTATTATGTTAATAAATATTTTTCTATAGAACTCGCGCTAAATATAAAATAGGTGGGTAATAGCGGCACAATGTAATGCTCTACGAATGCGATAATTTACGATCATATTCTGAGAGTAATTAATTATGTTTCTTAAATGTTACTTTAAAGATAATTTGTCTTATGCGCACCACAGGTGTATCAAAAGAACACATTTAATGCGTATAGCGCCCACACAGAGGGAGAAATGCGTATTTCAGGCGTATCAAAGGAACTTATTTAGAGCGCATCAAAAGAGTTTTTATAGCGTATTAAAAGAGCTCATTTAGGACTTATCAAATTAGCTTATTTAGTATGTATCGAAATAACTTATTTTAGGCTCATCAAATTAGCTTATTTAGTATGTATCGAAATAGCTTATTTTAGGCTCATCAAAAGAGTGTATTTAGGGCGTATTAAAATATATGACACACTAGTACAGACAAAATCCATATTTAGAACATAATACCCAGTTGGGATAAGTCTCAACCCAACTGGAGTCCGATCTAAATGGGGTGACAAAGTCTCGGCCGTCCAAATAGATACCTTTCACCTTCTGGTATGTTGGACAATCTAGGGAGAAATGAAGACGGTCGGGTTGGATCTTTACCTAAATTGCTAAATGTAGCCACATGTTGGCTACATTTGAAATGCTGTTTATGAAGACTATGAACGGCATTAGTTAACCTAGCCATTTTTACTATGGTAAAATATAAACAAAAATAATAAAAAAAATTCTATTTAATTCTATATAAAAATATCAGGTTTGAGAGTAAATTTCTATTTATTTAAGAAAATATTTCTGAATTAGTTATGCCTCATCTTTTTAAATAAATAATCACTGACAGTAGTAACTATTTTAGTACTGCATTTATGAAAATATGTTTGCTCGTTACTAATACCCCCGTGGTGAAGGAGCGTCTACGCACTACTTCCACAAGACCCCCCAGGGAAACCCATGGCGAAGGGGAGGATATTTGCAGCTTCACTTTTATAGCGGCTCCTCGAAGGGCGGAAGTCTGACTTGGCCTCGACATGACAACATCCATGCCCGCTGGCGGTTCGAATCCGCAACCCGGCAATCCAGCGATCAGACGGAAACTCATGCCCCTGACCGCTCGACCACAGGATCGGCATGAAAATATGTACATACATTAAATTCTCAGCTGTTTATTTCCCCTTTATTTAAGTTTATATGTATTTGACAAATTTTAAGTGAAACATTACATTTAATGCACTCTTGAAAAGTATGATAACTGTTCTGAATAAAAGAACACACACATTTAAACTATAAACTACATAGACAAAAATTGCTGTATTCCTATTATATTCTTATAAAAAGCTTACCAATTCATAATTTTATCATAATATTGCTCTTTATGTCAAACACTTAAAAGTAACGTAGTAACAATTACTTTCCTGTTTGAAGCAAATTAACTTTTGGGGTAAATTCAACGTAGCATAGATAAAATATATTTAAGAAAACGAAAACGATTAAGAGCATAAAATAGTGTCTAATATCCCATTTTATGTAAGCTACGTTTTTGCTTTTTCTTTATATTTCTTTATTTTTCTTTTCTTACAATGCTAATAATATTATACATTTTTAAATTCGTATATATAATGAGAGAACGTAGAAAAACTTCATAAATGAAGTCAAATTTAAGGTATAAAGAATACGTACAATTGCAACCTCAGCATGTTATTTATTTATTTTTTTAAATCTAAGGATGAAAATATAGTAATTGGAATATGCAGTTTATGAAGAGTCGCCAAATTAATCTAATGAAATATTTCAGTAGACTATGTCTACTTTAAGGTCTCTTCATTTTAAAGCCACAAAAGTGCAACATGCGGCAAGTTCAAATGGAAACTTTTTAAAACATATTTCTCTAATTTTAACCGCGTTTCTATTAATTTAGACTGAAATTATTACTGCCATTGACAATACTTTCATTCTTTATAACACTTTTCAACATAGTTGAAAAGTTTTTATGACATTGTACATTCTATCTGTCCTTTTGCACGATTACTGCCGTAAAAATGTCTTCATCAAAATGAAATTATAGATGTTGTTGAGACTGTCTATGGGACATACATATGGGAATGCAAATTAATAACATCACCCAATTAGTTTTGGATTGAACCCGGATTTAGAATGTGAAGTAAAACCCTACGGGACCTAAGTTTTCAAAGAATTTTAAGCAGAGTTAAAATTTACAAATTGCTTCGAAAAATTTAGGAAATCTTAAAGCTATCCCATAAAATATAAAAAGAAATTTCAGCGAAATATGTTTGGTAGTTTTTAAATAAAATTTAAAATAAAAATTACACCCATATTACATGAATATATCTTGTAACCCACTTTAAAATAAAATATGGCATCCATCTTTTTTTCAAAGAGTAAAAATCGTGATTTTTAAAATTCGTTTACATTTATATTGAGTGTTGCATCCGTCTTAAAATCGCTTTATTTTAGCGTATTTTCCATGCATATATATTATGTGTCAACGCAATTACAATATTGAGTTTAAATGATCATCAAACTTTGATTATTTATTCAACTAAGCCTAATTTTAATGGATACAGAATGTAAACAAGTGATTGTAAGATGAGTTGTATAAGAATTGCAGAATTTCTTTCACGCAAAATTATTTAACTCTGGAGTCTGGAATAAAAGTGATATGAATGAAACATTCATTGCTTTTACGTAGAGAGCCAGACGATTTATATTTCTATGACGTCATTTGAATAAAGTTCCCTTTTTTATGTTTTAAGTGTTCAAATATAATACATTCTTGTAGTACTGTGATAATTTAAAACATATCAGCGCTGAATGTATCGCATTTTAGAGATGATCAAATAAAATTGCTTTACAGTTAAAAAGTGTTTCATGATCAATGCTTTATACATGATCGATCTCCCTTGTTTGAAGTTCCATACAGGAGATGGCACACATGTATTGATTAATTACTTACTCATTACATTAAGTTCCCCAATAACTTTGTACATAAAAGTTCACGAGTGTGTACATTAGTTTCGTCTATAGTAAAAGGATCATGTTTGTTGGAATAAAATTAGTTGCAGTTTCCTCAGAAGATAATGTAGGTCTTCTAAGGGAAGGTTACGACACGAACTTAGCCCGAACACGAACCTAGCAATAAAGTGAGGTAAAATAAAAAAAGCAATTGAAAAGTTGTAGAATATCGTCAAAGTAGATTATATCGACATCAGGAACGAATGAAAAATGTATACAGAAATCAATAAATATATATCAAAGATTGGTATCATCAGGAACTGTATTAGGATAAAACCTGCAACGCTTGTCAATGTATGCAGAAATATACTTTCTCAAATTTTAATGAGCATTGTTACTGACGGAAGGTGTTTTGATAAGATTGTACATTAGATTCATATTCATAAAACCATCATCTGTCTAAGTGTTATTGCAAATATATTGCAATATAACAAATAGAGAATAATCATAGTGTGTTGCTTCTGTAAATGCGTTCTGAACCAATTTTATTGACAATTTCAGCCTATTAGACAATGATCTACAACTCTGTATATGATATGTTTCGTCTATTTCGCTTTGTCTATTTGTTTTCGTCTATTTCGAATATATCGACATCACGAACGAATGAAAAATGTATACAGAAATCAATAAATATATATCAAAGATTGGTATCATCAGGAACTGTATTAGGATAAAACCTGCAACGCTTGTCAATGTATGCAGAAATATACTTTCTCAAATTTTAATGAGCATTGTTACTGACGGAAGGTGTTTTGATAAGATTGAACATTAGATTCATATTCATAAAACCATCATCTGTCTAAGTGTTATTGCAAATATATTGCAATATAATAAATAGAGAATAATCATAGTGTGTTGCTTCTGTAAATGCGTTCTGTACCAATTTTATTGACAATTTCAGCCTATTAGACAGTGATCTACAACTTTGTATTTGACATTTTTCGTCTATTCTGAATTATTTTGTGTTAAAGAAATACAGTAATTCTAATACAACTCATTCTACATATTTTGCTGTTTACATTTTACATAGGTGAAAAATAGGCTTAGTTGTAGAAATAATCAAATTTGAATGATCATTTAAACTCATATATATTATAATTGCGTTGCTTCAGAATATAGATGCATAGAAATTAAGCAAAAATATAGGGGCTTTAGAACGGAAACAACCCTATATAAATTAAAAAGAACTTTAAAAATCACGATTTTGATACAAGATGGATACCATATTTTATTTTAGCGTGAGTCACGTGATTTCTTCATATAATATGAGTGTAATTATTATTTTAATTTTTATTTAAAGAACTACCAAATATATTTTGCTGCAATTTTTTTCCTATTTTTATGGGATAATTTGAATATTTTCTAAAACTTTCGAAGCAATGTGTGAATTTTAAATTCCTTTAAGAAATGTTTGAAAAATTAGTTCCATAGGGTTCAACGTATTTCATTTCTTCAACCCGGTTTCAATCCAAAACTAATTGGGTGATATTATTCATTTATATTACCATATGTCCACTGGCTGTCTAAACAACATTCTAAAATTTCGTTTTGATAAAATATTTTTACGGCAGTTATCGTGCGAACGGACAGACAGAAATGCAGACAGAATGAACAAAGTCATAAACACTTTTCAACTATGATGTAAAGTGTTAAAAACGTAAAATTTTAAAAGCCATTTAACGCAGCATCAAAGATGAACGTTTCATTAAGGTATTATTTTGACCCTTATATGGGGAAATTATTTCTTTGACATAATATATTATGAAAGTGTATTGCTGTATATTTGATTTCAAGTGAAAGAAAACTTATGCTAAGAATGAACAAAACATTAGCAACAAATATTTAATGATAAAATATGCTTCCTTAATGATTTTAAGGCGATAAGACGATTTTAAAGAAAATATAAAAATCATTTTAATAAGCATGATGTCAAATTCTAAAGTTCACTTAAATATTTAGTTATGAAACACATATTAAAAAGAAAATGACAAAATTCTAAAAGTCTTTATTTTAATTTCGAAGTTAAATATTGAAGATTAAGGATCGTTTTGATTGGTTAACTGATATACAAGCCTATTAGCTGAGCCTCCGTTAATAACCAAGATAATCGTAGACAAGATATTCAGGAAATGTTGTTGTAAAGAAATACCAGTAATAAAATGCAGAATTTTCCAACGACATCCGCTTCCACAAATTGTTGAACGAGATATTAAGATTATATCTGGGACTACTTCTAGTAAAAGACAAGGATTCAAAGTATGCAGTATAGTAGTATATAGTAAAAGACAGTTTCATGTAAAGTATATAGTAAACAACATGAATTCATGTAAAGTACGTAGTAAGAGACATAAATTCATGTGAAACTGGGATGAAGAAAAATAATTCCTTATGTTGGACTCATTCTATTGGTAGACCAGCATTTCCAGAAAATCTTAATTGCTGGATTCAAAGAGCCTTAACTAAAATTGAAAATTACGAAAATGTAGAAAGTGTGTGAGGATATCATCTTTCAGCCAACTTTATGTGGGGATGTTTATTTTATGACGTTATATTATGTGATGCAAAAGTACTTAATAATTGTACATTTTAGGAACTTGCAAGATAACAAAACATATCTATTAGCAAATATGCGCGTTATAAGCACGTATAATGAACATTTTTCGCGCTATCCGAAACTTAAAATTTAAACAATACATTTTTCGCAAGGTGTCGCTCTAATTATATTTTGATGAAATTATCCTGAAATTTGGCCCTCACGGGGTGTGACAATATATTTAAGGAGCTCAATGCATTTTTAGTAGTATATTAAATTTTTATACATTACAATCCGCACAAATGAGAATCCAACATGGAGTTAATTATTTTCTACTGAGTTTTCGTTTCGACCATTGTTTTAACTAATTATTAAAAAATTCAACCTCCAAATTTTCGACTATTTTGATAGAAACATTTGTGCGACATCTGTGGCCCATATGGCTGAATCATTTTTTCGATCTGGACTAATCTTTACTAATACACAGCAAGTGAGTAGCGAATCCACTACACCTATAACCTGGACATAAGATATAAAGTAATGAAAAGTTTATTGTTTCAGCATTTATTATATGTAATTTTTTATGAGGCTGGTCAGTTAACATTTCCAAATGATGTTTCTTATGACCTGTGACCAGATGATGGTTTCTATGACCTGTAAGCAGGTGCTATTGTCTATGACCTGTGACCAGATATTGTTTCCTATGACCTGTGATCAAGTTATGTTACCTTATGTTTAGGTAGATAGGTAGAACTATCAACAAGCACTCACGAAACATCACAAGGGGGACAAGGTATACAGTGTCTACCCAATAAATTTGCAACCAAGTAAATTTTATTTTAACTATATAAATAAGTGATTATTTATTTACTTATTAATCATTTTTTTAAATAAGCAAAGAACGATGGAGACATAATTTTGCATTGAGTTTATACTTCAGGATTCTCAGAAGGCACTGTAGTACATTAATACTTTAAGAGTTGTTAAAAATTATCAAATAGCACATATGTATTAATTATATTTCAAAGGAAGTTTATGATAAAAGAAAGTATAATTTCCTTGACTACAAAATCAATATATTCCTTCTTCGAAAGCCGTAGTTACAAAAGAAATCAGAATTATAT
Organism: Amaurobius ferox; assembly: GCA_951213105.1. NCBI lineage: Eukaryota > Metazoa > Arthropoda > Arachnida > Araneae > Amaurobiidae > Amaurobius > Amaurobius ferox. The sequence goes on along the minus strand of OX578137.1, from coordinate 73,430,665 downwards.
TCACCATATATGGAGAGTCAGCTTCTTCCATAATGGAACCTTCTTAGCTATTTTTTTTTTGCTTAACTTAAGGTACTTCTAGTGTTGAAAATGCTAATGGAAGTTTTAGGATAATATCTAAAAGTACATTACAGAGAACACATTAAATACATTACCAGTATCAGTAGAAGGCTATTTAGTTCGAGATTATTCTAAAAGAAATACTTTTTGAAATCAACTTTAAAATATTTCTGAAAAGCATTTTTGGTTTTAGCGACCTTCATAATTTTACCATTGTTACCATTTTTTAACATGTCATAGGAAAATAAATATTTTTAACGTAGTTGTGAAATAATCTTGCATAATATTTTAATTGTAGCAAATTTACAGAAATGAAGGTAAGCTGTGTTATAACGGATAAATTGTGAAGCCAATTCTGCTTCGAGTTCTAATGAACTAACAACAGTAATCAAATTCTTTTCATTTTGAAGAGATAATTATGGGGTGTCACATATTTTATTGTTAATTTATATTGTCTATAAATTATGAAGAATTATATTATAAAATATCGGAGTGTAAGACAAATAAATATCGTTTCTAATACATATTAATAAACTTGGATTATAAAATGAATAGAGAGAAAGTGGGAGTTAAAAATTTGTCAGACTATTGTATGTTTGTGTGTTTTACATTAAAATATCAATCACACTAATTGTAGACATTATGTTTGATATTTACAAATTAGTTGAAATTTAGATTAGAAATATTGATTTAATTTCAATGCTTTCCTCAAATAAATTATATGTATTATATGATAAATAGCATTAAACTTTTATAGACAATATCCATTTAATCCAGACAGCTTTTAAATTTTTTCCATTTAAATTTTTAAAATGATCCTTAAACTTTACTTGATATTGTCAGGGTTGAGAATTAAAATATGTTTTCAATGAGATGTAAACTAATTAATATTGACCAAACCAAAATGGATATTTCTTCAATGACAGCAAATACTAGCAATAACAATAAAGCAATAAGCAATAAATAAGTTAATCAATTAACATTAAAACAGTGTTAATAATGACAACAAAGAAATTAACTATAAAACAACATTTATAACAAAGCAATATTTATGTCTATAGCAGTTTAAGAAGTGTTAGGTTTTTAACATAATGGGAAGATTTTGGCATTATTTTCTGCTTTAATTATAATACTTCAAGTACTTGAACTGCAAATGGCATAATATACAGATATGAAAGGAAATATCTTATACAAAACTGCATCTTGCATGAATAGGAAAAGTCCTAAGGATAAGAACATTTCATATAAAAATTTGAAATGCCAATTCGATAATAATTCGATGCTAATGAACGTAATCCTTGCATATCTATGCAAATACTTTTAGGTCTCTAAGTGAGGACATATTGCCATGAACTTTGCCATTATTTCCAATTTAGAAGATTTTATATTAACATAAATATTTTAGAGTACTGTAGAAAAAATTGCATAACTATTAAGGAAGAATTCAACACTCACGACATTCTTCCAGAAGCAAACGGGGAATAAAAGCAAGTGTTTAAATAAAATATTTGCACAAAAATGAAAAGAAAAAAAATTATAGCATAAGTAGTTATGAATTCTAATAAAGTTAATTAATTTAATTCAGCAAGCACCTTTATTATTTAGCCTGAATTATGTGTTTCTTTTTTATCACTATTAATTTCGATTTATTATAGGTAATGTGAAAAACATTTTGACAAACATTTTATACAATAAGGTAATTTTAATCGGGTACTTTTATATTAGGATAATTAACTCACTTATTTATAAAAAATAGGCTGAAAATATTTCAATATATTGCTTAGCTATGTGTTTCTATACCATACTGAATATATTTGATACCAGATTTGCTATACTCGAAAAGTGCTTGTGCTACATGCCCCCCTCCCCACTTCATTGTAGTGCTTTATTTTTACTTTAGTACTCTTACTTTATTACACTTACTTTAGTAGTATTGATAAAGTGTTATTTTCACGAAAATTTTTAGTTTCGATATTTTGATGTCAATGTATATTTCAAGACCTCTTGAACACGTGTTGACTATTTTTGGAGTGATGTTCGTTTGTCTGTCTACCTGTCGGTCTATATCTGACGTATGTGGTTGATTTCCTGTTTACACGATAGCAGCCACAGATAACAATGTATTTTCACAAAACTTTAAATCTTATTTTGAAGCATCTAGAAATAGATATACATTTTTAATATCGAACGAAAACTTTGAAATTTATTCGAAATTTTATATTTTTTTAACATGGTACAATAGAACAAAATTTGATAGAATTATGCATAAAAGGGTTTGTTTATGGCTTAATGATCATGAGGCATAATTAATTATCATGAGGTATAATAGTTCAATTCATTGTTGCGAGAAATAGCCGCTATACAATTTTCGTGACGTCATTAGTTTGAGGGCAAGTTACCCCCAGAAGAGGTACATTATCAAGTATGGTATCAATCGAAAAATTTTTCCAGCCGATTAAAGTGAAGGGTAGCACGGTATAGTTGTAATAAATTTGACCCGCGATACCGATATTTCAAATTTTTTCTTGTCAAACTCCAATTAATTTAAATAGCCTATGAGAAGAAAAAATAAAATTTTTCCCAAATTCAATAATTTTTTCACACAAAATTTGATTTATGTCATTCATTTCATACTTTTTACTTACAAATTTACATTTTAATATAAATAATTTCTTGAAATTTCTACAGAATGGAATACCAAAGGTTCTATTAAAAAATATACGAGAAAGTATGCCGATAAAAAAATTTCTTTCCTTTTGATAAAACTTTGTTATAAAATAAAGAAAATTCAACATCAGCTTCTTGAGAGTAGCTGGCTTATTAACATAATAAAAACTTCTTAGCAATTTTCTTCCTTCACTTGAAATACTTCTAATGTCCGAAATGCTAATGACAGTTTTAAGATAATAGCTAGGAACATTAAATCCATAACGAGAATCAGCACCGAAATATTTAGTCAGAGTTTATTTCAACGTGAGATACTTTATGTATATGGAATAAGCATTAAGTAAAAAAACTTCAGGAAATAGTTTTAGGCTAAAATCATTTTATAAAACAGCGTGTCTTTAAAAATGGAACTGCATAAAATTGCATATATCCATTTAAGCATTATTTCAATATATTCAAATATATATAATGGCGGTTTTTCTCTTATACAGATAGTGAAATATTTCTTATTGAACAAAATATGCCCCTAAAATTTCATTTGCACGCAACGGACGTCATGAAAGGTAATATACTACTTTCAATTTCAACAAAATAATTTCGATTAAAAATTATTTTGTTGTTGCACAAAAAGATTTATGTGTACAAAATGTATTTATGCCGCACAAAATACGTTGTTATTTCTTTGTAAAAGAATCACTGAATTTTTTTTACGTAAAATTATTGAGCTCTGGAATATAAGTCTGGAATATAAGTGATATGGATGAAATATTTATTGATTTTTACATGGATTGACGATGTATATTTCGATGACGTCATTTGATTAAATTCATTTTGTGTACTTAGCAACGTTTTTTTTTCGATGAAGTTTTAAGTTTTCAAGTATAAAAAAGTACTCCAGTTTCAAGTATGAAAAAATATTTAATTTTAAAATTATCAGCGATGAATGTATCCCATTTTAGAAATGCTTAAATGAAATTGCATTTCAGTTGGAAAGTGTTTCATAATCAATGCTTTAAGCATGATTGATCTCTCTTGTTATTTTATGTGAGTGGCATCTATGGTTGGGCTGGCTCTAGCTGAAATCGAAGTATTACATAAAATGTAAAGACTTTGAGCGCTTGTACGGCCAAACATAATAGATATAATATAAACACATTTTATTTGTTTTGCTGGTAATATATGTAAAGTTAATAAATATATAAAATAATTTCAATATTTTAATATTCTGAATATTTTTTCGAAAAGCAAATATGTTTTTGTCCTGGCAATTTTTTCCTTACTTTGCTTACTTTTGGGTAAAGTATCTTCTACACTATAAAATATAGGTGCAAATAGTAAGAGACAAAAATGTTCTATATGAAATACAGTGTCTAGATCAATAATATGTTTAAAGCTCATATAGTTTTTAATGAATCGTTTGTAAATTTCAGGAAGATTGGAACTTTTTTCCAAGATTTTAATGTCTATACCTCAAGCACTAACAACGCTAACTATGAACTATAACATGTAATCTGTAGTTCATTGAATGTCTTATAAGAATATTATGGTGTTTTAGATTGGGTTCTTGGTTTATGGAAGTATGGTGGTCATAATATCGATATTTTAATATTTTGAGCAATTTTGATATGTGGATCTAATTTCGATATTGAAAAGAAAGGAACGTAGAAACATAATTTTAGCTGTTTTGAAAATGTCTAAAGAATACAAAGCACCCAAAAAATGTTATGTATTCAAAAACATTTTGACTCATTTCAACTGCCGATGTTTTCTTTTTGGTCTCTTTCGATTTCCAGATAAATATTTTCGGAAATACATCGTCAATATTTTTAACTAAATTGTCAACTGTCTTTGTCTAGCAAATAAATTCAACAAAAGTGCAGAGGCGTCAAGTGGGCAATTCGAAACATACATTTTGCTGCTACCTTGGCACATTATAAGAAGTACACTTGCGAATACAGGTGCTAACGCTTCTTACAAGTCACTTTTATTAGATCCTTGCAAGAAGCCACACCTCTCACAACGTTCGTTCCCATTGCGATTATGGCGTTTGCTTTTTCCTAGGAGGTGACACCATGCCTAAATTCTGAAAATTTAGAAAAAAAAAAACCTTTATAGAATTATTTTCGTAATTGTATTTTTTAAATATCCGGAAGATTAATTTCACTGTTTTAAAAATATTACTTTTTTCTCGAGAAATACAATTTACTTTTATTTAATTGTTTTACTACATGTAAAATTTGGGTGTCCGGGGCCCAATCCCAACAGAACTGTATAATAATCCCATCCTGCACAAAAATAGCGTCGCTGCATGGATCCCCAGGCTCGCAAGTATCATGTGACTTCTTGATGTGTGGGAATTTTTATAGCTTCCACATAAATTTATTTGAATTATATGTCAACAAGTGGCGACTGCCAGACTGAGTCAATTATTTGACGCTTGGAATAGACCACGTGTTATCCACGTCAGATTTGTAATTTAGTGGTTTTAACATTTATTGAAATGAACTCCTAAGAAACATGGGATTGCAAAATTTGTTACACAAATTTTCAAATAGATTTCATTCCCAAATTTCACTCCCAAATCTCACTCCCAAATGCCTATGGGACTTTATAGCAGAATACATTGAACACAGCTGCTTGCGGCACCCAGACTCGGAAGGATCACATGACTTTTAAATGTGTGGGACATTTTATAGCCCCCCACATAAATTTATATGTCAACCAGCTGCAACCGTCGGGTTGAGTCCATTATTTGACGCTTGCAAAATGTATTGTCACCTTCTGATATTTGTTGTTTTGTGTCATAAAAACGCCTTATAGTCTGCAGCAATTCAAAATGCATTTCCTCATCACAGCAATCTTCTCTATAAAGTAGGATGTTTATCCACATCGTATGTTAAATTTAGTGATTTAACCACATAACGTAATAAACTACACTAAAAAACATGTAATTTTAAAATGTTTTGCACAAATTTTCAATTGGATTTCATTCCCAAATGTCTATGGGACTTTATAGCAGAATCAATATATAAGCAAACAAATCAATATAATATTTGTAAACCAAATTACATGGTTAAAACAATATTCACTCTTTCATTGGATTATTATAACCCATTTGTATTCTAAATGTGTTTATAAATTTATCATTCTCGTGTGAGATCAAAAAGTAAAACAATGCCTCTCTCGAAGTAAAAAGTCTAATATATAGATATATAGAAACCAAAGGCATCGTGTTTTTTTAGTTAATAAACGGTGAATAATTATACCAGCAGTGAAAAGTAATTGATATGAAAGTAAAATTGAATTATCATCCCCGCCAGCAGCAGATCGTTATATATTTTAATTTCTACCTTATCTGATGATTACCGTTTTCTCAAGAGTTCATAGAACTGAGATTTGCTTCGAAATATAATTAATATTCTTGTCATAATGTGCTATACAACTTTACAGTTTGAAATAAACTGTTGTTTTTGGGGATATCAATGAGGTTCTTAATATTGCAAAGGGTCTTAATTTAATAAAAATGTAATACTTTTATGAAAATGACCTGCCGCTGTTGAAATTATTGCATAAAATTATCTTATAATAATGCATTTATTACTTTCATTATATACATGTAATTTATAAGGAAAGTATCGTGACGGGGTCGAAAATCCGAATTCGAGTTTTCGACGGGAGAGTACGTTTCAAGCATCCCTGATCACGAATCGAACATTTTTGAGGTGATGTATGTGTGTGTGCGTGCGTGTGTGTGTGTGTCAGTGAGACAGTGGAGACGATATCTCACGAGCAAATAGAGCGATTTGAATGAAATTTAGAACACAAATTACAATCCGTGAATACTGGGCGCCTATTGTTTTTAAATACAATCATATGTTCAGAACTCCCCTAAATTTCTGAGTGAAATTTTGAAAAATTTATCACAAAATCAAAACCTTTAATAAAGTTACGCAAATAGACATTCCTTATGTATTTTTTCCTTAGAAAACGATTGTCATAAACTTTAGAACGCTAGCATGAACCGTTCTTGAGATATTACACATTTTTCAAATACATTTATAAAAAAGTCCCATAAATTACAAAAATATTAACTGTTGAGAAACATGTTCACTTTTCATATGTAATATCATGCGATACATTTGGTGGCACCATTCTCATGAATCTAGCTCGTTCCATTCACGAGAAAATATACTTTGAGTAATACTTTTGTATTTGAACGGAAATCTGCTATAAGAATAACTTATTTCTCTCCATAACGCTTGAAGAGATTTTAGCGACGAATTTTGAGAAATGTCGCCAATGGCGACTTTTTTAAATGTTGCCAAATTAACGAAATTCTCACCAAATGGATAAAAATGACTCTAAATCAATGAAAATGACGACAAATTGACGAAATGTCAATATCTTGGAAAGAATATAAGCATCCACTATAAGAATATTCTATTTTCGTTTACTGTAAAAGTAGTAAATTCATTGCTATAATAAAAGTCATGTGCTGCCCACATCAGATTTTTTTTTGTTACAGAATATGGGCGTTACTTTTGATGATGTTTAAGTAGTATGCTCATTTAAGTTGATTGTGGAAATTAGTGTTCATCCGCTAACTATGTGTCTGATATACAAATAGTTTCTTTGGTACAGTATAAAATTATTATTCTATAGTAATGTATTACACTAATGTATTACAAATACATGGATATTTTACACAATTTTTTAATGTAAAATATATATACACGTTTCCTTTTACTTCAATGGATCAGATTTACCTGAGGGATGATGAAATTTTTTATTTTACATAATAAAAAATATGTTTGTTTTCTGTATATTTGTGCATCTCTGTAAATTATCTGTAGTTGAAAATCATAGAATCGGACAGTAGCAAAATTCACTACATAGATGCTTTACTTCCACGTACAATGCATCTCAGCGGGATTATTTTAAAATTCGAATTAGCCTAAAAGTTTCGTATTATCTATTTTCAAAATTCGTGAAGTTGAAAGATAAATTTGTACGATTTAAAACATATAATATTATAAATGTTCTCTGAAAATGTGACTGCATATAGATAAAACACTTACTGAGATAACAATTATTTTTATGGAATTTTACTTCTGGGGTAAAGACACTCTTTTCTTTTGTGATTATTGTATATTTTCATCAATTGGCACTGAAACAACAGCAACAGAAGTGAATTTAAATTATCGGTTTTATAAATTATAATAACTTTGTATTAGCATTATGAGTATAGGACTCAATTTTGACATAAATAGGATCAAAGCTCGCTGACATCGGATTTCAGATTTAGACGTTTAATATGGTTCTTCTTCGACTTCAAAATCACATTTATTGGAGAGACGAAGCAATATAGGAAAGGAAGTGGGTTGATTAAAGGCGTAATACGCCCACGTTGTACAACTGGCATGGGAAAACGAAGCGTGGGATTTTAGATCAAAAGAGGCAATTTAAAAATCGAGCTATGTTATCTATATCTGTACTAGTATTTGCCGCGTAATTTGTTCTAGTAGTTAAATAAAAAAACTTATGCTTTTGTAGATTTCTGCCAAATCTTGATATGCATCGAATAGTTATTTTATCGTGGAATGCTATTTTTATATAGAAGATCCCTACTTTCAGATTCGAAATATACTTCAAAGTAGCAATGCTAAATTATATTAAACGACATTTCTTTCTCTTGTTTCGGCTGGCTATTTTATACAAAGGTAAATTTACCTTAGAGTTAACATTGCATCTCATTTATCATTAATTCAGATAAAATAATAATCAAATAAGAATAATTCGAATATATTTCTATATGCAAAATATCTAAATAAGTCGCAGAGTTTCTGAGTAATGAGTGTTCGGGCATTTCACAACGTGAGTCGCTACCATTGAAGTTCCATGTTGTTGCTCTCCAATAAATAATTAAAAGTTACTTTAGTTTATACATTTTAAAATGTTGACATTTGCGGCATTGAATAATTAAATAAAAATTAGTGTATTGAAAAAAATCCTTATGAAGATTCAGTTTGAACTATTGTGATCGTTTTAGCATCTTGTATACAGAAATCCGAAGCTTGCAGAATGCAATTCACCAAATTAATAATAGATACTAAAGCAATAATTTTGATTCATTTTTGTGTTCTTTTTATAAGAATAAGCTGATATGAACGTCAATAATTTATAAAAAGTAGTCAAATAATTATATCATACATATAATAATTATTTAACAGAAATAATAGAATTAAATTTCTTTTTAGATAATCAAAATTAATAAGCATAAAAGTAGTTATAATGTAGACGTAAAGCTTACATCTATTAAATAATTGTCTAACGTTTTTTGTCTCTCCTGCCACTCCAGAATCCCATCATTAACCAAATAAGTGCATATTTGTATACTTATAGATTCGACCAACAGCCAGAACCTTGTGAAGCCGGATTTTAGATTCTCCCACTCCAGACATGCAACATGCAGATGTTTTGAATAAAAATATATTTCCTGATCCTCCAGAAACCTTTTGGTGACGTAGAAGCCTGATTATTTGCACTGATTATTATAGGTATGATTTACGCGACAAAATCTAAAGGATCAGATTTTTAATTTCCCTCAGGTGGCGGAGAAAATAACATTTTCTCCGCCATCTGGGGGAGAAAGCCTTTCAAACTCTCCAAAAGCCTTTCCAAACTCTCCTCCCCGATGGCATAAAAGACTGCATTTTTGCACATTTATAGTATTCATAATGAGATAGAACTTAACGGTGTTGAGATTGTGAAATTTCCCCTTTCAGTGAGCAAATTGAAGTGAGTATTGAACACCACATTTGTAATATCGACAATGGAATAGAACCTAACAGAGTCGAAATTTTGAACTTTTCTCCGGCAGTGAAGAAATTGGGGAGATGATTGAACACCACATTTATAGTATCGACCATAGTGCATAAAATAACTGATCACATTTTCGGCACTTTACGACATACATTGTTAAGCATGATGAAGCTTATTTTAAATGTTGCAACTTAGTTTTTGGTGAGTTTTGTTTCTCTTTTTTTGACAGGTCTAAATTCTAGTATAAAATAAAGCTTAAAACAACATAATATTTATTACAAAAATAGTCGAAAATTGATAATCACTGTCAAACAGGTGAATAACAGATAAATATTTTCTGGAACCATTTACAATAAAAACTAAAAATGGAGTCAACAAATTCATGCATACATAAAAACAAAACTATGATGTTTAATATTGTAGAAATTTTAGAAAAAGAAAACAACATTAAAATAATATTAATATATACGATAAAAATCATTAATCTAATAACAGAAATATTTACCTAATTGCATTCGTATATTTTTTTAATCAACAAATGAATAAATAACTTCATAAATATTGCATCGAACACGTGTTTTATAAAAACAAGCTTGTTTTCTCTTTGGAATTGAATATTACTAAATTGCAAGCCACATTGCAATGCTCTCAAAAAAGAAAGATCACAGAATTGTTGTTTATTCTACAGATAATAGTATAATGTATTTGTATTAGGATCAAGAAATATATATTCTAAATTTCAATTTTATGCGCATTAGAATAATTGAATTTCCCTGTTTAATTACTTGTGCAAAAAATGTATAAATGTATTAAAGATTAAACAATTTTTCAGATATTTATTGTGTCAGGATATTTCATTCATTAAAAAATAAAAAAGTAAAGTAATAACGTTCAGTTGAAAGTTAAAGAAAAAAAATTAAAATCATATTAATATATTGAATAGAATTGTTGTTTTCTAAGCAAATATCCATCTGTAAAAAGTCATAAAAAGCTTACCAAAACATAATTTTATCATAATTGCGCTCTGTGTCAAACAATTAAAAGTAATGTAGTAACAATTGCTTTCCTGACTAAAGCTAATTAACTTTTGAGGTACTTTCAACGTGTCATAGATAACGGATATTAAAAAGCAGATCAAAAGCATAAAAGCGTCTCTAATACCCCACTTAAAGGTTCGTTTTTGCTTATTCATCATCTTTCTTTTTCTTCTTGAATAGCTGATAATAGAGTACGTTTTTAATTCGAATTCCTAATGTGAGTAGGTGGGAGAATTGCATAAACGAAGTTCCATTTAGAATACAAATAAGGAATATTTAGAATTGCAGAGCCTGCAAATTCTTTTTTCGTGAAACCAGTGCTTAAAATGAATAATTTGAGTTTTTTGTAGTTTATGAAGAGTCAGCCACTTATTATAATAAAATATTTTCGTCAGTTTTGCCCACTCTCAGGATTTTAAAGCATTTCATTCTCAGGTCACAGCACTGATAAAATTTAAAAGGAAAACTTATACGAATTCTTAACTATCCAGATCAAATATCTCCATTTCTATTGTTTTAAATTCGTTTTTTTTATTAAAAATGTGTGACTTGTACTGTTAATATCGTAGCACTACAATGTTTAATGTAAGTTGATTAATACTATAATTAATATTATTTTCACATAAATAATGATAAATCAGTTTTTATTGAAATCCGATTTTAAAACCTTTAAAATTGATGCATAAAAACTATATTTAGTTACATTCAATACGTTAAATGTATTTATAATTGTATAAGTATTTAAATTATGTAAATATAACCAATATGAAAGCCTGTTAAATACTGGGATATTACAGTCTTAAAAATTAGGTTGCAATTTTTTTAATAAGTGTTATTTTATATAATAATGTATAGCGCTTAGCATCGAAAAAATTCGTCTTAACCAAAATGTTAGCTCAGTTGGGTTTAATACGAACAAACCATATTATAAATCCTGATTCAACTTTTCAAGTCACTAGGAGGCTTTTAGATGGTGGGTAAGCACTTTTTGATTACCAGCCTTGTTTTGTTTTGTGAAGAAATAAAACAATCAGCTTCGTTAAATTATGTTCCGTAGTTAATATTGATCATGCGCGTTTAAAGATTCAACCTACTAAATCACAAGGACGGCTTCTGAAGATTGATAAGGACGGCTTCTGAAGATTCACAAGGACAGCTTCTGAAGATTCACAAGGACTGCGTTCCAAAGATTGAAACACCCTCTCCGTTTCTCCGAAAATTTGGCCCTGTTAAGTTATGTTCCGTGGTCTCCAGGGTGTCCCAAAAAGATCAAAACACGCTTCAATTATTTACCTATTGGAGATAAGTGGTCAATGTAAATTGCAAAAATGTTGAAAGTAAGGTAAGAAATGAAACTACGTTAATGAAATAGTCCTTCCATTAATTTTCAAAAAGTTACACTTTTTAAATTGTTATGCGACCCCCTTAGACAAATTTGGTAAATCATATTTTTTTTAATTTTTAATGCAAGGCCATTAAAAAACCGCATATCTGTATCTTTAAAATTGAGCGAGTTATAAATTAAAGCGAGTTATAGTTCAAAATTGAACATTGTGAATGGGGACCATATATCAAATTAGAAATGTAAATTTGTGACAAATCACAAAAAAGATAAAACTGGATGATAATACATAGGATACCCAACAGCATAGTGAGTACCACTGCTTTATATGATCTCTGTCTTTGTAATGCTTTATTTAGATGAAGTAGGTATAAAAAATTTGACACATATTAAAGTATTTTCGATTTAAATAATTTCCATCGTCAATCTGTTTATGATCCCTATTTTCACTAATGAAACAGCCTTTCACATGGTACGGAAAAGTGGCATAAGTGAGATTATTTCCTTTATCATAATTCAGTTGATTTTAAAGATACATATATGCGGTTTTATTAATCATCATGTTGCATTAAAAATAAAAATTTTCTGATTGACCAAATTTGTCTAAGGGGGTCGCATAACAATTTAAAAAGTGTAACTTTTTGAAAATTAATGGGAGGACTATTCCATTAACGTAGTCTTATTCCCTACCTTACTTTCAACATTTTTGCAATTTACATTGCCCACTTATCTCCATCAGGTAAAGAAATAAAGCGCGTTTCTATCTTTTCGGGACGCCCTGTATACTATAAGTGTGCAAAGCCTTGAATAGAAAAGTCTGGGAAGACGAAAACGTTTGACACAACTTCTATATAGATAATTATCCTCTCAAGCGCAAAGTCAACTCAGTAGATTTGTAATTTTACGAGCCAAACCGAAGAATTAAAAGAAATTGACATACTGAGAAATATAGTTTAAATAAAATAAATCAGAATTATCGTTAACTATTACTACTAAGAACACGGAACAGATGGCTGTTTTGTAATGATTTTTATTGTATGAGATATCTAACGATTGTGCCTCGTTGATTCGTTGTGAGGTTATATATATGTGATTTCAGATATCTTAGTAGTGATTGCTTTTACAAGCCATACTTTTTTTCGTCTGCATTTACAGTCCATTCTTAAACACTTTGGTAATAATGGAAAGCAAAGTGAAATTATTTAACTCCATGAGATATTTAAAGTGAATCGTAAATAGGAGCATGAGGACATATTCACGTCTACCATAAAGTTCTATGCCTTGAAAGAGAAGTCTTGAAATGTGTTAATACGGCCTGGTAATGGATGTTTTACAGTGTGCTGGAACGTTCATAACACATTTGGACAACGTTTTTTGATTAAGATGAATCACCAGCAAATACATGGGGAGATAAATTGGTCTGTTCTGGAAATTTATAATATAATTTGGCACAAAAATCGCAGTTACTAGTCTGAGTGTTTTGTATATTTTGTTTATTAGAGATATATAATATAGTATCGTATTTACAGTCATGAATAAAATATAAAAATATAATAATGACTTTTTTCAAATCCGGAGTAAATTATGTAAATTATATCGTGCTATTACAAGGATATGATTTTATTTCAACAAGTACAGAGTAAAGATATGCATATTATATAATTTGTACAAATATTTTGTGAATTTTTACAGGATAGTTCTAATGTCTACCTTTCTTAATAAAGACAAATATTCTAAACAACAAAACATTGAAATATATATATATATATATATATATATATATATATATATATATATATATATATATATATATATATATATATATATATATATATATATATATATGTGTGTATATATATATATATATATATATATATATAGATAGATAGATAGATAGATAGATAGATAAATGTAAATTGCATCGGTTATAAGACAAACACTAGTCCGAAATTTCATGACATACTATACACATTAGCTCAAGTATATTTTGTTTATTAGAATTGATATAAGTTTATAATTTCAAAATTGTTTTGTATTCATTTTTATGTTTTTATAATTATTTCCTTTTTTAATATTCAAATTATTTTTACGTTTCATTAATATATTCCAAAACATTATACATGAGTGCGTGCATCATGAAATTGATCACTAAATTTGAAATGTTCTATTATTTCACCGTGCTTGAAAAAATGTTCTTGAAGCGACACCATTAGTATAAATTATAATATTTTTATTTTTTTTCAGAAAAAATATATATGATATTTATTTAAGGACTTTACTGTTACAAGCAAAAGCAAAAATAGTTTTTTAAATTACTCCCTTTTATTATTTACATTTAACTTAAATATATAAAAAATTGTATTTATTAAAATGCATGCAACCTAAATGTATGAAAGACAATGGCATACCAAATGTTGACTTTACAGCTACTCTGTTTCTCAAGCTATTGCAAACAATCAGTACATCGGCTGTGCCAAATGCAAAATACAAAAATAAATAAATAAGCAAAAAGCAAACAGCAAAATGTAAATTGTAGAAAATAACAATATACTAAATTTGGACATTCTAGATGCTCCGGTTCTCGAGTTGTTCCATACAAACGAGGGTATTTCTTTAGCGGGCCCAAGACGGGAAAACTCATTAAGATTCAAAATCCGTAAAATTAAAAGACACTCTAAAACAGACATACTAAATTTAAACATTCAAGCTGTTCCAGTTATCAAATCATTGCCAAAACGAGAGCATTCCCGTAGCTGGTACAAGATGGGGCATCCTGATGAAGTTCAAAATGTAAACAATTAAAACACACCAGAAAAGAAAATTACATGCTAAGTTTGAACTTGTTGGCTGCTCCGGTTTTCGAATTATTCCACAGAATTTAGTACACTCCTATGATAGGTTCTGGACGGTCTCGCCCGATAAGGTTCAAAAGTAAAGGAATTCAAATTATCACAAAATATAATTACATTACAAATGGCATGCTATTGTAGTGAATAGAATCTGATTAGCTAAAACCTCATAGATTTGAATCACACTATCAAAACACGATCAAATTAAAATAAAAAAAAGTGTGTAAACCCAGTAATTTTCGAGTTTTTTGTGCAGAAAAATATAATAGCCACTAAATTATCGTATAAACCACCAAATTGCTGAAACTTGCAATAAATAGCTTACTTAAAAATAGATAAATAGCTAACTAAGACTTAAAATGCGATAAATAGCTTTCAAGTTCGGTAGCGACAACAAAGGGATTTCCTTGAATGACTTATTTAATAAGTGAGGAATTTTCTGAAATTACCTCCTAAATTATCTCAAAATTGTTAATCCCAAATTATTAATATATTTTAAACAGTAGAACCTAATTTACCTGGCTTTAACTTGATTGGGATGTTAATTCAATCTCAAAGTTGAATAATCAGTAATTCTGGCCATGACGCATATCATAGAATTTTCGGTTTTAATTCCTTATTACATATCGCAGAACACACATTATGGCGATCATCTCACACTTTGAAACAAACATGATCATAAACGAAACCTACCTCTCAATCTCACAAAAATGTACATAAGGCAAAATTTATAAAGTTAATATTTTTCGAAAATAAGGATTATCAATAACAATAAATTAGGTATAAAATGTGTATATATCTACACAAAACTAGATTGAGGGATCTGACAAGAATACATGAAATAATAATGCAGTAAAATTTTTACTTTTCAAACGTAGTATTGAAAAATACTGTTTTCTGGAGAATTTTCTATTTCGAAATTTGATGCCAATATATGCTTTAAAACGTTTTAAACACGTTTTGACTATTATGAAGTGTTGCACGACTGCTTGTACTTCTGTCTGTCTGTCATGTCTTGTGGTTGATTTCTCGTATACACGATGACAGCCACAAATATTAATGGATTTTCAAGAAAATTTAAATCCAGATTTGTTATAAAAAATCTAGAACTGGTTGGAACTTTTTAAATGTGAGAGGAAACTGTAAAATATATTCGAAATTTTATATTTTTTAATAGCATAGCACAACATTTGATGTAATCCAACATAAAATGGTTCATTTATGGCTCAATGATCGCAAGACTTTGTAGTTTCAATCACTGTTGTGAAAAATAGCCGCGATATACCTTTTGTCTTCGTGACGTCATTAGTCCCCTTGGGGGAAAAGTAATAACCCCTTGTGGTACGTTGCCAAGTATTGTATTAATCAAAAGATTTGTTAAGCCTTAAAATGAGAGGTAGCGCGCTATAGTTGTAATCATTTGAACCCACGATATTGTTTTTTCATTTTTTTTTGTAAAATTTGAAAATAATATATATATATATATATACAGGGTGAGTCGGAATTGTTTTTACAAAGGCAGAGGGGTAATAGTACCCCACCAGACGAGTAATAATTACCATGGAACATAGGGTCGCATTGCACTCTGAGAGGCAGAAAAGAGGCACGTCGAACCGCGTCGTCCAGGACGCAGTCGGACGCCATTGTGTACCTGCCTACGTAGTATCTCCTACGCCAGACACGAACGCAGTTGCCGTATGCAAATGTCCAGGGAGCAGAATCAGCATAACTGGCTCCTAGTAGGTTCCGGTGATAGCCAATCAGAGCACACGCTGCCCTTTAAAAACCGGCACAACTTCAACGCTGCAAGTTACTCCCACTAGACTTTTTTTTTTCTGAGGCCACATGAAATCTTTAGTGTACGAGACGCCTGTGGACTCGGCGGAAGATCTCGTCGCGCGTATCGTTGTTGTCGCAGACCACATTAACACAACACCCGGAGTTTTCGAGAGGGTGCGTCAGTCATTCCTTCGCCGGTGTAAATGGTGCAACGACACGCGTGGTCGCCACTTTGAGCACTTGCTATGAGTTTGTCGCTGTACAATAAATCTGTTTGTGCAACGTTTGGTATCGTCCATTTGGGGTTCCCAACACTCGTGTACGTGCAGGTTCGTATTCTAATTTTACTCTTTTCTGCCTCTCAGAGTGCAATTCGACCCTATGTTCCATGGTAATTATTGCTCACCTGGTGGGGTGCTATCACCCCTCTGCTTTTGTAAAACAATCCGACTCACCCAGTATTTATATATATATATATATATATATATATATATATATATATATATATATATATATATATATAATATTAAACTCGTAAATCCAATGGTAGAATGAAAGAAGTAACTCATAATACACTATCTTAAAAATTGTTTTGCCTACAGAATACAATGAAATAAAATGAAATTCAACAGTAAAGAGGAAATTATAATACATATCACAGTTCTGAAAGCCAAAGATAATCCACAAATGCCAATGGAGAGGAATAAAAAAAAGGAATATAGAAATAATTAAGCATTAAAGCTTGCAAGTGGAAGAGCAAGCTTTATGGCATATTCCATTGGTATATTGCATTGCAATGGTATATTTAATTGTCATTCTTACATTTTTACTCTAATCAGTTTAGCACACTATCCTAAATCATTTTGCATGCTTCGTATTAAAAACATTCTATTAGCTATATATATATATATATATATATATATATATATATGAGTTCTGATATGAGAATGTCGAGTTGACTCCTGTTAATTCGAATGGGGATTTCAACTGTGCAACGTGATCACCTATGCTTGATATAGTATTTACATAATTGCAACATTCACTCCCATGGAATTTTTCATTAACACATGAATCAAAGTGTTATAATGAAATATTTTCGCTTCATGAGAAAATAAGTAGTTTAGCCTAACAAGGTCCGTGTTCTAATATATTAGTTCTTCGCTGACTGAACTTTTTTCTGTGAATTCAGAATCATAAACTTTATCCCCCTGCCACTGTTAATTACACATCATTGTAAAATACTCAAAATACTATAAAACACACACACACACATATATATATATTTATATATATATATATGTGTGTGTGTGTGTGTGTGTGTGTGTATTAATTAATTCAAGTAAATGTGAAATATTAACATCACCATGGAAGCAAAGCCACGCCCATAATGACGATTATAGAAAAGAACAGCATCGGCATAATTCCAAGATTTACCAGAATTAAATTCATCTTCAGCTATGAGTATTTAATTCTAATTAACCCAAACAAATGCCTGTTTCAGATTGGGCAATAGTACATTACTATATATATCCAAACGCAGACTACAGGCACCAAAAGATGACAAATTGAAGATAAGAAAATTTAGGAAATCTATTATTACCATGTGTCAGGAATCCTTCTTCTTTCACCCCATGTAATTGCGATGAACCAAAGCAGTGTGAAAGATATAGAGAAGCGCCAGAATTAACATGACGAAATACAACCTAGGAGGCAGAACTTGGTTCACAGCGACCCTCCCAGACCATCCAGTGAGTCAGAGCCGGATACAGGACAATTACCCATATAATTGAAACATAATATGAACATGAAATATAGATAAAAATTCTGAACTATATGTATATATATATATATATACACACACACACATATATATATATATATATATATATATATATATATATATATATATATATATATATATATATATATATATATATATAGTCCTTATCTTTATTGTTGGCATAAATTATTTTTGTACTTTTTTTATTATTATTGTATTTTTATTATTTTTGTATATCTGTAATTTACGATATTTTAGTATCGGTTTATAGGGCTATCCATATACAAATTTTGTATTGCGATTTCGGGATGTGTATAAACGCTCGTTTGTGTCATTTTCAGAAACACTGCCACTGATGGTGGACGTTATGACGTCTGAATACGATCTGGCACGCTTGTGAATTTTCGTGTACTGCTTTAATGGTGTTTTTAAATAAATACATTTTACTAAATTTGTAGTTGTTGCTAAACATATTTTGAAACATTTAACTAAATTTTGAAATAATTTATACAAACAACTTTAAAATCACTGTTCCTAAATAAAAGCCTACTACTTATAATAATTAAATATGCGCCCGCTATTTAAATAATATATAATTCAAACATAATTTGAACGCAATTTAAAAATTCTTCGAACTAGAAATTATATTCTCATCCGCACTGTAAAACGCACGCGGTTTCTTCAAAAGAAAAATAAAATAATAAATAAATAAAAGAAGCGACGAGTCCTAGAATAGACTATTTTTTCTGTGCTTTCTAAGTGGGCATGGGAAGTAAAGTTCACCCGTAGAAAGGTCGATTTCATGGATTTCGCCGAAAATGTAAGTGTTGATTTGCATTCAGTTAATCCGATTACTTGAAAAATTACGAAATTTAAAATTACTTATGAAATCGAAAGAAAAGAGTGCTAAGATATATGCGGCGATTTTATCCAAACTAAAAATTGGGTTAATCGAAGTTTCTCAGATGCGGCGATATACACTATATATCAAGTTACTTAAAAAAATGTAAATTTCGATGTATGTTTAAATAAACGAATAAATATGAGAGGTTTTTATTACGTATTTATACCAAACATCTTTGGAAAGAACATTTTCCTATCTCACAATGGTGGCAAAATATAAACACTGTGATAATATTTTCGGTCTCAAAGAGATCGGTTTGTGTGAAAATTCTAAAGCATAAAATTTAAAACAATAATTCGAATTTTAAAAAAAAAACAATGCCGTGATGCACCTTCCCAGGCCTTTAAGTATATATATACTACATTTCATGGTTGATCGTACGATACATAGATCCTCTGCTACCGGTCGTACACATAGACTGACATATTTTTTATCAATGTAAGATACCACTCCCTTTTGACTAGTTTTACATATTTTAGAGCTATTCAGCATGGGATAGACGATAACCGTAATGCCAGAAAACTTGCGACACGTAGCACCTGTATGATATTTTTGATATGGTATGTTACCTTTTTACAATATGTATATGCTATGTTCTAATGAAATTTTTATTTTAAGATATTAATTGTACCTTAAGTGTACCATAAGTATACCAAATCCGGAAAAATTAATTGTGGTTATATGGTACAACATTCTAATCCTATTTCATGAAATGTTGTTATACTAACATAAATTAACAGTTCTATTTAGATTGCTCCAAGTATATTTAGCTGTAACAAAACTGCTTTTGCTAAATGATAAAATTTGAAATTATAATATTTAAAGTTTAAATGTATTATAAGACAATCCAAAAATATTATGAAACCGTGTTGATATAAATCTCAGCTCACTATAATTTTGAAAAGGTAATTAGTTTTCTGCTTGATATCACAATAATAAAACAAATAATGCAATTATCGGAAAATGTTTGTAAATGTAATTAGCAATTTGAAAGAAGCAGATAATTTAATATTGAATATTAAGTTTATGATGAACTATATAACGTACTTTCTTGCTGCGGATTACTATAATTAATTAGGAGAGGAAAGATGGGTATTTCTTTAACCAAAGCACAACACAATACGTTTATTGATACAGAAATGTGTGTTTTGGTTAAAAAGAATAAATATACTGAGTGTATAATTAACTGATTTTAATTAAAGAAATAATATTAACAAAACACCTTTTTTGGTTTGAGAAATATACTATAATTTTTTATGGTAAAATTAAATGAGAAGTAAGAATAAATATTTAAGGAAAATTAATTATATAATTCAATAGCTTATCTGGTAATGTCTAATTAATTGTCTGATATAAAATATATTGAAGACAGAAAATGTGAATTATTTTCTTCAAATATGTCGTACGAAGTTAACATTTATGGTACATTAATAATAAAATAATGTCATTCAATGTTTTAAAGTTTATAATATATAATGCACAATAAAAGTCACAAGATTGAATTTTATGAAATGATGTGCAATGCAGTGTTTATCGCTAGTATAAAAACACTTTACTAGAAAATTTGATGACTTACGTGTATTGCAAAAATATTTTAAATTGATTCATGAAAAATGTTAGCTTTCAATTAATTTCAATGTAGATCAACCAATATTGAAAGTAAAACGAAAACATAATCAGATGCTAATGAAAGTTTCAACGAAGTCATGTCAATGAAAAGTAATAAACACGCTGTAGAATTTTTGTTTATTACTGTATGAGGGAGGTCGTAAATGCTTTTAAATATGTCCTTTATATGCAAAGTGAAAAAATACGGATCAAATTGAAACTCCTTAATTTGAGAAGAAAAAATGTCGTAAAATGTCACCTACTACTACATGCTTTTATTTATATAACACAGCATGTATTTATTTTTACTACATAATTTATTTTATACTATAATTTCCAAGGTTTCACAAATAAATTTCTCTCGTTTAAACTATAACATTTGATGGAATACTCTTGTTCATTGAACTGAATTTACTCAACACTAAACCACCGCGCTAAATTTTCCAGTTTAGAGAACAACACGAATATATCGATTATTTTATGTTTTGTAATACTGTAGCTATACAATATAGAATTGGTAAAACATTATCAATAAGACGTTTCCAATATTATATAGTCTTTTATTTCGTATTGCTAAACATTTATCGGATGTTCCCCAACAGATGTTGGAATGGTGCTGTATATACCACACTCTTGACAGCGCCTTTAACTGCATAATTGGGGTAGAATATGTTGCAGCATTTAACGACTTTAACTTACCGAAAACACAATACTCACAAGGTGGAAGATTAGCATACGCAGAAGCATATGGCAAGAAGATATGTATATCTACTATTTTCACATTGACGATCTCTCTGTCGTTGATTGTCTGGTTACTGTACAGCTACTCACATAATCCGGTCCTTAACTTGGACTAAGAAGAGGTTATACCTTTAACAAATAATTTCATGGTATACAACTTTCCGCCAGCATAAACCTCATAAACTTATTTCCAAAAAAGTCATAAAATCTCAAATTGGTTTATTCCAAGTTGACGAAGAACCGGAACTATATTTTCAGATATAGGATACCCTATTGAAGGATTCTATTCCTCACATATTCACACATACATGCAGTCGTTTTACTTAAATGGACTATGCTGATTTGAAGGGGGATTAGTACCTCCAGCAGGGCACCCTAGACTTGAAAGTACACCTCCAGATCTGCGTATATTTGGCGGCAAACATTGAGATTTTATCACTTTTTTGGAAGGAGGTAATTTTTGGAAGGAACTTTTTTGAAAGGAACTTGGTATTTCTACCGTGAAGGAGCATTTTATTTTTAGATTTAAATACTTTCTGTAGAGCATATTTTCAACATGATTATGTAATAATGATGTAGCAGTCATTGCAAATTAAACATTACAGCCGATCACCATTTATTAAATAAACTTTGAAATTCTAAATCCGTTTTATCTTCAAGTTTTAAACTAAAGTTCATTGCGCCTTCTATCTGTTTACAAATCAATGATCCATCATTGATTTAAATCGGTTGGTTAGTTTATGCCTCGACTGAGAGAGATACAGTTCGAAATAGATTTTGAATCATTCCGAACATGTATGTATATACTACACAGGGTTCCCAATCTTTATCCAGTGTAACCGACGACTAAAAAGTGATCGTTCTGTGTAAAGTATAGGGTGGGCCTTGGAGTTTACGAAAATTCCTCTATGTTTAGAATGACACAGAGAAAAATGCATTTGTAACACAAAAAATCTCTTATTACAGGAAGCTTTTGACTCGAAAATTGTGTGTTGTATATGACTTTAAATGATTTTTTTTTATAAATTTTCCCCTTGTGCACTGACATCTGAAGAATTTTTTTACAATACATATGATTATGCGGACGCGCAATATTCCCTTTTCTCTGGAGTCTTTCGCATCTTTCAAAATCCAGTCCAGACGGGGAAACAGCCATGCAGGCATTCTGTCCCATGACATCAGCCTAGGGTTCTTACTTTCTGAACTTCGAATTAGGGTTTTCCAGATTTGGCGATTTATTTCAAATTTGGCGACATTTGTCGACTTCCCGAACGTTCGGAAAGCCCCCCGGAATGACGATTATTCCACATGATATGACAGATTTCCAGACGTTTCTATGAAGAGTCTATAAATAAGAGTCATCACTAAGTCGGAGCAGCAGTCCACGAAATACAAGCTACATTGAACTGTGATTATTTTTGTCAGTGTTTTGAGAATAGAACTACTGTTTTGGAAAATTACTTTCGTTAATGTTTTGAGAAACTGCTAGTATCGGTTGTTTGTGAAATTAGTGAATCATTCATATCTTGTTTTACTGTACAGTGTTCCTGTTTACTCTATGTTCGTGAATAAACGTGTTTATTATCTATAAATATGGGCATCATGAGAGCACACCCATGATTCCAGAGGATAGATTAGTCTTTATAATATGCTGCAATAAGATCCTCCCCGTTTCTTTGAAACTACCATGTGGTAAGATGCAAATATTTTTCAGTATAAAAATACTACCAAATAACTTATTTCTGCTGATTTAGGAATACATTAGCATTTCAGATAATAGTAACTATGGGCCGGTTTTGCGGTTTTTATATACTCGTCAATATAGAATAGCCGTTGCCTGTCATGCCAGCAAGAAAACTCACCACGTAGTTCTAACTTTCATCGCGGCCCCTATACACGAGTTTTGTGAATATTTTTTGAAAAAATGATAACATAAATTGCAGTCTGAAATTATTCCTAAATATTTGCTTACATCGAGGATAGTTTTTTATTTTGAACTATATAATCCTGACTTTCGAATTAATGACGGAAGAAACTGAAAAAAGCCTCAAAATATATCGACTGATAAACCCTTCTAAAAATATAATCTCGAAAATATATTCAGTGAGTTTCCTTAATGATAGTAATTAGCTTAAAGATGAATGCACTGACTTTAACAAATCTGACTTTAATTGCTTTTAAGATAAACAATCTGAAGTTAATAAATCAAGCTTTAATGGTTTTGTCATCGGCTTCTTGCTTTATCGGAAAGATTATAAAAATCAGCTTTACAACACATTGCCTTAATAACAGTAATTTTTCATTATGGGGTTTTGCTTAATTTATGTAAGTGGGGCGATAATGGCACATTTTGAATGTGAAATTATTAATATTGCGTGATATCTGTTTAATATGCTTGATGTATGGGAGAAATAAAATTTTTTTCAGTTTCGAATCAGTTTTGAAGGTATTATTGATATATCTGCGCTTAATTCATTGCAGTTTTTTTCAGCATTTCTTATTTGTTAACATTTTTCTATCGTAATAGCATTCATTATGTGTATATAGATATTTGGGTATTATATTTTGCATCGCTTTGCGTTTTTTGAATTTGTTGATGGATGAATTTAGATATATTTTATTTAGAATAGGTTTACCTATATTTCATCAAGGTATTTCTGATGTAATGGCTGCAAACAAATTTAATTTGTTCCACTTGACTTAAATATGTGGATTCGCTTGTACTTATTTAACTCAGCTATTCTGTTTGCATTTACTACGTATCTACAGTGTTCGGGTCAATATGACCAGTTTACGAATAGTATCATGTACAGCTGCAAACAACAGTTGTATTATTATAATAAGCTTGAAATAGAGCAAAAAATAATGTAAATATTGATGAAATAATATAATGTAAGAGGAATACAACTATATTTTTGCAATCTTAATTTCCGCTTTGATTTACAATTTAGACAATAATACGAAACATGTGATTTGCAATGTGTTTTTCTTTTTCAATTGTAGCACAATATATTTTATTTCTATTACTTGATGGACAGAACTTGCATTGTGCACGTTTGATACTCAGTAGGACTATTGTGTCTCCTTCGGACAATTGGACCAGGTTCTGCACTGAAAAAAAAATAAAATTTTATTCTTCATTTTATGCATTCTGCAATTATATATTAAAATGTCTGTTAACTATTCATTTAACGTATTTTTTTAATTATAATGTATTTTTTTAATTAAAATGTACAAACGGCTCAATATAGTGAAAACGTCTAAGCGAGGCTATTCGGAATTTTCAATAAAATGGTGTCGCTCGTTATTACGGCATTTGCGGACGAACTTTAAAAGGAATACACGAGTCTAAGAATTAAAATGCAAACCGAATTCAACCAACTTTAAGTACCATTGGAACCTTCATTTTTATTTCAATTAAACCTAAGTCCTTTAAAATTATTACGCATCAATACTTAAATTTAAAATTCTAAAACTTTTGTTTATCTTTTACGAGAATGTATTTAGTAATAATGTTAAAAAAATTTACATGATATATTAAAATACTTTTTCATTCTAAATATCATTCTATACATTACATTATCTTAATTATGCATTTTCATAATACGTGAAAAATCAATCATCCTTCAAAATTACTGGATAATATCAAAAAGATACATTTTTATTCGAATGTAGTGGCATATTGACGGGATTATCCAGGTAAGACAAATATTTGAGATGATTACTTTATATCATACATGTTTCAATTCTCTTATATTACTTTTATTGCTATAAGCTAGAGGAAAGATTGGTGATAGTGATTGTGACTTGTAATATTTTTCTTAATATATATGCTTTTGTCAGTAGAGTAAGTAATAGTTTTACATTAATCGATATAGCCAATAAAAAGCATGGTTTTTGTGATATAATTATAAGTCGAGTTGTCGAGTTAAATATATCAGTGGGACCTCCAGATACTAGAAATTACTTTTATTCGTCTGTAGGCGTGCAGGCGTTGAAAACCCAGGCTACCCGACTCACTCTAGATTATGAGCAGCTGTTTGAGTGGCCGTAGGCTTGCAGCCGTTGTTGTTGTTGTTGAGACCCAGACCATCCGACTTACCAGAAAGAGGCTTGCAGGCGTGTAGGTGTTCAATCATTCTCCGAATGTAATTCCAAAAATCATAAGTAAAATTGAGGTGATAAGTTTCGTATATGATGTAGATGTGCATGTTGAAAAACAATTCTCTAAAATGTATCTAATTTTGCTATGAAACGAAATTTTGTCAATATCGTTAGTTCTATATAATTCCGAAAATCGTTAAAGTTAACTGGACCAAATTTAAGTGGAATATTGAATATATTATATAGATGTGAATGCAGAAAATAATATTAGAAACATGTATATAATATAGCAATAAAATTTGAAAAATCTGTATGTATGTTTGGGTCAAATTTCAGGAATGAGAACGAAGAAAATAATTTGCGGAAAGAATATAGTTTTGCAATAAAATGGGTATTAAATATTTTTGTGATTATTAAAAATATAGCTAATAAATATGTTAGTCTGTTGTGTTTCTTATAGTCGTCTGTTTTCTGGATTTAATGACCATCATCTTATTGAAGTGCAACACATTGTTTAAGAGATATAATTAATCCATTTGACTAAAAGCATTCACATAAAACCATTCATAATTCGACCAAAGATCCAGGTTTATACATTTATATCTACCTCACTATTCATCTTATCTTGCATGTATGTGGTTCAGAGGTTGAGTTACCACTTTCTCTGCGTTGAAAGTCTTGAAATTGTCTCGATCCTCTTGGTTCCATACAATTTCACGAAAATATATTTAAAGCTTTGCCTATAGAGTATCAGTCATGATCAATTTGAAGAAAATCAAAGTAAACGGAATGTGAGACATACATGTTCGACAAATTTATTATAAACTTTTATCAGTAATATTAAATCGATATGCACAAAAATCTATCTTATTGAATTATAATGGAATACAGGCTAATATTAAATTAATGTATTTGATTTCATTGAAAAGTGTTTAGAAAACCATTTTCGAAGGACTTGGAAATGAATTAATATTTGTGTTTGTAGATATTCAAAATAATTCTACATATACATTAAAGGATGATGTTTAATGTATCTGCAAGCACTTTCTTTCAAAATAAAAATAGATGTGTGGTTACTTTGACTCAACAAAAATAAAACGCCGATTAGTAATTCAAGTTCAAACTTACGTAGGTACCAAAATACGGGGGAAAAGTTTTCGTTTTCCCCAACGGGAATGCAACATAGTTTACGGAAGTAAATAAATTAAATATTGAGAACTCCACATGGTATATCCTTTTAGCTGATGTTTTGGAAGCTTATGCCTTACCACGAGATAAAAAAGTTCTGAAAAATTTAACAGCTACTTTCAGAATGGATAATGATAAAAAAAACCGAAAAATACCTGACTTTTGAACATGCATGTTGTGACGAGAACATTTGTAGAGTATTTGAAGTCCCTCGAGTGTACTGAAAACAGGATAAATTTAGGAAAGGTTTGTATTTTGCAATCTATTATAATCTGAGAAATCTAAAATAATAACTTATTTACTTTGTTTGAAAAGAAGAGATTCAAATGCTGCTTTGTAAATCTGGATTTATAAAAAAAGCGAAAACATAAATATATATTCCAATTTAAAGTGATGTAGATTTCATATAACTTTCTCAAATATGTATCATTATTTACTTAACTTGGAATATCCGCCCTCTCCTTACTATATTAGCTCACCTATAACTCGCTTTGCAAAGCGAAGAGCTTAACCTCTATTTGCTGGCGTTCACATTTTGCGAGCTTTTTCAAACTACCTGTTATGCTGGTTCATTACGCCTGTTGGCCCTGACATTAAATCTCTCTTAAACTAAAGTATAAATATAAAACTGTTTATTTCACCGTGTTTGCTCAACATTTCTCCAGAAACATACCACATTTCGTATTTATATATGTTGCAGATTATATGATACGAGACAAAAATCTCAAGGAACGTGAAATTTGTCAAATAGCGGCGGTGGCATTAACTACTTATTTTAATATACAAAGATCATTTCCCTATACTTAATTACTCATTTATTACAAAGGCAAAAATGTTCGTATATTTGATACCGCTTTCCGATAATTTACTATTCATTTGTAAAGTACTAGAAGATCCTACCTCTGATCATTACGTTAGCTAATCCCGTACTTCGCTTTGTGAGTTGGGGGTCTTTACCCCTACTCGCTGGTGCTCCACGATCTAGCTTCGCAAACTATTTCGTGCCAACTATTACGCAGGCGTAATAAGTTAATTTGGTATCCGACCCTTACTCTCTAGCAGTCACTAACCTCAGTTCGTTTCATAAGCTCTTCAACCTGACCGGCGCATCATCTTCCTATTGATCATAAACTCATTTTGCCCTAAATACATCATTTATGATATTGCAACATGACTGCAACTTAATTTTTCTTTTGATTGGGCCATGCTAAAGCTCCCTTTAAGGAATGTTGTATTCAGTGAATTGAATAATTGAAAATAAAATATTCATTTTATTACAATTACATACACGACATGGTGTATTTTATGTATTAAACACTATGTAAACGAAGAGCGGTAATCAACAGTAATCCTTATTAAACGACGTATAAGTCATGAGTTTAAGAAAGTTCCAGACGTTTCCAGCGCCATTTGTAATAAATAGACCCACTATCATGTTATCTGCTTGATCTCTCATTCTAAAAATTAAAACAATGATATGTACTTTCGGTTTCTTGCATGTTACTCTCGTATTTATTTCCATATATTTCTCAGAAGTATTGGGGTAGCCGGAAGAAAAGGTATGTGTTTAGCTAAAGAGTACTACAACTATCGATCATCACACTATCCACTAAGGTGCTAATAATATTATTTGTTTTCTATACTTAAAGTAAACTCTATATTGCATTTCTTTATATTTCAGATTCAAATGAAATTTTCGATCTGTACATCTTCACCAGAGAATGGCATACACTTTCATTAGAATTTTAGAAACAGTACTAGTGGTATACTCAAAGAAATCCTAAATTTAAATTCATGAAAATGTCTTTAAATGATTTCTATGAATGAAAAATATATTAAAATACCCTGATTATCTTTAAAAGTACGGCAGAAACAAAGTAACGCCGTAAGTACGATAAATCAGTAATAAAAAATACACTAAACAACATCAAAACGTATTATCCTAAACTTCGTACAAGTATGGACATCAAAATAATCACCTAATTATCGTAAATGGCAAACATAAAGATACATTGCATGCTACGGCATCTTATTTGGAATGCTATATAAACATGGCAAACAGAAATATAAGTTTTCATGTACTGATTAATTGTTATGGAGAAACATGCTATTCCGCAAGTTTTGGAACAAGAAAGTACCTGCATTAGCTTTTTCCTGTTTGCCCGTTTATCGCATTTAGAATTTGAGAATAAAAGAAAGACTGATTTACAAATACCGCTTTTAAAAACAGAAGTAGTAAGAGGAAATAAATTTGTATGAGGTTGCATATCAATAATCAAGGGAATAAATATATTTGCTATGAAATTATAAATAGTTGTTCTAAAACTTAGTTGATTAATATTATATAAGTATTCATTATGTGGCCGTTTTTAACATTTCATAAAGCAAAAGCAATAGAGGAAGTCTGTGTAATTTGGACCAGCGTGTAATTTGAGGCATGGCAGTATCTTAAAATTTGCAACTGGCCATATCACTAACTGGCCACCATAATACTTCCCTCACCTCAGTGATATAAGAGGCTAAAACTTACGGTATCAACAGTTTAGGGTATCAACATAGGGACAGAATTTGTTGGAGAAGGATTTTCATTTCATCCTCCAAGGACAGGTGAAATGCAGTTTTTTTAAAAGACTTTACGAACCGTTCAAACACCCCGGTAATCTAGAAGGCTGAGTCATTGCATACATAGAGTCACTATTTGAAAGAACTTAACAAAGCCGCATTTTCAATTTCCCAATGAGGGAGTAAAGTTTTTTCAGAAACTTCAGAAGGTCCCAAGTGTCTTCAGTCAAGTGTGAAGGTCCAAAGTGGTTCAGAAGGTCCCAATATGGCTGAATATCTTCACACTTAGTGTATCACTGTAGGGGAGGAAACTAGCCGAAATTTTAATGTATCCACAGGAGAGAGAAATATAGGATCGTCAAAATGTTTTCCCAGGAGCACCTCCTATGATGCATAAAACTAAAATGTCCGTTACTTATAATATGGTTCAGATGACTGACTTACAGAGCTGGATAATCGAATTAGACGCAATTTTTTGCACTAAGCTCCATTTTTTTTTTTTTTAAACTAACCAAAAATGTTACATCATTTTTTTAAATGTATGTTTTTCTATATTTGATAGGTTTAATAAAATCGTATGAGAAAATCATATAGGGGTGTAGATAATTGTAAAATGATTTTAAATGAAGAATGAATGTGTGTATAATTAATTTATTATTATACTTATTTTGCATAAAAATCCATTAATGTTTTGAGAATTATCAAGAATACAATTTGAAAATAAATTAGCTAATTCGTTAGTAGTTAGACACTGATAATTACGCATTCTTCGTCTATTTTGTATAAGACATTAATGTTTTGAGTATAATCAAGAAGAAATGTTTAAAATAAATACTTATTATTTGTAATTATTTACACTGTCCTTCGATTTACATCATCCGATTTCGTTTTTTTTTCAATTCGTGAACACAGAATAGCAATAGGAGGCAATGATTTATAAAAAAAGTTATAAATTATTTTCAACTTTCAAAATAAAAAGTGTGAATTTATGCAGTCTAGTATATTTACACAGCCAACAGTTGTATAAAAGAGGTCTACTATAAATATATATGTATACACTTTCAGAATACCAAATAGTTATATGCTTCAAAAGTGTAACTAAGATTCGTTAAAGTATTTTGTATGTTTGAACCAAATTAATCAAACTCCTGTAAAAATATTTTAAAAGTTAAGACGTCGTAAAAACACCGATTACGATAAATTTGTAACCGTGTCAACCGATAATGGATACGAAAAGTAACTTAATCTAAAAATACATAGAAACCACACCATCACAATCAAGAAACTGCCTGTCCTTAAATAGTTTAATAATAATTGTTATCGGATTTATAGACCGCATACATTAAATAAAAGATTATACACGTTTTGGACTAAAATCAGAAAACAAAAGCCAACACCAACAAAATTCGTGGAATACTAAACTTGAGCGTAAACCATAAATAGAAGAAAAAAGTAACTCAAAAGTAACTATTTATCTGCTCAAAGTACCTCAAAATTGACCCAATAGTACACAGATCATGGAAAATGCATTGTTTGACGTATTAGCAGAGGTATCATCCGGTTTGGCATGCAAAATTAGACTTTCCTGTAGAATAAAATGACAGCGTAACCATATCAGCAAAAGCAAAAATATGTCTGTCGGAATTACGTTTGAAAAGGACTTTTGGACATATTTTATGTACTGACGACATTGGAAAACACTGTAAATGATTTGTTATATTATAAATTTTAATCAAGTTCTTACTCTTCAATTACTTTGTAAGTTCAAATTTAAATAAAAGTTCAAATCAAATTTGAGAAGAAATGGAAATGTTTTCGCTAAAGGAAAAATCATCAGAAAAATTGTTAAGTAAATCTTAAAAAACTTCATACAGCATACTTATTGAGTAAAATTAAATAGGAGCATTTTTACTACATTATTGGAAAATAAGTGTGATTGTAATACCAAATGCAGATTATTTGTAGATAATTATATTCCTATGAGAAAAATTAAACGGAATTTAATCGGATGGTGGGTTTTTTCCATTAAAAATTTTCCACATTGCATATATTGTAAACTGAAAGGGATAAAAATGCAATATATAATTGCTGGTGTATGCATAATGCAGTTCAATTATACATAATAAATTGAATTCAGGGATTTTTTGTCAGCATGTGAGGACAAAATATACTGCAGAGATAATTTGAAACTCGGGATTTTCTTTACGATCAACAAACGGGTAACAGTATAAAATATTTCTCTACGCCGTTAGAATACAAAATTAAGCAATTCTTAAACTTTAAATAAGATCTGTTAAACGATATGTTTAAGTCTTGAAACTGCGATACAATGAAATTTGGATCAGATGAATGAATCGAAATTGATAAATAAAGCATACTTAAAAATTTACGTAAAATACACAGATATTGTACAAGATACAAGTTTAAAATATATGTAGCGAACACAAATAAGTAGTATTAAATGGCTTGAGATAGAAACGCCCCGCTATGAGGATAGCTACCACGGTTTGGGGGGCCTAGACTAATATATATATATATATATATATATATATATATATATATATATGTGTGTGTGTGTGTGTGTGTGTGTGTGTGTGTGTGTGTGTGTATGTGTGTGTGTGTAAGAATTTTCACCTGTGATTCCGTTCATTCTATTATTATATTTACCCTATCTTAATTTCTTAATTAAAGCTGTTCTGCCTCCAACACTAGCTCACTGGGTTGAGATTCAGCGGAAGTCCCTTAAACGAAATTGCAGTTTTTCAAACACACTACCCGACATAAATTCAATACCATGAAGCGTCACCTGTATAATTATGCACATTGCGAGACAAATGCAGCTAGCCGATGTATGCTATTGATCTGAGATGCAAGTAGGTCATGTGATTAGAGCGCAGGATAAAGGGGGTGGAAACGGCAGTTGAGCCAACAGTTGTTATTGTCTGTCGCCTACGGAAATCCGTTTTTCGATTTTTTTTTCATTTTAAAAGAGACGTGCTGTTAAAGAGATACCTGGCCAACTACGCCGAAGTCCATTACAGCATTTGAACGATCAGGCGAAGGAAATCATTTTAGGTCTACGTAAGGTTGGGTGGTCGTATTGCCGTATCGCCTCTAAAACACACGTAGATGCATATACTGTGCAAAGGATTTGATGACGATGGATTGAAGAAGCATATGTGAATCATCGCAGTGGTACACGTCCATCCAGACATACGTCAGCACGCGCGGATCGACGCATTCGAAGGCATGCGGTGGCGGCCCCACAAACTACATTAGTGTCGACATAATGCAGAATTTGCTGGACACATTGTATATTCAAATATCGACAATAATTGTTTCTCTACGATTGGCCGAATGTACTCAAACTGTCCTTTATGAATACTGTCATTGATGACAAGACACCAACTTGAGTGATTGCAATGGTTTGGAACCTGAGCCTCTTGGACGACTGAATGGGATAGGGTAGTGTTCAGCGACAAGTCTCAGTTCTGTTTGTCAAATGACAGTCGACGTGTAAATTGATCCAATCCTGTTGCGACTGTTGAACGCCATACTGCTCGAGAACGCAGCATCGTGGTTTGGGATGCCATCGGCTTCGATAGCCGATCACCTCTGGTTTGTATCTGAGGCACACTGACGGCAGAACGATATGGGGATGAGGTGCTGCGGACGATTGCATTGCTCTACCTTCAGCAGTATCAAAATGCTGTTTTTCAGCAAGATAACGCCTATCCGCACACGGAAACTGTAAGCAGACAAACTTTGCAAATTATTCAGCTGCCTTCTTAGCCTCCTTTGTTTCCAGAACTCTCACACATCGAGCATGTATGGGACGTGATTGGGCGTCGCTTGACTGCCATACCCACGCCTCAAATAGAGGACGACCTGTGGAGAATGATTAAAGGCATATGGTCATCCATATCCCAGGAAACTATCTGCACGTTCATTACATATGCCCTCGAAGGGTTGCTACTTGTATCGCCGCAATAGGTGGTCCTATTGCCTACTGTTCACCCTGTCTATGTCATTACTGTATTGCACTATCCTTCTGGGATTAATTCCAATTATTTATATATGCGATCTCTGTCTGTGTGCCCTTTATTATGACACTCTCTTCTTTCTTTCATGGTGTTGCATTTTTTGTATCGGGTAGTTTATTTCATTCTTCACTTCGCTACATGATGAATTTTGAAATGACTGAAACACTCTAAAAAATTTGCTATTTAATAAATGATCTATATCACAATGCAAATGCTAACGGAAACACAGTTTAATAAACAGACCTACGTTACGGAGATCTTTGAATTTTTGCCTTCAGTGTATACAAGCAGAATGCCTAAATGAGAACTAGACCATGTCGGGCATGCAAATGGTATCCGAATGACAAAACACAGTATAGTAACACATTACCTAATGCAACGAAATAAATGCAAAACGGGAGACAATAAATAAAGTTCTAAAGATTTGAACTCGAAAAGCAAACAAAATACAGTATAAATAAAATGCACCATGCAACAACTCAAAATGATGTACATAGAAAGAATGAAACTGATCAACAAATGATTAAATGTGTTCACACCATATCTCCCCGAAATACAGTATCATTAACAAATCACTAATCAGATTACTGGAATTTTCATTGACACAAAATATTCCAGTAACATGGCCAATAATTGTATTGACTAATTAATATAAATTATGGTTTGTCAATGTCACTACATTTCTCAGATGTATGGAATGATTTGAATGCGTCTGATTAAATTATCTGCCTAGCTATTTTCTGTATCGCATTTTGTGTTCATGTATTTTGTATTTTATTTATTTATTTCCTTGTTTACTTCTCGAGTTCACATATTCTGCATGTTATGTTTTTACGCGTTTTGTTTTGATGTTGTCAAATTATGTGGCGCTAACATACTTTCTTGTGTCGTGTAGCTATTTCCGCAGCATGGTCTAACTCAGATTTGATAATTCAGGTTCAGAATTGTTTAAAATGAAATTATTTCTAATATTTCCGACACGTACGTTTAAGAATTGAACATTATTTATGCATCAGTGTACAGTTAGATATATTTTATTTACTGTTTGTGTGTAAAATATTGTTCTGAACTTTATAATAGTTTACTCAATTATAATAATAATTTTATAATAAAATATTTATGAGTAAATTTTAATAAGGAGTTCAATTATGCTTTCATGGCACGTCGTAAAAATATAAATATTAAATAACTCTGTTACTCGTTACAGAATGGTATGAAACATCACTTCTTTAAATAGTTTAATTAAAAATGTTTGATGTTCAAAAGGTTTTATGATCAAAAGTACATATTCAAAGGTTGATGTGCAAAATTACAAATTAGTAACTTTAAAATATAAATAATTATCCCCAAAATAAAGCAATGACAATTTCGAAAACTATATGTCTGAGAACAACGTAAACTTAAAAAGTGTACCTAAAATTCACCAACTTCCCAATAAATAACTCCAAAACAATTGACAGGCTTATTCATCAAGTTTCCAGAGCTTGTAATACGTTCTCAGTATGAGGATATTTTGCAAAATTTTTAACATCACAAAATGTATCGCCGAGTGCAAACAAACCGCATCTTTAAACACCTCAATTTGCTGCCTAAAAATATTGTTTTTGACGACGTTGTTGCCTATAATTGTTGTTGTTGGGATAGGGAATATACTGTGGAGCAGTTTAGCTGAACGTAACAGTATGTAGTACAAAAAATAAAAACAAGCAGATGATTCCATGCGTAGATATGAATATGCCTCCTAGGAAAATTTACTTAAATAATGCACATTCATATTGCACTGTAGATAAACTTCCCCTATACATATATTTCATATTGTATAAAAAGTGAAATGGAAAATATGTAATTATGCAGCCAAGTATATCCACACTTCAGCCAAAGTAACTAGAAAACCTCAAAGAAATAAATTCAGGACATCACTACAGCATGCAGAGACCAGATAAACTGTGGATGGAATTTCTAAGCAAAGTTTTATTTTACGAGGGACAAACCGGATAACTGGATAAAATATCGCTCAACACTTTTGGAATACAAAATTAAGCAATACTTCAAACTTTAAGTAATATTTTTCAGGTATTTTAAGTCTTAAAAATAGGCTTGAATCTAATTTGCAAATAAATGGAAATGTTTGTATTAAAATGAAAATATTTAGAATAAAATTTTAGCATAGAAGCAACTTTTTGAAAAGTGTTTGAGTAAAGTGGCATTTAAATATTATTTTCCCTAAAATACATGGTGATGTATAATGGTAATGTATGGGAATTGTATCGAAAATCGAGTTTTCGACGGGTCTACACGTTTCAAGAACTTTAGCAAAAATTTTAGCGTGACATCTCTCTCTGTGTGTGCGTGTGTGTGTGTGTTTGTTGTGTGTGTCTGTGAGTCTATGTGTCTGTGAGTCTGTGTGTCTATGTGTATGTGTGTATGTCTGTCTGTGGAATGTCTGTAACCACTCCAACTCAAAAACTTAGCGACCGAATTTCATAAAAATTGGTAGGTGAGTCACATGTGAGGTACCCTGGTATTGATAAGATTTTAGCACGATTCCGGTAAAAGTAACCTGCACTTTTTTCCTAAAAGGTAAGCAAAAATCAAATCATTTACGTGTTACCCTGATGCTAATTAGATTTCAGAGTAATTCGAGAAAATGCCACCTACCTGCCATATTTTCGAAACGGTCCGCAAAAATCGTATGTATCCACTCTAGCTGAGAAACTAATTAAAAAAATTTTACAAAATTTGTTAGATAAGTCAGATGTGAGTTCCCGTGGTGCTAATTAAATGTTGGTACAATTCAGAAAGTATGTGTCCTTTTTACGAAATGCCCCGCAAATATCGTCAAAATGTAAAATAAATATCTGCATATATTCAAAAGTATTAATTAAATGCTTGTTTAATATTTAATTTTAAAAGACGAATATAATAAGGCCAACTCTATTGCTTTAGGATGGACCATTTTCGGGACTTTAAGGTACTTTAATTTTGAGACGCTAAAGGCGTATTTCACTGTACATAAAATTTATATGATCACATTTCTCAAAATTTATGTTACGTTCCTATAGTGTTGTTCTGACGCTGATTGGATTTTGGCGTGGTTCGGAAAAATATAACCGATCAATTTTTGAGAAATGACTCGCAAAAATCCCAAAATTTCTGGAATAAATGACTAAAATTGCTGAAAATTATTAACTATGTACTTGTTCTTTGTGTAGTTTTTGAGAACAAAACTAATGAGACTGACCCTTTGACTCAAGAACTCTCGGTTTTCGATATAGTTTAGTTTTTAACACTTTGCAGCATAGTTGAAAAGTGTTTATGACTTTGTCCATTCATTCTCTCTGTCTGGCTGTCTGTCTGTCCATTAGCACGATAACTGCCGTAAAAAAACGATAACTGCCGTGGGATGGAACCTATGGGAATATAAATGAACGATATCATCCAATTAGTTTTGGATTGAACCCAGGTTGAAAAATTAAATACATTGAACACTAAGGGACCTATTTTTGAAACATTTTTAAGCGGATTTAAAATTCACAAAGTGCTTCAATAGTTTAAAGAAATATTCAAATTACCCCATAAAATATATTAAAAAATTAAGCAAAATATATTCAGTAGTTTTTTAAATAAAAATTAAAACAGTATTTACATCCTTTATATGAAGAGATCCAGTGATCATTATATGAAGAGATCACGTGATTTACTTCAAAATAAAATATGGCATCCATCTTGTGTCAAAATCGTGATTTTTAAAGTTATTTTTAATTCATATTTAGTGTTGTATCGGCCCTAAAACCCCTTTATTTTTGCTTAAATTCTGTGCATTTACTTACTGAATCAACTCAATTACAATAAAATGAAGTTTAAATGAATATCCAACTTTGATTATTTCTACAACGAAGCCTACTTTTCACATATGGAGGAAGTTAATACCAAAAAATGTAGAATGAGTTGTATAAGAATTGTTGCATTTCTTTAACGCACAATTATTTAGCCCATAGAGTCTGCAATGTAGCTGATTTGAATGAAACAATCATTGATTTTACAGAGAAGCAAACGATTTTTTGATGAAGTTTTGAGCATAAAGTGAAATTACTTGTAAATTCCATGGTTTTAAGTTTTAAATAAAATTAATATTATTGTATTGTGATGAATGAAATAAATGTGAAAATGTTTATGAATGAAATGTTGCTTTTATTTAAAGAGCCAGCTGATTTATATTTCGATGACGTCATTTGAAAGAGTTCATTTGTTTTCGATGAAGTTTTCAAACATAATAAATTATTGTAGTATTATGATACATTTAAAAATATTACCGAGGAATGTATCGCATTTTAGAGATGTTTAAACCAAGCAAATTTATATTTCAATGCCGTTATTTGAATGAAGTTCATTTTTTTCGATGGAATTTTAATTTTCAAATATGATACATTAATGTAGTATTGTGATAATTTTAAAAATATTACCGAGGAATGTATCGCATTTTAGAGATGTTTAAATAAAATTGCATTGACGTTGGAATGTGTTTCATAATCAATGCTTTATGCATGATTGATCAGTCTTGTTTTTATTTTAATGAGCCGAAGGCGTTTTAAAATGCTGTATATTTCCAAATGAAACAAATATTCATTAAAAACTCAAATTGGATGTAATGTAAGAAAATATCCATTATATTTATTTTTGCAATTAAATTAATATAATGCATCACGAAATAAAAAGCATAATACAATGCATTTAAGTCTGTAGAGAAAGTCATGTGCTGCCCACATCATATTTTTTATTTTATAGCAATATTACTCCAGCCATTCTTTCAAGATTATCTTTGAAGTGTTTCATAAGAAATACCTGTGCTCTAAAATCCCCAAAAAAATTCAACAATTACTGTTTTTTCTGAGTTGAAAAGGGAGACTTGCTTGTTTTCACCTTGTCGACAACAACTTTCTTCAGTTCCAAGTACCAAAAGGTAGTAATAAAATTTGTAGTCGTCAAAAAGGACTCAGTCATACGGTCACCAATGGTTGACATATAGTTCAAATAAATTTATGTGGGGGCAATAATGAATTCCTACACACATCAAAAGGTACCGGTCGTCCAAATAGTTGCTCAAGTCCTCTGGATGAGTCGGACGGCCTGGGTCTTCCACACATCGAAAGGTCACATGGTCCTTAGGACCTCAAGAAGTTACGTCCAGTCCAGTGTATCTCCAGTCCGTAACACCTTTCTCCCATAAGCTCGACGGTAAATGAAAACCGAGCTATGAGTATATATGGAAGTGACACCAGCCACTGGGCCAAAGAGATATAAAGGGGAGAAATTAATAAAGAGCCAAAAGAGCTGTTCAAAAGATTCGTACAAAAACTATGATAAATTGATGATGGAAATCGAAGATGTTTTCAGTGAGTGAAAGAGGTGATTTTGATTGTCGAAGAGAAATAGTGAAAAATAAATTAACAATATATAAGTTTTAAAATAACAATCAATATAGGCAATATACACTCATGTTCAAAAGTTAAGCATAGTTGCTGTTTATGTGAAAATTTCAGGAAATCTACATCGGAATGGAAGGAAACTCGGTATGTGGGAGTAATAGGGTTATAGATGAAGATAGCAGTGCCAAAAAGGATAATAACGGCTTTTATTATCCAAAGGATTGAAAGAAAAAGGATCACAATATAAGTGTCAACCTCAGTGAAGCAGAATGATTAAAAAAATATGTGTTTAATACGGTGTGGGGGACCTTGGGTAGCCACGCATGCTGCACAACGATTTTCCACTCTTTCAATGATGGTCTGGATCAGTTTTACACTCAAAGAGTTCCAAGCCTCACGGAGAGCAGTTTTCAAATGGAGCTTGGTGGGTAGCAAAGGGCTGCAATATCTCTCCTGAGCATAACCCACACATGCACTATTGTATTCAGATCAGGATAGTTGACAGGTCACTGCATGTGCTGAATATCTTCCGTTTGTAGGAAGTCGTCGACCCAAGCCGCACGGTGAGGAGTCGCGTTATCAGCCATGAATATGAAAGTAGGACCAACAGCACCTCGAAACAATCGAACGGTAGGCTCAAGGACTTTGTCTCTGTATCTTTGACCGGTAGCCGATCCCTCGTCAAAGATGTGGTGGTCTATTTCGGCCCTCCATCATGATGCCTGTCCAGACCATGACCCCCCCAAACTGAAAACGATTTCTTTCCGTGATGTTTCCCGGATGAAAACACGTTTCATGTTCTCTTCGGATGGTGGTATGACGAGAGTCAGTTTGCAGGCTAAACCCGGACTCGCTACTGAACATGACATTGCCGTACTGTTGTCCACTCCACTGCCGATGTTCCAAACTCCAATGTAAACGCGTTCGTTTCTGTGCAGACGTCAGGGAGATTCAAACTGCTGGTCGTCTGGCATAGAGACTAACGTGTCTGAGTCTCCTAAAAGCAGTTTGTTTCGAAACAGTGACTCCTGTGTCAGCTGTCAGAGCTGAACCCAGTTTTCTGGCAGTACAGTTCCTCTGACGTCGCCTAGTTATCACTAAATGTCGGTCTTGCCGAGCGGTTATTACCCTTGGATGACCTGCTACTTGTCGTCGAGTAACATTTCCAGTGGTTTGGGACATCTGCCACAGTCTGGAGTTCCAACACTGAGGCAGATTCAGAATTCGAGACGCTTTGATTTGGGATTGACCGGATTCCAGCATTTCAATAATTCGTCCCTTCAAAAACATGCCCAGTTGGCATCTTCGTGACATCGTTAGTCCTTTTTTATTGTTAACAACGCTCTGTACCACAGCAATTACAAAATTCTGTCTCAACTGGCTATGCCACTCGAGGCCGTTTTATACTCGTTCCCACGTGCGCCGGTGCTTTGCGTATGTCGCCGTCGACTGCACTGTTTTGCATATGCACAATAAGTTATCTTCGTCCCACGATTCTCCATAAATAATTGTGAACCATTGTATCCACATTAACTCTAGATTTTTTGTATTTTACGAATTATGCTTAACTTTTAAACATGAGTGTATGAGTGTAGATAAATTGATGCCACCCCAAATATGACTCTGGTCACGATGACTCCCGCAAAGGATCTTACAGCCTGTACAACAATCACAACAGTTATTCCTTCAACTCCCATGAGGAATTCTTGTTTTAAGAATCAATTTATTATAAATCTACTACTTGCCTGCGAATCAGATTGAAACTTAAAGAATATGAGTTGTTGAAAATTGAAAATGTTTTTTTTTAATAAATATTTAAGTACAAACAAAGGTGTCTTCAATACGTAATTTATAATTACTGTTTATCTTTTTGGACATATGTTTTTTGTTTCTTTTGCAGGTGTACACCGCACTGCGGAAAATGTGGACTATTTGTCGGACACAGATACGATTATATAACACACTATAATGAGGCCATGTTTAATATTAAATTATAAACTATAATTTTAACTAATCACTTCCATAAAATGTAAATTATAATTAATTTAATCTAATTTAATATCAGGTATTTTTATGACATTAACCTGTATAAAAAATAACGGAATGAAGATGCATTCAGGCCGAAGTAAAATTTCAGATTGAAATATGAAAGATTGAAATATTCAACAATGAAACCAATTCAATATTTTCAACTATGAAAGCAATCAAGGATCATAGTAGTTTAAATTATAAAAAGTAATCTGATCAATTGTGGTACAAACACCAGTTAAAATCTGAAGTTTTTACAATGGTAGCTTTAACACTTAACTCTGAGGTTTTAATGAAGTGCATTACTGGGGATTTAAATATTCCGAGTTTGTATTTTTCAAGCATTCCTATTTGTCAGCGACTATGAATTTGTGCAATGACACATGAATTATAATGACAAATAAAAAAATTATTTGTATAAAAATATAGAGTAATATAAATGTATTCAGATTTAAGTCAATCTTCGTATTGAAATCAGATCATTGTAGGATCATTTTCAATTATATGAGAGACATTATCATCATAGTACTATAGATTATAGCCCATGCATTTGATTCGACTATCGATTGAAACCTGCGTTTTTACAATGTAACTTTAACATATTAAACCTCCAGGTTTGAAGCAGTAGATAACTGAGGTTTTAAATGTACAGAATTTCAGTTTTTTCAACGATTTCTCTATTTGTCAGCGATATAATAAATTGATTTGAAAAATTGATAAATTATGATAAATTATGATAAATAGATTTGATAAATACATATGATATGAGAGCTAAGAGAAAAACATGTGGAAACAGAAAATTTAATTTTATAGTAAAGTATAGGAATGTAGATGTCGTTAGAATTGAGATGAAAGAAATAAAATTGTTAAATATTTTTCAAATCGCCCTAGTTTATCTCACTAAAACGTCATCTAAACAGCCGATGATTCATTATTGAAATATCCAATTCATTACCATATATTAGCAAATATTAGGCAATTATTTATTTTTCAATTTTTATCTCCAAAAATGTATCTATCACTAAAAATAACAAATATATTTTAAATGTATTTATTATTATTTTTTTGGAATGACCTGCTTCTTGTTTATTTGTCATAAATA
This sequence comes from Amaurobius ferox, assembly GCA_951213105.1. Taxonomy (NCBI): domain Eukaryota; kingdom Metazoa; phylum Arthropoda; class Arachnida; order Araneae; family Amaurobiidae; genus Amaurobius; species Amaurobius ferox. The sequence continues at coordinate 73,388,623 of OX578137.1, read as the reverse complement.
TAAATCAGACAGTATATCGTCTCACAAGTAAAGCTGGTCTTTTCTTTTAATCTTACTCGTTTTCTAACTACTCTCTTACGAATATTACATTCTATTCATAACATAACCTCCATTCATGTCACACAAATGTGAAGAATTTCACTCATTAATATAAGAAAGAAAAATATTTTCTACTGGTCTTGTTTCTGTCGACGCTAATCTTTAAGAAATAATCAAACTGGACAGAATACTGCCGCGTTAGAAAAACAACAGCTATTGGAGGGCTCACTTTTGGGATTTCTTCACTGGATAATAATTGTCTACAGAATAAAAAGAATGGCGACGATAAGACAAGATCACGAAAAATATTTCTACAGAAGGTCGTTCGCATTTTATGGAAACGATTTTGTATTTATTTTTCTCCTTAGCATTTTGATATAAAGATTTGGCATTTTCAATATAATCGTCTGCTACTGTTTTGTTTTGATTAGAATATAGAATAAAAAATTCATTTTGAAAATGGCTCCTGAAATTGATAGATCGCTCGACGGTTACGTAAATGCGCTTTCCGTGGAAAAATATTCCTATCAACAAATTGTAAAGTGTGTAGTGGTCGAGGTTATTACATTTCAAAGAAATGTATTTTTAATATATTAAATTTGAAAGGGAAAAAGCGTCTAGCCTAAAGTAAAAAAGAAAAATTGTCTGCAAAATCGCATCCTAAGACTGTTCTAACGCAGGTAAATATCAAGAAAGTGAAGTCTCTGATCCTAAAAGAAAATCCACCGATTCAAAGATCCACCGTTGTTGTTGTTGAGATCCAGAACGTCCGACCTACCAGAAATGGGTAAGGTATCTGTTTGAACGGCCGGGAAGTGTCACACAATTTAGACCGGAACCCAGTGGGGGAGGCATCCACAGGGACTGTACATTCCTTCCCCTACCACCAACCTCTCGGAAGGACTTATGTTTCCACATGCTTAACGGGATCGTACTCCACGTGAACACGGCGGCAGTTTTGACATTGGCGGGAATCGAACCCGCGCCTACCGAGTACAAGTCCCGCTCTCTAACCACTGGGCTACCACGCCCTTCAAAGATCCATTGCATCCAAACTGGGAATATCTTCTGGCACTGTAAGAAAAATCACTCTTAAAGATTTCATGTTAAAAAAGATGTTTAAATCTAAAGTTCATCTGCTTTTGCCAAAGCATATTGCGGCAAACAAATAACAAATTGTAGATATTTATATGAAAAACACCTAGCTGCTGATAAATAGAAATTTGTGGTAACGTTCGATGAGGCATGGATGTATGTAAGCGACTGTAATAAAAAAGAGCAATTTTCTATTGCTCAACTGACAAAAATGACCGTACGAAATGGCTTCGTCAATGTACAGAAAAGTTCCCAAGGGATTCATGATAGTTGCAGAATGTTGTTACAATTGTAAATTAAAACTCAAATAAATATTGAGTAAAGCCGAAAATTAATTCACTCTACTATCAGCGAGCCAACGGCCGTACCGTGCTGAAAACACCGGTTCTCGTTAGATCACCGAAGTCAAGCAGCATCGGACACGGTTAGTACTTGGGTGGGTGACCACCTGGGAACACCGCGTGCTGTTGGTACATTTCGGGCGCGGTAGCCCGGTGGTTCGCGCGCTGGATTTGCTACCCCAACTGCCGCCGTGTTCATGCGGAGTACGATCACGTTAAACATGTGGGTCTGTAAGTCCTTCCGAGAGGTTGGTGGTAGGGGAAGGAGGTTACGGTCCCTGTGGAGGCCTTCCCCACTGGGTTCCGGTGTAAATTGGGTGGCACTTCCCGGCCGTCCAAGCAGTTATCTTGCACCTTTCTGGTAGGTCGGATGGTCTGGGTCTCAACAACAACTCTACTATCAGCAGAATATTTTAGAACCAATTTTTGAAGAAGAAATTCCAGCCGTATATGGAAAGGACATCAATAAAGTTGAACTTCATATGGACATAGCTTCTAGTCACATGTCTAAGTCAACCGCCGCATATTTCGTAAAGAAAGAATCAGAAACAGGAATAAAATGTATCTCATTTAATGAAATAGCTATAAAATTACCTGACGCTTCTCCTATGGACCTTTGTGCTTTCGGTTTGTTAAAACGAGCCTTAGAGAAAAGGCATCCAAGAACACTGAACGAAGAAAATCTCCGCAGGAAATACGCCCATTATGCATACATATATATATATATATATATATATATATATATATATATATATATATACTATTACGATAAAGTGAGACAAAATAGGATATATCCCAAATAAGCCTGAAATTAAAAGAACTATTCACTACAAAGGAGGAGGCGCAAATGCTGCTCAAATTCCGTAGTAGAATACCGTGAGCGAAAAGAAAGTAGAAATAAAAGTAGAAAACCGTGAGCGTTAGACGGGTTGAAAAAGCTGCTTTAAGCGGGAAAGGGATGTCGCAATCCACCCCTACCATTCTTATGTAATTCATATGGTCACTCCCGTTCTTTTCTACTTTCATTCATATATATATATATATATATATATATATATATATATATATATATATATATATATATATATATATATATATATATATATATACCTTGTTACTACAAAGAACATCTTCATAAATTCATCAACACCGTTATCAAAAATAACTACCCGCAAAATCTTATTTTTTCTTTTATTAACACACATTTTAAATTTAAATTCAAAAACTTGCAACAATTACAGCAACATATTGACAGATCATACTCTAGCATTTCTCAATAATTCATAATCTCCAAGTCTTCTAACAGTTAAACAATTCGTGTAATTCACCTTAACCTGCTTTGAGAAAACTGCTTAGTCAATAACAATAATTCACTGTAACCTGTTCTGAGATGATTGGTGATACACATGCTTTTCCAGAAGTACCACAGTACTAGGGGTAGATATATTTTCATTTTATTTTCATTATATTCTTTTGATATTACTTTATAATACTTTGCATCCTCATTTAAATAATTAGCCACAAGCTGGTGTAACAGAATATTTTATATTCAAGTTTGATTTTTGTGTATTTGATCCACTTTGTCTATTCTTCTACGTCGGGTCATTTACATTATTTCTGTAATACATTTTACAGTTGTGTAAACGGAAACGTAGAATCAGCATTAATGAAACATGTATGGCCCTTGATAACGTACATGGTTTCAGAAATGCTTTTCATATTCATTTTATTCCTTATATATTCACTAGATTCCATTTATTCAATTTCCAAACTTCTTGCATAGCTCATCGTGCTACACTAGGCTTCTGATTTGCAAAAACCTTCAGTTTACAAGCAATTTTCTTTGGTATTTCTCGGATATATATATATATTACAAGTAATCATAAAAATCTTCAATTATATATATATATATATATATATATATATATATATATATATATATATATATATATATATATATATATATATATATATATATATATAAATATATATATATATGTGTGTGTGTGTGTGTGTGTGTGTGTAAGTAAAGAGTTTTAATAAATGACAATGTAAAGTGCATCAACAGATAATTCAAAAAATGTTTCTATACTGAATTAGAAATCATATGTAAAATGTTCAAAATTAATTACCAGTTGCAAATACTTAGGAATATTAAAATATACTTCAAAACGTTGCACGTCTAAAGATCTTTTGGGTAAGGCATTGGAAACTTTTAAAAGAAAGGACATAAGAGGAATATTTCTGCCATCAAGCCTGACAGGATACGACTAAAATAAGGTCATTTATCATGGAAATGTGAGGTCGTTTGTCGTTTAAAATTACTGTGCATGGACTGGAAACGACGTTCCTTAAACTTACCTGTGCTCATAAAATACGTTCCTAAGAATCATTAATGACGACCTTGAATCGGAAGTGTCATGCTTTGCGATGATGAATGGATTTTATGTAAAGAATTGAATTTTTTTATTAATTGTGAAAGAGAAATGGTCTTCATATGAAAAGGTAGATATTTATTACCTGTGACATATTTATTACTTCTAACATATACGCTATATAAAGTTTTTCTTATTTTTAGGGTGTGTGAAAAAAAAACGGTTCGGAAAAAACCATTTAATATATTTTATTTCATTTTGTTTGTCTTCTCTGTTTTTGAAATAATTATATAGTACTAAAATTAAAGTTCCAAAGTTGAAAAATCACATTTGGAATTTCATATTTAATCCTTTTAGGTGTAGTAATTGATTCTAATTTTATGCTTATTACTTTTTCACATAAAATAGACTTTTGCAATATAATTAATACTAATGAATCATAATAGGTCATTGTTTTCTCGACAAAATTAAGGCATTTTGCTCTAAATAATACACCACAAATCAATAATAAGTTTTATATCGCTTCTAAAATAAAATAAGATTGTGGGAGAGGAAATGGTAATATAAAGAAATTTCAGTATCTCCAGTACAGTATCTCCATCGCCAACTTAAATTGAGGAATTATTATTTTTCTCCAATTGGATTGAAATAATTCTTACGGTTATAAATGAATTAAATATTGAAAACTGGAAACGGTGTGCTCTACTATAATATGTTTCGGTACCTTATACAGAATCATAAAAAAATATTGCGAATATACCCAGAGATTTGCTGAGAATTGAAAATGCCTGTTAGAAACTGAAAAATGTCTAACATAAAAGGAATAAGCATAAATATATTATATTTGCAAGTGAATATCTCGGAATGTAGTTGATGTCTCTGGAGTATAATGAAAATTGTAAGATAGCGACAAAAGAAAATAGTTTAAAATGTATTATGATCCAGCAGCGAATGTTTGTATTTCTTGTATCAAGATATATTTTTAATGTATAGAACTATTTTTAAATATTGAATAAACGAAAAATAACGTGTATATAAGAATTTGTGATGTGATAAACACATAACTATTTCGTAAAATTTAGCAGTTTTGAAATATTAATTAGAAGTATGGAATTTATGTAAAGATAAGTTTTTTCACCAAATGCCTTTTAAGAAAATAATTTCATGTCTAAATGACTATGAAATTATTATCTAATTAAACATATTCAACAATTATAATAGAATCGTCTACATTTTTTATAAAACCCTTCTGGCCCTATAAGTTCCCCTGCGTAGAGGAAAGGGGAGGCGGCATTGCTAAGAGCAGATTTATCGGTTATTTCAATTGTATATTAAATCTCAATGGTGATGACAATCTAAATAATATTACGCATGTTTATTACTATATTTTCCTAAATAAATAATTATATTAGTCAAGAATCTGTTCTGTTTCAAAATATTTTATTTCTCATCTTGTTCACAGAATTTTAAGTTGTTAATTTCTTCAATATATCCATTTTCCTCTACCTAGATATTACATAGGTAAACATTATTAAGTAGAAGTGATTTTTAATAAAAACGTCATGTACATTATATATTGAACTGGATTTTTATTTGTATAATTTATGTACCGTCATTTCTAAATGTTGGAATTTTATAATTTATCAATGTGCAAATTAGATGTGAAGAACATTAGTTTTCTGGAATTTGGAGAAATGGAGATTTCGATGAACTTATAACTACTCAAGAAAACCATAATACAGTTATTTCATACTACTGTTTCTGTTACTTTACGTTTTTGCATAGTTATTTTAGTTATTTTTTGTTTTTACACGATTTTGGACGATATTCACACACATCTAGCGAATGAAAATATTATCACAGCGTTTCCATCTTAACACCTTCGGCTTGGCTGATGGTTTCTTTGATTATTGTTATTGCGGTTTTTGTTATAAGCATGTATATTGTTAAATCGTTCTTTGGTTTTCGAGAATGTGCTGTGAGAGTTCCGGTATGATTTTAATCAAAAATTGGCATCTTAAATCATATATGTATATATATATATATATATATATATATATATATATATATATATATTTATATATATATACACAAGGCAGTTCCAATTGTGTCTATAGTTAAATACTGTCGCCATTGTCAGAAACTGGCTATTCTATCGGTTTCAATTCGAATTGTATGGCTGTCCTGACGATAATGCAATTTTGAACTATCCGCCATTTTTTGTAGATTCAACTGTTTGTTCTCTATATCTTGATCATTGATCTTGGTATGATCTTGAGCTAATAATTATTGCATTTTCCTTTTTTATTGCTGTGTTTGCTTTTTTGTTTTATATATTTATATATTTATATATATATACATTTTTAATTGGGATATTTGTATACTAATATTCTTCTCATCCCCTTTCCATTATAGTAATAAGTTGATAGTTACCTTCTATTTTTATCCTTAGTCTTGGGCTATAGTTACTTATATGTAACAGATATGCTAGAGATGTTTTTTTTTGTACTTACCGTAGTTTATGCATAGTTTTCAATTAAAATATTTCAATTTATATATATATATATATATATATATATATATATATATATATATATATATATATATATATATATATATATATATATATATATATATATATATATATATATATATATATATATATATATATATATATATATATATATATATATATATATATATATATATGTATATATATATATATGTATATATATATATGTATATATATATATATATATATATATATATATATATATATATATATATATATATATATATATATATATATATATATATATATATATATATAATTGTATATATATATATATATACTCCTACAATAAACAACACATACTTAATAATTTGTTCAAAAGGTATGATCTTCAGTTTACTAATGAGCGTAATTAAATATATTTTTATGAAAATTCTGGAAAACTACTTTTAATGGAACTAATTAAGCCACGGCGTACAAAAAATATCTTCACAATGTTGAGAATATGATTCTTAGAAACTTTTTATACACCCTACTTTGTCACGAATATTTTTTAATAAAATAAAGCAAATAGCAATTCTGGGTTGTTACATGGCGACACTATAATGAGGCAAAGAGTAAAATAAAAAATCTTGTTAGGAGATATAAAAATCCTTTTTTTACCCGTTTTTCCCCTCTTCAAGGTAGTATCTCTTAAAAATGGGATTCATTACTGCACATATTACACTTTTATTACCTTCCACCATGTGGAAAGCTTTCAAAGTACATCATTTTAAATTTCGCAAGACACTTCATTTACTATGCAATATTTTTGAAATAACGGGCACGTAAAAAGGAATAGAAATGCCTTTAGATTTTGAATTTTTTTAAATTTCGTCAATTATCAAAAATATGTTTCTACATTTTTAACACATGCCAGGATTTTTGTTTTAGAGCATCATACATGCAAATACTTTGGGAGAAAATTTTTACTAGCTGAACATTCTACACATAACTCTCCTTGTATAATTATAAATTTGAATTATATTTATCAATTAGATATTCATCAAGATAGAAATTTGATCTCACTGAAAATCCCGAGTATTTTCCATGGAAATAGATGTTGTTGTTGAGACCCAGAACGTCCGACCTACCAGAAAGGTGTAAGGTAACCGTTTGGACGGCCGGGAAGTGTCACCCAATTTAGACCGGAACCCAGTGGGAGAGGCATCCACAGGGACCTTACCCTCCTTCCCCTACCACCAACCTCTCGGAAGGACTTACGGACCCACATGTTTAACGTGATCGTACTCTGCATGAACACGACGGCAGTTGTGGCAGCGTGCAAATCCAACGCGCAAATCATCGGTCTACCGCTCCCGAAATGTGGCAACAGCACGGTGCCAGGTGATCACCCACCTAGTACTAACCGCGCCCGATGCTGCTTGACTTCGGTGATCTAACAAGAACAGGTAGGGCCGTTGGCTATGGAAATAGATGCGTCTGAATCACTTGATTCTTTCGAGAGATATCGTATCACCTGCTAAAAATTTTTAATACCTCGAGATTGGATTAGATTGTCCTAACCACATTAATGTTGCTTAACTGATTTACAAAGTTTCTTCGTTTTTTCAGCGGCTCTTTAAGTTTTTTGATTTCACGTTTATTTTTGACATATTTCGCATTTTATTCCCCATTAATTTGATTACATTATTATCCTCCGTGGACAACGTCATGTATTTCTGATATATTGGAAAAATGTTAAAATGTTCCTCATTACTATTATAATATTTACTAAATACATATAATATTGAGAAATGATATTGTTCCATTTATTTATTATAATTATTTTTTTTTCATAATATGAGTGAAACAAAATGTTTACATAATCTTATCAATTGCATATGATAATCTGAAAATAAACGGATAATATTAAGAAGTGACATGTGTAAGTCTTGTAACAACTTCTGAGCCGGTAACCTGCGTTCCTTTAAATGATTACTTATCTTGTCTCTTCTCTGTCACATTGTAGTTCGGAAATTTTTTTTGGAACTCACCTTTTCATCGAATTTCTTTTTCCTCCGGAAATACTTCTATTGTGAGATATCCCGAAAGTGATTTTACGATGTTTCTCTTGAGGATAATATTCTCACGAGTTCAATTATCTTCGGAAGATTTGTGTTGGGACAAGACCGAAATGTGGAAATTTTTCTTATTATTACGGGATGCACTTCAAATGCTATATAGGAAAAACATTTCCTCTTGTCTTTTTGCCATACTTGGTGACGAAGTTGGCATAATATCGCTACTTGACAACCTTTTACTTTTAATTTCGCCAAAATGGCAGTAATGAAATATCTCCGAAAAATGAAGTTTAATGTGTCTTTTGATTAGTTGAAATTAAGTAACTTTTTGTTTTCTCAAGCAATATTGTGAAAATGTTTGTAAATAAGAATTTGAACGTATGAAAAATAAAGATAGCATAAAGAAAACAAGTTTTGTTTCAAAAGTTAAATGACATTATTTCATACAAAAATAAATATAAAGTTTTAAAACTATTATAAAAATACCAGTAATTAACTAATTAAGAAAGTTAGATCAATATAAATTGGAAACTACGCTGCTCACAACTGAAATATCAACACCATGAAGAAATTGTTGCATCCTTATGAAATTTACACAATATTCAAATGTCAGAATAATGTCAGATGTAGATGTGCAAATGATCAAAAAATCATAATCTGAAAAATGAAAGCATGGAACTTTATTGACATTAGATCAATATCGAATAGGCCCACCACGAACTGCTATGCAGGATCGAGTACGACGAAACATCCCATCAATGAGATTATCAATGGGGTTCTGATAGATGGCATTCCCCACAGTATGGAATTGGACTTGTAACTGTATGTTTTGCTCGTATTAAGACTTCTCTTAATCGGTGAACCATAATGTCCCAGATATGCTCAATTGGCGACATATCCGGGTAGCTGTACAAGGTAGGATGTCAAAACATTGTAGACTATTCATAGTTACCCGTGCAGTATGTGGCCTAGCATTATCCTGCAGAAACAGTATCCCGGACCTGGTGAACAGATATAGCTGTACCACATGTCTCACAATGTCAGAGACATATCGCTGTGCAGTGATACAGCCAGAAACGTGGACCAATGGTGTTCGTCCACCAAATATTAAACCACCCCAAACCATAGTACTACTGGGGGGGGGGCTGTGTGGCGACTGATAGAAAATATTCCCTGGGGGAATTGTTGAAAGCGCCCCCATATGCGAGTTCTAGCATGCCAAAACAGAATCGCGATTCATCCGTGAACAGAATGTTTCGCCATTCTGTCGACCAATTGCATCGCATTTGACACCACTGGAGGGGACATAACCAGTGAAAACGTTGAAACGGTAGGTATCGAAAAGGTCTTCTACCTAGAAGTCCTGCGTCATGTAAACGGATTCGAATTGTTTGCATCGAAACCACGTTACATGTAGTGTGGGATAAATGTCGTTGTAACACGGTTGTTGTGGTAAACGACTCCCGCGCAACGCTTCTCAGAAGCAGAGGATCTTTACCTGGTGTGGTACACCTAGAAGCTCTACTACCTGATTTTTTTGTCGTTTCGTTGTCTGTCACGAACCGTAACACACACCGTTGAACTGTGTTCACATCACGATCTAATAGTTTAGCGATCCTTCGAAAACTCAATCCACCCTTACTTAAAATAAGGATTTTGACGACAACTGACCGTATGACGACAACTGAACGTATGCTGCACGTCAACGTACTCTTGGCATACTGTGATGATTTTGCAACCTGAAACCAATGACGCTGCAGTTTAGCTGTGATAGCGATCCTCATTGACCTAACACTTTTATGCTGCTCGGCAAGGTATTATGTTACTATGCGTAACGGAACTGTGATCATTTGCATACTTTGCCTTGCTTTTTCCATTGCCTGATTTGCAAAAATCTACACCTACAACTTTATGGTGTTGCGATTTCAGTTGTGAGCAGTTTAAATCAATTTCGGGTTTATATATAAGCTATCTTCATAAACAAAAGAAAAATTAAAGCACACTACTCTGTAGTAGTGAATAAAAGACTGTGGAATTGTGGAATTAAAAATATAACAGAATCTGAAATCTACAATTGACGTCGGAAAATATAGTTTATCTCATATATCTTTCATCACACAGAACTAACTTTCAAAATATTCGTTTAATACAATTATTATAAAATATATTTATGTATTTAATATGAAATATATAGTAATTGACTATCATGACTGTGCATACTGCAAATATCATACATCCACTTTATTAACAAAGGAATAATTCGAGGCTTCTGGTAGTATGAAGAGCGTTTACTTGTTACTCATGCGATAAATGCCAAAGTGAATCTGATTGAATTGTTTTGGAGCCTTATAATGTACAGGGTGGCTTTAGATGGTTATTGTTTTATTCAGTTTCATTTAGAAGTTGTGTTGGTAATATTCCTCAATTTCACTTCGAAAAGTTCTTGAAGCAACAATACTTTGTCCGTGGTTTAATTAAAAATATTTTTGAAATTTTGAGGCTAAATCTAAACTTAATTCCGTCAAAATGTACAATTGGCCTTGTTTTAATTTGATGCAAATTAGATTATTACATAGAAATTGAAACCTACCATGAGGGTAAAGGTTTGACAATATTTCAAACTTACAATAAATGCACCGATCTTTTATCAAAATTTTTGAGTGTAGGAAAATAAATAAAGCGTTTTGCAAGACAGTTATGTAGGTATGGAAGTCAAAAATTAGGAAAATAGTCCAATGCATTAGCAGCGGATCATTTGTCTATTTTGTTTTAAAAGATATTGAGTTTCAATTTCTCCAAGAATTTTACGATTTATTTTATGCTATTTTAAATTCACGAGTATTAGAACTAACAGTATGTCATACTCTGCAGAAAAGTGGGCATGTGTTTTACTGTTTAATAAATAGAAGATTGAAGACGGAAGATTAGGGGAAAAACATATTTTCTACTCTATATACAGTAAAGAAGACGACGAATGGACAGATAGAGAGGAAGATGTATAAAAAGCAAAGGACAGATGAGGCTGTTTAATAGGATGGTTAACGAAACCGAGGAATACAGAAGTCGTATATCATATTACTAGTTTGGACATAAATTTCAGAAGAAGGAAGAGGTCTTGTAGGTCAGAAATTGCACTTAATATGAATTTTAAAGAAATTATATTGTAAGATTCACTTCAAATATGTAAGAAACATTTTTGCTCCAGTATCGAGCAATTTCTGGTCAAGCAGAGATCAAAAGTTCATAACTTGTTCGGATCTGATTTAGTTACAGATATCCTTCTGTATTTTAGAAACTCAACTGCACAGAAATAAATTTAATATTGATTATATTGCTGCTTTCATAACAAGGGACATTGTTACGAAATAACATTCTCAAGTCTTGCTATTTTTTTAAATGACAATCCATCGGGCATCAAATGTGATTAATTATCTTGTTTTTATCTTCGCTTGCCATTTGGTTCGGAAATATTTTCCCTGTGATCTCACCTTTTCAGCTAAATACGTTTTTCAACGAGAAAAGTTCGATTGAAGGAATTTCAAAAGTAATTTTACGATCTTCCTTAAGAGGATAATAGTCTCAAGAGTTCAATTATCTACAGAATATTTGTGTAAGAATAAATACGAATGATGCAATATTTTTCTGTCGTGTCATTATTCAGCGAAAAAAATTTCAATTTTGTAGTATGGTAATAGATACTACTTACTTTTTTAATGATTAATTAGTTAACGAAAATGCGATATATCAGAAACATATCAAAACTGTATACCATCAATAATTATGATATATTAATATTTTCTAAATATTGAAATATCCTAACTCGCAATTATGATTCGAGTTCATATCGATTTGTATTTTATTTATCAGATATTGTACAAAGAATATTAACATGGGTTGCTATATAAAAACAATTAGCCGGAAGCAATTAAAAATAATTTTGGTCGAAAAACTGTTTACACTGTTAAAATCATAAAGATATATTAAATTATTAGAGTGCATATTATGTACATAATACGATTTTTGCAAGCACAATTGCAACTACATATCAGATATTTTTAAAGAACACACATGATAGTAGCAGTTCAAAACTGACAAACATACAAACTTTTTAAAATACAAATTTATATTTTATTTTTTATGAAATTGTGAAATGTACTACACATGGAAAACGACGTTTATGAGCATAAATAACAATCAGTACATATCTCTGGTATTTTAACGACTAGTGTTTTAAATATCGAACTTGCTGTTTAAGCGAGGTTTGATTAACGTTTTGCTTGTCCTAAAAATAGGGCTGTTTCTTGCATTTACGTTTACCTTTCTGGTTTACCCGTATTATTTACTTTATACTGTATATAAAGATTTCTAAGAACTCTTTAAGAATAGTGAAACTTATAGCTTCAGATGAAAGGCGGTGATACCATGCCGAGCTCAAAACTATGAAGAAGGTTTGAGACAGAGACGATTAATAAAATACAGATCTTACACAAGTGGTTGGTTGGTGGTGATCCAATGTTGTTTGACGGTGGTCTATATAGTGGTGTTGCCAATGGCCATATGGCTTCCGTATAAAGACTATAATGTCTAACAGTGACATGGCAAACGGCAAACTGAGTCATAGTTCTTGTGATTATGCAAGTCTTGTTTTATAATGACCCAAAACGAGAATTTAAATTGTATATTTATATATATTAAATAAGCAATAATTTTATTATTTGTGAAACATTTAGTTTAGCGAGTAACATATGTGAAAAGACGCAGTGACTACCCAGGTGTTAACAATTTGTACACATGAATTCGGAGTAATAAACTTTAAATATTTTGAACAATTGGGCAGACAGTGTGACTCCATAAAAGCAGTTACATGTTTTGCAGCTTATGACACTGCAATAAAAAATCAGTACACTTCAGTTTCCAAATAAACCGGGAGAGATCATATTGAAAGCGCATGAAGACATTCCCCTGACTTTGTCTCATAGAAAATATTCATTGTTTTAATAGAAAATTATTCATTGTAGTCGATCTCATATTTTAGGAAATACTTAGCTGGAAAGAATATTTTTTTATTTTTCAATTCTACGTATTAAAGCAGTACAAAATAAAAAAATATTCTTGTTATAAGCTAGCTCCTTATTAGTCTGAGTAAACCGGTAAAAATGTACATCAATTGAAAAACGTTTAACCATTATAAACGTGTATAATATGGAGACAAAAAGTTTAATTGATTATAGCTTATGTATGGGTAGGTATAGGAAGTTGCAGTTTATATATCAAACATTCCAGTCTCAATGGCTGAAAAAAGCTTGTTAAATTAGATTTTGTATTTCAGGATACATATTTAGATTGGAAATATATTTTGCAATTCTCACTTTTATACATTAAAGCAGTACAAAACGGGAAATACTTCTAAACGATAAACGTGTTTTTAAACTTAAAAATCGTAGAATAAAGTATATAGTTATTTGTTGAAATGTTAGAGAGTTATAAGCGGTCTTGATAAACAGAAAGATTGAAAAAATAATCAATTTTCGTTACTTCGTAATTTGTTGTAGGGAGATAAAATGTGCATCAGAATATTCCCTGGATTCTGTCTTATTACATCACAAAATTCCATCAAATCAATCTAGTGATTTTGGATATATTAATGCTTAAAATATGTATTGAAATATATATATATATATATTTTCCCTTTTATAAATTAGAAGTTTATTTAAAGCAAATGACTGTAAATGTCGTAAATGTCCTGAAATGTCATAAGCTTTTAAATATTTTATATTTTTGAATGTAAGTTAACTGCTTATATATTGTATCTCTTCTGTATCTGTGTATATGACTGTGGAATTTATGCATCCCAACTTGTTTAAATCTTAAGGAAAATATTAAAGTATATAATTAATTCCAGCATTGAAATATGTTTTGCCAGAATAAGATTTTACTGAAACATAGTGATTACTTCTCTCTTTCTCATGAAAACGTAATCTAACATTTCTTTCAAATAATGTTCGGTTTCACCATTTAGTACATATGGGAATGATACAAGTCCTCCAGCTATGCATGGTATGCAATTTTAAACATATATTCAGTAAATTTTTATAACTGTTTTACTAAAACTAGACACGTCCACACCGGTTATGCTTGGATTAAATGCTCATAAGAAATTTCGATTTTGCAAGTTAGTATCAATGAAATAACATAAAATATACAAAATTATTAAAAATGTGCATATTCGGAATGATTTTAATTGATTAATTATTTTATGTTGTTTTCTATATAATGGCATCACCTATTTCATTTAATGTAGATATACGAGAGAGATAAACCACTTAATGTACGTATAAAGTAAAGTTAAAGAATTTTACATCACATATAAATGTTACTAATTGTAATTAAATATAAGTTTAAATTTAATAATTTTATCGGCAGATTGATATAATCAGCAGATATATAATTTTTATCTTACACGCACTCTAGTTTTAAAAGTTATGGAGATAGAATCCCATAAATTTTTAGGGCATATGTGTTCAACACCTACCTATATTTAGACATAAAATATTAACAAAATATTTTTTAGGAAAACATTCTTCTAAATTTTTGGTAGTTATTTTAATTTTTTAAAGTATAAATATCGAAACATTATTTTATTTATAAAAAATTTTAAATTTAGACATACGTTAAAACATATTATAATTATGTGTGTAAAAGATCTTGTATATATGTGCTATAGTTTAGCCTCTGGTATGCGACAAACGTACGAACGTATTTTTTTTTTTCATTTAAAACCTTCCATTGAATTTTATGCAGAAAAAAATATATATACACGACTTTTATAGAATTTTTTTACAACCATGCAAATGGAAATTTAAAGATTCAAACCTGAAAATTTTTAACGGCAAAATGAATGAATTTCCATAACGTCCACATTCCACATCGTTATCAATCCTCACTATTATTAACAACAATAAATTTATCAGTACTACATGAACGGTTAAGATATAACTAGAAAATAAAATTTGTCATATAGAAACCGAATACCTAATGACATTTTTTTTGTGATTTATTTATTTTCCAGCTAGGACAGAGTCATTTATTGTAGATACTGTTTTTACATATTGGCAACTCTTTAACTACAAATGGAGGCATAATTTATTGATATATAAGTTACTGGAATATTAAAGTCGAAATTAAAACGTTCCAATGGAATTCGAAACTCCACATTAAAAATGTTTCCACATTTGAAAGTACAACGCTAACTGCTGCGATACGCTCGACCTTTAGTAAAAACAATAAATTTAGGAAGGATCTTTCATATAGTTTCTTTACAGAGCGATTAAGCATTTTCATTCTCCTTAGAATACTTCTTTCGTACAGCCATGCGAATTTTCGGAAAAATCCAAAATGAAACCACCAGAACATAAATTGAAAATGCCTAAAGAACACTCTTATAACCTATGCAGTGTGATGTTTAATTCAGATCACTCATCATCTAAGCATTATCCCTAACCAATCTTTAGAAATAGATTTTTGAAAAAAATTGTACCGGAAAAAATAAAAATGGAATTGGAAATCCTTAACGAACCCCTTACCTCATCCATAATATAATTCTGAAATCATATGAGTTAAAATCTATAGACTATCCTAATCTATAGCTCTATCAATTGCCAATTCTGATAAATCGATGTATCAAAAAGGTTTGATGATCCAGAAATAGGACCGGTAGTGGGATCGAAAGAGAAAATCCTTAGTGATCCCCTCTCCCATTTCTATCCGGAATTTGATGCCATGACTTGATATAATTAATCTAAATAAGTCATTATTTGAGCTCTCTCTATAGCAGATTCTGAGAAATATATGTTTCAAGAACAAATCGGTTTCGTAAAAACAATAGTATGACAAAAAATATCCACCAATAATGCAATGATTTTTCCAGTATTACTGGGTAAAATATAATTCAAACTTACAACGGTATTGATTCCGAAAAGCACCTCGTACCTTTGCATTTTTGAGAAGATTCCAATAAGAATTTTTCATTTCAGGAAAAATAAAATTGAAAAAGAAACACGTATCGAAGAATATTTTTCCATAAAGTCTGACAGAATTCGACAGAAATGATGCCATTAATCATGGAAATGTAAGGTCCATTGTCGTATGGAATTATGGTGTATGGATCTGGAAGAGACATTTCTTAAACTTACCTGTTCACATAAAATATGACCTAAAGATCGATAGAGGTTACTTATATTGAATATTGCAATTCTTTAAAAGATAGTTGATTTTTTTGAAAAGAAAATTGAAAATTTAATATGATACATTTAAGAAATTTCCTAGAAGTTTTTGGCATATTTTGTATATAATATGTCTGTATTATAATTCTGAAAAAGTTCTATATATATCTGTATTTCTATCTAAAATAACCACACTAGTTGACTCCAGTTTAGCAGTATTGCCAATGAGGCCAATAAAAATGTGGTGGTGTTTGGGATTCGACATAATAACCCCAAGAAATGTTGGTTAGAGAGGTCCTACATTATATAATTTTCCTAATTCTTCCTTATAGTAAAACGTACGTCTAAATACAGCAGTTTACAACCAGACTGACGGACAAAAGTAACCAAACAAGTTGCAATTGAAGAAAATACAAGACGTTAAAACCGAATAAATACTGTTCTATGCACAAATGCAATGAAATAATTTAATGTCTGTCAATTGTTTTGACATTTATTATATACATATATGACAACATATAATTATATTATAACCCTGAAAATTGTCTCAGTAAATCAATAAGAAACGACTGATGAGGTTTTGGCAATGGCAAACGACTGATGAGGTTTTGGCAAAGAGGTCGCAATAATACTACGTCGCATGTGGGTTTATAATTTTTTTTTAATTTTTAAAATTAATCCGTATAGTAAATTCCAGAGTCCACTTCGACAATAAAAGCTTACAATTCTATCACAAGAGCTCAACAGTAAAGCTTCGGCTGATCGGTACTAAGATCCGTTTTCCGATTCCTTGTTGCAAAAGCAAGGTTTTTTACAATGGCCCTTGACCAAATCTACCATGTAG
This sequence comes from Amaurobius ferox, assembly GCA_951213105.1. Classification (NCBI taxonomy): domain Eukaryota; kingdom Metazoa; phylum Arthropoda; class Arachnida; order Araneae; family Amaurobiidae; genus Amaurobius; species Amaurobius ferox. The sequence goes on along the minus strand of OX578137.1, from coordinate 73,371,132 downwards.
GTTATAAATATGTCGAAGGTCTGAAGACCCCCAGTCCGTGCGACTCACATAGTGGGTTCAGAGTAGCTAGTTGCACGGCCGGGAAAGGATACCTCCTGCACTCAGGAGGCACCCAAGATCTACCATCCCGCCAAACGAACATATATTTAGGTCTAAAAATATAACAATTGATGAAAAATATTGTGGTTAAACAGTTGTACATTATATTTGAACTTGACAAGTACATCCATTTTTTAAAAATGGGAAAAAGGTTATTGCGAATATAGATAAAAAGATCATTGAAAAATGAAATTTAGAATGAGGTATATTAACATAATGAAAAATATATTAAATTTAAAGAAATGTTGTTCAGACGGTCTGTAGGAAATACACTGAGCCCTATGGGACCCAATTTTTCAAACATTTTTTAAGCGGATTTAAAGTTCACAAATTGCTTCGAAAATTTTAGGTAATATTCAAATTGTTCCATAAAATATATAAAAAAATTCAGCGAAATATATTCAGTAGTTTTTTAAATAAAAATTAAATAATAATTACACCTCTTATATGAAACGATCACGAGACCATGATATGAAACGATCACATGACCCACTTCAAAATGATATATGGCACCCATCTTGTTTGAAAATCGTGATTTTTTTAAGTTCTTTTTAATTCATATTGAGTGTTGTATCTGTCCTAAAACTACTTTATTTTTGCTTAAATTCTGTGCATCTGCACACTGAAACAATGCAATGACAATATATTTGAGTTTAAATGCTCATCTAAATTTGATTATTTCTACAACTAAGCCTATTTTTCACCTATGTAAAATGCAAACAACAAAATATGTAGAATGAGTTGTATTGGAATTCCTGTATTTTTTAACACAAAATAATTTAGTCAATGGAGTCTGCATGGCTGATATGAATGAAATATTAATTGATTTTAGAAAGAGAAGGACGATTTTTTTCGATGAAGTTTTAAGCATAGAGTTTAATTATTTGTAGCTCCATGGTCTTAAATAAAATGTTTAAATAATATAAATTATTATAGTATTGTGATGAATGAAATGAATGGGAGAAAGTTATGAATGAACTCCTGTTTTTATAGAGATATCCAGTCGTGTTATTTTTTCTATGACGTCATTTGAATTAATTTCAGTTGTTTTCGATGAAGTTTTCAAATATAATAAATTATCGTAGTATTATGGTAATTCTAAAACTATTACCGAGGAATGTATAACATTTTAGAGATGTTTAAATCAGGCAATTTATATTTCAATACCGTCATTTGAATGAAGTTCATTTTTTTCGATGACGGTTTAAGTTTTCAAATATAATAAATTAATGCAGTATTGTGATAAGTTTCAAAATATTACCGAGGAATGTATTGCATTTTAGACTTGTTTAAATAAAATTGCATTGAAGTTGGAAAGTGTTTCATAATCAATGCTTTAAGTATGATTGATTTTTCTTATTTAATATTTATTTTAAAAACAGAAAATATGGAGGGAACACAATAAGTTAATAAGAATGAAATAAAGGGATTCATTGATCAAAATTAATTGAAAGCAGAATCTACTCTTAGGTCAATTTATTAGAAATTTCCATGGCAACAAGAATACAATTTTTAATTTCTACTACTGAAGGTGGATTTGAATGAACTTTGGTGAACCAAATTGGCTTATTAGAGGGGAAGGATTTCTAAAGATGAAAATTTGTAAGAAAAGAACAATCGAAAATGTTATGTTCACCGTCACCGAATTTATTTCAAATACAGTTAGAGGTGGATTTAATTTTGAAAAGTATAGGTAATCAAGAAATGGGCCTTGACCACTAAGAAAGTAAATGAGGTATGTAAAAGAGGAAAATAATGAGGTATGTAAATGAGGTAGTAAAAATTTGTAAATTAGGATTCACGATAAGGAGGTAAGAGGTTAATCAAGAAAGGGGCCTTGACCACTAAGAAAGTAAATGAGGTATGTAAATGAGGAAAGTAAATGAGGTATGTAAATGAGGTTGTAAAAATTTGTAAATTAGGATTCACGATACGGAGGTAAGACAAGATTCTAGCCGGATCACCAGTCCTGGTGGAAATATAATCATTAAAATAATTTTGCCATGGATTAAGGATATGAGATTTACAAAATTTTGAGAGGAGTGAGTAAGGAAAGGGAATAAAGAGCAAGAAGGAATCAGAGATAGCAGCAATTTTGGCATGGTAATCAGCAATTTCATTTCCAGATATATTATTGTGAGCTTTTACCCAATAAATATTTACAAGGTGTTTGGTAAGGATGGCTTTGGATTTATAGGAATTAAGATAAGGATGTCGGAGGTCTGAAAACCCCAGACCGTGCGACTCCCATCGTCACATGTCGAAGGTCTGCCAGTGGTCCCAGTACGACTAGCACGTATTCAGTGGAGTCTAGTATATTGAGCTCCGATTTCAAATCAGGAGGTAAGCGACCTCGCAAGATGTTAAGTTATATGTTAAAAATAGCAGAAAGAGGCTAACCTGGGGGTAAAATATCAGGAGGTGGTCAGTTAGATTGTCAATTACATGTCAATCTGACATTAGAGGGTGGTGAGAGCAAAGTTCACTTCGACAACAAGAGATTTCAATTCCGTCCCAGTAACTGAACGATAGAGTGTCAGCTCGTCGGTACGGAAATACAACGCTCAATTCATGCACCAAGGTTCTTTATATAATGCAAACTGAAATGTAGTATGTACAAACATGCTATATATAGGCCTACAATAGAGCAAAACAATCTAAAAAATATCTAGTTTTAGAAAATTTAGAAGTTTAACACTGATTCACAGCGCATATTGTTTTATAAACAATATGTGTTGTGAATGAACCGAGGAATAGAGGAATGAAATGAACAAAGGAAAGAACACTATATTTTTTTTATCAATTTATTTGTTATTATCAAGTTATTTTTTCTCGAATACTACGGTCACTCCATAATGGTATATGGGAATATTTATGCAAGTGAAATTATTGATTACTTTATCTACCACTAAGTCGTGCATAAAGTTAATGCTTTTTCAGACTTTTTATTATGTGGTACCTATAAGCATATAAATTTGCGATGATATTTACAATTTTAAGTTGATTAAAATGTTACTCTACTTATTTGTATGAATTTCTGATGTGAAAAATCTTAGAATAAGAGGTATGGAGTAAATCATGAAAGAAATGTGACAAGGATGAAAAAAAAATGTAACGGAAGTGACGTCATACTGTTTCAAATATATAACAAAAAACCATTATTATAATTTGAAGGTCTAGGTCACTTGACCTTGGAGATAAATTCTGTGATTTGGCGACGAATTTGGTAAAATATCGCAACTGTGAAAACATATGTAAGAATCACTTACGCAACTTTTCCAACAGTTATGAGTACCGAATTTTAATTTAATGTACAAAATGGATGAAGATGTTGCCTAGTATCACCGAATATTGCTTCAAAGCTCCTATATAACAAAGAACACGTTTCTGAAAATTTATGTATGGTTATGATTTGCTAACATTAGTAAATTTATCAAACAAAATGAAAGAAATTTACGGGTTGCTGCTGTTATAAATTAATCTTTAAACATTTTCAAAAATTCTAGATAAATGCAATTAAATAAATAGTATAACGGAATATATTTGTGATAACAGACGCAGTTTTAACAATAAAAATATTATGGTAATTGGCATATGTTTAAAATTATTATTAGGTTAAATTAATTATTACATTTTTTAAACAATTTAAACATGGTAGTTGTGTAATAAGGCACTTAATTATCATTATAATTGATCAACCTACTTTTAAATTTAAATTTAAACTGTATTAACTGTATTTAATATTAACAATGTATTTAATACGTACAACTGTTTAATACTAACAATGTTTTCTTAAAGTGGTTGAATGCCTAGAGTCTCTCTTAAATATATTTGAGGTACATTTTATACAGAATTCCTTTTTCTAACTCATATATCAGAAGAACCTGCATTATTGAGAACAAGCAATATTTTAATTTGAAAACACTATACGCGTTAACTATTAAAATTTTTTCTTCTGCATTAAGCCCATAAATTTTCGAAAACAGTTTATTTTGTGCCATTTTTATTGCTTCACTTTTCAAAAAATTGGTTATTTTTATTGCTGCAAGTTCGCTTTGAATAATATTATTTTTTGCCATGCAAAAGAACTGCAATCTAAAGAAGGATAGACCCAAGAATAATCCCTTGGGTGTTTGGAACACCCGCTTGTCATTTAAGACAGAATCCCATTTTTCTTTATTCGGATATCACCGGGGATAGTATTTTTGCTTCTGCTGTTTTACTATGTAAATTACTTTAAGCTGAAATATTATGGTATATTATTAGACTAGGGCATATCTAACAGATATTTTATGAAGAACAGGGAATGTATTCACATTCTCTGTTCCTGTTGTTCATTTATGAAACGAATTTGATAAAAATAATAAAAGAATATCGAATTCAAAAAATTTGTATTTGATAACAGATTACTGCATGAAAACTAAATTATCGTCAGCTGTAGTTAAAACGCATCGTCTTTAAAAATAGCGTACGTAAAAATCTTTTGGTTTGAAGGTTATGTGTTTGCTTTTTCCGAAGAGAAATATTCCTATTCTGTAATTATTCGCTGTACACATCATGGAGTTAGCAATCCTAAATGCAAAATAAGTAATATTATTAATAAAAACCTAAAATCGTAAAGCATGGGTTTTAACCGCAAAAAGAACAACAATGACTATTTTATGTTGAGGTACCTCCTTCTACGACTATTTCAAAAGAAATGCCTTTCGACACACAATAATCTGATCTAAAGAGCAATTGCATAAATATTTCCAGTTGTATTTAAATTGTGTATCAACTGTAAACAATATTTACATCATAAAAAACCAAATAACGTAATGTTCACCTTTGTTGCCTCAGCCACGTAACGTTTGCCTAGGAATGTAGTTGAGAGTTGAACCTGCTATAGAATTTTTTTATTACAAATGATTAACCAGGGACATATGGACTATAGGAACTATTGGTAAAACGCCTGTCTACTTAAATGATTGTAACAAAAATGATTCACCTACTATCGCAGAAGAGGTCAAGGCAAATTTGGCTTCCAAGATCTGACGTTAATTACAGTAAAGGATTAAATTACTATAGCTGGTTTCTCGTAGAGTGGACAATTAAAGTTAAGAAAAATCGAAAATAACGTTGAAATTAAATTCTACATATCATCTAAAATATACTTTTACTTCTACCTTTAAAGCAGAAGTACCATCTCCTCATGCAAAAACATATAAAGAGTAGAACTTCATTAGGGTATGGCTACCAGTCATACATCCATATCTATTACTAAAGACCTTTAACGGAATAAGATACAGATATCGGGGTTATACATTTTCTTCATATTCCATCAAAATACCATGATGTGTCTCCAATGGAATATTGCTCGGTTGAGTGTTGAAAAGAAAACTTTCGAAATGCAAATCATTATTATTTTATAAGGATCCATTACATAGAAGATAATCTATTCACCAGTGTGGCAGTTATTATGTGCTCTTCAACATTGAATAACCAATGACTTCAATGACAGTAAGAAATCTGGACATGTCCTGTAAATTTACGAACCTCTACAGAGACCGAATTCTGTCCTACCTTGCAGTAAACTTTAAATGTATTTAGTATTGAGTGCAGTCTAGACGAAAATGCAACGTACCAGTTCATACTCACAAAATTCAAATGTAGGAGGATGTTCTCAGAGTTTGGATCGTTCATCCATTTCAGGTAACAGCTTACAAGCATAGGTCGACACCTGTTCATGCTGACTGTGAGTTAGGATATGTGCGCTTGGCAGCATAACCTGCAATTGCAGTAAGGAAACTGCTATATAAACTAACTTGCTTTCTTGTTTTATTTTTATTTTGGTCATTGTAAATATTCAATATTCTTTGTTGACGCGCTTATCGTTCAATGGATATTTTTATTTGCCTTGTGTCACGATCTTAACGTTGAAACACCTTCTACAGTTGGGTTTTGGGATGCCATTTTAATAATCCTGACTTCAAAATTCCAATTGCATCAGTCAAAATTATGGAAAGAGGTAGAAAATAAGTTTTCTGGATGTGCTTTAAAAATGTCTGATATGTTTAAATATTAATACTGTAATCGTTAATAAACCAATATAAGGTAAGTGTTCAGTAGATCAGATATTAAATCTAAACATTTAATATATAACATGCACATTTAACATATATCTAAACATTTAACATGAACAATCTCTAAACAAACCATCAAATTATTAACCGTCGATTTTCAACTAATCTTGAACGTGACATGCTACAATACTTGCCGACAGAGAAATCATGGTCCACATGTGTTGATGGATGATTAGTTGATCACTTTCTATCTTTTATATTTTAGTATATTTCTTATTATTCTATCACGGGTGCACCAAATATTAATGTATATCTAAAATTAAAACAATAATTAAAGCATTAAAACAATAAACAACCATTTTTATTGCTTTAAACTAACTGTAAAAGAATAAATATCGTTGGAATTTATTTTTATTTTAAGATATAAATATTGCGTTTAAGACACAAAGAGAGTTAATTTTAACATAAGTCGTGTTTATCTTCAAAACAATGATAAGAATTTAATCATACATTTACCAATTTTAGACTTTAACTTTTCTAAAGAGTTTATTATAATGCTCTATTTTTGGAAATAGAGATATGTTCCACTACTTTCCGTATTAACTTACTCTAACCAATATTTTCGTCAGTTGGACAAAAGAACTTTAATTTAACGACGGATAGATCCAATAATTCAGACGTCTCTTGAGTATGCAGTACTCCCAGTTGCCTTTAAAAGTGATATTTCTATTTCCACTGGTTAACTATGTTAGGGCTAATGTTTCAAACTGAAAATATGGTTGTTTTCATCAGATGTTAGATCAAAGCACAGTTGAGCGCAATATAATATATTTAAATAAATCAACAAGAGTTAATATTTTCATGATTTCCAAAGTATGTATTTCTGAAAATTAAATCTTTAGTTTATTAACAACATAAAACAGCTGTTTTAATATATCCGCCAGTTTCCGAAGCAAAACATGGCATCTTAGAGCAAAACATGGCATCATCCATGAGAAACGAAAGCGAGTAGTAGCTGCAATAAAATTAGAAAAATATCTGCCAGCAGAAAACTGCTTAAATCACTCAGAAATTAAAATGTTGCGAATTAGACAGCATTATTAATTATTATTAATTCGGCCAAATGATATCAAACAAAGTATGTATTTTCTGTTAAATTAGCAGAAAATATATAACTTCGTAAGTCAAATAACATACACTATTATTTAGGAAACAGAATTAAAACTTCATGAAATACAGCATATGTGAAAAAATAAACTGGACAACCAATTTCAAAACAAAACGCACATCCTTCTTTTTCTGGACCGACAAGAAGGACAGCCTCAATTATTCAAATCAGGTCGGCAACTGAGGATATCACACATGACTGAATGTAGAAGAAAAGCAGTTGCCATCGCCGTAGAAAGAAATAAAAGAAGGTGTGGAAATCAAAAGGACTGACATGGAACTAAGAATACACCGAAAGCTTAGATAAAATAAAGTGGCAAGAGAACGGATTGCAGAAAGAATAGAAATAACCGCATAATAAGAAAACCTACTAAAACAGTGACGGAAGAAACATGAAACGCTTAAAATATCTGTAAAATAATATAAATAGAAGAAGTTAATGAAATGAAAACAAACAGGAAAAAATAAAATTCAAATATAAGAAAAAACATCTGGTTTCTGGGGCAATATGAGCTGACTTCATCTATTGAAAATTCGGTTTTGCTCTTCGTAAATTCACTTTGGTCCACCTACCCCATCATCTCTTTCCACAGCGTTGGTAATTGGACCAGCGCTGGTAATTGTATTTATTCTATCTTCAGCCACGTGTTATATCTTCAGTTGTCAACCTAAGATGAGTAAGTGAAGTCGCACTTTTTGTCGATCCTGAAGAATGCCCGTGCAGACCTCTAAACGGAAGACTTCTGTAGGGCCTGGAGTGACTTTTAAAAAACCCATTTCCACCCTCCCAGGGAAGTGCAGCTCCGTCAAATAAGTCCTATAGTCAAAACTATGAGTGCACAAAGATTCAATCTTCTAGGAGCTTCAGGTTGGTATGAAAAGATAAAGCCATGTTTGACAATTAATATATAGATACGTAGTTACTCTATCATCTTCAAGGAATAAATGTGTGTGTGTGTAATTTAAAAGATTATCATATTTCAAAACTTTAAAAGGGAACTTCTTTACTTGACATCAGACTATATATGATCAATACGAAAAATAATCGTTGCGTTTTGTGGAACTTAAAAATGCAGATAATTTAGACACGGATATTTTACAGCATTTTAAGTTAGCTATAATATTTATTTTCTACTTTTCAGTCCGTTTTGAAATAAAACCGTGTATTTTAAAACAGTTTAATTAATATATTTTTATTCCATACTTTTTAGTTTCTGAAAAGGATATGGTCATGAACTGTCGCCTGGAAGAAGCAGAAATACTAACTGAAAATGAGGGTGGGGGACAATTCAAATTTGATAGAATATTGTATTGCTATAAAAAAAAATACATAAGCATGTTTCAAGCGATTAAGCAGCGGTAATTAGGTTAAAAATCGATCACGAGGGTTGAAAGTAACAGAGCAAACTAAATAAAATCGATAATATGCAAACTGTGTGATTTATTTAGCCGCAGAGGTTGAGTGGCTTCGTGGTACTTCACCTAAGAATGTACAAAACTTTTATTTTCGGCCCATGTTCTGTGCACGCCAGGGCCCAAGACTTGAACACCGCTCACCCTTCCTAAGAATGATTTTTCCACACTAGGGGTGAGGGAGCTAACGGCCGTACCGTGCTGAAAACACCGGTTCTCATTAGATCACCGAAGTCAGGGAGCATCGGGCGCGGTTAGTACTAGGGTGGGTGACCACCTGGAAACGTCGCGTGCTGTTGGCACATTTCGGGCGCGGTAGCCCGGTGGTTTGCGCGCTGGATTTGCACGCTGCCACAACTGCCGCCGTGTTCATGCGGAGTACGATCACGTTAAACATGTGGGTCCGTAAGTCCTTCCGAGAGGTTGGTGGTACGGGAAGGAGGGTACGTTCCCTGTGGATGCCTCCCCCACTGGGTTCCGGTCTAAATTGGGTGGCACTTCCCGGCCGTCCAAACAGTAACCTTACACCTTTCTGCTAGGTCGGAGGGTCTGGGTCTCAGCAAAAATAGCACTAGGGGTGAGACCGTATATCCGAAGGGCACTGGTTTATTTAGCCTCAGTTCCACCTCACCTAAGTGATACAGTAATCCGTGAATTGACCTGGCCCGGTCCCGGTAATTATGAAACAAGCTATGTCGGGTGGCGTAGAAAAACTCTGTTTTTGTGGCTTGTTTCCAGACCCGTCGGCAGCTGAGATCGAGACTCGGCGGGACCATCTTCGGACCTCGTCCGGTGAATGGTTTCGGTTGCCTTGCTCCCCTGGCGATGGCCTTGCTTGGTAGTGGATATAAACCCCCCTTTTCAGCCCAGTAGTCGGCATAAACCAATAGGTTGCATCGGAGTGTTGTTCGAACCTGTCCCTAAGGACAGTTTTGCACCAGCATTTCCTAAAAATATTGAAATAGACTTTAACACTTTTTAATATTACTTTTGGACTCTTTGAATTGCAGATCATCTCCATCTAAACAGAAAAGCATAATCAATTTTGTTGTTTTTATGTTTTGAGACCCATTTAATTTATAGATATAAATTTGATTTATAATGCCAGTTTTTAGTGAAGTTGAGTTTAAGATGCCTAGGTCACAGTAGCCTTTTGATAATTGTCATCTGAACGAGAATGAAAACACATATATTCTGACTTGGTGGAAAAAGCAAGTGGGAGTCGAACCCACAACCCGGTATTTCAATTAGTATATATATATATATATATATATATATATATGTGTGTGTGTGTGTTTTAGGAGTTTCACATTTCCACTCGCAACAGAGAGCTACTCAAAGTGGCGTCAACAACGATTTTCATGACGAGATTTTCCAAAGGATCCACAGGTGTTTCATAAACATCAGTAGAGATTTACCGTCAACAGATGGGCAGGTTTCTTTGGTGATTGCCGAGTGAGACTTTACCTCTTGCCAGAACATATGACCTGCGCAACGTACCGCGTGTTCTTGGAGTAAATGCTTCCCTGTCTGTTGCTTTGGTGTGTAACGCTTGGTTTATGCTTGATGGGGCTCCAGCACAATTGTTCACCGAAGACCGATACTTATTAAATGAGAAATATCCCAAGCGGCGAAGGATTGGACGCCGTGGATTTGTGGCTTGACCTGCAAGCTCCCCATACCTTAATCCACTGGACTTCTTCCACTGGGGCACATGAAAACATTAGTGTTTGAGACACATGTGAGCTCTCGGGAAGTTCTCGTCGAGGGAATCGCTGTGGCTGCGGACAAGTACACCATACTAGGAATCTGCGAGAGGGTGAGGCAGTCTTTTATTCGCCGGTATCGGTTGCGCAACGATATTCTCGGACGCCAATTTGAGCAGCTACTTTCAGTCTCTCTCTGATGCGAATGGAAATTTGAAACTCCTAATTTAGTCAAGTCTCTTCTTTCTCACTGCTGAGGGATCAACGTGGATATGTAAATTATCTCTTTTCTGATACTATGAGTGAATGCGAACTAGGTTCCAGTGCAAATAGCATTCGTCTTAATATGTACTCTCAGCCCTTTCTTATTGAATGAGTTTATGATCACCCTGTATATATATTTAAAATACGCACTCAAAGAGTTAGAGAGGAAGATGTAAAACTCTTATGGATGAAAAGTTTAAAAATACCATTATGTTGCGAGAAATATATCTCAGTGTCGCTAGTGTTATTAAAGTATCATTTGGTATAGGATTCAGAATGTATGAAGATAAACATAATTTGAAAGGTAAAATTAAATTGAACACATAAACTCTTTATTGCTTGGGTTCTAATTTTCATTGCAGTGATAATTTATTTCTACAAAATTAACTGTTTAACTGTTTAAATAAATATTATTTTATTCAATACAAGCATACGGGAGTCTCCATAGAAATATGTACAGTGCAAAGACACTTATCTTAACCCAGCACCATTTTAATTATGGTCTCAAACAATTTTGGCGTTTTCCCAACTTGTAATCTTAACTTCCAATCCATGGTTGTATGCTTACTTTTATTCTAAATGTGCACTATTTTTATTTTCTATTCATGTATTATATATTACTAGTCACCTCTTTCCAGCCCATAAACTTTTAAAAATAGTTTAGTGTCCGCCATCTTACTATTGCCCTTTTCCAAAGCGAGCGTTTTTATTGCTTCGGGAATCTATTCTCTTTGGCCAAGATTTCCTTTAGCCGGTCTAAGGAACTTCAGTCTAGTGAGGAATGAATCCAAGAATAATCTCTTGGGTATTCGAAACTCACAGCTGTCTTTTAAAACAGAATCCCCAATTTCTATCTGGGTAACCCAGGAGTTAGTCGTTTTATGCTTCAATTTCCAATGCATGGTGTTTCGTCTTCCTTTTTTCCTCGCCGCAATGTATAGATCACTTCTGAAATTTACTTTATTCGTGCAAATCTTTTCAAAAGATCTTACGTTTTTGGTGTTTAGTTTGATCATTTGAATATAGGGTCATCGAAAATCACGAACATTAAATTTTGAAGTTATATATATTGACGATTTTTTGTTTCAATTTTATATATTTTTTAAATTATATATATAATATCATTTGCTGTTTTTAATACGCGAGGCGATCATCGCAGATCTCTGTTTTAACGATAAAATTGTGTTTTCATAGAGTGAAATACATTATATGTTAGAATAATATTTATTTAGCTATTTGTATGATAGTGCCATTGAACAGTTTCAGAAGAATTACCCATGCTATAAAAGCTCCCAATAATTCAATTAATATGCTGCTATTAAAACGTTTATTAGAAACTGGCTTTATTTAAACACGATAACAGGCAAGTAAAGCCTCCATTACAAGTCCAAGTACATATTTTTCTCAAGTAGAACAAGTGTCTCAAGTAGTGTCAACACTGCGGTATTGAAATTATTTAATGAACTCATACCAAACTCTTAAATTACTTTTCATAAAATAATTCGAGGTATAAAGCTAGAGAAATATTGGTCTAAAGTAAAATTCATTAATTAATAAATAAAATCCCTTTACAAAATTCTCGAAACATCTGGTTCTTTAATTGGGATAACAGAAAATTTTCGTCTAACGTAATTAAAACAGAAGGCGATATTTCTGATATGTATTTTACTTTCCCTGCAATACATGGTAATGTATAGGGAAAGTATTGGAATCCAGTCGATAAAAGCGGCTCGAGTTTTCGACGGATCTACACGTTGTGTGACCTCTAGAACACGGAAAAACTATTTTTAGCGTGGCGTCTGTGTGCTTGTGTGTTAATGTATGTATCCACTCTAAATCAAAAATTAATTCAAAACCACATTTCATACAAATAGGGGATACCCTGGTGTTGATTAGGTTTTGGTACGATTCAGAAAAGGAGAACCTGCCTCTTTTACGTAATGGCCCGCAAAAATCGCCAAAAAATAAAAAACTACGTATATCCAAATCTATAAATTAAATGCTTACTTTATACTTGATTTTTGACAAGGAAAAAAATAAAACCAACCCCATTACTCTAGGACTGGCCGTTCTCAAGCTATTTTATTTTAATTTTTTCACATTTTTGCTATCCCGCCTTTGAAAAATGTCCAATTACCAAATAAAAACAAAATGTGAATTAAAAATGTATATTCAGTGTTATTTTGTGCAGTTAAAGTCTATATAATGAATTTAATAATGCATTTGAGTCTACAGAGAATATGTTGCTCACATCATGTGTCTTGCTCACATCAGACTTTTTGATGTTGTATTAGTGCCATCCAACTGAAAAAATAGCTGTTATTTAAAGTTTTTAATATGTTTGTCTATGCTGATATAATTGTGATATGCTTTTAATTAAACAGGGAATATGAATTTTTTCACTAGTGTAGACTCACACTTGAGGTACTATAGTATTCACCGTTTGCAGGGAAAAGGCGGATAACAGTACACATTAACCTAGTAATGGTAGAAGGATTTATTTCAAGATTTAAAGATGGCAAGCCATCACAACCATTTTACCATCACAAGACCTACATAGTCAAACTCTCGAATTGGTTAAAAGATTGCATGCTTGAGTAAAGAAAAAAAGCCCCCCTTCTTGTAGTTTATCAAATAAAAAAAAATTCTTTGTTTCATACTGGCAAGGGGTGTTATATTAGAAGGGGCTTATAAAGTTTAAAGTTTTTCAATATCCTTACTTGAACTTATTTTGCTTATGGTTTGCAAGCTATTGCATAAATACAGCCAGAAGAAAAACGTATAGGGGACGCTAGTATAATTTTGAATGATTGCGGGTGATTTGCCGATCCATATTTCTAATATTTGGCGATAAATTATAGGTAATTTACAATATTGGAATGGCAAATTAACGTTTATATGAGCTATAAAAATAAACGATAACAATAAAATAATGTGGTATTTTGAAGGGAAGGTGGAAAGTAGTGAAGTTTCAACTTTTATAATTTAGGACATACATAATCTTTAAAAATAAATTCAAATGCGCTCGATTCTCATTCAGGAATAACCAAAACTTTTACATTCATCAACAATTTGAATTCGAATTTTTGACCGTATCATAATACTCTCCATGTAAATTATATTTGTTCCATGGCAAATATGGAACATTGAGAATTGTGGATTGAGTGCAACCTCTAAAGATGGTCCCTGTGTAACTTCTAAAATACATATACATTTCCCTTGGTCAACACCTGCAAAAGGGTGAACAAACAATGTTTCTGCGAAAAATGGACAGAGAAGGCTCAGATGCAGAGGGGCTCAAAGCGGGGCGCTTTTGGGGAGAGCTGACCCTTGACCGTTTCCGACCGCACGTGCGCCCGGGTACATGGGAATTTTGGCCCCGCTGTCAAACATTAATTCTTGGGTGCTCACCAACCCTCTGTCTTGCAGAACCCAATGGCGATATGTAACTAAACGCCGACCTATGGGAAAATGCAAAGGCTTTGGTTTCAAACCAATGGTAATCAGGGACGTAGCCTTGTAGGAGGAGTTGATTTTCAGTGTGCGAGAGAGAGAGAGTTTTTGAGAGGAGTTTGTGATACACTTGATTGTCTGATCTCGAGCAGTAAGGTCTCGATTTTGAGAGACTTGATATTTTGATTCCGAGATGAAAGGTCCACGGAGCAGATAACGGACACCTGTCGCCTACCGACCCGCTGACGAGCTATCCGGCGAGATGCTGAAGGTATGCCGTGCATGTACTTTTACGTACTTTATTGTTGGCACGAAATGATAACTCTCTCTCTCTAGTTAATTATAGAGTATTGCTCCATATTCAGATGAATTGTTTATTTTGTATAAACTTAGCCATTTTCAACGCAGCACATGTTTAGATGCGAGTTAATTCCAAATTTTAATGCAGTCTAACCACAGAGAGACTATAATGTTTTAAAGGGATAATTTTTGAAATTCATTATTGAAAATTGTTAATTGTAACGGGATATATATTTTGCACAGAGATGCTGTCTTGCGTTAATCATGTCTATGTTAGGATGTAAATAGAATATCTTTCATTGTTATTTTGTGTGTCAATAAATATTGTTATTGTTTTATATCATGTCCGCTGTCCTCATTTCTCATTCATAGTTTCTAATATATTATTGTTTGTTTATCTGTATTTTTAATCGACACGGCAATGTCGAAGATATCTTCTATCGATAATAATGATTTCTTGCGTCCTGACCGGAAGTGTGGTGAAAATCCACGCAGCAATGTTATATAGTAAAAAAAGCAAAAATAACAAAACTCGAATTACTTCCATGCAGTCTCGTTCTTCTGTGTCTGTAATACATTATCTGTGTCATACTAAAGCATGAAAAGCTTCACTTGTCGAATAAAGCACCTTTTTATTCGGAAATACCAAGCATTAAATACTACTACATCTACCTTTATATTTAGAACCATAAACTCCTGAAAAGAGTTTTGTTGCGCCATTTTTTATTGCGCCATCCATTCAAAGCGGGCCATATTTTACTGCTATAGGTATCTATCCATTTCGACCAAGATTTTGTTGGGTCGGAGTAAAGAAGTTCAATCTGGTGATGGATAGATTCAAGAATAATTCCCTGGAGGTTCGGAATTCCCGGTTGTGTTTTGAAACAACCTCAATTTTTACTTTTCTACCATACACAGTATAATATTTGAGAACCGTACTGAAATAGGGTCAAAAATTCGAATTCGAATGTTAAATCTATTTAAATTGTAAATTCATTGAAAACGCAAATTCGATGTTCTCTAGAACATTGATTTTCAAAGTGTATTACGCGGAAGATGGGGGTTCTGCGACAATATTCCAGGAGTTCCGTGAAGTCGTAGTTTCGCGTATTTCTTTTAAATTAAAATAAAAAATCTGATATGGGCAGCACATGACTTTCTTTGCAGACTTATATCTAAGTTCTCTTTATTTTAATAAAATTTAATTCACTTTTAATTCAATTTCCGTTCTCATTTGATAACTAGGCTTATTTTCATAGGACGCGTAGAGGCAATACGAAAAAACTAAAATATCTCGAGAACGGCTAGTCCCATTGTAATGGGGTTTATCTTATTCTTTTTTTAGTTTAAAATTACGTATGAAACCAGCATTTAATGGATATATCTGAGCATACGTAGTTTTTTATTTTGGATTTTGGCAATTTTTGAGAGTCATTTTGCAAAAAAATGCAGGTTATTTTCTTTCGAATCGTACCAAAATCTAATCAGCACCAGAGTGAGTGAGTTTGTGAAATTCAGTCCATTAGTTTTTCAGATAGAGTGGATACAAGCTTTTGCGGGCTATTTTGCAAAAAAAGGCGGGTTCTTTTATCCCGATTTGTACCCAAAACTAATCAGCACCGGATTCGCCCACAGGTGACTTACCTACCAAATTTTATGAAATTTGGTTCATTAGTTTATTAGTTAAAGTGGATACAAAATCTGCACAGTCAGACAGACAGACACACAGACACACACACACACAGACGTCACGCTAAAAATAGTTTTTTCGTATTTTAGAGGTCTCGAAACGTGTAGATCCGTCGAAATCTCGAGTTGCGATTTTCGACATGAATCCAATACTTTCCCTATATATTATCATGTATTGCAGGGAAAGTAAAAAGCGTAAAGTTATGTATGTGCAATTTGGCGCAAGCTGACTTTTCCTTATTTTTAGGTTCATCGAATTTAATCTTGAAAAGCGTTCCGCGATGATAAAGTTTGAAAAGCTCTAATCCAGAACATTCAAAAAGCATTTTAATGTGAATTTTAAATACTCGATAATGCAAGTCAAATATTATTAACATGACGTATACTTGTGCGTATCTATGTGTGTGTGTGCGTGCCTCCCTACGAAATAAATGTATTAAATTTTGCTCCAAAAACCACCTGATTAATAAATTTGTCGGCAAATTAATAATTGTAATAAATTTGCGGACAATACATTACTTTTATTAGCAAAGTAAAGCTACACTTTCTTGGTTAGATTCTGTGCGGGTAGAAGAAAGAGATCTGACATGTTTTAATATGAACCACAAAATTTTTAAAGCATGTAAAATTAAATGATTTGAATTCAATTCAACGGTTCTGCTCTCCAACATTTTAATGTTTACTTATTCAAAACTTTAAATGTGTGAAGTTATTCCTACGACGATGAAGCAGTTTACCCTATATATATATATATACCTGTTCTCGGGTTAAATTTTGTTTATCTAGAATGCCTTTTCGCTGACCCTACTGGTAACTTTACAATACTGATGAGCTCTAAACTAGAAGGACCTGACCTGTCCAACTACCATTTGTTGAGAAGTGACAATAGTTTAAATCCCATAATCTTGAAATTTGGAATTTGCTGATAATTATCAATTTCTTCCAATTTACCTCATTATCAAGCCACTTGAATGAAATAAAGTTATAATTGTTAAATGAATGCGGCTTATAAATTAATAATTCGACTATGTATATTTAGCAGTCGAATTCCAGATAGATATGAGTCCCAATACTGTGCTTATTTAAAAGATCATGTGTCATATTTCAAGTTAGTTAATCACTCAAGTTTTACATACGATGTTTATGAATATATCATATTCAAATCGTTGAGTAAATTCATATAAAACCAGAAAATTCAAATTTAGATCTCTATCAAAAAGACAAATTATGAGTGGATTGATATAAAAATTCACAAATAAAACAAAACTGAGATTGAAAAGTAGACTACTACGTATATTTTACCATCCAATCTTGTTAACCATTGCCATCTTGCCATCAAAGAACGAATACAGTGGGACGACATCTTTATATTTATTAATATATGGAATATATACCTCAATGGAATATATGATCAATAAGTAAAAGTACTTTGTGAAATGGATAAAAGAAATTAAAGCATACATTAATAAATAATGCAAAATACAGATATGTCCAAGTTATGTTGATTCTTTTCCTGCAACCACAAGCAGATCAACCCACTCCACGACAATAAGACGGAATGGGCCCAATATTATGTCCATTTTATCTTTATGACCTCGAATTTGATGACCTATTTAGGTTAGAAAAATGAAAACTAACATATCCATGAATCAGCAATCTGCTTTATTTATGAATTTGTATATAATTATGTTGCTTGCGTTTCATAATACAATTCCATGTTTGAATTTTATCTCTTGCATTGCATTAATTTATAAAATTAATTTCAAAGAAAATATATGTATTAGACATGTCATTTATTATGTAATTTATTTTTCGCCATCTTATTGTATGTCTCAACACTGATTAAATAATATAATTAAATTCGTGGAAATAAATAATATATGCATCTAGGAAGACGAAATAAATTATATTTAGTTCATATCATTTATCATCTGAAACTAATATTTCTTTCTCAGCGTTTACGCTTTAACTTTATCATTGAAAATTATTAATCACTACGTATCAACTGATATGAAATTTTTCTTAGGTAATTTGATATGAAATTTATAATTGTGTGGGGGAGTGTGGGTTGTGTAGGGGAGTTGTTTCAAAAGTCATCTATTGTGGGGTTTGAAGAAGAAAAAATAGTTTATTCTATCAGATTATTTTGAAACTTCATTAATAGTACATGAACCTACGTGAACTTGAATTCTCAAGTCTTATATATCATAACTGTTTTAAATTTGAATTCTTAAGTGAAAATACTAAATTCAACAGTTTCTAGCGTTGCAATTCTAAATTTCTTTTGAACTTTCTTTACTACAAAAAAAAAATTTTTTTTAAACCTAGACCACATAGTTTTCAAACCTGTGTAATATATTATTAAAGCATCTCTTGATTTGAAAAAAAATCTCATGTGAGCAAGATACGACTTTCCCTATATAATGCACTGGATTTGTTTCCTTCACAGCGAAAAAAAATGATGTGTAATATCTACGTCACAATGTTTTTAATGTTGAATTGTACATTTGGCACTTTCTAGACGACATCATGTTAAACTCTTTTGATATACTGAATTGACTTATATTTCATGCAACTCAAAATTGTTAATTATCAATATTGATAGCATCCGCAATAAAATCTACTGAGTCAGTGCTCGTCGTACAAGGGTCATTTTCAGAGCTTGAACCTATTTTCACTAACCTACTGGCTTGATTTGTTCGGGCTCAATTGGGAAGAGTTTTGATGTACCAAACTGGAATTGAACCACGGAGCTTCGCACTGGTCAAACGACGCGCTACCGCTTAAGGTACTTGAATGAAATTGTAAGATCTTGTCGTTGAAGGACCCCATAAATCATTGATTGACATGGACAAGAGTTTAGTAAGGGGGTGATCAAATTCAGTTGATCGAATTCTGTCAGATGATATTCGTGCAATAATTGTGCTGAAATTGCTTGTTGATGGCCTGACATACTTGGTACTCACAAAAGTGGATACAGTTATGACGAGTAAATGTTGTTGATTCCGGAAGTCCAATCACTATTTTAGGACTCCCAATTTTCAAATGATGCAGCATATTTTACGCTATTGAATATTTCCAGGACTCTGTCAAATTCTTTAGATTGATCACTGCAAATTCATAAGCTAATTTCCTTATCATCTTAAATTTAAATCCATTACTTTTTCTAGCAGCATCTATAATGTAATTTTCTGATATTTCTTCTTCTGTATATTGGGAATATTTGCATGTAAACATAATGGATGCAAAGTTAATGGATGATACGTGCTCACTTTTCACTTAGCTGTTATTTTTTATGTCTTTTATATTTGAACAAATCGTAGTAAAAGTGTTGTTGTAATATCCGTCTCTTTGCGGATTGAAGGAATAGATCAATTATCCCCAATAACTATAATTTTCCAGCCTGCTTCATGACTTCATTTAAAACTGCTCCTTTACCAGTATTCTGTGGTTTGCTGTTTGGCATTCCGCCACACTCTTGTTAAGACTATTTTTTATCTATAATGCGAGCGGAAAATGTTTGTTCGTTATTTCGTTTGACTGTGTTTTTTTACTTTCCTTATATACATAATGTATAAGGAAAGTATTGTGACGGGGTCGAAAAGTCGAATTCGAGTTTTCGACGGGAGAGCACGTTTCAAGCATCCCTGATCACGAATCAAATATTTTTGAAGTGATGTCTGTGTGTGTGTGTGTGTGTGTGAAAGTATGTGTGTGTGTGTGTGTGTGTGTGTGTCAGTGAGCCTGTGGAGACGATAACTGACGAACGAATGGACCGATTCGAACCAAATTTGGTACAAAAATCACAATCCGTAAACACTGGAAGCCTATTGTTTTTATACGTAATCGAATATACAGAACCCCCCTAAATTTTCGAATGAAATATTGAAAAAATCGTCAAAAAATCAAAACCGCAAATAAAGTTACGCAAATAGACATTTCTTATGTAATTTTTCATTAGAAAACGATTGGCATAAATTTTAGAACGCTAACATGAACCGTTCTCGAGATATTGTGCATTTTAAAAAAAAATTATGAAAAAGTCACATAAAAAAAAATTCTTATTGAGAAACATGTTCACTTTTCATATGTAATACCATGCGATAAATTGAGTGACATCATTCTCGTGGATCTAGCTCGTTCCATTTATGAAAAAACATACTTTGAATAATACTTTTGTATTTGAACGCCAATAGTCATTTATCTGCTGTAAGAATAACTTTTTTCTTCGTGCATAACGCTTGGCGAGATTTTGGCGAAGAATTTGGCGGAATGTCGCCAACTTGGCGACTTTTTTGAAATGTTGCCAAATTAATGAAAATCTCGCCAAATGGATAAAAATGATGTTAAATCAATGAAAATGACGACTAATTGTCGAAAATTCAATATCTTGGAAAGAATATTAGTATCTACTATAAGAAAAACCTATTTTTTTACTGTAAAAGTAGTAAATTCATTACATTATATAAGGAAAGTCATGTGTTGCCCACATCAGATTATTTTCGTTTGTTTTGCCTGTAGTGGAAAATTTGAGTAACATAAGTCATATAATTTGATACACAGGCACTGCAGGCCCTGGAAAGGTGTACCAGGGTGTTATTTTTTAGAAATTTTAATTATTTATTGAGTTATTTTTTATTTAACACGATTCTGAGCGATTTTTACACAAATCAGTTCATTTGCGACCGAAAATATTATTGTACAATTTCCATCAGGAGGATCCTAAAATTCAAGTTCAAACAAACTTTGAAAGGAATTTATAGAATTGATAGAATAATTTTTGCGAATTAAATACATATATATATATATATATATATATATATATATATATATATATATATATATATATACACACAATATTTAAGAATATAAAATGATAATAATAAGAGGTATTGTAGTGAAAGAGTATTTATGCTCAAAGCAGCTATAAATACTATGCACGATATAAATTTAAAATGAAAAATACAGAGTGAAAAAAAGGAACAAAGAGGGAAGGCTTATGGAGATGCTTACTTAAAGGCGGTAAGGGGTTGTGACCTTACACCCCAGTTGTCAACATGCATGTCATAAATGCCGCGGCATTATACTCCTGGACGCCAGCACCGTGCTGGCGTCCAGGAGTCTCGTTTTCGTTTTAAATTTATATATATATATATATATATATATATATATATATATATATATATATATATATATATATATATATATATATATATATTTATAAATTATATATTTATATATTTGCATTTATACATATACATACAAATATATATTTATATATTTGCATTTATATATATAAATACAAATTTCAAATCATCAAATTAGAAAATCATCAAAGGTCAATGGTATGGAATCGATAAAAGAAAAACAAATGATATCCAAGCATTGATGTCATGCACGTGGACAAGGGCTAGGTCTAAATCATGGATTTGTTCACTTCTCCAAAACTCTTCCTCAGGTCCAAGTATTTTGTCGAAGCAAACACGAAAAATGCATGTTTCTGAAGAAATAGATAGTTGAAGTTTAGTAGTGAATATCTGTTAACTATTTCTACTTGAACAACATGCATAAAGAAGAAATAAAAGGAAACAATAATATATATATATTTATATATAGGAAGAAGGAAACAAGATTATATATATATATATATATATATATATATACCGGGTGGTCAGAATTTAAACATCCCTACTCTGACCTCTCTATACATCGAACTACTCAGTGTAAAGGCTCCAAAATTGTTGAACCTACTATTCAAGAGATGGGGAAAGGGATTACGCGAAAAAAATAGTTCCAGAAGCACCGATAGGTGGCGCTGTACAACAGAAAATATGCTGAAAAGACACAACATAATCACAAAAAAACAAACACTTGCGATATGGAATTTTCCCTTTTTAACTTCTTTTGCTGATATGAAAAAAAAAGAAGGTAAAAGAGTGAAGACACTTACACTGCCATTTTAACTGCAATTTCGCACTGTAAGCACAAAAATTTGCATAAACCCTTGGTTTGCAGCTACTATGTTCGGGGCATAAAAGTGATAAAACTGGGAAATTTTCATTCTTATCAGTGATAACTGTCAGACTGCCAGTACGCGCTTTGCTTGTGAAGCTGTTTTATGAAAACAAAAGACATGCTGCAGCTGCACTTCGAGAGTTTCGTCGACTTAAGAATTTGCGCAAAGGACCATTACTTCCACAAGCTCTCAGGAGAATAATTGCTCGATTCGAGAAAACTGGGCATCTTGGAGTTCAGCCGGGTCGAGAACGCAAATTGACTCGTTCAGATGTCGTTGACGATGTTGCCACCGCTATTGCTGAACAATCAATGGCTAACATTATACGCAGCATTCCCTGCATTTATAAGGTCCTTGTGATATGAATATTTGGTACGTTCGAATAAAATGTATTACAAATGTGTGTTTTGTGTCTTTTCAGCATATTTTCTGTTGTACAGCGCCACCTATCGGTGCTTCTGGAACTATTTTTTTCGCGTAATCCCTTTCCCCATGTCTTGAATAGAATGTTCAACGATTTTGGAGCCCTTACACTGAGTAGTTCAATCTATAGAGAGTTCAGGGTAGGGGTGTTTTAATTCTGACCACCCGGTATATATATATATATATATATATATATATATATATATAGCATATCCAAATAATTTATACACCCGTGCAGAATGTAACGTGTTAATCGAAGGCGTATTACACATTCGACCAGCGATTTAGGATTCTGCAATAAAGCGTGTGCTAGTGCAGCGGACGACGATGTCTTTCGAAACATTTAAGGGATTAATTCAATAAACCCCTACTTTAAATCCAGCGAAACTCCTGCTACAGTTTTGAGTTTACACAATAAAACGTTTGGACTAAATTCATTTTTAACACTTTCCAACATAATTAAAAAGTGTTTATGCCTTTGTTTATTCTGTATGTCCGTTCGCACGATAACTGCTGTAAAAATGACTTCTGATGAAATGAGATTTTAGTATGCTGTTGAAACGGTCTGTGGCGACATATGGGAATGTATATGAATAATACCACCCGATTAGTTTTAGATGGAACCCGATGTTGAAAAAGTTAAATACATTGAACCCTATGGTCCCTAATTTTTCAACCATTTATTTAAGTGAAGTTAAAATTCACAAATTGCTTCGAAAATGTTAGGAAATATTCAAATTATCCTATAAAATATATTAAAAAAAATATGATGTGGGCAGCACATGACTTTCCTTATACAATACAATGAATTTACTACTTTTACAGTTAAAAAAATGTTATTCTTATAGTATATACTTATATTTTTTCCAATATATTGAATTTTCTTCAATTAGTCGTCATTTTCATTGATTTAGCGTCATTTATATCAATTTGGCGAGATTTTTGTTAATTTGGCAACAATTAAAAATGTCGTCGAATTGGCGACATTCCGCCAAATTCGTCGCCAAAATCTCGCCGAGCGTTATGATGGAGAAGTTATTCTTACAGCAGATAAAGTACAATTTGAGTTCAAATACAAAAAATATTAATCAAAACTCATCTTTTTTCATGAATGGAACGAGGTAGATCCACCCACTTTAACGCATGATGTCACCCACTTTAACGCATGGTATTACATATGAAAAGTGAACATGTTTCTCAATGGGAAATATTTTTTTTTATTTTATATAACTTTCTGATAATTTTTTGAAAAATGTGCAATATCTCGAGAACGGTTCATGTTAGCGTTCTAAAATTGATGTCAATCATTTTGTAATAAAAAATTACATAAGAAATGTTTATTTTCGTAACTCTAGTAGCGGTTTTGATTTTTTGACGATTTTTTCAAAATTTCACTCGAAAATTTAGGGGGTTCTGAACATTCGATTGCATATAAAAACAATAGACTTCCAGTGTTTATGGATTGTGATTTTTGTATCAAATTTCGTTCGAGTCGGTCCATTCGTTCGTCAGTTATCGTCTCCACAGGCTCACTGACACACACACACACACACACACACATACTTTCACACACACACATACTTTCACACACACACACACTTTCACACACACACACACACACACTTTCACACACACACACACACACACACACACACACTTTCACACACACACACAGACATCACTTCAAAAATGTTTGATTCGTGATCAGGGATGCATGAAACATGCTCTCCCGTCCAAAACTTGAATTCGAATTTTCGACCCCGTCACAATACTTTCCTTATACTTTATGTATATAAGGAAAGTAAAAATTCAGCAAAATATGTTGCGCATTTTTTTTTAAAATAAAAATTAAAATAATAATTACACCCATATAATATGAAGAGATCACATGATCCCCTTCAAAATAAAATATGGCAACCATCTTTGCTTCCCAGTGTAAAAATCGTGATTTTTAAAGTGTTTTACATTTACATTTCGCGTTGTATCCGTCTTAAAACCCCTTTATTTTTGAGTATTTTCTATGCATCTATATTTTGTGTCAACACAATTACGATATTTTTACTTTCTTTATGTACATAATGTATAAGGAAAGTATTGTGACGGGGTCGAAAATTCGAATTCGAGTTTTCGACGGGAGAGCACGTTTCAAGCATCCCTGATCACGAATCAAACACTTTTGGAGTGATGTCTGTGTGTGTGTGTGTCAGTGAGACTGTGGAGACGATAACTGACGAACGAATGCACCGATTCGAACGAAATTTGGTACAAAAATTACAATCCGTAAACACTGGAAGCCTATTGTTTTTAAACGTAATCGAATGTTCAGAATCCCCCTAAATTTTAGAGTGAAATTTTTAAAATATCGTCAAAAAATCAAAACTGCTAATAAAGTTACGTAAATAGAGATTTCTTATGTAATTTTTCCTTAGAAAACGATTAACATAAACTTTAAAACGCTAGCTTGAACCGTTCTCGAGATATTGCCCATTTTTCAAAAAAGTTATCAAAAAGTCATATAAAATAAAAATTATATATTTCCTATTGAGAAACATGTTCACTTTTTATATGTAATACCATGCGATAAATTGGGTGGCATCATTCTCGTGGATCTAGCTCGGTCCATTCATGAGAAAATATATTCGAGTAATACTTTTGCATTTGAACGCCAATAGTCATTTATCTGCTATAAGAATAACTTATTTCTCCGTCATTAAAGCTTGGCGAGATTTTGGCAACGAATTTGGCGGAATGTCGCCAACTTGGCTACTTTTTGAAATGTTGTCAAATTAACGAAAATCTCGCCAAATGGATTAAAATGACGCTAAATCAATGAAAATGGCGACAAATTCTCGAAAATTCAATATCTTGAAAAGAATATAAGTATCTACTATAAAAAAATCTAGTTTTTTTACTGTAAAAGTAGTAAATTCATTAATATATAATAATATAGCATTATATAAGGAAAGTCATGTGTTGCCCACATCAGTTTTTTTAGTTTAAATGATCAGCAAATTTTGATTATTTCTACATCGAAGCAACTAATTTTAAACAAAACAAGCTGTTGTATGTCGAGTTGTATAAGAATTGCTAAATTTTTTCAAGCCAAATTATTTAGTTCTGGATATGAACGAAGTAAGTGGTATGAATAAAATATTCATTGATTTTACATTGAGAAGAAGACAAAATTTTAGTATTGCCTTTTTTGATGAAGTTTTAATTTTCCAAGTACAATAAATTATTGTAGTATTATGATAATTAAAAAAATACCATCACTGAATGTATCCCATTTTTGAGATTTTTAAATAAAATTGCATTTCATTTGGAAAGTGTTTCATAATCAAATATTTGTGCATGATTGATCTTTCTTGTTCAAAATTACTTTATTAATGATAAATTATCAACGTTTTTTCATGTTCATGCCTCTTCAGACTACCTATGGCTAATTTGAGATAGTACTGCCGTATTAAAATGCAGTTTCTGAAGTATATAATTTCAAGCAATGATGCCTTTTATACATTTTTCAGGATATGGGCTTAGATTCAAGATATAAAAACAGTCATATTTGTTATTCTGTAAGATGGTTGATTTCGCTCACTCTTCAGTAATTCCAGAAGTATACTAAGAAATAGAACTATAATTTAATTAGCTTAAAATATTCATCTTTGCAGATTTTGCTTGATTAATTTTTGTTTTAAAGAATCATATGTAAGATACCATGTTATTAAATAGTTTGTATTAATTTTTAATGTATAATTAGCTCATTAGTTCAATTTTAATTAGCAATATTTGAAGTTATAAGGTGTAACACTATAAGTGTGTAGACTACAACATAAATCATACGTAAATTTATTCATTAGAAACGAATAATAATTCATCAATATCTACTAAACATGACTGATGGCAAACTTATAGAAACACATGGAATATAGTTGACCATGGTCTATTGTATCCCAGGTATTGTTGTCAATTGTATCCCATGTGATTTAACAACAAATACACATAAGACACACCAATTAAGAATTCAATCAATGTACTCAGATATGATATAAAACGAAAAACACCTTACATTTACATCGTATTGAGGCGATTCTTTCAAGTTTCTATTCATAAATGACGAAAAGAAAATTGGTACATATGAAGGTTTCCATTTTCACCAGCTATAAACGGCCTACAACTGCAAAATGGCTTAATGACGTGAGAACATAATTTTTGGATAAAGTACATCAATGCTGTGCTGGCATATATGTGTTAAAATATTAAGCACTGGCAAATAAAATAAAGACAATTAATGGGAGAGGAGGTCTGTTATGCCCTGGTCTGCCCTATACATGATCACGCCAACATTTCTCCACTCTCATTTTTAATATTTTTTATTTTTAGGGAGACACCAGTATAGTATTTATTTGCATTTTTTTTTGCAAATAACATGTCTTGAATTGCAATAATTTATTTGCAATATGAAAGATGGATATACATTTTTAACTAACACTTTTATATCAACACTTTTAGCATCAAAGAAAGGCAATATTAAAAATTGTCTGCTTCTTTATGTAAAATCAATGAATATTTTATTCATATCACTTATTTCATTCATATCCAGAGCTAAATAATTTGACTTGAAAAAATTCAGCAATTCTTATACAACTCATCTTAACAACCGCTTGTTTTGTCTAAAATTAGGCTTCGTTGTAGAAATAATCAAAATTTGCTGATCATTTAAACTAAAAAATATTGTAATTGCGTTGGCACAAAAAATATGCACAAAAAATACGCAAAAATAAAGCGGTTTTAGGACGGATGCAACACTAAAAATAAATTTAAAAGAACTTCCAAAATCACGATTTTTATTGCAAATAGCATTGATTGCATTGTAATAATTTATTTGCAATATGAAAGATGGATATACATTTTTAAGCAGATGATTTCACTCCACATAACTATTTTGGCATATACTAAAATACTCATGAAAAATATGGAAATTCAAATAACTTTTCTCTTTGAAACTTATACTGGTACAAATTCCGCAATTTTAACTCAAAATTTCATTTTATTTTATTCATGGATTAACAGTCAATAGGTAATTTTTTTTGACAGCTCTCAGTTAAACCTAAAATGGAATAGCTTTATTATGTTTCATAAGTATGATATTACGAAAAATTAAAATTGAAACATATTTGCGTATTGTCACTAGGTACCGATAAAATTAAAAAAAAAAATTATATAAAATATTTTTTGTTACATGGCGGTATTATTCAGTGAAAGTTCATTTTCAATCTAGGAAGCTGCGCCAAATAAGATGGCAATTAATTAAATTAGGTAGAACAAGTAAGCGCGTAGTATCAAATACAGTAAACATAGGTTGAGTATAAGGAACCGTGCTGCCCGGCATGAAATTATCTTGTATAGGGTTGCTTAGGATTTTACAAAGTTAATTTAAAGCAACATCCCCTAACCTGGTGTACGCGGAAATATTTTAGCAATGGCAAACCTCAGTAAATTGATGGCTTTTGAATGCTGATTATTTTCCTTGATAAATTTAAATTATATTTAAATTAACTAACCTTTAATTAGATTAATAATTAAATAAATAATTAATTTAATATATTTATAACTTTACTTATGTGAAACCAAATCCATATTTGAAACATAAAACCGAATACAAATGATTCAGTCATTTTGGATTCAAGTAACTATTTTGAATTCAAGTAACTTAATTCGCAAAATTTTAGTAAATCTGGAGAAAGAAGTGTTGAAAACCCAGACCGTCCGACTCATCCAATGGACTTGAGCAACTATTTGTACTACTTAAAATAAGTGTATGCTTGTTCAACGCTTTTTAAGGCGATATATAGACGCCGTCGAAGAGTGTTTAATGCGTTCTAAAAACTAACAGAGTATTATTTTTAATATTTTGGGACCATTTGTAAAAATGGACTTTTTTATTCAGACTCTTAGATTGTTCTTTGTACACTACATATTTTAATAAAGTTGTTTAAAGTTTTATATTATTTTTATGTGTTCTAAAAAATTTCAGAGTAAAGTTTAAATTACAATACATATTTTTTCCCATAGCTTCTAAAATAATTACGTTATTATTAAAACATGTAGCGTAATTTTTTATTTACAAAACATCAGATTTATAAAACATTGCCACTTTTATTAAATTGAAGAACTTAAGTAGGGACTTTATATGAAAGGCATTGGGTCAGTGGGTGCAGTTGAAATATATGGATAGTTAGAAAGGAATGGTGAAATAAGGTGTACAATGCAGAAAAAAAAATCCTGCGATAGCTCTAGTCCGATTTGTCCCAAACGGATTTGAGTGAATAACATTTTGTGAAACAAAATTAATCTTTTGTAATGCCGAAAGAAAAAAATTACTCTATCCAAAATTTACACTTATTGAGCTTTCAAAGAGCTACAAATTCTAGCTTATTGTTTACAGTTTTTAAGATATTAGCACTTTTAGTTTTTGAGAGATTAGCATTACAAACATCTTCAACTTGACAAATCGCCCCCACTGGGTCCCGGTCTAAATTGGGTGGCACTTCCCGGCCGTGCAAACGGTTACCTTACACCTTTCTGGCAGGTCGGACGGTCTGGGTCCCAACAACAACAACAACTTGACAAATCGATTACTCCGAAATTGTAAGAGAAATTGTAAAAGCTACAAATTATTGCGTATCGTTCAAAGCTAGTTCTTATATTTTTTTAGATATAAGCATTACAAACTTGAAAAATGAAAAATTTACAACTTATTCAACTTAAGAAGATCACCCAAAAACTATGACTGTTTCTTTTAATAAAAAATATAGATTTCAATACTAAATTTCCCAGTACACATTTATGTTGTTTACCAGTTATATCTATCTTTTATAGTTAACTATATATTTCAAGTGGAAATTAGAAATTAGCAAAACACACTTCCTCGGAAAGCTATTTTTTAAAAAAAATTTTGAACAAAAAATTCAAAATATTAAAATATTGAAATTATTTTATATATCCATAATCTGGACCATATTTTTGACAAAACTAGGAATATGATTTGTATTTTCTTCTATTAGGTTCCGGGTTTAAGCGTCGAAAGTGTTTATATTTTTCACAATGCTCCGTTTTTTTCTCCAGAAAACACCCCCCAATTATAGATGTTATTCACATACAATATTTATAGTCCCGGGGTGTACAGTTGAAAGATCTTGACAGTCAGATGGTACTCAGATAAAAAAATGTTGGGAACCGCTGATTCAGAACAATTGGTCACTATTTCGTTCTTTTGTAACCAATATATATTATAAGTCTGAATTCTACAGGACTGGCGTTGCATCGCTGGCCGCTTCCTGATTTTGAAATAAATTTGTAAAATCACTACGCTATTACATAAAGCATTTTAAACAAACTTAATTGTTTGAATATTCCACAAATTCTGAATAAGTTCTAGCATAAATTAACAACGTTTAAGCGCGACTTTTAACATGGGCGTGTTGGCATGTTTGAATTGTAATTCATTTTTCTAAAATATTCGTAAAATTCATTCAAACTTTGACATTTTACTTCTAATTTGACATCTAATATTTATTTAAAACATGTTTCAATATTTAAAAGCTTATGATAAACACTGGAAGCTTATTTTTTGAAGACTTGGCTCATGGGAAGGCATTCAAATGTTTAGCATATTTCAGAAAAAACTGAAAATGATTTATAGAAAATATCTATGTTAAAATCTGTTGAAAAATTAGTCGTTTAAAACGTTGGGCGGACCAAATGGTGGTAGAGCGAAGAATATAGTGAATTGTATATACATTGTGCATAACTAAACATAATTATTCTTGTAATTCATAATTGCTACTGATACAATTTTTTGAGTTGATCAACACCGCGTAACTGGTAGATCATGAATAGAATCAACTTCAACAGACATTATTATTTACAGATTGCGAACAAAACATAAGCTAATTATAAATTCACAATATGCTAATATTTAAGATTAAATATTTTATTAAAATGCAGCGATTTTCGAAGTATGTAGTTTTCTTAACTGCTGACTAAAATCAGGATACACGCATTTTCAATGCATCGTGCATTTCCACTTATTGATCTGCAATTTGTATGTGAACATAAAATTATAAGAGCATATCTTGCATCGAATCTGACTCTTGGACACAATCCAAGTATGTAGAATATTTACTACTTTTTTGTGTTTATTGCAGCTATAGAATTTCATGTATCAAGTTGTTGCGTTGCTCTAATAAAAGGGAATTCTTGAGAAGCAACATAAATTAAATCAGTACAAAACTATTTGCACATCCGGGAACTTGTTTTGTTTGTAATTTAAAGATTGGATTTTGTATAATAGTTCTTGAGTAGAATTTTAAAATTATAGCAATAAAGTGTGTTGGCTGATCTGCTTGTGCTTTTTACTAAAATTGAGAAATAAAGTACAGATGTATATGAAACAGAATAATAATATATTAAAATCCACTCTTCTAGAATCGGTAGATTCCTGTCGGACGAAGAAATCCAATTCAACTTTTCGCATGAAATTGAAAAATCAGGAAGAAATCTTTCTTGGGACATTGTTCGCAGTTCTGGATTTAGATCATGTTGAATTATTTTGACTCTTCTCTGTTCGTTTTATGAAATCGACAGCTGCATTTGAAAAGGATAGCCTGGATGTGCAGTGCATGCGCATGTTTGTGTGAGTGTGTATATCTGACAGTCGTGGACATTAGTTTTGCCAGAAAAATGGGGTAGGAGGTGTTGTTAACCAAATATCTTGCTTTCAATTTCTCCAAATAACATTTTTTTATATGTAAATGTCCGATGGGTTCCTTTTCGTAGAAGTTAACGCCCCCCCCCCCTTGAAGCCACTGATCGTAGAGACTGTAACTCAATTACGAAAGAACGTACCGTCTTGAAATATTATGTGTTGATAAATTATGCTGATACTAACATCACATCGAAAGTTTGGTAATTCTTATGATTAGAACCCGTATTATTTGAAATTAAAATTCTTTATATCAACCTATGCGAAAAGCAATGTTAATTCCCTTAACACCGGTATGTGTCTGTTCAAATTACACAGTAAATTGATAGTTTGATGTCCGATATGAATGCAAGTGTTTAAAAATGTATATACACTACATGGCACAGAAAATGCACCATCGAGAAAGAGCGGAAGAGTGTGATGATAAAGGACACACAGACACAGATGTTATATATAAATAAGTGTTAATTCCAGAAGGATAATGCATTACAGTAATGCCATATACCAGTCGGCAGTAGGAAAACCTCTTGCGGCGATACAAGCAGCAACCCTTCGAGGAACAGGTGCAATGAGCATGCGAATAGATTCCTGAGGGGTGGGTAACTATATGCCTTCAACCATCCTCCACAGCTCTTACTCTGAGGCGCGGGCAGGGCGGTCAAACGACAGCCAATCACGCCAAATACATATTCGATGGTGAGAGATCTGGAGGCCAAGGAAGCATTTGGATACCTTGCAAGGCTTGTTTGCTGATGGTTGCATGTGCGGTCGCATGTTGTCCTGCTAGGAAAAAGCATAATTCAACCTATGAAAGGAGGGTAGCGCAACCGGCCGCATCACCTCATTCGGATATCATAGTGCCGTAATTGTACCCCGAGCCAGATATAACAGACTATAGAAGGCAATGGCTTCCCAAACGATGTTGTCGAGCAGTATGACGTTCAACAGTCGAAGCAGGATTGTATCTGTTTTCACGTCTCTTGCAGTCTCTCCCACGGCGACTGCCATTCAACAAGCAGAACTGAGACTCGTCGCTGAACACAACCCTGTCCCATTCAGTCGTCCCAGAGGCTCGGATCCAACACCATTGCAATCTCTCGCGTCGCTGTCTTCTCGTCAATGGCAGTTTTCGTAAAGGAAGGATTAAGTACTTTCGGCCAATCGTCGAGAAACTTTTTCTCGCTGATATTGGAACATCCAATGCACACTGACAACTCTGAAGAATATTGACTGTTTTCGTTTATGGAACCGCCACTGCATGCCTTCGAATGCTTCTATCAACACGTGCTGACGTACGTCTGGATGGACCTATACCACTACAGGATTCACATGTTTTCATCAATCCATCTTCTCCATATTCTTTGCAAAACGGACGCATCTACCCGTGTTTCTGCGGCGATCCGCCGGTTCAACCACCCAATCGTACGTAGCCCTTTCGGACGATCGTCCAAATGCTGAAACGGATTTCGACGTCATCGGTCAGGCATCTCTTGAACGACACATATCTTCTAAAATGAAAAACAGCTCAGAAAACGGATTTCTGTAGGCAATAGACAGTAACAACTGTTGGCTTAACTGTCGTTTCCATATCTTCTATCCTGCGCTCTAATCACGTGACCTACTAGTCTTTCAGATCATTTGCACACATCGACTAGCTGCGTTTGTCTCGAAATGTGCATAATTATACGGCCAAAGCGTCACGTTGTTACATTTCCTATGTCGGGTAGTGTATTAACACACATCAGCCAAATATATGCAATTGGGCCATTCCATGAAAATAGGGAAGTTGCTATAGAATTTTCGAATTCATTATATCCTTTTGAAAACCACTCAGCATTTCTACTAATACTTAAAAATTTATATTTTTGCAAGAAAATTATTTTTTTAGTTTATAAAAAATGGAAACACATGCTGTCCAAAATGGCTGTTCTATTGAAGCCACACGTGTTGATACTGGCTTAACTTCACATATCACTGAATGAGTAGTAAATAAATCTTAAAATCATCCAATAATTTTTTAGGTAAGTGTACAATATTTGATATTTACTGTCTGATAAAAATTTATATGCATTTTGAGAAAAGTTTTATGTAAAAAATGTTTAAATAATGTCATTTTAAGTGCCCCATACGTGACAGAAAAAGCGCAAATTTCTATTTATGTCAGAAACCATAAATACATTTTCAATTAAACAATATATTTTAAATAAGATATGCCTATTATGTGATTGGTTGATATTTTTTTGTTTATTTTTATCAGCATGACAGACCAGGAGATAATTTGAAATTTAGTAACTAACTTTTACAAATGCGTGACATGTCCGTAGTAAAAAAAAAAACTAGTCAAATTTGAAACTAGTCAATTAGTCAATCCACAATTTTTGTACTATCGTGATAAACCTGCAGGTAACTTAAAACTAACATGCAACCATGCAACTACACTTTTGTAAATAATGTTTACGTAAATTTTTAATAGAAAAAATGCAATCTGCAGTTCATATATAAATATATTTTATGTATTCTGATTGAATTATGAAGTGGACAGAATTAATTTGTAATATACATATATGATACAGTCGAGTGGGGGCCTCAATCTAGAGATATTTTTAATGTAATTTTCATTTCACGTTTCGACATTGTGGAATTTAAAAATACCATTTCAATATACCAATTTAAGAAATGTAAAATTTATATTAAATTACAATAGCTTTCGAAATATTTAGTTTCCTTAACTCCTGACTAAAATCAATAGATTACATGTATTTCAATTCACCGTGTGATCCCCAGTTGGTATGCGTAAACAAAGTTAGAAGAGCATCTCTTGTAATGAAACGGACTTTTGAATCTACCCCAAATAAGCAGAAAAGTTATTTCTATGTATTTATTGCATCTATAGAATTTAATATGTCAGACTGTTGCATGGCCATAATAAAAGGGAATTCCTGAGAAACAACTGAAATTAATTTAGAACAAACTTCCTACATACCCAGAAAGTTATTTTCGCTTTAAATTTAAAGTTTAAATTTCATATGAGTGCACAAAGGGTCTTGAATAAAGTCTTGATAGTATAGCAATAAATAATCTTATCTGCTTTTGTTATTGCTTCTATGTTATTACTATAATGACCCAGCAATCTGTTTCTTTGTCTACCGATATGTCTATCTATAAGTCACTTTAGAACGCTTTGTGATCTTTGTGGAAAACTTTGCTAAATTAACTAAAATGACGTCAAATTGATAAAATTTAAATCAAAACATAAATGGGATTATATAATAATTAGCTCTCATTAGGTTCTGTCTGTCTGTCCATCTATCCCACTTGTCAAAAAATGTGGTGTCCTGAGCAACAAGCTTGTTAACTTTTTTTTAAAATGTCGCAAAAAATGTTGAGAAAACATCACCAAATAGACGAAAATGTTGCGACATTGCTGGAAAGACAATAAATCAGCAAATCCACACTCTTACTTAAATTTAATTCATCTGATTATCCCTGTTGCTTTCCGGATTATTTTATTACTTTCCTAATATACATAATGTATAAGGAAAGTATTGTGACGGGGTCGAAAATTCGAATTCGAGTTTTCGACGGGAGAGCGCGTTTCAAGCATCCCTGATCACGAATCAAACATTTTTGAAGTGATGTGTGTGTGTGTGTGTGAAAGTATGCGTGTGTGTGTGTGAAAGTATGCGTGTGTGTGTGTCAGTGGGTCTGTAGAGACGATAACTGACGAACGAATGGACCGATTTGAACCAAATTTGGTACAAAAATCACAATCCGTAAACACTGGAAGTCTATTGTTTTTATACGCAATCGAATGTTCGGAACCCCCCTAAATTTTCGAATGGAATTTTGAAAAAATCGTCAAAAAATTAAAACCACTAATAAAGTTACGCAAATAGACATTTCTTATGTAATTTTTCATTAGAAAACGATTGCCATGAATTTTAGAACGCTAACACGAGCCGTTTTTGAGATATTGTACATTTTTCAAAAAAAAATATCAAAAAGTCATATAAAATAAAAAAAAATTTCCTATTGATAAACATGTTCACTTTTCATATGTAATACTATGCGATAAAGTGGGTGACATCATTCTCGTGGATCTAGCTCGTTCCATTCATGAAAAAAGATAATCTGAGTAACACTTTTGTATTTGGACGCCAATAGTCATTTATCGGCTGTAAGAGTAGCTTATTTCTTAGTGCATAACGCTTGGCGAGATTTTGGCGACGAATTTGGCGGAATGTCGCCAACTTGGCGACTTTTTGAAATGTTGCTAAATTAACGAAAATCTCGCCAAATGGATAAAAATGACGCTAAATCAATGAAAATGACGACTAATTGTCGAAAATTCAATGTCTTGGAAAGAATATTCGTATCTACTATAAGAAAAACCTATTTTTTTACTGTAAAAGTAGTAAATTCATTACATTATATAAGGAAAGTCATGTGTTGCCCACATCAGATTTTTTTTATTTTATTTATTCAAAGTACATGCACGAAAGAGTTTCACAACTCGTGAGCATTTATATGCACGATTTATATGATTTTTTAAACATATGTTTTAAATCTATGATGTTTTATTAGAAATTAAAATTTTGGGGGACCCATGTACCCCACAGGGCTCCTGCGTTGCGTCCTTGATAGGCATATAAAAATATAGAGTACAGAAGAGAACGGCAAATAAATAATTTTAAAGAAAATATTCAGAAAATGGGGGAGAGCATCTTTAAATGCTTAGATACATAAACAATGATCTGACACTCATGATATCAAATATTAAAAAC
This sequence comes from Amaurobius ferox, assembly GCA_951213105.1. Classification (NCBI taxonomy): domain Eukaryota; kingdom Metazoa; phylum Arthropoda; class Arachnida; order Araneae; family Amaurobiidae; genus Amaurobius; species Amaurobius ferox. Next base: position 73,334,992 of record OX578137.1, on the reverse strand, counting down.
CTGGCAAAACTAAAATTGGTACAGCTCTAAGTGCCGGCAATGTAATAAAACTTAAACAACTTCATTAAAAGCTAAAACTGATGACAAATTTACAAGACAAGCAACAGCCTCCTTCCTCTGGGCACACCAGTACCGCAAACTTCATTCATGTAAGCTAGGTCAGCAATTAATGTTAGAGCAGGAAATGCCACTGAAACAGGGAATAGGGGTGCCGACTGTGAAAAGAAGGAAAAACTAAGGAGGAAGGAACATTAGACAGGACACTATGAATGAATAGCAAAATACCGACGAGGAAAGCGAACGACCAATAAGGGATTGGAATAACTTGTACAATGAGTGTAACTACACACATCTGATAGTGAATTAGAAATCTGGCAGGATGTACGCAAATGCAGGTCATAGGTATATGTATGAAAATTTTGTTGGTTATGAGAGATACACATGATCGCAGCACGCAATAAGAAGTTGTCGCTGTGTGTTCGGAGAGAAGTGGAGCAAAATGTGAAAAACGACAGATCTGCCTCCGTTAGAAAAATGTCTTATTATAGGGGCCCGTTTGGCAGGAGCCACGATTGCCAGAACAGGACAACTCATTGGATTATGGAAATGTGAGATATCCAATGTGTATGACAGTTGGAAACAGTCCTCCCGATGTTGTCTAAAAGTTGGAAGCACAGATCGAAAACCATCAATCAAGCCTGTAATCGGCGGCGTCTCAGACAGCTTGTAAGGCAGAAAAAGGGATTTACTGTCCGGCAACCGACGGAAGACTTTAATTAAAGTCCATATCAACCATTCTAGACCCGAACAATTTGCATGCACTCAGAGTAAAAGTTATGTAAAATGAACAGCAAAATACTGGCAGTCGGGTTGCCAGTAGTTATCACAAGGCAAATCACAACATTCTTGTATCACAACATTCTTGGTCATATGGGACTTTAAATAAAACCGTGGACCACTCATAAAAGTATTGTATTTGGGTATTAACAGAATTTTAAACAATAATAGAAATTAGAACTTAGAAGTGGCATATATAAAAATAATTACATCCAATTCATAATTTTTCTTTAACAATCCGTCATTCTTATAAATGCAATTTCTATGTTATCGCTTCTATTGTACCTTAAAGTTATGTTAATGTCCAAATACAGTTCTTTTATGTTCCCCACGTAGTTTTATTACTTTCCTTATATACATAATGTATAAGGAAAGTATTGTGACGGGGTCGAAAATTCGAATTCGAGTTTTCGACGGGAGAGCACGTTTCAAGCATCCCTAATCACGAATCAAACATTTTTGAAGTGATGTCTGTGTGTGTGTGTATGTGTCAGTGAGACTGTGGAGACGATAACTGACGAACAAATGGACCGATTCGAACCAAATTTGGTACAAAAATCACAATCCGTAAACACTGGAATCCTATTGTTTTTATACGCAATCGAATGTTCAGAACCCCCCTAAATTTTCGAATGAAATTTTGAAAATATCGTCAAAAAATCAAAACCACTAATAAAGTTACGCAAATAGGCATTTCTTATGTAATTTTTCATTAGAAAACGATTGACATAAATTTTAGAACGCTAACATGTACCTTTCTCGAGATATTGTACATTTTTAAAAAAAATTATCAAAAAGTCATATAAAATAAAAAAAAATATTTCCTATTGAGATACATTTTCACTTTTCATATGTAATACCATGCGATAAATTGAGTGACATCATTCTCGTAGATCTAGCTCGTCCCATTCATGAAAAAAGATACTTTGAATAATACTTTTGTATTTGAACGCCAATAGTCATTTATCTGCTGTAAGAATAACTTATTTCTTAGTGCAAGATTTTGGCGAGATTAGCAAGATTTTGGCGACGAATTTGGCGGAATGTCGCCAACTTGGCGACTTTTTTGAAATGTTGCCAAATTAACGAAAATCTCGCCAAATGGATAAAAATGACGCTAAATCAATGAAAATGACGACTAATTGTCGAACATTCAATATCTTGAAAAGAATATTAGTATCTACTATAAGAAAAACCTATTTTTTACTCTAAAAGTAGTAAATTCATTACATTATATAAGGAAAGTCATGTGTTGCCCACATCAGATTTTTTTTAGTTGCATATGACCCAGCATATTATGAACTACTTTTTTTATGTTTTAGTGCATATTTACTAAAACAGAGATCCTTAAAAATATTTTTATAATATTTTATTTTATACTTTCAAGTTTTTGCAATTTTGTAATCCATTTTTCATCAGGTATCCAATCAAAACTTTTTAAAATATTTTATTGCCCTACAAAAATAAAAACACATTTCAGCTTATTAAAAATCAAAATTTATAAAAAAATAATACTCTTAATTTTACTTAACATTTAGCACAACTAAAAAAATTAAACTGTATGAATAAAATATTTTGCTTTAAATGATTGAGGGAGCCAAAAGTTTTAAGCAACGTTAGTGCTTCAGAAAAAAACCTCTTCATTATATTCTTTATTTTATCAATCAATCCAAATAAAAAAAGTGCTATATACTAACACATTTGGAGACTCATTAAAATTAATAGATATAGAAATAATAATATTCATTTCACAACATAAATAATCTAAAAGTATTTTATTTCGAATTCAATCTGCTTCGACACATTAGGCAAATCAACCTGGATAGATAGAAAATTAAAAATAGTTCTATCTCATACAAGCTAATCAACTCGTTTATGTCAAGCTAATCAACTGGTTTATGTCAAGCTAATCAACTGGTTTAAGATTAGTGAAATCAAAAGTTCTGAGTATACAAATGAGTGAATATAATAATAATGATAAGAATCCTAACGATAAGATCATTTATTTCTAAAGATATTTATTGTGATTACATATGCGTACTATACTATTAAATAAAACTATAAATAAAATACGTTTAAGATCGAAATAATTCACATACCTTTTGTGTTTGCAAGAAACTCAGCAAATCGGTTATCTTTGGAAAATTAAAATCAAAAAATCAGAAGTACGTAGCTCAAGAATTTCATACACAATTAAGAATACTTCAACCATGTAAAATAAGTCACAAAAATGTTCTTTTAACAGCTTAAAATTAAAATAAAGATGGACCACGTGGATATACAATAATCACATTTGCGAAAGAAATATGTCCCTCGTTAGTTCTCAATCATGTTCTCCGAGTGTAGATCTGCTTAATGCGCATGCGCGAAGCGAGCGTAAGTGGACGATTCACCCTCAGGCGGAAGATTTCCCCCCTCTCTTATAAATAACACGGTTTTAAATTGTAAAAACCGGTTACAGTATTTTATCGTTAAGAAATGCAGTATTTTACTGCCAATTTTACGTCTATTTTTCTGAAATTGCAGCGAATCGGTGTAGCCAGTCGCATGCCTATGTGGAAACCTCTCATTTCAGTGAACAACCTAAAAATACTTTTACAGTGGTGTCAGGAACGGCGTCACTGGACACCCGCTGATTCGAAGAAAGTTATGTAGTCGTACGAATCACGCACGCTACACCCTGTTTTCACCGAAGGTAGGCGGAGAGTGTGGAGGGAGCCAAGGCTATCTGAAACAAGGCTCGGTCATCTAAGAATCATGGGATACGTGACGTCAGCCGCGGAGGGAACTGCAATCACACCGAATGTACGAAAGTGTATTGAAGTTACAAAAGTGATCAAAAATTCATATTTTTAAATAAAAAAAATAATTTAAATACGTGCTCACTTGGATTAAAATGACTACTGGAAGCAGGACTTCATAAATGGTGAGTTATTTTTTATTTTGTCTTATTTTATGCATGCAATTTTAACATTTTTGTAACACATAGCACGTGTCATAGTTTCTCCCATCAGTATCAGCAGTTTCTCCCATTATAGTGAATAATATGTAATTATTTTTTCCTAATTTATAGTTATAAAATATTATTTGAATTTCTAAGGTTTATAAGTTTCGCTTTTTGATATATTTTAAATATTATATAAATATTAATATAGTTGTTTATTATATTAATATAACATAAATGTTTACAGAAGAGAGTGAAAACATATTTGTTCTCAATGTAGATCATTTTTTATTTTAGAATCACAGTTTGAAGTTTATTCTAATTTACTTGTTAGTTTAGAGATATATTTTTTCATATTAGTCTTATTTATCACTGTAGAAATTCATCTGTGTCAGATCCCGTACGCGTTACGCGCGTTAGACACGTTCTCTCCGTTGCTGCGGTTGAGTTGTCAATGTCCGGGCCTCTTATTCTAGGTGGCCTTGAGGGAGCCCAGTGAAGTCGTGAACCCATCTTGCTTTGTTCGTACAGTTCAATGGTTGTAGTGGAAGTATCATGGTGTGGGACATATTCTGCTAGCTCGGTACTGGTCCTCTGGTGTTTCCGGAAAGTCAGACGTGCTGTAATTCGGGCAAAAAGCTGTCCGATAAAATATTGAACCTGGGTTTCTAATGCACTGTCCCGTGTGTGGGCAAACGTAAGTGTATTACTAAACTAAAGAACCAACCAGTTTGGGTAGTGATATAAGACATCCAAACCAGCGGTAAAAATTTTCGAAACAAATACGAAAAGTAAGTAGAACAGAAAATAAAAGAACTAGCTAGTTAAAAGGAAGGAACTAAACAGCTCCTGTCCTGCTTATTTTTCTTATTTGTTTAATTAATTGTTCTTTAACTACTGTTTTCGACGACTTGTGTAGCTTCCAATGCTGGTTAGTTACCTTTTCATTGTAAGTAATTGAAGTTTTGAGCCTTCTCCAACTAATAAAGAAGAAACATAGAATTAATAAAGAACAAACATATCATCGGGAATTTCCTTGTTAAATAAAATTAGTATAAAATGCATAGAAGGCTAGATAAGTGACCTGAAATTTTACATAAACAGTTACATGAATTAACATGAAAGGTTAGAGATATGGCCATAAAAGTTAAGCTTAAACGAAGAGGAAGCATCAAATTAAGAAATATCTTTAAAAATAAAACATTAAACTACAGTTTTGTTTATACAACATGGCTCTCAGAAAATCCGAAGTCAAATTACATTGAACAAACTTGAACCACCACACTTTTCAAGAAAGAATATAAACAATTGTTGTCAAATTGCTGTAAACACGGTACATCCTTCCAAACTGGATTTCGAACGTCGATCCATAAATGCAACATGAAATAAATAGATTATCGACAATTTGACATACGAAATCCAGTTTGGAAGAATGTTAGAGAATGTTACTTAAATTTTTTATCTGGTTCTGCACATAAGATGTCACGAGGATAGAAAACTTGCGCATTTGTTCTCAAGAGGGTCCCAGATTGTTAACTGCAAATATAAACAGCAATTAGCTCTATAACTATTCCGCAAGTTCACTAAAGAAACTACCAGGTGCAGTAAGACAGCACGTAAGTGATCCATGAATTTCACAAAACAGCGGCTGCTGCTCTCAAAATATCTCACCATTTAGTGTAGCTCGTATCACGCCAACTCCTCTCCAACTGAGTGATTTTATGTATTCTCCATATAAACTTCTAGAAGGGATAATATCTCCAAAAATATTCATTAATTTGATCAAGTTTCGAACCTTTGAAATATCGTAAAATTGGAGATAAATAGTCAAATATGACAACTCTGCCACGAGTGTTCAAAATATGGTAAACTTGCATTGGCGTAATATAAACGGCTGTTTGTAAAATTGTATTTGCCTTCAGACTCTAATATATATATATATATATATATATATATATATATATATATATATATATATATACATATATATATATATATGTATATATATATATATGTATATATATATATATATATGTATATATATACAGGGTGTATCTGAATTCATCATCATCATTTGATGGGGAGGTAGGGAGTAGGAAAACAAGACCAATTCACGTAGGAAAGCATAGGCGCAGACGTAATGTAGAAGGGCAAAATGACTCCGATTAAATGATGGAAAGAAAACATAACAAGAAAGTTGTAAGAAAAAAAACATTTATTTGTGCATCGTTTGTACAGACTTACAAGAGGTGCTCGAAATGCTGACCATTTGTATGCCTCACAACGCCGTTGCATGGACAACACGACTTTCTGGAATATGCCAGGCATTTCCCGGATGTTTGCAGCTGCAACCAATATACGTGCTACGAGGTCCATAACACTGGCAACAGGGGTCTCCTATACCATGTTTTTCATCGCACCCCATACAAAGAAGTCGATTGGAGATACATCCGGTGACTGTGGCGGCCAACAAACTGGTCCATCGCGATTAAGCTCCAAATTTTCTGGTCAGGTAATCATGCACATCATTTGCGAAATGTACTGGAGCGCCGTCATGCTGGAACCACACGTCAGACAGTTTTGCGCGTGAATGGGAGTTGTGGACGCAAAGCGCCCTCTATACCGTCATGCGTTCGTTTGCGGCTATGCTTTCCTATGTGAAATAGTCTTCGTATCCTTTTCCCTATCTCCCCACCAAAAATTGATGATGAATTCAGATACACCTTGTATAAACTTTTTTTAAATACAGGTTGATGTCGTTACAACCCAACTTGAACCTTTCTGCTAGGCGCAATGCTACCCATGCACATTGTTTACAATATTAATGCCTATATAGTAAAAAAGGAAACACTTGAAAAAAAGAGGTAATACTGAAAAGTGCCACCAATTGGCCGGGGAGTGGGGGTCACAACTGCACCAGGCCAATTGGTGGTACTTTTCATTATTACCTCCTTTTTTCAAGTGTTTCCTTTATTACTATTTAGATATTATATATATATATATATATATATATATATATAATTGTTCCAAATTTATGTATTCTACTGTTGTTTGGCATACCATCTTATAGGTCTTGCTTGGTGCTTACTAAGTAAATACACTATCTTGACCTGCGGGCGCGGTAGCCCATTGGTTAGCGCGCTGGAGTTGCACTCGGTAGGCCCGGGTTCGATTCCAGCCACTGCCAAAACTGCCGCCGTGTTCACGCGGAGAACGATCACGTTAAACATGTGGGTCCCTAAGTCCTTCCGAGGGGTTGGTGGTAGGGGAAGGAGGGTACGGTCCCTGTGGATGCCTCCCCCACTGGGTTCCGGTCTAAATTGGGTGGCACTTTCCGGCCGTCCAAACGGTTACCTTACACCTTTCTGGTAGGTCGGACGGTCTGGGTCTCAACAACAACAACTATCTTGACCTGATAAGAGGTATCAAAAATCCACGAAACAATTGTCACGTAATTTGCATATGTCTCTTCTCTTTGGGAGGAGGTACTAATTGTGTTATATTATTTGATACCCATAGTTAACAATTATATTTTTATTTCAATATGTGTGTGTGTGTGTATGTGTGTGTGTGTGATAAACCTATGTACGGGGACTTAACATAGACCATTTCGGAATTTCATCCCTTTTGGTGGAAATATAATTGTTCCAAATTTATGTATTCTACTGTTGTTTGGCATGCCATCTTATAGGTCTTGCTTGGTGCTTACTAAGTAAATACACTATCTTGACCTGATAAGAGGTATCAAAAATCCACGAAACAATTGTCACGTAAATTGCATATGCCTCTTTTGTTTGAGAGGAGGTACTAATTGTGTTATATTATATGGTATCCATAGTTAACAATTATATTTTTATTTCAACAAAGAGGTTAACTAATTGTGAAATATGCTGGAATGTAGCCGCTCTTTAACGAATAATTAATTTTTTCTCCCTTATTAGGGAAAAAAGATAAAAAATCATGTGTGAGCACCATAAGATTTTCTCTGCATACTGCAATTAAACAAATTTTTTCACCGCGAAAAAATGATGTTCAAGATTCAAGGCAAAATACTGTTAAATGTTTCATTGTGCATTTAGAAACATGCAAAACTAATTTGAAGTAGAAATGTACTTACATTTCGAGCAAATCTCATTTAGCAATTATCAATATTGATAGCTTTCACAAAAAGCAATCTAGTTCATATACTATTAAAATATTTAATAAGTAATGCATCAAAATGGCTTCAATTTAATTAAATAAGCGTCAATTTTGGAATAATTACGCATCATTTTAGCCTATTGGGCAGAATTAAAAAATGTCGCGTTGTTGGCCGTAGTAGCCAAGTTCGTTAAATTGCGTTACAAACAAGGCTTTTCTTATGTATAAATAAATAAATGATTTTACGCAAGTTATCTTATCTTGTGAATGAAACCAACTAGATCCAAGGAAGTGCTGCGAGCAAATTTGTCGCATTGTATTATATATGAAGCATATTTCAGGAGGGAACATATTTCAAGATATTCAATAATTTTATTAATTACGTCTAATTTTTTCAATAAATGTATTTGAAAACGTGCAATTTTCATGCTAGTCATTAATTTTATAATAAGAAGCTTAGCATGTATGCAATATCACTGAATGTTCTAATATCTTAATGTTTTTTTTGCGAAATTTAATTCGAAAATTTGGGGACGTTTGAAAATCATGTGTTTCGGCATTTATAAATTCCAGAAATCGCACCAAATTTCGTTCGAAACGCTCTATTCGTTAGTGAGGTATCGTGTTCAGACTCTCTCACACACATACATAAAATACACAAACATAAACTCATACACATACACATATAGTCAGGCGCATGCACATAGACGTTATCTGAAAAACATTCGATTTGAATTTAAGGATGCTTGAAACATGCTGTAAAGTCAAAAACTAGAATTCGAATTTTCGACTCCGTCACAATTCATTTCCTAAACATTTACTATGTGTGTAAGGGAAGCAACCAATTTTGAAATCTAATATTCTGTTTCCTTGAAAACGAAAAGTGCCTTCATTTCGTATTCTTATGTAAGCTTTTGATTTACGTTAGTTTCGCAAAAGAGTTTTCTTTTCTGTGAGTTTTGTACGGAGTGTTACGTATATTTTACTGTTTGGGGTAAAATACTTTGACGGGTAAAACTTCTATCAGTACCTAATACGTCTAGGATGTCAAATTGGTTTAAGAAGAAAACTTAGTTTAAAGCCGTATGAAATATGCACATACTTGTTTTTAGGTGAAGATAAAAAATAGTCAAATGTGGTGTAAACAACATGATATATTTTCTTTGAAAAAAGAGATATAAATTGAAACTTACACATTAAGAAATAAAAAATACGAAGAATATACTTCTCGAACTAGTATACTGCGTTAAACAAGAATTCGACGTTAAAAAAATGAATAAAATATTTAAATTCATATTGAGTAAGCGTTATGATTAATCATCAAAATAATGTGACACGTTATTAATATAATATTTCTCATTTCTTGTGAAATTACAAACTGTATAAAGATAATTTTTTGTAGTAATTACGTGCTGCCCATGAAATTTCTAATTTTATTGTCTAAAGTTAAATAGTGGTGACATATGACCAAAAATTTTGTTATAGCTTAATATTATTCTTTAATTTTTAGTGTATTTTAGAAAAGCGGTGTAACTAAATTTTGTGATATTTATTTCAATTAAAACGGGGTTACTTTTATTTTATTGTTTTTCTGCATTATCATTTGTTTAATTAATTAAATTGTTTTCAATAGTCAGTGATTCACATAGAAATGGTCCATTTCTATGTGAATCTTTGGATCTTGACTGTTTTCACTGCATCATCACTCTATATTTATTCTGAATCTTTTTTCAGAACCTTCTACATGTTGACACCTCCTTTTGCCTGAGGTCAATATACGCTCTGCGGCGATCATTGGTTGACCCCAGGGCGCTGCGGCAACAAAACCTCATTGGTTAAAGCTTTAATAATCCCAAGACTTCATCATTCATTACAGTTAGTTTGAAAAGAAAAGTTGTACATTTATTTTTTAAAATACAATTAATAGATAAGCACAGTATTGCCGGGAGTCCAAAGCAAAACTAAAATGACAATCTCAGACATAAAAATAGCATACCTCATTAATACTCAAGTTTAGCCTCCTTTGACTTTAAAAACAGCTTCAACATGATTTAGCATAGAGTTAAGTAGAGTTTGGTAATCTTGTTCTGTAATATGGTCCCATACTCTTGCGATCCAAAGTTCATCCGTAGACTTTAGAACATCTGGGTAATCTGAAATATATCTTTTAAGAAGATGCCATGTGTGTTCAATGGGCTTTATATCTGGAGATTGAGAAGTCCGCTCAAGAATATAAATGTTACAATTTTGAATCCATGAAGAAGCCACCCTTGAGGTATGCTTTGGATCATTATCCTGTTGATACACAACGTTTCCTTTTGTTATTTTATACCAGTTCATTTTGGAAGAAAATAATTGTTAAACTTTTCTATGTATATAGCTGCAATTATCCCGTTTGGAATCAGACACATAGTTGATAGTTAAAACACAGAAATGCATCACCATACCATTATACTTCCTCAAAATCTAATGTATGATTCATATATTTATCATTTCAATGTTTTGATGGTTTATCTCAAGTTTAAGTACGGTTATCATATCTAACACTAAAATATTCTCACGTCTGAAAATATACACGACTCCAATCAGCACCAATCCATTGCTGGTATCTTTTTGCGAAATTCAGTCTTAGAAATTGCAAGTGCTTTTCCTCATTTTTGCTGTCATATCAATTCTTATTAAGCATATTCGACCTGTTGACACATTAAACATCTACTCTTATGTTTTTGTGAAGAAGCTTTTTATAATCTACTACTATAGTTGCCTTTATACTTGTCACCTACCTCACAAAATACCGCTTGCACCAAGTTCTATTTTACACGATTGATACGTTTCGAAAGAATGCGAAGGATGCGTGTAAAATAAATTCCTGTAAAAAATATAATATATTTATGGAAATTTAGAGTTTGGTTACAGATCTAAAAAATCTGCAAAAATAATAGAATAAACCATAGGAACATTCTTGTTAGAATCTTATCATTTTACGTTCTGCACAGTTTATTTTATAAAGATTGCGCATGTAATAAAACTATATTATATAAAGTAAATTTTCATTTAAAAAAATAAAATGTCACTAATTAACGCTAATAAATGTCACTAATAAAAAATGTCACTAATAAAAAATGTCGCTAATGAACACAACAATTATCAAAGTAATCTGAGTTACATATAACAAAATTTTATTCGTTGCCATTGTTGTCACTTTCTAATAACATTAACGCATACGTTTGCGCACGTAACACATGCGTTTGCGTAGGCTATCACTAGAAATATCTTGGTCATCGTCTTCTTCAAGCATTAGTGAACTTCTTTCTGTAATCTTTTAAACAAAATTAGCTCTAGTCTTCTGTGGTGCTGATGTTTCAATGGTTTTAAGAACGCATTCAGTTACTATTAATCGCCTTGTCCCTGTTATGGCTATGTCTTCATATAATTTTCTGTAAGAGGCCATTAACGACCTCAGTTCACGTTGAAACTTCCCAGCTCGCTCCTCAATATGATCATGTTTGACAAAATGATTACCAAATTAACTGGCCAATTCAAGACCTTCTTTAATTAAATATGCATTTATATCAGTATCATCTTCGTCATTATAACTATGTTCTTTGGGATCAGAAGTCTCAAAGGCAACCTCGTTTCTTTCAACTTCTCTTAGGGCTTTGTCAACTAACAGTTCATTGTTATCTACAAACGATAGATCATTGCATTCTTCTCTGCCAATTGTATGTGCCAGTGTTATGATGTTGGAAAATACAATCGTATTAGGGATGATGGGATCTTTGCTCTTAACACGTTCTGGCTAAATAGCTTTCCTATATGCATTCAATGTTGATGGTCTTAATTTAGTTAACGATAATCCAACTTGATAGATACCATCCATTATTGAAAATTCCTTCCACACATCAATGACTGTTATTTTTTCATCATTCAGTTTGTCCAAAAAGTATTGTAATGCTCGCTTTACGTAGTATATTTTAAATGTAGCAATTATATATTGGTCTAGCAGTTGTAACAACGATGCAGTATTAGGCGGCAGAAAACAAAATTGCCCGTTTGGGTGTTCCAAGACCGGGTGGAATAGTGCATAGTCTAGAATAAAAATAACTTAAAATTCGAGACCTTTGAACTCATATAGTGTCTAAATTCTTGGACGAAATATTTTTTAACCATTCAGTAAAGATATCAGTGGTCACTATTCAAATCTACACCTTCCATTGAACTCTGTTTTAGTGCTCGTTTTACAAACAGTGGTTTTAACATATGATCTTCTGAAGTGTTGGAGCAAAACAACAAAATCACATGATACTTAGGTATTTTAAAACAACCTGCTATTTTCTGCGATTTTGATACATAAGTTATATTCGGCATTATTTTACAAAAATGACCACTGTCATCCGCATTTCGTACTTAATCAGGATTGTATCTTCCATCTTCAATAAGTTTAGTTTTTGCGAAAATTCTTCAGCAGCCGATTCATCTGCAAATCCAATTCAATCTTTAATTTTTATATTATGAAGAGCATGTATTTTAAGAAATTCTATCATGCAACCTATAGTGCCAGAAAATTCCCCTGTGTAAATGAAAATCGCCCTGTGTAACTGAGATTAAGTGCCGGACTCTATTTCTTTAATTTCTCTATAAATTCTTAATTGATGGCATTTCCGTCTACTTGTGTTCATTTTTGTGAATTAACTTATATTCATATAACCAGAGCTTTTTCCATTTTTTTACAATATCTCCTGTGTATGATGATAACTTTGCACTTGTTTTCTTTCCCGAAAAAACAAACTTCCTAATAGCAGCTTCATTTTTAACACTTTACAACAAAGTTGAAAAGTGTTTATGACTTTGTTCATTCTGTCTGTCTGTCTGTCTGTCTGTCTGTCTGTCCGTTAGCACGATAACTGCCGTAAAAATGAGTTTATCAAAATGAAATTTTAGTATGTTGTTCAGACGGTCTGTAGGACCTATGGGAATATAAATAAATAATATCACCCAATTAGTTTTTTATTGAACCCGGGTTGAAAAAATGAAATACATTGAACCCTATGGGACCTAATTTTTCAAACATTTTTTAAGTAAATTTAAAATTCACGAATTGCTTCGAAATTTTTAGGAAATATTCACATTATCCCATAGAATATATAAAAAAAAATTCAGTAAAATATGTTAAGTAGTTTTTTAATTAAAAAAATTATTTAATATAGGGAAAATAACAAATTCAATTAAATTCTGACTTTGGGATATCTTCCAGAAAGAAAAGAGAGAGATATTATATAATAAATATCTCTCCATTTGTTTAAGTGTTTTGCATATGGGAGTGGCTTCATATTTTAAAATAAATTTGGTAGATAACAATTTTTCATTTTTTTTAAATTTTATATAACTCTTCTTGATAAATTTAATTGATGACATTTTAAATGCACTTTCCTACGTCCTAGAGAGTTAAAATTTGGTACACAGCTTAAATTTGTTGAACATTTTATTCGACAAAAATTTGATGGATCTTTAAATATAGATCATACATTTTTTTCGAAATGGCCTGAAAATAATCCCCGTTCACTTCTATAAATCATTGGTGTAATATTGTTAAAAATTCTGATGTGGACAGCACATGTCTTTCTCTGCAGACTCATATTCGTTCTCTTTATTTATTCAATGATAATTTGAGTTTATCTGCACAACATAAGTATTTTAAATGACATTGAATTTACACGTTAAACTTAAATTTGGTTCTCATTTGATAGCTGGACTTATTGTCAAAGGTAGCGTAGCGAAAACGCGAAAAAACTAGAATATCTCAAGAACGACTAGTCCTAGAGTAATGGGGTTAGTCTTATTCTTTTTGTTGTCAAAAATCACATATAAAATAGGAATTTAATTAATATAATTGAGCACACGTAGTCTTTTATTTTTATATATACCGATTTTTGCTGGCCATTTCGCAAAAATAGCCCGTTCCTTTTTCCCGAATCGTAGTAGAATAACCTACAAATGATTTATATACAAAATTTTGTTAAATTTGGTATATAAATCACTTGTAGGGTATTGAAATATTATACTCCAAATTTTGTTAAATTTGGTTCATTAGTTTTTAGCTAGAGTGGATAAAGGCAATTTCTGCGGCCATTTCGCAAAGAAGGCAGATTCTTTTATTACGAATCGTACTATAATCTAATGAACATCAGGATTTCCCACAAAAAACATACCTACCAAATTGTATGAAATTCGGTCCATTAGTTTTTCAATTAGAGTGGATGTAATATCCACACAGACACACAGAAACATACACAGATACACCCTTACACACACAGACGTCTTCCTAAAAGTAGTTTTTTCGAGTTCTAGAAGTCCCAAAACGTGTAGATCCTTTGAAAATTCGAGTTCCGATCTTCGGCACGATTCCAATACTTTGAGTACATACACATACACATATATATTATCTGTGTATTATCTGTGTATCTAAATTCCGTGCCTATGCAATTACAATAGTTGTGATTTTAAATGATCCCTAAACTTTTATTATTTCTTCAAGGAAGCCTAATTTTAACATATGCAGAATGCAAATATCTCAAGCGATTGTAAGATGAATTACATAAGAATTGCTGAATTTTTTTCACACAAAATTATTTAGCTCTGGAGTCTGGAATACAAGTTATATGAATGAAATATTCATTGATTTTGCTTAAAGAATCAGATGATTTATATTTCGATACAGTTTTAAATATTTAAGTATAATAAATTACTGTAGTACTGTGATAATGTAAAAGATATTACCACTGAATGAATCCCATTTTAGAAATTTTTAAATGAAATTACATTTCAGTTGGAAAGTGTTTCATAATCAATGCTTATGCATGATTGATCTTTCTTGTTCTTAAATGTTCTTACGGACCAAAATGCTTTCCTACAGACGTTGCACTTTGTTGAGTTGCAAGACGAACTAAAATTTCAATTTTAATCTCTAAAAAAATTACTTTCCTTTCCGTTTTTGTTATAAGTGAATTATGTGACACTGTGGAGGAGGCTACGGAAAATACTTCAGTTGTAATTAATAAAACAAAAGTTGACGTTAATTCTTATTAACCTCAAACACTCAAACATATACTTTTCACATCTAACCCCAAACTCTAAATGCAAACAAACGGAAAAATACCCACAAATAGGAATTGCGAATTTAAAGGAGCAAGATCTGGAAAAATTCGAGCCAATTGTGACGTGAAAAGAGTAATGCTAAAAACAAAGTTTTCTTAGAATTTGTGTCGATATTGTTAAATCGGCACAACTCGTGTAAAAAGAGAATGATTTTTTTTTAATTCATGTTAAATCAAAATCGTGCAACAAAAGTTCATGTAAAACAGAATTGGGTGTATTATACACATTTAAGGTACAAATCCTCCCAAGTCTTTTGTTCCTGGGATTTTTATGATAACAAAATTTGTACTTTTTACAATTCCTATATTTTCAACAACGTTTTAGAAGATTGATCCTTGTTCAAGAAGGGTAAAAATACGTTCAGTGTTTCTTCATGTCAAATTGCCGCATGATGTTAAACTTGACTCTAACAATTCTATCGTTTCACTGCAGCTGCCATTTTAAACAGTTTTCTTATTGACATACACATGAAAATCTGTCATTTCAGAATATGTCGTCATCAGTGTCAAACTCCTCCCATTCATTCCATTTCAATTAACTTACTTTCTTTAACGTAGATTTCATTGTAATTCAAATCAAATGCAATGCAGACTGCTTCATGTTAAACTTATTTGGATATGACTGCATACAACATCTACTTTTTAACACTTTACAACAAAGTTGAAAAGTGTTTATGACTTTGTTCATTCTGTCTGTCTGTCTGTCTGTCCGTTAGCACGATAACTGCCGTAAAAATGACTTTATCAAAATGAAATTTTAGTATGTTGTTCAGACGGTCTGTAGGACCTATGGGAATATAAATAAATAATATCACCCAGTTAGTTTTTTATTGAACCCGGTTTGAAAAAATGAAATACATTGAACCCTATGGGACCTAATTTTTCAAACATTTTTTAAGTAAATTTAAAATTCTCGAATTGCTTCGAAATTTTTAGGAAATATTCACATTATCCCATAGAATATATAAAAAAAAATTCAGTAAAATATGTTAAGTAGTTTTTTAATTAAAAATTATTTAATACAGGGAAAAAAACAAATTCAATTAAATTCTGACTTTGGGATATCTTCCAGAAAGAAAAGAGAGGTATATTATATAATAAATATCTTTTCATTTGTTTAAACGTATTGCATATGGGAGACGCTTCACATTTTACAATAAATTTGGTAGATAACAATTTTTCATTTTTTAAAAATTTTATATAACTCTTCTTGATATACTTATTTGATGGCATTTTTAATGCACTTTCCTACGTCCTAGAGAGTTAAAATTTGGTACACAGCTTAAATTTGTTGAACATTTTATTCGACAAAAATTTGATGGATCTTTAAATATTGATCATACATTTTTTTCGAAATTACCTGAAAATAATCCCCGTTCACTTCTATAAATCTACAAATGATTATTTGTAGATTTGTAGATAGTTTTAGATTTGTAGATAGATTAGATTTTGTAGATAGATTTGTAGATAGTTTTATTCTACAAATGATTTATATACAAAATTTTGTTAAATTTGGTATATAAATCACTTGTAGGTTATTGAAATATTATACACCAAATTTTGTTAAATTTGTTCCATTAGTTTTTAGCTAGAGTGGATAAAGGCAATTTCTGCGGCCATTCCGCAAAGAAGGCAGATTCTTTTATTACGAATCGTACTATAATCTAATGAACATCAGGATTTACCACAAAAAACCTACCTACCAAATTGTATGAAATTCGGTCCATTAGTTTTTTAATTAGAGTGGATGTAATATCCACACAGACACACAGAAACATACACAGATACACCCTTACACACGCAGACGTCTTCCTAAAAATAGTTTTTTCGTGTTCTAGAAGTCCCAAAACGTGTAGATCCTTTGAAAATTCGAGTTCCGATCTTCGGCACGATTCCAATACTTTGAGTACATACACATACACACATATATTATCTGTGTATCTAAATTCCTTGCCTATGCAATTACAATAGTTGTGATTTTAAATGATCCCTAAACTTTTATTATTTCTTCAACGAAGCCTAATTTTAACATATGCAGAATGCAAATATCTCAAACGATTGTAGGATGAATTACATTAGAATTGCTGAATTTTTTCACACAAAATTATTTAGCTCTGGAGTCTGGAATACAAGTTATATGAATGAAATATTCATTGATTTTGCATAAAGAATCAGATGATTTATATTTCGATACAGTTTTAAATATTTAAGTATAATAAATTACTGTAGTACTGTGATAATGTAAAAGATATCACCACTGAATGTATCACATTTCAGTAATTTTTAAATGAAATTACATTTCAGTTGAAAAGTGTTTCATAATCAATGCTTATGCATGATTGATCTTTCTTGTTCTAAGTTAACGAGGTTTACACAATACATTTCGGAAAGTGAAAAGACATAGTTTTGAGTTTGGGAGTCACTGTATTGAGATCTGGCAAAATGGCAGAATAGACGCAGTTAAATATAATGGGCTCTGTAATATATTGATCTGCATTAAATATATTGGGCTCTGAACGACATAATCCGATATAATGGGTTCTGTTGTGTAGCCATTTTCTGTTTGGCCGGCATTATTTTGCGCTCATTTGGGCATTCAGGTCCAGGATTGTTGAACTGAAAAATGAAATCAAATGATCTAAGAAATGTTTGTTTAACTATTTTTATACTTGCTACATTTCACGTAGTGATCCTGTTCATCATTGACTGCGCACAAAGTGACGTGATGTACTTGGGGATCGCAGTCTTATTAAAATTCTGGCTTTAAAAACGTTCCCACTATACGGTTCTGTGCGAATGAATAAGAGAACAATTTAAACGAATTTGATCGACTGTGAAGTGTAAACGTTACTTTCGTTATCCAAATACATGTTTTTCTGCTCGTTTGAATAGTAGAAACAAACTGTTTTGAAATGGGACAAGTCTGCAACAATTGCCTTTACTTAATCAAATGGAAATAACATAATACCGGTTTCTGGTCTAAGCTTTTGATTAATGTCAGACTCTCCATAGTTTTCTCTTTTGTATACATATCGCCATTTCGACTAAATAAATTCTGTAAAATTGACTTCCTTGAAAATTGTCATGAGTCAATGATCTCAAATTGCTTTAAACTAAATGAATGAACATGACTTTCTAGTTTAAGATGGCGTATGATATGTTTATGCTTATACGTATTTGTTTAGTTAAGTTAAAAATAACTGTAATGTACATAAAGGTATGTTGTCTGCAACGAAATAAACTTAAAATCCATTGTGAAGGTGAATATATAAATTATTCTACAAATATTTATAGACAAAAATCATTCATTGAGACACATAAATCATTATGGCTAACGAATACTTCACAGACACAAATCGACCAATTTAAATTATTTAGACGAACTGAAAAACTAAAATTTTATGATTTTGTGTTCTATTTCAAGATAAATTATCCTTCCTTCGGAGACCCTTAATAAACATCATTTATCTACGCGAATAATATATACATTATTATTTTTTACAAATACACTCACATGGCTCCCAGAAAATTTTCACCCACATTTTTATTTAAAACTTTTAAATATAACATTATGTAACAAGTAATTTTTAGATATGATAGAGAACATCTTCTAAGGAAGGCTCTAAAGATAATTACAGAAAAGACTTAAGGCATAATTAGTTTGCCAACCAAAAGCAGACATGATCGTATGTCTATTCTTCAAAGTGAAACTTTAAGGAGCAACATCAACAAGGCATGTAAGTGTAATTGATTTTAATAGCCTGTGTTACTAATGATGTTGTATGTGAGAGCGGAACGGAAAGAACATTGGCCACTACATATTAAAGTTGCTTTCAATCTTGCAAAAATCATCTTGGGATTTTTTTTCTATACCTACTGATTCCTTAAAAAATATACACACTTTCTATCATTTTGTGTAAAAATCATACAACTACAGTACCTAAATCAGTATATTATCATAACTAAGAGTAAAGTGAATCTTGCTCATAAAATTAAGCAGTTTTAAAATCAGTTTTACGGAATTTCCTTCTATTATCTGTATGATATGCATATTAGTTAACATAAACAAAAATTTAATTTAATGCCTCTTTAAAAAAACAAATTGATCCAGCCTCTTAATTTACTAAAATTTTTAATAGTACCGTTGTTTTTCCCATTTTACATTCTTGCCTGGAATTCCATATATCCATTAATAATACTAGATATAAACACTATTTCACAATACTACTGTTAAACCCAATTACAGTAAGAGCTTTTCTATCTATAATTTGTTGATCACCATAATAGCTATTGTACTGATATTTCTCATTTGACTCGTACCTATTTTAATACTAATTAGTATTCTTGTATATTTTATGCTCTGTTCTTTTTATGTTTGTGCGATTACTGTAACTGGATTTCATATGTAGTTGAAACGTAAATTGAATAAAGAAATAATTAATTATATATTCTGACAATTAAATGTAAGTAGTAGCTCGTGATACATTTACAATAAATTAAAAACATAAATACTGACAGATATGCTGCTGAAAAATAATGCAAGATAAACCGTTTATAAAATTCGGAAAATAAGTTATATATATCATCAAACAAATTAATTGAATGAACAATGTCATTATTCAGCTGAAAGCGAAAATCTAAGACAAAAGAATAATATTCCTTAAGTTCTGTATATTTGAAAGTGAATAGATTTGAAAAGTATTATTCGATTCTATTCTTCATCGAATTAAAGGTATTTCTATCTGTTCGTGAAGATGATGGACCATAAGTTCCATACGGGGAGAACTATTCTTTTATTGGAGAGCTAACTCGATGAATAAATCAATTTCGTTACTCTTAAAGCATAAAGAGTTCTTTGACGTTAGATACTTAAAATTCTTTATCACGTACATTTTTGTAAATTTTTATCTTATATATATTTTTATAACATAAATAGGTCGAATAAAGAAGGTTCCTCATAAAAATCAGTACAATGGAAAACCTGATGCTGGAAATGATAAGGTATAAAATAATGTACTCATCCGGTATTTAGTTTTATCTTTTCCACAATATCTGCTTTTCTTGGATGAAAAGGTGTAAAGTCAGTTTCTAAAAAAACACTTTAAGGAGTGAACAGACTGTTCAACACTGCGTTCTTACTAGTAATAACTCCTAAATATTTATATTTGTAATAATATATACATATATATATATATATATATACACATATATCTATCTATCTATCTATCTATCTATATATATATATATGTTTGTATATATATATGTATGTATATATATATATATGTATGTATGTATGTATGTATATATATATATATATATATATATATATATAAATAAAGAAAGAGAGATAGAGATATTATTAGAAATTTTACAGTCTTACTGGTCCGGCCGTCCAAATAGTTGCTCTTAGTCCTTTGGACGAGTCGGACGGTCTGGGTCTTCAACAGTCTTACTGGAACAATATATGGTTATTTTATTATTACCACTTGTAAACTATTCTCAGAAAAGACAGAATATAAATCGCAAAAGAATGTAACTAAATATTTTCCAACAAAATACCATATATTTTGTGAAATATGTACGGCCACTACTAAACTGTAATGCTGTGTCAGTAAACAAATATTCAGTGTTTAATGTGGCAGACTGAAAAGCAGCCTTTTCGAAAGAATTACATCTGGTCATATATCAAGACCTTCCCACTACTCCTCTTTTGAAATGCCGACACTTTATCTCTATGAAATTGCTTTTTATTTTACCTGTAGGAATGTACCAAATGCAGGTGATATATGTGTGTAGCATTCATTAAACTCTGATCTGTCCAAACTATGATGTAATTACAGAGCTTTGTAATTTTTACGCAAATAAAAAAAAAGTATTGGCATAGTTTAAAACCTTTTTTAAACCTACCTTATTTAAAAGCAACAATTTTTCATAATAATAAATTAAAATGCACAATAGCTAGGAGAGAGTTTGATAGCCCCCAAAACGCATGGAAAGACACATTTTTTAAATTCAATATTGTAATTTCTTATTACTTGCAAATTGATGTATGTAAAACTAGAATAAACTAGGGCTTTGAATGGATTTGCGCATTTGAAGTATGGTAGCTGTAAAATACTACGGAATTAAAATTTAAATCAAAAGAGACCGAATTAAAACATAATTTTACACATGATTTTTGGTCATATGTCATAAGGCACCCATAAAGGAAATGTATTTGGATATGAGCATAATTTTAAAGAATAATAGGAGTGATAACATAGATATAAGAATGATTACATGCAGTTCCTTTACATTTTTCTTTGACAATTTTGATTAACCAAGGCGTCATTCTAATACACTATTTTGCAAAAAAAAAAAAGCACCCCTAAATAATAATCCGATCATCTCGAAATTTTGCATGCAAATTCTTTTATACCAAGTATGCAAATAATTAAATTTGCAAGGTCAGTGATTGTTAACTTAGGTCATAGCACGCGTTTCTCCTGCCCAACTAGCATCCTATAAAACAGGTTTAAAATGTGGACGGTTTCTCTTTGCTCATTATCGGCGTTGCAGTTCTGTGCAGACACAACCAATAATGCCGTTATGATGTTGCCGAAGACCATATAAGCAATTAGACGAATTCGAACGTGGTCGTATAGTCGGGATGCGTGAAGTTGGCTGGTCATACAGAGCAAGCAATACGTCGCCACCTGCACCGAACGAACACCGATGTGAAAATATGCTAGTAGCAATGGTTGCTGCAAGGAACACATCGGCGGAATGAAGACTCTGGAAGGCCAAGTTGCATGAATGCGAGGCAAGATAGGATGATTGTGCGACAGACCGGGACCCTCGGGATTCTCTCTTTTCCCCTTCGCTTACTGGGCCTGGCCCTTCAATTTTGGGCGTTTGGATAAACGATAGACTTTTCCCCCAGCCATCCTAGCGAAATGACGTTTCTCGTAAAGGATTTTGTAGACATTGTATTTAAAGATATATGTATAACATAATTTAAGAATGAATCTAGCGCATTAATACAGAGAAAATATATAATACTTAAATAAAATTTTAAGAATCCTGTTTTAAGCACTCATTATCACACAAGAAAATGCAATACAGCCGTAGAAAAGCTATATGGCGCATGAAAAGAATATACACAGTATGTTAAAAATTGACTTGTGTATAGAATAATCACTGACAGAGAGAGAACAATTGAACAAAAATTAACTATAAATGTAAATGGAAAGGTTATATCGAGTTTAAAAACATTCTAGCAAATAAAATGCAATTCAATGTCTTTTAGACTTTAAAAAAATGCTTGAAAATGCAGGTATAATTAATATAAATTTTGCTTTCACAAAATTAAACAAAACATATTTATAACAAGTCACTTGTATACAAAGTGAACGAAAAAACTTGTATATAAAGAGAATATGAAAAACAGAAACCATTATAAAATATATACACTTCTAAAGAGCCATTAAAATAATATCAAACATGTAATAGTAGACTAGCATAAAATTTAAACTGCACATATAATATATAACTATACAAATTAAACATATATATATATATATATAGCAAATAATAGGCATTTTTATTTTTTGCATTGTTCCACCCGATGTAAAAATTATGTCTTTGAATGTTCAATACAAAATTTTGTATGTTGAATAATCGCTGTCAAAGAGTAAGCAATTAATCTGAAATTGACTATAAATGTAAAATGTAAAGTAATATTGA
The DNA here is from genome assembly GCA_951213105.1 of Amaurobius ferox. NCBI lineage: Eukaryota > Metazoa > Arthropoda > Arachnida > Araneae > Amaurobiidae > Amaurobius > Amaurobius ferox. Next base: position 73,312,192 of record OX578137.1, on the reverse strand, counting down.
AATTTTAGAAACATCCTCACTGAAACGAAATGCAATTCAATGTTTACAAATGCATGAAAATGTTCGAAATGCAATTCAGTGTCGAAAAATAATTATTAAAGTGTGCATCGCAAGGAAAATTGTATCTAAAAATTGAAAAATAAATAAAAACGTATATTTAACATTATTTTTCTGCTATTATTAAGTATGTCATAAGTTCCAGTTTATCATCCAATACTATTACTGAGAAAGGAATTCCTTATATAAATCGACTTAAATAATATATAAAATATTCAAAAAAAATTCTTTTGTATTTTGAAAATTCAGAAAAAATAATAGACTCGATAAATTTGTTTTAAGTGTAAAAATTTTTTATTCACTATATAGTTGTTTGTCTTGAATTAGAGGCAAGTACTATAAACATTAACTACCAATGCATGCCAAAACTGTATATTTTCTCACTTTCTTTAGACACTATGGAAAAATCCCACAGTTTTAAGTTACAGATTCAATAAATGTTACAATCTCAGGAACAACCAAGAGGAGAAATTATAAATTTTTATGCTATAATTTTGTAAAAAAAAAATTAAATTTATTCTTACGTTTTATCTTATGCAGTTAATTTTTGATTACATCTATAAAAAAATAGCTATATTTGTATAACCCTAAGCTTCTGTAATTTATGTGTATGATGCCAATAAAATACTGATGTTCATTTTTTGTGAAATATAGACATATAAATAGTCAATTTATCGTTTTTAAAAACAAATCGCTTACATAATTACAGAAATTCAACATATGAGTACTTTACTCCTGAAATCCTGAGTGTTGAATATAAACTCTCATTTGAAATAAAAACTCTCTAAATTCAGTTATAAACACCTTAAACTTTATTAGAATATATGAATTGAAAGTAAATTAAATGTCACTCATAGCAATTAAAACAGGTAGCAGTTTGTATATCAGTAAAACTGCTCTGTACACTTTTTGCAACTATATTTCATTATGCGAAAGATAAGATATATACATAAAATAATTAGTATAAAACTTAAGAATAAATAAAACAAAATAAAATGCCATAAATCAGAAAAAAAAATGTATAAATGTACGATCCCTGATTTTATGCATTTAAATACAGTTATTCACATTAGAACTATGAACAATAAGTATATAATTTTCGTCGTTTATATCTGTATAAAGAAACTAATTTTAATGTAATCATATTGACTCCTTTACTTTTTTTTTATTTAAGAATAAGAATTTATAGATATAAATTTGCAAAACATTAAATTTACGACAAATTTTACAATATTTATTTGAAGAACAAATGAAACAAAATAAAATGTTATAAATCAGAAAAAAAAATTAAATGTATGATCCCTGATTTTTTATATTCAAATACAGTAATTTATATTAGAACTATGAATAATAAGTAGATAACGTTCATCTTATTTATCCGTATCAAGAAACTAATTTTTATGTATTGACCCCTTCGCTTTTTAACACTTTACAACAAAGTTGAAAAGTGTTTATGACTTTGTTCATTGTGTCTGTGTGTCTGTCTGTCTGTCCGTTAGCACGATAACTGCCGTAAAAATGACTTAATCAAAATGAAATTTTAGTATGTTGTTCAGACGGTCTATAGGACCTATGGGAATATAAATGAATAATATCACCCAATTAGTTTTGGATTGAACCCGGGTTGAAAAAATGGAATACATTGAGCCCTATGGGACCTAATTTTTCAAGCATTTTTTAAGCGGATTTAAAATTCACAAATTGCTTCGAAAATTTTAGGCAATATTCAAATTGTTCCATAAAATATATAAAAAAAAAATTCAGCGAAATATATTCAGTAGTTTTTTAAATAAAAATTAAAATAATAATAACACCTCTTATATGAAGCGATCACGTATCCATGATATGAAACGATCACATGACCCACTTCAAAATGATATATGGCATCCATCTTGTCTCAAAATCGTGATTTTTAAAGTTCTTTCTAATTCATATTGAGTGTTGTATCCATCCTAAAACTACTTTATTTTGGCCTAAATTCTGTGCATCTACATACTTTAACAACGCAATGACAATATATTTCAGTTTAAATGCTCATACAAATTTAATTATTTCTACTATTAAGCCTATTTTTCACCTATGTAAAATGTAAACAGCAAAATATGTAGAATGAGTTGTATTAGAATCGCTGTAATTCTTTAACACAAAATCATTTAGTCCATGGAGTCTGCATGGCTGATATGAATGAAATATTCATTGATTTTAGAAAGAGAAGGACGATAATTTTCGATGAAGTTTTACGCATAGAGTTTTACTTACTTGTAGCTCCATGGTCTTAATTTTTAAATAATATAAATTATTATAGTATTGTGATGAATGACATGAATGGGTGAATTATTTATGAATGAAATGTTGCTTTTATAGAGAGAGCCAGGCGTGTTATTTTTTCTATGACGTCATTTGAATGGATTTCAGTTGTTTTCGATGAAGTTTTCAAATATAATAAATTATCGTAGTATTATGATAATTCTAAAATTATTACCGATGAATGTATCACATTTTAGAGATGTTTAAACCAGGCAATTTATATTTTAATGCCGTCATGTGAATAAAATTAATTTTTTTCGATGAAGGTTTAAGGTTTCAAATATAATAAATTAATGTAGTATTGTGATAAGTTTTAAAATATTACCGAGGAATGTATTGCATTTTAGACATGTTTAAATAAAATTGCATTGAAGTTGGAAAGTGTTTCATAATCAATGCTTTAAGCATGATTGATCTTTCTTGTTTTTCTCATATAAGAATAGATATTTATAGATATAAATTTACAAAAACATTAAATCTACTGCAAATTCTACAATATTTATATAAATGTCATTTTCTTATTTAAGAATAAGTATTTATATATATAAATTTACAAAAACATTAAATCTACTGCAAATTTTACAGTATTTAATTGACAATTTCAATATAAATATGAATATTAATGTGTAATAGCATATAATATATCCATTAATATATCTTAGTAATAACCAGTTTAGCCTAATACTCATTAATATAATTCGTAAAAACTACAATAAAGAAGAAATTCTTTAATTAGCTTACCCTCCTACAGCATTCAGTTTTCTATTATATCCAAGTAAGCACTACGTTGAACATCAATTTGATATATTGAAAAGCCTGGCCTTCATAATCATTTTAAAACTACATTGCTATGTAAAACTTAATCTTTAAATTTTAATAAATATCTGATTTATAATCTTAATTTACTCGTAGCATAGTAAAACTCATAATAAAATCCGCACATTGTAAAATGTAAACAACGGTCAGTGTCACTATGTCGTATTCAAACTCCCACGCAAAGACAAGAGGGGAACTGAGAGGATTCAAAACGCCAACGCTTACAATGACGTCAGAGCGGACACCCCTTATCTAGGGTCAGGCCTAAGGAAGAAGAGAAGAGGAATCACGATAGCCCCGGACAGACCCAACGGCATCATTGTCCGCCATACAACGTGCTACAGCCTCCTCCATACCAGCCGTGGCACCTTCCACCATCTCACGGCGCTTGACTGAGGTGGGGTTACGCTCACGGCGGCCTTTTAGACGTCTGCTCATAACCCCACAAAATTGACAGAGTCGTTTGGAGTGGTGTCGTAGCCGAGCGTCATAGCTGCTAGTAGACTGGCATCGTATAGTGTTCAATGATGAATCCCGCTTCAGTCTTTCAGCAGATGCGGGGCCGGCGGGATTAGTTCTGCTTCTTATCGGGCCTATGCCTGCGGCACTGCTGTAGCTCGTGACGTCATAAAGTACATCCCACAATTTGCAACTTACAGCATGTGTTTGACAGTATGATCGTGTAAATATTGACGAAGATACAGATGTATCCTAATAAGGTAAGCTATATCGTTAATATTTTTATTATCTAGGTAATAATAATATTGCATGGTATTGTTAATTTCTAATATTTAAGGGAAAATGTAATCAATTTGTCCACATTTTTCAAGATACTTAAAGTGATGCACATGCAGTATAGGTCTAACGAACGTATCACCGAAAGGGGTTTTCTTTTAAGTGTATTTTTAAAATCTAGAACATGATTAGAAGTGATCTAGAACTAGATACATGGATGTCAAGATTTTAGGTAGCGTAATTTATTCAAATCCAACGTCAAATTCGTCCGTTGAACGAGTATTTTTGCTACGTAAGAAGCTGATGGAAATCGGGTATAAATAAACATACCTTAATGGAATAAGTAGAATGCAAATCCATGCTTTTTTGTTTATGCATTAGCATAATGAAATTTTTCTTAGTAAGGTTTGTTGTTGTCAATATAAACAATTGTTCGATTTATATATGTAAAGTGTAGAGTTAGACATTTTTGCGGATTGTTGTTGCACCCCCCTAAAATTTTTGGTACCCCCCCCCCCCCCAAAAAAAAAAAAAATCATGGATTATACACCCTCAAATTTTTTGGTGTAATTAAAAAAGTAAATGTGCAGAAAATTTCATGTAAATAAAATTTTTACGTTATCTTGTTCTTTTTGTGTACGTGTTTTGATTTTTTATTAGTGAGTCAAAAAGGAATCATTGATCTGCAATTTGTAAATTGTCTATGGTCAATTGTCATATTGTCGTAGCAAAAGGCAAGATTAAAATTGAGAATGTTTTTGCTACAGTACTATCAATTAATGAATAATGTAACTTTATTCTTCCAATCATCTGACCTCCAAAGAGACTGGAAACCAATGGTTTTATTTATTTCATGCACATGTGTATTAAATATAAAAATGTGAAATACACAAATCATTGTTTTTTTTCACATGCATTTTTTGTAATTAGAAAAAAAAATCTGAATTTCATAATTTTTTTTTGGAAAAACTGACATTCATATTGGCTCCGAAAACTTTTCGTGGATTATTTAGCTTATTATTGTTTCATTAAAATGCAGATGACAACACTCAGCAACCTTAAAGTGTTAAAAGTAGAATTTTCAAAACTTCACATCACAGGTGAAAATCGTCTGTCAATAAGTAACGTCTAAAATTATTTTCGTTGAAAAAAAAAACAGGTAAGATTTAAGCTATTAAAATAAGTTTTGTAAAATAGTTTGTCATTGTAATACAGTATTATATTTGATATTTAACCGATTTATTCAAATTTATTAAATTATTTCTGTTGTAAAAAAGCGTATCACCCGAAAGCGATTTTTTAGTTTTTTTTTAAATTATTACTATTTGAGACTACTGTCTTTTCCTGTCATTCACGCTAATCTCTACATTTCATTTTACCAAAACAGGGATTTCAATTTAATTTGAAAGTGCACAATAAAAAAAAAAAAATATTTTTATATCACAACCCTGCTGTCAATTATAAATGTAACTTCCGAAATAGTCGTTCATAATGGGTGTGATCACTTATTGACGCTTAAAATATAAATCTAATGTCTGTATTATTATGTATGTATATTATTATTAAGTATGTATGCATATTATTATTATGTATGCATATTATTATTAAGTATGCATATTATTATTAAGTATGCATATTATTATTAAGTATATATATATTATTAAGTATGTATGTATATTACTATTAAGTATGTATTATTATTAAGTATATATATATATATATATTATTAAGTATGTATGTATATTACTATTAAATAAGTATTAATATTATATTAATTAATAGTATTAAAAATTATTAATAGTATATTAATTATTAAATATTATTATTAAGTATGTATGTATATTAGGATATATGTTATGTAAATCTGACAGTTAAAACTTTTGAAAGACCTTATTACAAAAATGTTTTAGAAGAACTATGTAATTAGAAATTTAATTAACTCTGCCCAAAAGCATTATTATATATATATATAAGAGGTCATAATGTGTTTCTGTGCATTAGGTTATTTAAGAACAAAAGCCAGATTTCTCAAGTAAATGAATTTTATGAAAAAATGTAATTCTAAAGGTTAAAATCTGGCATTGAATCTTTTAGAAGAAAAGAAGAAAAAAAACTCTTATTTATATTCCTTCTTTATATATATATATTTTGTTTTCGTTATTTTTATTCAATTAAATCATTTTTACTTCAACCAACTTCTATTACTCTAAAATATCGACTCCATAATCGACGCTGATTAAGAACTGGAGCAAAGTGTAAACGCCGTGGATGGGATGTAAGTTGTGACGTCACGAATCCTGCATCTAGGCCCGATAACAAGAAGAAATCCCGTCGGCCCCGGCAGATGACCATCGGGTACGTGTGTGTAGGCGCCAGGGCCAGCCGCCCCAATCAGCCTTTGTTTTACACAGGCACACAGACATTACCCTTGGTGGGATGCTATCTCTTACGACAGCAGGTCGCCCCTAGTCATCCTGCGCACAACTTTCACAGCTCAAAGATATGTTGATGAAATTATGTGGCCGTTTGCATTACCCTTTATGGCACGTCATTCTGGGGCAATTTTCCAACAAAATAATGTCACTCCCCATACGGTTCGTATATATGTGGACTGTCTCCGTGCTGTTGATACTGTTTTTGGCCAGCAAGGCCATCAGACCTTTCGCAGCACACATTATGCTAGACCGCCAGATCCGGGCACCCGGAAATGTAGCCGATCTGGAGCAGCAATTGGGAAATATCTGGCAAAATGTATCGCAGGATGACATTAGGAAACTTTATCACTCCTTACCTAGAGATATACAAGTATGTATTGCCGCCAAGGGGGGTTTAACCAATTACTGATTTGAAAATTCAATGTGCAATTGCTAACCATTGATGGGTTCTTCGGCCTTGATTTTCTAATCATTTCATTATCTGTGTATGAGCTGTATGCATATTTAATTTCAATAAAAACTGTCACTTCCTTCATGGCGCTTCGGTATTTTCTTGCAAAAGAGTGTATATGCAATTTCTATATTATTACTTCTATTATTCCTTAAAATTCGATTAATAGCCAAATATAAATATTTTATGGGCGCCAATGTTTTATTTTTAATCGCAAATTATCAAGAACTTTGTGATAGCTAAAAATGTTTTTCGCATTCAAATATTTTATTATTTTCTTAATTTTAGAATATTATTTTTTAATCGATGTTCCTCTTTTCAAAACGCTCTGAAAATCCCTAAAGCCCTGACATTTATCTAATGCAATCACAGAACAATGGTGCATTTATTTGTTCTGTGCGACGGAGTATGTAAATAGAGACCCACAAAAACATCGGAAGATGTTTTGAACCGTTGGTTGTAGACCCATAATTCCTATTGAAAAAAAATGCTTTAAATAAGGTAAGAAATTATGAAATAGTAATTTAAATGTTGTGCCATATTTTTGTAGAAAATAAAGAAAATTAACTTTTTACACACTCCCTCTACCGAAAAAATTAAATTACAAATCATACCGTTTTTAGTATAACTGAAAAAAAATGTGATTAAAATGTTCATTGGGAAATAAGGGGGCAACTTCGGTTTCAAATAGTTACGAAAACTTTTACCACTTCCTCAAACTGCACGAGTTCTTGCTGATTACTCTATAAGTACTCTCATTGTGGTGGGAAAATATGCAGTGACAAAAACTTGAAAGGAATGCTTATTTTTTTATAGACTTTGCCAGAAAAATATCTGACAGGCTGGCAAAATCAAAATATTCTGTTTTTCTTACTTTCTTTAAGTGTTAAAATAACTTTTAACCAGTATCGTCTGTCTATCTTTAATAGTTTAAAAAAAACAAAGTATGGAGGATATTGGTTGAAAATCCCACTAAATGGTTTCTGTGCATTAATTCAAATTGTAAACGGCCCTTAGATACATGAATTTTGTTGATCAAAACAGTATGCTGTGTACTTGACATTTCAAACATTTTGTACTATAACACACACTAAAATAATAAATGTTTGAAAATAGCGAGTTTCCAATTTAAATGTATCACCTAATAAATCTCTGTATCAAATGAACAGTCCCCAACTCAATAAACCTATAATTTTATGATCGTGCGACCTTTGCAAACTTTTGCCTATGACACGCCTCAAAAATAATAAATATTTGGAAACAGAAATTATTCAAGTTGATTTAATCATATTGTGGTGCTAGAAAATAAAAAGAATGCAAAGCATATCTTTTAATTGAACTCTTAAACATGGTCGCTGACTGTAAGTCGTATAATAATTGCATTGTGACGCATTAAATCCCACCATATAATTTTTAGTACGGGTTCCTGGAATAGAATATATCAATATAATACTACTCACAATTAACTATATGCATTTTAAATTTAAAATAATATTATTTATTAAAAACATTCCATTCATTGCTAAATTAACTATAACATTTACCACATATAATTAAGAAGGAGTTTGGACATGTGAGACCACGTAAGTTATTATTATCAAAATTGTTATAACCTTCTATAAGCTGACTTGCACTTTTTTTCTGATTGTCTTTAGACGTTTGGCCTGCATTCGATTGCTTATCGAAGCTTGTTTGTTTCACTATATCTGTAATTATGGCCTCTTATCGACGCCTGTTGCACATATCGTTCATCTCTGTAGAACATTTTGCATGTCTACAACGACTCTGGTTGCTATCTTTAACTATTTTCTTCAACTTTATCTTACACCTCTGACTACATTACATTCAATACCACTGAACTGTCTGATCTCTTATTGATCTGTCACCGTAAATTTTGCATATATGTATGCAACTGAATCTGATCTCTTACTAATCTGTTCTAGTAATTCTTACATCTCTAAATCTGTAGAACCTTTTCTCGGTTGCCACCTCTTTTTGCCCGAGATCTGATACGCCTCTTCGGCTGCCATTGGTTGACCTCAGGACGACATGGTAACACATCCTTATTTTTAAATCTGTTTGACCTGCTAGATATCATGAAACCATATATAACACTATCTCCGTGATTCCTGGTATCATACATATGATGACCTTTTTACCAAATTTCATGTGACTAGCTCAATACACTTGAACTTTCACATTCACTGGGCAATCCCAACCTTTTTCACATAGGTCGGACGGTCTGGGTCTCAAAAACAACAACAACATATTAAATCCTCCCTGAAATAACAAAAAAATATGATGTGGGCAGCACATGACTTTCATAACTTGACGTGATAACACAATGTATTTACTTCTTTTATAGTGAAAAAATGATGTGTACGATTCATAGCACCGTGTTTTGAATGTTGATTGTACATTTGGCGTTTTTCGGAATGACAACATGTAAAACTATTTCCGAGTACCACAAATAACGTATATTTCACGCAACTCTTAAATTGTCAACTGCAGTTGTCAATATTGATAACATCCTCAATAAGCAATAAAATCCATTTATAAGAATACTTAAATAATTCATCAATATGGCGTCATTTCGTTAACTTATAGACATTTTCGAAATTTTATGATATTTCGCTAGATTGTTCACTAGATGTATCACAAAGCGTTACAAACAAACGAAGAGAAGAGTATTTTTTTTATATACTAGAAGGTAGGTCGTCATATGACGAAATTCAAAATTTGAAAAACATTGTATCCCATTAAGCACCATTTTTATTAATTTGGCAACGTTGTTTTCAATTTGGCAATGTTTATATCAATTTCGCAACATTTTTGTCAATTTGGCAATATTTAAAAAAGTCGCCACGTTTTCCGCTGATCATTAGGGATGAACGGCGGATGACACGGTTCATGCTAGCATTCTAAAATATATGTTAATCGCTTTCTAATGAAAAATTATAAAAGAAATTATTATATATGTACATTTATTAAAGGTTCATATTTTTTGATGAAAGTTTCAAAACTTTATTCGGATATACTTTTGTGGAGGGGGGGGGGGGGGGTCGGACATTTGATTCCGTTTAAAATCAGAAGGATTCCAGTATTCGCTAATTGTAATTTGTGTACCGAATTTTATTCGAATAGCTCCATTCGGGAGATATCGTCTCCACAGACTCACTGACACACACACACAAACACATACATACTTTCACACATACAGACATCCCCTCAAAAACGTTTGACTCGAATTCAGGGATGTTTGAAAGTGTTCTTTTATCGAAAATTAAAATTCGAATTTTTGACACTGTCACAATACTTCCTTTACACATTATACTATGTATATAAGGATATCAGTATGTGACAATTATATTTCATGCTTATTTAATCACATGATCTAGCTTTGACGGAAATCTTATGTCCCTAGTTCAATAAATCTGGAGTTTAACGGTCATTCGAGAAATCGAATATATATGTGCCTAAAGGTGCCTCCTAAAGCAACGGATATTTAAAAACAGCAATTACTATCTCATGATCTTGCTTTGACTTAAATTTCAAGTTCCTAATTAGCTAAATCTCGAAATCACGCTTATTCGACAATTCACAATTTTTGTCTATGACACCCTCTGAAATAATAAGTACTCGAAAACAGCAACTATTAAAGTTGATTTCATCATATGTTCTGCCTTTGTACCAAATTTTAAATCCCAAGCTTAATGCACCTGGTATTTCGGGATTGCTCGACAAATTGAACATTTTTGCTTATGCGACCTCCGTAAGCATAATTATTGAAAAACATCCCAGCAAATATCCAAGTTCATCGTATCATACAATCCTTTCTTGTACAATATTTAAGTCCCTCGTTCAATAAACTCGAATTTTCAAGATAATTCGACATATCGAACATTTGACAATCCTCCCCCTAAAAGTATCAAGTGTTTGCAAACAGTAATTCTGAAAGTTAATTTTATCATATGATTTATTTTTTACCAGGTTTCAAGTGTCTAACTCAATAAACCTAAAGTTTTACGTTCAATTGACATTTCCAAAATTTTTGTTTATAACATTCCTTAAAATAATAAATATTTGAAAACAACAATTTTCCATGTTTAACTTATTATATGATAAATTTATTTACAAAATATAAATCCATACCATAGCATCAAGCGTACCACAGCTCCATAAATATAGAATTTCACGTCCAGTCGACATATCGTTACGACATATCCTCTGGAATCATGGAATCGCGGATGTACTCTCAGGATACAAGAAGAAGTCCAAATTTCTGAACTAACTTGTTTTTATTTAAAAGCACAAATAAATGTAAACAGGAACAATATACAAAAAATAGATCGAAAATTATCTTACAGAAACTTACAAAACCGTTAAACAACTGTCAAATACAATAAATCAGCAATTAAATACTCACCTAATTAAAAACATAACGGATACTATTCTCAAAACACTAACGTATCTCACAATTCAGTTTGACTCGTATTACGTCAACCTTTCCCAACTGAGCTATGATTCCGTTATATAATCTCCATATAACTTCTGTGGTGCAGTAAAAATGGCAGACTTTTAAGAAACATATTTAATTACTCTTAGAACATGACCGAAATTATCCTATTCGTGGAACATCGTCACGGAAACCACATGCGGAACAGTAAAAATGACTTTAAAGTTACCTTTAAGAAACATATTTAATTACTCTTAGAACGTGGCCGAAATTATCGTATTCCTGGAACATTATTACACATTGCGTTGTGTGCCACAGATAACCCTTCAATTTTATCTTTAGCACGAGTTCTGTAAAAGAATATTTATTAACATAACACTACTCCATTAATTGCACTATTGTTAACTTTACAAATAAAATCATTTATTAACACCATTTGATTAATTATTAAATTCATTACACAATTTGTATATATTATTTGCGAAGGAGAAAGAAAGTGTGAGACCATGCCTTAAAAATGCCTAAAATGTATATAAGACCTTCAACAATTACTAATGGGCACATACCTCCACTTTCGGCTTTGGCGATATACTAGAATTCTTGCATCTGCGTATCGTACTGGCCTTAACTCTACGTGTTGGGCTCCTTACTCGTACTGCATCTGCTCATTGTATTCTGGTACACTTTTGGAACCTGTAATCAGGACATTGCCCTTTCACATTTGCCTCTGGATTCCGCATAAGTCGCCATGACTTCTCGTCTCTATTGCCTCCGTACTATCGTAGAAAATCTCACTCTTACTTCTAACTTTACAAACTACTTCATTCTTGTTTCATAATTGCTAACTGATTATTCTCGTAGAAGTTGTTGTTGTTGTTGACTTCTGACTTTACAAACTACTTCATTCCTGTTTCATAATTGCTAACTGATTATTCTCGTAGAAGTTGTTGTTGTTGTTGACTTCTGACTTTACAAACTACTTCATTCTTGTTTCATAATTGCAAAATGATTATTCTCGTAGAAGTTGTTGTTGTTGTTGACTTCTGACTTTACAAACTACTTCATTCTTGTTTCGTAATTGCTAACTGATTATTCTCGTAGAAGTTGCTGTTGTTGTTGACTTCTTACTTTACAAACTACTTCATTCTTGTTCCATAATTGCTAACTGATTATTCTCGTAGAAATTGCTGTTGTTGTTGAGACCCAGACCGTCCCACCTACCAGAAAAGTGTAAGGTAACTGTCTAGTAGAAGTTATGAAATATCATCTCTTGGTTGCCTCCTCTTTTTACCTGAGGTCTGACACGCCTGTTTACCTAGTTACCTTACACCTTTCTGGTAGGTCGGACGGTCTGGGCCTCAACAACAACAACGCATGTTTACCTCTGATTGGTCGACTTTAGGGCGATGCGCCCAAACATCTTGCCATTGGTAAATATCTTTCACCACTCTCATGGCTACACTCGAGTCTCTATGTTTATGGCCTAATTGACCTCTCGGGTCAAAATGTTGTAAAAACTGAGGTCGTTTCGTCTGAAGCATTGTTGGCTACTGCAGTCAGCCATAAATATTGAACACAAAACTGTCTCACCTAAATCTGGTGTGAACTCAATTCCTGGTCTCACAACTTCCAGAAAGTGTTCTTATACCGGAAACTAGTCAATATTTCGCGAAAGTTCGCAAGAATTTGGAAACTCGCTGAAATTTACCAAGTATGCGATATTTTGCCAAATCTGGTAACCGTGGTTTGAAAAATATCCAAAATATGACAACCCTATTTTCATGCAATTGCAACAATGGTTGCTTGTAAAAGTGTTTTTTTTAATTGCGGGGACTCGTATATGTAAAGCGCCGTGAAGGCATTTTACATATACGTAACGATCTTGAGCACTTTACTTGTTATACACGCTAATGTAACAAATACTGAAAACAGCCATTATCCAAATTGTATTTATTGCATGCTATTTCTTCGGCTAAAATTTCAAGTTTCTAGTTTAATAAACATGAAGTTTCACGTTCAATCTACAATTATAATATTTTTGCTTATGAACCTTCTATAATAACGATATATTTGAAAACATCAGTTATCCAAGTTGATCTTATCATATATATGATCCACCTTTCAACAAAATATCAAGTCCTTAGCTTAATATACCAAAAATATCAAGTTCTTAACTTAGTATACCACAAAATTATTTTGTTATTTTGTTTTTGTTATTTTGTTTTTGTTATTTACTTATTTTGTTATTTTGTTATTTTGTTTTTGTTATTTACTTATTTTGTTATTTTATTTTGCTTAATGAATTCAATTTATCTCTGCTTTCACTCCCGTGCAGTGTCAGGTACATATTATAGTTTCTGATACTTGTAATTATTTAAAAAGAATGAGTTATATATCGAAAACTTTTACAAATACTAAATAACCATTACATCATTAAAATACTTTAAAAGACATATGTGTGACAGACTTGGTATACGGAAAATGAGTTTTTATGGTGTTTAATTTAATAACACTTTTTCAAAACTAAATCGAGTATTCAATAATTTTCCATGTTATTTTATTAAATACATTTATATCATGTAATCTCTCTGAAAGAATTCTAATATAACTGATTTAAACGTATTTTTCGTACGGTAATAAATATTGTCCAAGAACCCCAGTTTTTTTTGGAGCATCCCAAGTGCCCAGTCTCATGTTATGCCTCGAGTGTTTTACTCTCCTGTCATGACTTAATATATCATTAACTCTCCCACTGGGATGTCCATCGCAGTTGGGATTGACGTACATTGTTGAAAAGTTATGATTAATGATCATGTTTATTTGCATCATGCTTTGTTACACGGAAGGATTTTTTATAGTATAAATTTGTATAGCATATATATATATATATATATATATATATATATATATATATATATATATATATATATATATATATACCTGTTCGCGATTACAGACGACAAAATAATATGCTTTCTGCTCTATTCAGAATTTCCATACGTGTTTCACGAGAGGTGTTCCATCCTTCTAAACAATTTTTTTTTGTGATATTTTTAGACATTTAAAGGGATAACTGGAATCTATATCTATATATAAGGGTTACACTGAAATTTTTGAGATAAGGCTAAGTGGTACAAGTTAAATTTACCAACTCTTAAGAGTGCTCAGAGTACTGCCCTCCAACATCAATGCACTTTTGTAGGCGAATTTTCCAAATATTAAATGCTTCAAGCCATCCATTTCTTGAAATCGATGAAAAATATGATTTTATAGCCCCATCAATCTCATCTCTTCGGAATGAAAACGACGACCACGATTTTTTTGTGATTAAAAGACAACCCAAAGTCACACATAGCACGATTAGGAGAATAGTGTTGTTGTTGTTGAGACCCAAAGCGTCCAACCTACCAGAAAGGTGTAAGGTAACTGCTTGGACGGCCGAGAAGTGCCACCCAATTTTGACCGGAACCCAGTGGGGGAGGTATCCACAGGGACCGTACCCTCCTAGGAGTATAGCGGTGTGGACCGTAGGGGAATAGTGTGGATGTTCTATCACTTTGATGTTTTTTTGTTCAAGAAAGTCAGCTGTCATTTTTGCTGAATGAGAAGATGCATTGTCAGAGTGAAGCATAAGTCTCCTAACATTCACTTCCTGAAGAATTTCTGGAAGAGACACTTAATGGTGTACCAGATAGATATAACTGTGTTCTGTCCCTCTAGCTTTATGGCTTTGACCAGACCTGTACTTCTAAAAAATACGGCATACATTACTTTTTCATTGCTCGTTGTCTTTTCACCATTATTGGTTTTGGGGTCATCTTCAAGGACCCATACTTTAATTTCTTGACGTGTTGGAAGGTCATATAACGGTTTGTACGTTTCACTACCAACTGTGATCTTAGAAATAATGCGGTGTCCACCACAATTAAGTAATTTTAGTGTTTTTTTACTGATTTTGACACGCTCCGCTTTCTGGTGTTCTGTTAAATTATGGTTGACCCAACTAAAAACTGATATTTTCATCTGTAGTTCTTCATAAATAATTTTATGTATACCTGTGGATCCAATGTTAAGTTCCTTCTGTATCATTTGGTAGGTGCAGCGATTATCATCGATTTACATTTTTTGAATGGTCGACACATTTTCTGGGATTTTAACTAACAAAGGTTTTACTGTGTGCTTTTCATCCAGGATAGAATTTCGACCTCTCTGTAAACTATCTCTGTAAAATCATCTAATCTCTGTAAACCATCTGAATACATCAGGAGATGGATCATCATTTCCATATGATAATTGTGGACGTTGAATACTTTCTTCTTGATTTAGCCCCACTTTAAAATCATAGAAAATCATAGCTCGATAATGCTCTCGCCTCAACTCCAATTCCTTTTCTTTCAAAATTTATTCTACTATAGCTAAATTGTAATGGCTGCCACAAATTATCTTCGGTGTATACAGATAATTTCAAATTTAAATATCCGACCAATATTTTTTTTCTAGCGCATATCGTTTGCCAGATAGAATGTTGAACTCTCTGTAAACCATCTCTGTAAAACCATCTAATCTCTGTAAACCATCTGAATACAGTGGCAAGAGATGGATCATAATTTCCATATGATAATTGTAGACGTTGAATACTTTTTCTTGATTTAGCCCCACTTTAAAATCATAGAAAATCATAGCTCGATAATGCTCTCGCCTCAAATCCATTTCCTTTTCTTTCAAAATTTATTCTACTATAGCTAAATTGTAATGGTTGCCACAAATTATCTTCTGTGGATACAAATAATTTCAAATTTAAATATCCGACCAATATTTTTCTTCTAGTGCATATCGTTTGCCCCTGTCTCAAAATTTTCAGTGTGACTCTCGTATACTAATCGCCGAGTGTCTGTCCGTCTGTGTGTCTGTCAGGCTTTTTAGGCACTTCCCGAAGAGATAGAGACTTACAATTTGGTACACGGGTCGATCGTTCGATAAAACCCATTGGCATAAAATGCATTTTCGAAAAACTTATTTAGAGGAGATGCTATATGCCGAAACAGGTAAAAGTGAAATAATAGGAAATCATGCTTTGCGATGAGATAGAAACTTAAAATTTCGTGTATGGCTAAATCGTTCGAAAGAAAGAGAGTGTGCAATTTCAGATTTACAAAACTTGCTGCTTTAAGGGGTGCTGCACACCAAAATGTTCAATTTGTCGAACAAATCAGAAACTCAGTTTTAATGCTTGATAGATGCGTGAAATTCGGTATATGGGCTAATCATTCGATAAAACAAACCCCAGACGAATACCGTTTTTCAAAAATATTCATTTAAGGAAATGCTCCACAGAAAAACGTTCGAAAAGTTGAATGATTAAAAAACTGTGTTTCGGGATGAAGGGGAGACTACGAGTTTGGTGTACTGGTAGATAGTTCGAAAGGAAGAGAGGGTACAATTTTAGCTTTCCAATATTTTCTACTTTGGAGGGAACCGCACACAAACATATTTGATTTTCGAAATAAATAAGAAAATCACCCCCCCCCCCTTAAAAACGTGATAGAGGTTTGATATTTTTTATATGGCCAAATCATCTGACAAACCCCCCAAGGCGAATACAGTTTATCAAAATATTCATTTCAGGGGGAGGGGGGTGGGGTACTCCACATAAAAACGTTCGAATGAAAAAATGATATTAGAAGCATGATTTGCGATGGAATTAAAACTCCAGATGCGGTATATGGGTAAACAGTTCGAAAGGAAGAAAGGGTGCAATTTCAGTTTTCCAATATTTTAAACTTCAGGGGATGCCGCACACCGAAATGCTTAAATTTTTCATATAAGGCAGAAACACTATTTGGTATATGGATCAATAATCTGATAAAAATCAAGAATACAGCTTGTCAAAAATGTTGTTTTGAAGGGGTGGATACTCCACACAAAAATGGTCAAAAGGTTAAATGATAGAAAACGCATGCTTCGCGATGGAATAGAGATTTCAATATTAGTATATGGGTAGATAATTCAAAAGAAATAAAGTGTTGAAGACCCAGACCACACGACCAACTTTAAGGCTTATAGCAGCTAAATGTGTGGCCGGGAGAAAGAAAGAAAGTGTGTAATTGGAGTTTTCTAATATGTGAAACTTTAAGCTTTCTGCACAAAAAAATGCTGATTTCTCGAATAAATAAGAAAAACCGCCTTTAAAATAACATAAAAACTTGAAAATTGGCTACATAATGTTACACTTTAGGGTAATAAATTAATGGTAGATAGTTGGAAAATAAGAAAGTGTAAAATTTCAGTGCTGCATAATGTTACACTTTAGGGGTGTTCACTCTAAAGTGTTCTAAAATTTCCAAAATAAATGGACGTTTTTTACGTGAGATAGAGTTCTTCAATTTGGTACACAAGTCAATCGTTTAGTAAAACCCTACGGAAAAATCGAGTTTTTTTTTTAAATAACGAATTTTACAATAAGATAGAAACTTTAAAATTGGTGCAAAGATAGATCGGTACATATGAATAAAGGGCATAATTTCAGCTTTCTAATATTTGCATTTTTAGGGATGTCGGACACTTAATGTTTAATTGACTGAATAAATCAGAAGTGAATGCCCTGTCTGAAGTGAAACGTATATTTGAAATTTGGTACCCGCATGAACAGTTTGAGAAATACCACTGGAAAAATCGAATTATTCAAAAATGCACATTATTCAGAGGTTGATTTGTGAGACGGTTAAATATCAATGCATATCCAGATAGTTATTGTTAAAATGCAGATGGATTGGTTTTAAATGTAAACGAGATAAAATATCTTAAAAAAAACTATCCATTTTACCATATAGTTTCCATATAATTCATATTGACAAATCAACCGATACGAATGTGCGGTAAAATTTACCGAAACAGTTTTCAATATTAATTTAAGAATATGATTTACTCAGTATAATAGATATTCTGCATACCTTGTAAAAACATTTTATAGAAAACTGAATATAACAAATCTCAACAATGTATGTTTCATCATCCCTTACCGGTAATGTCTTTATTGGTTGACATTTTACTCCAACTGTATGGATACATAAAATTGTATCAGAACTTTAGTCTGAATGAGACTGAAATATGAAATTTTGTCCCACCGATAAGTAAATTGATGGACTGCAACTGCAAATAAAATGTAAAACCAAAAATCCTTGCTATTTTAACACTTTTCAACATAGTTGTAAAGTGTTTATGACTTTGTCCATTCTGTCTGTATATCTATCATGTCCGTTGGCAAGATAACTGCCGTAATACTGACTTTATCGAAAAGAAAATTTTAGTATGTTGTTCAGACGGTCTGTGGGACATATGGGAATATAAATGAATAATATCACCCATTTAGTTTTGGATTGAATACGGGTTGAAAAAATGAAATACATTGAACCCTATGGGACCTAATTTTTCAAACATTTTTAAGTGAATTTAAAATTGACAAATTGCTTCGAATATTTTAGGAAGTATTCAAATTATCCCATCAAAATATGAAAAACATTTTAGCAAAATATATTCGGTAGTTTCTTAAATAACATTTAAAATAATAATTACATCCATATTATATGAAGAGATCACGCAAACCACTTCAAAATAAAATATATCAGCTATCTTGTGTCGAAATTATTGTTAATTTAGATTTAATTTATATTTAGTGTTGTATCCGTTCTAAAACGGCTTTATGTTTGCTTAATTTCTGTGCATCTATATTCTGAAACAACATAAATACAATATATTTGAGTTTACATGATCATCAAACTTTGATTATTTCTACAACGAAGCCCTTTCATTTATGGAGAATATAAATAGATCAAGCTGTAAGATGAGTTGTTTAAAAATTGCTGAATTTCTTTAATGCAAAATTATTTAGTTCTGGAGTCTGCAATATAGCTGATATGAATGAAACATTCATTGATTTTACATAGAGAAGCAGCCGAATTATAGCAAATTTGATGAAGTTTAAAGCATAGAGTTAAATTACTTTTACCTCCATAGTTTTAAGTTTTTAAGTAAAATAAATTATTGTAGCATTGTTATGAATGAAAGGAATGGAATAAAAGTGTAGGAATGAAATATGTACTGCATTTACGGCAGAGCCAGGCGATTTATACGTATTTCAAAGACTTCATTTGAATAATGTTCAATTTCCTCCAAGAAGTTTTACGTTTTCAAATATAATTAATTGTTGTAGTATTGTGATAATTTAAAAAATATTTCCGCTGAATGTCGTATTTTAGAGATGTTTAAATAAAATTACATTGCAGTTGGAAAGTGATTTATAATCACTGTATTACGCATGATTGATCTTCCTTATTTTATTTTGTTTCCGTATGCCATTTCCAAATCTGGAACACGTTTCTAGTGAATTTCCTGTTATTTTTTTTTTCAAAATGTGTTTTTTTACGTATGTTTTCTATGTATGTTAATCTCTCATAACAACTCCTGAATACATTAATTTGAAATAGTTATGGTATTTTCAGATCATGCATAACTATTTTCGCACGAGATTCTTTCTTTTTTTATTGTACTAAAATCGCTATAGATATGTCATATAAGGTGTATTTTAATTATTTTGCCTTTTAAGTGTGACTTTAAATGCTTTTATGGGTTTGTTAGATCATATATGGCTTTATAATATATGAGAAGAATACAGACAGTACACTTAACTGAACATATATAAATTATTTTTTAGAAATAGGCAAATAAGATTTCTTCAACCGCGCAAAAACTTTTTTTAATTTAAAAATCTAGTTTCTTTTTATAGACATCAATCTCAGCATTAGGAACTGACTAATATATTATCTGATGAATACGGTTAATACAAATAATGTATAACAAATGTCTACGGTAGAGTTCTGTGTGTGTGTGGAGAGGGGAAATGGTGCTTGGTGGGATTTTTTTGTTATAAAAAGACGCATAGTTCAGTCAATCTGGCCCGTCAAATGTAAAGGAAAATCGTGGAGTATGCAGAGCGAATTCAAATCTTCAATACATATATGATAACCTCAAGTACATAATCATATAATAAAACGACAATATCAATATTTCTATCAATATATTTTTTTGTGATGCTTTGCTTTTGATTTTTAAAGAGGGGGGGGGGGAGGCTTCAAGAATTTTTCTAGAATTTTAAATGGAAAAAAAAGTATAGGGGGGGGGGGTGAGTTTTCTTCTGGAAGAGCGGATTGACAGAACTCAACGGTAAACACAGGAATTAATGAATTGCATGGATGAAGATAAAATGACATCAATCTTCAATTAAAGAAATGGAATCTAAAACATTTTCCAAATTATGTTAATAAGAAAATAACAATAATACAAAATACAATTTGATGGCATGTCAGAATATATTTGCATAGACATATATTATTAATCGTTTTAACGAGTAGAATGATATGTGTTCTTATGCTGATATTTTTATGTGCGTTTTACAATCATAAATGTCTTTAAAAGATTAAATATAAGGTGAGTGATAATTGCAAGTATCAATATACATAAATGCTTTATTTGTTTGGATATTTTTTATATGGATGGTGACATTTACAGTTTTTATGGAATTAAAGTTTTGTATTATATAATATTTTCAAAACAGATACATTTAGATCCAAGTTATATCGATTTCATTCCCCCTATCTTCCACCTACCACAACTGTTCATTTTCTTTATATCAGTGCTATCACACCCAAAAATATGATGCTGTTAAATATATTTTTCTATATATATTTCAAACATATAGCATGTTATCTATCTTGAAATACTATTAAATTTATTTATAAATTGCAGTGTACTTTATATTGTTGTTTCTCATTTACGAAATAGGTTCATGTCTTGAAATATTTTCGTACAAATTTTATGTGCTATTTATGAAATAGCATTTGGTCATATGAATTTATTTTCCTTTATATCAGCCAACTAAAATAAAACGCTTGTTTGATAGAGATGTAACATATATAAAATATAGGATTGCTTAGATGCTTGCTTTACTTATGTGCCGAAAAGTGACCAAAAGTTAATGATATAAAAAAACTACATTCAATTATTCCTCCTAGGAATTGAAGCTGTTGTTTTATCAGAAATATATATTGAAATATTTATTTTTTAATTCTCTAACAAATTCATTCTTCAGAAAAAGAATAATACTAGCCGGATACCCGTTTAAAATCAAAGGTCTCTCAATAAGCAACCCCTGAATAATGTAAATTTTTGAATAATTCGCGTTTCACATTTATTTGGCTAATTGAATATTTTAGTGTGCAGAACCCTCTAAAGAAAATAATATATTGGAATCTATCTACTCGTGCACCAAATTAAAGTCTATCTCGTCCCAAAGTATGCAATTTTATCATTTCCCCTTTCGAACGTTTTTCTGTGAAGCACACACATGAATGAACATTTTTGAAAAACTCTGCTCGTCTTGGGTTTCTCATCAGATGATTGGCCCATATACCGAATATCATGCCTCCATCACATTTAAAAGGAAGCGTGCCTCATTTAATCGAACATCGAATATATTAGTGTGCGGCATCCCATAAAGTAGCAAATATTGGAAATCTGAAATTTCACACTTTCTTCCTTTCAAACCATCTACCAGTACACTAAATATGAAGTCTCTATCCTATTACGAAGCATATTTTTGCTATCAACTCACCTTTCGAACGTTTTTCTGTATAGCAACCCCTTAATGAACTGTTTTGTATAACCGTATTCATTTTGGGTTTTTTTGTCAAATGGTTAGCCCATATACTAAATTTAAAGCCTCTATTACACTTTAAAGGAGGCGTTTTCCATTTATTCAGCAAATCGATTATTTTAGTGAGCGACACCCCTACAATAGAAAATTAATTATTGTGAAATATGTTCACTTTTCATATTTAATACCATGCCATAAATTTGGTAACATCATTTTCGTGGATTTAGCTTGTTCCATTCATTCGAAAATATACTTTGGGTAATACTTATGTATTTTGATGCCAATAATCATTTATCTGCTATACGAATAACTTATTTCTCCGTCCATAATGCTTGTCGAGATTTTGGCGGAAAATTGTCAACTTGGTTATGTTGCAATATTAACGAAAATGTTGCCAAATTGATAAAAAGTATGTCAAATGGGAAGTAAAATGCTCTTCTCTCCGTTTGTCTGTAACATTTGGTCATGCAGTTTGGCGAACTTGGCTTATAATTTATCAAAGTATCGCCAACTTAACGATATTTTGCCCCAAATTGACAAAAATATCGTCAAAATTGCAAAAAGTACGTTAAGTTAATGGAAGTGATGTCTAATTTATGAATTAATTATTAATATATTTAATGTATAGAATATATTGCTTATTGAGGATGCCACAATAATAATTATTGTTAATTTAGAGTTACGTGAAATATAAGTTAATTGTATACGAAATAGATTTATATGTTTTTATCCGGAAAATCGCTAAATGTACAATTCAACGATAAAAACACAAAACCGTGGATCTTTGTTTTTTTACTGTAAAAGTAGTAAATTCATTGCATTATGTAAGGGAAGTCATTTGCTGCCCACATCAGATTTTTGTTATATAAAGCCGCCGCTTTTGCGATATTGCTATAAATTTTAAATAATTTCCATACGTTGCCATTATGTTATTGTATGCAAATTATCACATAAGAAGAATGCCATCTTTAGCAATTTCAATTTCACAGTGTAATTAGATATAAAATCAGCATTTTCCTAATAATACTAATATTAAAACACAATATTTTGGAGTATTTACAAAGGGAGCGTAGTGAACTTATTTTGGGGCTTACGTAATAAACAGTGCGATTTAAAAATTAGTTTATAGTAATAATTTAATGCGCAAAACACACGGCTATATTAATAAATTAAGATATATATTTGTCTGTGCTGTCTGTAGCGGTAAATCAAAGTATCGTACACGCATTAAATTTGGTACAGGGATACCTGGGCTCCCGATAAAATTCCCTTTTTAATATTTTTAATTCAAATTAATTTTTTAGCTATTAAATGTTGAAGTGCAATTTTGCTCGATTTTGAACCTCTGGGTCTGCTAAGATGACATCTAATAACAAAGAACTCACCTGTATCCCTATACGCTGGGCTGAAGAGCCGACTCCGTATAGGACCACATGTGGATAAAGACACATTTTTAGAGCGTATCACGCCTTCTACGCAGGTGCACCCATATTGCATATGTGGACTGAGGGAACTATGCGCCCGTCAAGCGGGTACTTATTAGCAAATATTCCGTAGCGGCAAAAGCACACTTCGCAGATTATGCGGACTAAAGTTGCTTACTTCGGGTATAGTGTTTAGAACTAATTCCAGGAGTCTATTCTAGTAATTCATTTTGTTTTAGTAATTCTAGTATAGTATTCTAAGTAAGTGTCTAGAAGTTTTCTTATTTTATTTCTAGTAGTAGGATTCAATAAGCATTCGGTAGTGTGGAAACCCCAGGCCGTCCGACTCGTCCAGAGGACTTGAGTGACTATTTGGACGACCGGGAAGGCATTCGCTAGTGTGTTATAACACACGATACAGAAGCCACAGAAGAGACAAAAATAAACACAAAAAAATATAAAATAAAAACAAGAAAGAAGAAAGCATTGCATCTGTATAAAGTATATAAGTCTATAAATCCATAAAACACAGTACCTAAATACAGTGCCTAGAAATCTACTCTAGCCACTGTACTTAAGCTGCACAAGTACTTTTGATTCACTAACTTGAAACAGTAATTTCTAACATGTTGGTATAGCGCGACTCGGGCTTTTGAGAAAAAAAATTGAATGTAATAAAATTTATCTCGAACATTTTCGAGTTTATAATAAAGTAGTAATAAGCTTCTCATTTATTTGCATTACGTAATTTTAACACCCCCAAAGTTCAACAGTATAATTTAATCAAAAACTAAACATAAAAGAATTTCCTTTTCCAGAATGCATTCTAAGTGGTTCCTTTCTTCCGAGTACTGATACCCTCGGGTACAGTATCGATTTATCTCTTCCTCAATAGAGTTCATCGTCTCGGGACACCAATTACGAGTCCCTAGAGATTGTTCTCTGGAACAAGATTTTTTTTTCTCATCTCCTCCTCTACAATTCTTTATTTGGTGAGAATGTTGGGACTTAGATCGGTGTTGAAAAATCTTCCATTGGATATATAGTGAATACTATATATTTCGTTTTGTTTAGTAGCATTACGTCAATGTAATCAATTACGGGTACAAGAAATATTACTACTCGTATATTTTATAAATGATACACACAGATATGCGTGTGTATTTCATATATAGCGTATATGAATAGCAACATTTCTTCTTTCCCTTAAGTTTACTATAATAACGTAATAATGCTGAACAGAATTGAATATGGTTTTCACTTGATTTCCAATGGAAAATATCTTATACACCGACGTAAGTGGCCGTATTCAACATTTAATAAGTATTATGCCTTATCGTGTTTGAAAGTAATATTTTATGTTTGCTTTGTTTTGAAATATTTATTCTGCAGCACAACCTAAAATTATAATATTGGAAAGTTGTTAATATTTTTACTTTGCTTATTTTAATTATAGATTCGTACGTTGTTTTAAATGTTTTCCATTAACTCAATAATTTAAATGTGCTTGTAATCAGAACCCTTAAAATAACACATTTCGATTCTTTATATATCTCGTATTAATATGTGTTTCAAATTATTTCGTATTTCAATCTATTTCGTATACAATTAACTTATATTTCACGTAACTCTAAATTAACAATAACTCAAGGGTTAGAACATTTTTACTTTCTGTACAGAGTATAACTCACAGGGAATGGGAGGGGGTCAAAAATCCCAATATTTTGGCGGAAGAACACGTTTCAAGCATTTTTGAAATTGAATCGTACTCGTTTAAGGTGATGTATGTGTGTATGTGTGTGTGTGTGTATGTGTGCATGTGTATGTGTGTGTGTATGTATGTGTGCATGTGTATGTGTGTGTGCAATATATCAAGAGCGGGTGGAAAGTTTCGAATGTAATTTGATACGATTTTTAGTAGAGGCAAATATTAGAACTTTGTTGATAGAATACGCAAGCAAATGTTTGGAATTTTTACCTAAATACAAAAAAACGACCTAAAATATCCAATGACAAAAATAGCTAAATAACAAATGAAATGAAAATATCTAAAATTTTCGGAATCTTATATCCCCAAATCGTAAATGACATGCCATAATAAAAATATAACGCCGTTCGTTCATAAAAGTCATTATACTAGTATTATACATGTTCTTCGTATGGAATGCTTATTTTAAGGACAATTAAAATTCACAACCAAGTGTAAATTTCTATAATATTTTAAATTTCATTGTTATTAAAACATTCTAGTAAAGCATTTAATTAGATGTTCATAAAAAATAAGTTTAGAAATCGATGTTTTTGCTATGTGAAATTATCTTTACTTTCAGACTTGAAGGATAAAACATATTGGTTCCGTTTGTAAACAAATTAAATTATATATGAAATCGAAGTGTCAAATTAAAAGCGCTAAAATTGTATGGAAAAATATACCTGTACTACTTATATTCTCGTATATTAGAAGATATACCCGTCGATTAATATAGAAGATTGCCCGTAGTACAGTATATGAATTTAAAAAATATTTACCAAAATAAAGCAGATGAAGTAGTAAATTACAAAAATCAATAATCCGTGTAATCTTTAAACCTGAAGGCCGTAATAAATTCCAATATATGCCAAAATGAAAGCTCTAAAATCGTAGAGGAAGATAATATAACACTGCTACCTATATTCTCGTAGATTAGAAGATATAGAAGTGTGTTAATAGAAAATCACCGGAACTACAATAAATGAGTTTCAAAAACGTTTGCCAAAATAAAATAGATGACGTATTAAATTGAAAATATCAATAATACCTGTAATCTTGCTGAAAGCCGTAATTGATATTATCCAGTCAAAAAGGCAATTTCGATAAAAATTTATTTTATAGTATACATTTATTTATTATTGAAATTCGAAAATATTTAATAAAAACTCGTTTTCATAAACACATTGAAGTTAAATCTGTTACTAAGCAATATGATAGCATTTACTTCAAATAAATTGGTGGAAAAAATATCATTTAAATAATTGTATTTAGAAGGATAAGCTGTGCGTTTTTAATTACTATCTAGACAATTCCTGGTCCTAGAAACTGGAAACATGGACTAAAGTGGAACTATTCCATGGCTACGCACTAAATTTTATGAAATGCGATGCAATAATGAAATAAACACGCACACATACAGACAAGCATGTAGACCGTGAGGATTAAAAAAATATTTAAGTAGAGGAGACTTAAATCAAGTTACGCCATAATTTTTCATTATAGAAATTGCTAACATGGGCCCAACGTCGACCATTACTTCTTTATACGAACCCCCTTGACCATAATCAATAAGTCAAACACATTACTCATTAAAATCCACATGTTTAACTTTAAGCAAAATTAGCATTTATTAGCACTTTTATTAATAATCGTACCATGAAAAAAATCGTAACAACTGTGTAAGGAAGGATTTGTGCAAAGAACAGACAACCCGACTGACAAACATATGTATATATATATATATATATATATACATATATATATATATATATATACATATATATATATATATATATATATATATATTTATATATATATATATATATATATATATATATATATATATACAGTCAAACCTGTCTATAACGATACTCTAGGGGCCGAGAAAAAATATCGTTATAGACAATTTATCGTTATAGACAGGGCTGAACTTGCTACACTCTATAATGGAAGTTATTTAACATGGGTGTGACGTTATTATAATTATATATGTTGAACTTGCATTACTGAATAACACTACAGTATTGTGTTGAACTTACATTTTTAATGAATGTATTACAGATTAGGAAAAAAACATGAAACATATGTAATATCTTATGAACCTAAATCATAAGATTCAAACTGCAGTTCGAAAATGTAACACGGCGTATATTTTTACTACACTTCTATTATTCCATTAAGAAATGGATAATTAAATTATAAAAATAAAATTGGAGTTATATTTTTAATTAAAAAATCAAGAATGCGTTGAAAGGGAAATGAAATACGTAACGTACATAATTATAATCCTTAAATAGGACAAAGGAAGATTTAACGTCGAAGTAATTCGATATTTTCGTTTGCTTGGATTTTGCAGGGCATGCAGCTGCCATACACATATTTTCTAAACCTTCTAGCGAATTCAGATATACATCTGGAACATTTGGTAAAGTGAGAATAAAATTGTGTAATGTTTCGATCATTTTAACAGCATCTTCAGCTGTTGTGTTGGGTGGTGATTCCGTTCCACATTCCTCATCTTCCACTTCACTAACATCATCATTTTCTTTCAGTTCTACAATTATGTCCTCATCGGTGCTTCCACTGAACACTAATAAACCTTCATCCAAATTGAAATAGTCTTCTGGGTTTATTGAAGAGTGCATATTCGTGGAAACTTTGAATGAATTCAAAGAATTACTTAGGTGCAGCACACAATTTTCTTCTTCAGAAAGATTTTGTTGAGAATTCTCATCGCTGTCAGACTGTTCTTCATCACTGCACGAGCTGAAATTAAAACCTGCCTTCCACCAACAATTTTGTATGGTAGATGACTGCACAGAACTCCAACTGCCAGACATCATATCACATGCTTGTTTAATATTTATGTCAAACGGTTTGGTAATCTTGAACAGTAGGTAGAGATAACAGTAGAGAGTAGTTTGGTAATCTTTAACAGATCTTAGTCAGTAGATAGAGCATTATTCCCCTTTAGGATGAACTGCCTTTGTGTTAAGTCTGCCATTGTAAAAGTCTTGGTCCGAAGTCCAAAAAGTCTTGGACATAACACAGGGAAAAAAGTTTGAAATGCTCAAAATTATCGTTATATACAGGCTCACTCAAAAGCAAATTATTGTTATAGACAAGTTTGATATACACTAAAACTATAGGAAATCTTCTATGGTGGTGTTAATATTTCATGCTTACTTGAATTAATTATATTTGTTATTACTTCTTTCTGTGCGTGATATATATATATATATTTTATATATATATATATATATATATATATATATATATATATATATATATATATATATATAAATTATATATATATACATATATACATTATATATATATATATATATATATATATATATATATATATATATATATATATATATATATACAGTATTGTGGCAATTAATTGAGAAATGTCATTTTTTTCGTTTTATCACACGTAAGCTTAGGAAGAAGCACTCCAAATTAGCTCAGAGTTCAAATTGCAATTATTATCAAAGTAGCAGGTGTTCGTATGCACCTGGTAAGTAGCAGGTGTTCAAATTCCTCCGCCAGGTGGCAGGTGTTCCGCAGTGGTAGTTTCTCAGTTGTTGCGGGGCTCATTAGCGTCATGGATATCAGCGCGGAAACACGTGCTAAAGTGATTGCGCTTAGAGAACACACTTCTAAGACGTTCGAGGAAATAGGTAAAATATGTGGAGTGAGTACAGCAAGTGTCGGGAGGATCTGGAAGCGGTTTCAGGAAACAGGAAATGCTGGAACCAACCGCTCTGGAAGATGCGGTCGAAAAAGATCAACTTCGACTCGTGACGACAAAACTTTACATCGAATGAGTGTTAAAAATCCTCGATTAACCAGTTTTGACCTGCCTAAGTCCATAGTGGCAGCTGGTGTTGATATTGCACCTTCAACAGAGCGATACAGGCTGTTAGAACGCGGACGGAGAGCACGTCGACCGTACAAGAAGCAGCTTCTGACGGTTCGCATGGAGAAAAAAAGGTTGGAATGGGCACGGAAATACAAAACATGGACTGGGAGAAAGTTCTCTTTTCTGACGAAACACATTTTGTGGTTCAGGGATTTAGATCTATGTTCGTGAGAAGGAGCCAAGGAGAACCTCTCAATTAGCACCACATCAATCAAGCATCCACCCAAAAAGATGTTTCGGGGTTGTTTCAGCGTTTTGTGGACAGAATATCTTGTTCCCGTAGAGGGAATGATGAACAGTGCCAGTTACGAAGTCATATTGACCCGAAAAGTGCTTCCAACCATGGCTAAACTGTGGCCGAACGGAGATTGCGTTTTCCAACAAGACAGCGCGTCATGTCACACTTCGAAGCGAATCAAAAATTTCTGCTCAAAAAAATATTACCGTACTGGATTGGCCCGGGAATTCACCAGACTTGAATCCCATAGAAAATTTGTGGGCTATTGTCAAAAAACGGCTTCACAAATTTGACTGTACGACGATGGACAAGCTAATTTCGGCCGTTATTGACATATGGTTCAGAGACGTTGAAATTAAAACTACATGTGCTAGTCTAGTACATTCCATGCCGAAACGTGTCTGTGATGTTATAAAGTCTCGGAGAGGTCATATCACTTAATAGTTTTAAATGTATCCATAGAAAACTTGAAGAAAACTGAATTTTATAAAAAAAACTGCATTTCTCAATTAATTGCCACAATACTGTATATATATATATATATATATAAATCAAAATAATAAAAGCAGAAGTGCAAATTAGTATACACAGCGTCAAACCGCGAATAAAATATTAAGGTGTGTTTAATTACATTAAAAGCAGTAAGTATAAAGTAACGAGGAAGGGCTGAAAAAGTAGATCATGGAATGGCCAGGGAAAAGAAAATAAATCAATGAATAGTATATATGCCGGAAACGTCTTCAGTGCCGACGTGGTTGTCGGTGGTCAAGGCAAGCGTTTCTGTAGCAATCGCTCGACCTCCACGTTGTGGGTTCGAGCCCCACGTAAGGCATGGATGTTTGTGTTGTGGGCGCAATGTGATCCGCCCCCCTCTGGTGCGCCTGGGGCAACGTCAATGGACGGCTAAATGGTTCAAACTCTGGCCGCTGTAATAAAGGCGAATGACGAAGGTCAAAGTGCCTGGCCATTTAAATAAAAAAAGAAACGTCTTCAGTGGCACATTCTAGACAGATATACTAAAATCCATTGTATATATATATATATATATATATATATTGATTTGCTTCGTTACAACTATCGAAAATATAATACATTTGGAATAAAAACTCGTACGCCACAACCCATTATTAAGAATAATTTCGGCTTAGAGATTTAAAAATATTTCTTCTCACCCAACGTTTTCGAGCACGTTTACCCGTCCATGTCCTTTATGTGTTCGTCAACATGAAATCCCTTTCTCTTGCCAGCTTAAACCAATCTGACAACACTGACAAATTGCAAGCTTAGAAAACCTTAACTCTTCAGTATTTGTTACACGAAACGGTGAAATGTTCAAAAAGGAATAAAAGTCTTTATTGAGGTGTAAATCAAAATTTTATACTGGGAAACTGAACGCATCACTTTTTAACTCTTGAAGAATATCGAATATGTTGAATTTTGATATATTAATTTTAGAAATATTTTCCTTTATGACCTGTATATACATTTTTTTTACATTGTATCTTATTAAACTCTTCACTTATGCAGAAAATTTTCCATTTCATTTAAAAAGATGTCGTTTCTAATTTATTTTGGCAAATGAAATAATTTTGTGTGCTGCACACACGAAAATAGCAAATATTGGAAATCTGTAATTTTCTCTCCTTATTCCATACAGTAAATGGAAGTATTAACCCTTCTCTCCAATTATAAGTAACATTAATTTTTTATAATTTGTGTTTCTATGGCACGTAGAGAAAATTGTTTTCTGTTTATATTTTTTGTGATTTTAAAATTGTATGACCACTTATCACCTAGTATCTTCAAACATTTCCGGCCTGTGATTGGATGCCATGTTTTAATAATGTTCCTCTAACTTTAAATTAAGGACACTAAGAAGTTGAACGTTAGTCGGGTTAAAATTATTCAATGAGCGAACGCGCTTGAGAATGCAGGCAATATTAAAAGCAATCTGTAACTGACCATGCTTAATTTCTTTTCAATTTTAAAGCTTGCTAATCAGCTTGCTGATCAATGGCCTTGTTTCAGTTTCGTAGTAGAGCTATTGTTTACTTGATAAAAGCCTTCCTCTTCGTTTATCCAAAATATTTGTGGGAAAGTCAAATTGGATAAATCTTTATCTCAGCTATTTATTTTAAATTTTTGTTCATCTAAGAAACAGTTTTTTTGCTTGGAATGTAGAATCCCCTTTACCTTCTGTAATGCACACATGATTACACATTTAGCAACTTGTCATCGAGTGAGTAATAAGCAAGCGATTGCCCCTGAGTAAGAACTAACTGTTCTATATTCAAGTTACTATTAATTTTAGAACAGTTTTAAGCATTTACAGTTTTAAGTTAATTATCTAAGTTTTCATTGAATTTAGTTTGAATGTTGTTCGTAGAAATAATTCATAGAGTTATGTGTTTTCTATTTAATCCATTTAATTTGCAGATAACGTTGTCACAGCAGAGATTTGATATAACCATTGCATGTCAATCGTTTTTTCAGAAAGTTATCTAGCTAGTCCCCCAGTTTTATTTAGCTCTTCTACTCAATATAAGGTGAACTAAAATTTCCAAAAACTTATCTAGAGTGTATAAAGAGAACACACCTACTATATAGCATGAAAAGATAGGAGAGTGAATGTTATTTGAATGAATGTTATTTCAAGTATTGCTTTATAAAATGACATTTTTTTAAATAGGATGAAATTTAGTTATTATTCAATTTTCTATAATTATATTATTTGTAAACAGAAATGCATTTAAACCCCGAAATTATGGAGAACTACGTAGTTCTCTTTTCTGTCGAGAAACGCTTTTATTTTCATTTCCAATATTCTTTTTAACACTTTACAACTAAGTTGAAAAGTGTTTATGACGTTGTTTATTCTGTCTGTCTGTCTGTCTTTCTGTCCGTTTGCACAATAACTGCCGTAAAAATGACTTAATAAAAATGACATTTTAGTATGTTGTTCAGACGGTCTGTAGGACCTATGGGAATATAAATGAATAATATCACCCAATTAGTTTTGGATTGAACCCGGGTTGAAAAAATGAAATACATTGAGCCCCATGGGACCTAATTTTTCAAACATTTTCTAAGCGGATTTAAAATTCGCAAATTGCTTCGAAAATTTTAGGTAATATTCAAATTATTCCATAAAATATATAAAAAAAATTCAGCGAAATATATTCAGTAGTTTTTTTAATTAAAAATTAAAATAATAATTACACCTCTTATATGAAACGATCACGAGAACATGAAATGAAAAGATCACATGACCCACTTAATTATATATGGCATCCATCTTGTTTCAAAATCGAGATTTTTTAAGTTCTTTTTAATTCATATTGAGTGTTGTATCCGTCCTAAAACTACTTTATTTGTGCTTAAATTCTGTGCATCTACATACTGAAACAAAGAAAATACAATATATTTGAGTTTAAATGATTATCCAAATTTGATTATTTCGACAACGAAGCCCATTTTTCACTTATGTAAAATCTAAAAAACAAAATATGTAGAATGAGTTGTATTAAAATTGCTGTATTTCTTTAACACAAAATAATTTAGCCCATGGAGTCTGCATGGCTGATATGAATGAAATATTAATTGATTTTATAAATAGAAGGACGATTTTTTTCGATGGAGTTTTAAGCATAGAGTTTAATTACTTGTAGCTCCACGGTCTTAATTTTTAAATAAAATAAATTATTATAGTATTGTGATGAATGAAATGAATGGGAGAAAGTTAGGAATGAAATGTTGTTTTTATAGAGAGATCCAGGCGTGTTATTTTTTCTATGACGTCATTTGAATACATTTCAGTTGTTTTAGATGAAGTTTTCAAATATAATAAATTATCGTAGTATTATGATAGTTTTAAAAATATTACTGGAATGTAACGCAAAATATTATGGAATGTAACGCATTTTAGAGATGTTTAAACCAGGCAATTTATATTTCAATGCCGTCATTTGAATGAAGTTCATTTTTTTCAATGAAGGTTTAAGTTTTCAAATATTATAAATTAATGTAGTATTGTGATAAGTTTTAAAACATTACCGAGGAATGTATTGCATTTTAGACTTTTTAAAATAAAATTGCATTGAAGTTGGAAAGTGTTTCATAATCAATGCTTTAAGCATGATTGATCTTTCTTGTTCTAATATTAATATGACTACTGAACTATGGACCCTGGAAAATCGGGATCACATCAAATATAAAATGCACTTTCTAGTTGAAAAATTCGAACATGACAGCTTGGCATTACGAAACTTTACCATGTTTTCAAAATATTTCAAGTTGAGGAAAAGCTTTAATATCCAAAAAAATAAAATCTCCAAAATAATTAATTGTTGGTGATAAAATCTTTTAATCGTGAATTTAAAAATGTTGAATACATAGCATAATTTGTAGCATAAATTTAATTTGATGACGTAAAATGCGACAGTAGGAAATGAATGTCGAATTCCAATTAAAAATGCAGAATGATTCTTAAGCCTCGTTTTGAATTGCCCGTGTAACCTTCATATAATTGGGTTCGTTGCTGCTAAATCCAGGACTTCGAGTGCAAATTAGAACTTATTTGATAACAAATATACTTTATGTTTCAGAAATTTGCAATTGCGTGAGAATTCAAAAGAAGTCATTTGAGTGCTTACATGACTTTAATGCAAAAAAGACTTCTTCACTATTAGGGATGATCTTTCTAATTACTGAATTTTATGTAACTATCATAGCCAGTTGCCTCTTTAATTTGGTATCCTGGGAAGTAATTAAATTTGAATATATTTACTCCGGCATTTTATAATTACTGATAGTTATACATAATGCTATTGATACATAGTATTTAAAATATTCTTCTTTTGAATGATCCCTGTCCATTCATAAGATGTAACATTTTGGATAATTGATTTCTTAGATAAGTAAAAATAATAGACTTGAAAATTAAACATTTAAATTAAGCCCTGTAGGTAGCTTTCTGTATCTGCATTTGGACAGGAAATTGAAATCGAATGTGAACAGTAAGCCTTCATATGGTAAATGTGAGACCAGATTTAAGACCAAGAATATGTGAGACAGTTTCATATTACTTTCCTTATATACATAATGTATAAGGAAAGTATTGTGACGAGGTCGAAAATTCGAATTCTTCGATGGGAGAGCACGTTTCAAGCATCCCTGATCAAGAATCAAACATTTTTGAAGTGATGTGTGTGTGTGTGTGTGTGTGTGTGTGTGTGTGTGTGTGTGTGTGTGTGTGTCAGTGAGTCTGTGGAGACGAAAACTGACGAACCAATGGACCGATTTGAAAGAAATTTGGTACACAAATCACAATCTGTAAGCACTGGAGGCTTATTGTTTTTAAACGTAATCTACTGTTCAGAACCTCCCTAAATTTTCGAGTGAAATTTTGAGAAAATCGTCAAAAAATCAAAACCGTTAATAAAGTTACGCAAATAAACATGTCTTATGTAATTTTTCGCTAAAAAACGATTAACATAAATCTTAGAACGCTAACGTGAACCGTTCTCGAGATATTGCACGTTTTTAAAAAAAATTATCAAAATGTCATATAAAATAAAATAAATATATATTTCCTATTGAGACACATGTTCACTTTTCATATGTAATACCATGCGATAAATTGGGTGACATCATTCTCGTGGATCTAGCTCGTTCCATTCATGAGAAAAGGTACTTCGAGTAATACTTTTGTATTTGAACGTCAATAGTCATTTATCTGCTATAAGAATAACTTATTTCTCCGTCGGCAAAGTTTGGCGAGATTTTGGCGACGGAATTGGCGGAATGTCACCAACTTGGCGACTTTTTGAAATGTTGTCAAATCAACGAAAATCTCGCCAAATGGATTAAAATGACGCTAAATCAATGAAAATGACGACTCATTGTCGAAAATTCAATATCTTGGAAAGAAAATAAGTATCTACTATAAGACAAAACCTATTTTTTTTACTGTAAAAGTAGTAAATTCATTGCAGTATATAAGGAAAGTCATGTGTTGCCCAAAGCAGGTTTTTTGTATTTATGATGTATGTAATGTTTGACAATGACATCAGACGTACGGACGCCAGTTTTATGGCACCCTGACCGGACTCTGGCCTCACATTTTCAATGTCCTCCGCAAATAGTAATACGATAATTGTCGTAATTAATTTAGTAATTAACTAAATGTTGCTTTTAAATTTTGTTATTTTTAAAGTTAAAAGGATGCAATTAATTGAGTAGTATTATCTTAATAAATATTCTTTTACAGGAACTCGCACTAAAGATAAATATGGTGGGTTTAAGTGGCATACAACGCAATGTGGTTTAATGGGTTTCACAATGTACGATATTACGGTCATGTTTAAGAGTTTAATTTAATATTATACTTTACATAATCGTTTCTTGTACCACAGTTACAATTGACATCTACACCTAATTTTGACGGAACTATTAAGCATTTTTATTCCCTTATGTTAACATATTTCGTACCCACCTGTCGGAAATCCCGGAAGAAACATCTCCAGAACTCAAAATAGAAATATTTAGTGAGCCCAACTACATCTTCTGGAATTTGATGTTGAATACACATCAGTCACCATCTATAGTACATCATTCTATCTATAGTACATCATTCTATCTATAGTACATCATTCTATCTATAGTCCATGTATCTCTATCTACAGTAAATCCTGAGAAATAGATGTGTTAAGTAAATTTTTGAGCATTAGGTGAAGAATAAGAAAGTTGAAATCCTTAGAGAATCCCTAAACCCTAAGGAACTTGATATTGAATCAATTTCATCCAAAATTTGAACTCTCATCAATAGTTAATTATGAAAAGAGTTGAATAGTTAAATTTAAAAAAAAATGGTTAAAATCTCAAATCTTAAAAAAATTAATTCTTTTGAGGTAAAGAGATGGACGTGAAAATCCTTAATATCTCCCGCTGTCTCCTCTGAATTTATTTCATAAATCATCTGAGTTTTATTTATAGTCAATCCCGTAAAAGAAATGATTCAAGGACATTCTCATGCTGGAAGTAAAAAACCCAAGTGGAAATCACCCAAACCCCTTCAAAATGCAATGCTGAATTGATATCAATCCTTATTTAAACTCTATCTATAGACAATATATATAAATATATATTTAAAAAATAATTTTTGACCTGGACATGGCAAATTTTACTGACCTGTCCGTCACTAAAATTGGAAAATTAACATAAAATTGAAAAATTTTAATGACCTATCTATAGTAAATCTCAACAAATATATATTTCAAGTAAAATAACAACTCTTGAATTGGAAATGGAACGGGAACTGGAAATGGAAATATTTAATGAGCCCCATTATCGTCTGAAATTCGATGCTCAATCCATATCATTGATTACCTAAGCTCAATCTGTATAGCGGATCCTGAGAAATAGATATTTAAAAAAAAAGTAGTAAAACAATTTCATAGAAAAATGTATTCCACCAATTGCAATTTTTATTTACATATGATTTCAATTACAGAATTATAACGTTTAAGATAAATAAAATAATATCCAGAGGAGATCTACAAGTAATTCGAAGTTTAATTCAAAATATATATTTTTTTGTTTAAATTACGCTTGTTGCGCCGATTAGATAATTGTCCTAGATAAGTGCCCTCATTACTGCTAAATTTTTAGATACGACCGACTGAAAAATTAAAAGTGTGTCTCTTGATGAATGTACATTTAGATTCTGTAACTGGGACATAATTGAAGATAATTCTCTTTAGAATTTGAATTATTGTAATGCGCAAATGATCTTAATAAAAATGCTCGTTAAAAATTCAGATTTTTATAAAAAAATCGTTCCATTTCCCTTTGTTTTAATAATTCAATCTGCATGAGTAAACCTGTTGGTTATGTAATTTTTCTGCTCATTCATTCATCATTTGAGAAATTTCTAGATTTTAGGATATTTTACAATGTTACTTCTTCTTACAGTTTGTAGTTTATGTAAAATGAATGTATTGGAAATTAGTTTAAAATAAGACTCTCGGATTTAAATGGATTTACAGTCCTCAATATGAATCACTCTGCAATATTTTAATACAAAATAAATCTTATATATATATATATATATACATATATATATATATATATATATACCTATATATAAATACCCCAGACAAGATGTTACGTAATCAGCATTTACCACGTGCCTACATTGAAAGAGCACGTGTCTGCAGTGCACCTCGCGTATGCGAACAGAACAGAGACGGCAGTCGCAGAAGAAGGTTGAACTTGCTGCGAAACCTTGAGATCAGTGTGTTTCGTTTGTTCGCAAACTTGGAAATGGGCAGCAAAGGCGACATCACCGGCTGGAAAATGGGGCCATAGTGTTTGAACGGGAATGTGGCCACAAAGTTGCAGAGATTGCGGCCTCTTTGGGTGTGACAGCATCTACAGTAAGTACAGTGCATTAGCAATGACGTTTGTGCAAATGGTGTTTGTTACAAAAAGTTCTCGGCGATGCAATGCCGGCCACAAGACGATACTAATACCGAGAGATCGTAGGTATGTGAGGCGCATGACTACCGCTAACCGCTTCCAAACCAGGGACCAATTGGTGGCACAAGTTAAAGCTGGACTGGGTCCTTCTATTTCCGAGCGCATCCTGCGCCGAGAGGTGCATCGCATGGAATTAATGAGCCGTATACACTGGTGATGTCCTCGGATCACAACAACCTAAAAACAGAAGAAATGCCAATGGGGTCAAGAATATCGACACTGGACTGTGGATGTCTGGCGAAGTGTAGCATGGTCAGATGAATCACGATTCCGCTTTTATGCCAATAGCGCACGTTTCCGCGTCCCCAGGAGGTCCGGAGAGGCTTATCATCCGGACTCTATACAGGGAGCAGTGCAGCTAGGGGGTGGGAGTGTGATGTTTTGGGGCTTTATTTCGGTGACTGCCGTTGGATCAGTGGTGAAAGTCAACAATCGGATGAAGGCTGTGGATTATATCCCCACCTTGGATGACCACGTCTTCCCTTATGCGAACTTTATGTTTGGAGAGGGCCTCGTCACCGAACCTGTCTACCAAGACCTCAATTGTACCGTGCATCGCGCTAGATGTGTTCAGGACGGGTTTGCAGAACATGAGTTTGATCTGCCACACCTCACTTAGCCCGCCAATTTGCCTGACTTTAACGCCGTCGAGAAAATGTCAGACGATTTGAAAATTGCTGTCAAGAGGAGTGTTGCAAGTCCACAGTCACTAGCAGAATTGACGGCCAGATTGATGGACGAGTGGGCGGACACTAGTGCAGACGCTGAACAGCATGCCCCGTAAGATTCAAGCGGTGATTTGGGCCTATGGTGATGTAACCAAGTACTAAATCCATTTAAATATATGTAATATTTTGTACGGAAAGTTTATATTTTATATCATTCTGAGTAGAACTGTCTCTTATGACTTTATTCATACTCCTGAGTTTTATCAAAGGTGGTGTGGGTCTCCCATTTTTCATTATTTATTTTTTTTTGTTCTAAATTTCTGCTTCAAAAGGGCTTTTCTAATAATTCTTAAATAATGCGTTTATCGGTGTGACACAAACTTATTTTCCAGTTGGAGTTTTAAAAGCAGTAAAAAAATAAGCGTCTTTACACTCACCAAAATGACAGTATAAAAAATAATAAAGCAGCGCTGCCTATATTATGTACTAAGGAGTGCTATCCGCTATGACCTCAAATGTTCTGTTTAGAGTTTCATTAGGGCGGTAATTTAGGCGCACGACCTGGTGGCACATTGTCAGCTGCTGGTCTAACAATCCCTTCGAGATCCAGCCCCATGAGCAGAAAGATTAATTTGGTCCGAAGTTAGGCAGAATAAGTAACACTGTCCCATGCATCTGATTCCTTTTATTACTTTCCTTGTATACATAATGTATAAGGAAAGTACTGTGACGGGGTCAAAAATTCGAATTCGAGTTTTCGACGGAAGAGCACGTTTCAAGAATCCCTGATCACGAATCAAACATTTTTGAAGTGATGTCTGTGTGTGTTGAAGACCCAGACCGACCGGCTCGTCAACAGGGACATGAGCAACCGATTAGCCGGCCGGAATGTCTGTGTGTGTGTGAAAGTGTGTGTGTGTGTGAAAATATGTGTGTGTGTGTGTCAGTGAGCCTGTGGAGACGGTAACTGACAAACGAATGGATCGATTCGAACGAAATTTGGTACAAAAATCACAATCCGTAAACACTAGAAGCCAATTGTTTTTATACGTAATCCAATGTTTAGAACCCCCCTAAATTTTCGAGTGAAATTTTGAAAAAATCGTCAAAAAATCAAAGTCGCTAATAAAGTTACGAAAATAGACATTTCTTATGTAATTTTTCATTAGAAAACGATTGACATAAATTTTAGAACGTTAACATGAACCGTTGAGATATTGCACATTTTTCAAAACAATTATCAAAAAGTCATATAAAATAAAAAAAAATATTTCCTATTGAGAAACATGTTCACTTTTCATATGTAATACCATGCGATA
Organism: Amaurobius ferox; assembly: GCA_951213105.1. NCBI lineage: Eukaryota > Metazoa > Arthropoda > Arachnida > Araneae > Amaurobiidae > Amaurobius > Amaurobius ferox. The sequence continues at coordinate 73,272,362 of OX578137.1, read as the reverse complement.
AATTTGGTGACATCTTTCTCGTGGAACTAGCTCGTTCCATTCAGGAAAAAATATACTTTGACTAATACTTTTGTATTTGAACGCCAATAGTCATTTATCTGCTGTAAGAATAACTTATTTCTCCGTCCATAACGCTTGGCGATAATTTTAGCGACGAATTTGGTGGAATGTCGCCAACTTGGCGATTTTTTTTAAATGTTGCCAAATTAACGGGAATCTCGCCAAATGGATAACGATGACGCTAAATCAATGAAAATGACGACTAATTGACGAAAATTCAATATCTTGGAAATAATATAAATATCTACTGTAAGAATAATATTTTTTTAACTGTAAAACGTAGTAAATTCATTGCATTATATATGGAAAGTCATGTGTTGCCCACATCAGATATTTTTAATTATGCCTCCATTTCTAATTGTCTGGTGACGCCATAATAGCTATACCATAACATTCGCCATGATTTGAAAGTGTGGTCCCTTTTTAATTTAGAGGGAGAATACGGTCCTAGGGATATATACAAATTTAAAAAAAAATATATTTGAAGAATATTTAGATTCAAAGTAAAAAATAAAATAAAATAAAACCGTGTTTTATGACAGATATATTTTATTTTTACATTTATCTACTAAGACAAAACTCAAGTCTGTTCAATAATTAAATTATTTTATTTTGCAAATGAATTCTCCACAAGGTGCTCGTTAAAAATTACCTTTTTTTATGAGGATATCGTTTCATTTGCTTTTTATCTGATTTATTATTCTGGAAGATAACTTAATTTGTATGAATACATTAGCAGTTTATAATTCTTCTGCTCTGAACCAGACGTAAGAAGTATGTGTAGAATTTCTAAATATATTGATATTTTACTATTGTTTGTCAAACCCGACAACTCATGATAATGTATTGGAAAGTTACTGAAATCATGCAGAAAACTCAAGTTGTCGGCGGATTTACACATTTCAGTCTCAAGTCCTTTAGAAAACGAAAAAACTATTTTAATTCTTCCATCTGTGTGTTGTCTGTGCGCGTATATATTTGTGCAACTTATGTATCCACATTAGTTCAAAAACTATTCTGCAAAATTTTACAAAATTTGGTATATACAGGGTGTCCCAAAAACACTGATCTCGGCTTTTATTCCTTAAATATTGATCTTAGATATATTTAATAAATTACAAATTTGCATAGAAAAGATACATAAATTTATGAAATCGATAAAAATTTTCAGGGGATTAAATTTGAAGAAATACAAAATTTAAATTTTTATACGGCCCCCGTACAAAAACATTTCCAATAAGTAAATTGCGCCACATATATTAATAAGGTGATGTACAAAATTTCAGCATTTTAGGATAAAAAGGCCTAGAGATATGTTTAAACAAATTTGGGGAGGGATTAATCACGAATTAAAATGTAAATGTTTACAGCAAGAGTGCAAATGACGCAACGCTGAAATACATCATCTTCAAATACTTTCCGCCTCTTACCGTTAATGGATCTTTGGCATGGATAAAAAATATTTTGAACAAGTTTTGTAATGTTTGTGTAAAGTTATTATTTCTACACAGTGTAGATGCTTCTGTACCAATAAATAGGAAAATTATTAATTATTTATGTAATCACTTTTCTTTCGGAATCTGTGAATGACCCCTGACACGCGATCTGCCGACATGATTTTCCCCCTCTAAGAACCCATGTCAATGCATCGAAAAGTGGTTTAAGTCAACATTTCTGTCTTATCATATCTCTATGACTTTTTATTATATGCTGAAATTTTTTATATCATCTTATTAGTGTATGGGGCACATTTTACTCATTGGAAATATTTTTGTACGGCGGGCCGTATAAAAATTTAAATTTTGTAATTCTTAAAATTTAATTCCCATGAAAATTCCCATGAATGTAATTTATTGTATACGATCAATATTTGAGGAATAAAAGTCGAGGTCAATGTTTTTGGGACACCCTGTATATAATTTTTTGTTTGACATGGTGCTGATTAGTATTAGATAACAGATTGTATTTTACATTTTAGATGCTGATTAGATAAAAAGAGAAGCTGTGTGTTTTGCATTGCGTAAATGTATAATTTAAATACTTGTTTTATACGTAATTTCTGGCACGAAATGAATTAACAACTAATCTAATGAAACCAGCCGCATTACTATAAGACGAATCACTCAAGATATATTTAGGTTTTTGAAATAATGAGGATCTAACGATGTTTTTTGCAGTAGTTAAAAGACAATTCGATCGAATTTCTTAAAATTATAATTAGTCAAAATATAACTAGCATTTTTTTAATGAAATGGCCAGCAAAATCGTTAAAGTTTGAAGTCTATACGTAATTTTTAACGACAAAGGAACGAATAAGACCTATTTCATTGATTTACTATAAACAATTTTCGATATAGTTATATTTATTAGAATTTTGAAATGATTGTGACTTTTAAAACACATTAAGTTGCCTTAAGAAAAAGGATATATATACCTAAAAATCTGATGAGAGCAACACATAACTTTCCTCATATAATGCAATAAATTTACTACTTTTACAGAAAAAAATAGGTTTTACTTATAGTAGATATTTATACCCTTTCTAAGATATTGAATTTTCGTCAGTTAGTCGTCATTTTCATTGATTTAGCGTCATTGATTTAGCGTCATTTGGCGAGATTTTCGTTAATTTGGCAACATTTAAAAATCGCCAAGTTGGCGACATTCCTCTAAATTCGTCTCCAAAATCTCGCCAAGCGGTGGATGGGGAAATAAGTTATTCTTATAGCAGATAAATGACTATTGGGGTTCGAATACAAAAGTATAGCTCAAAGTATATTTTCTCATGAATGGAACGAGCTAGATACAGGAGAATGATGTCACCAAATTTGCTGAATTATATTAGATATGAAAAGTGAACATGTTTCTCAACAGTTAATATATTTGTTTAATTTTATGGGATTTTTTGATAAATTTATTTTTAAAATGTGCAATATCTCGAGAACGGTTTTTGCTAGCGTTTTAAAGCTTTTGTCAATCGTATTCTAAGGGAAAATTACATAAGTCTATTTGCGTAACTATATTAAAGGTTTTGATTTTTTGATGATTTTTTCACAATTTCTCTCGAAAATTTAGGGTTTCTGAACATTCGATTACGTTTAAAAACAATAAGCTTCCATATACACGGATTGTGATTTCTGTACCAAATTCCATTCAAATCGCTCCATTCGTTAGTGAGATAGCGTCTCCACAAACTCACTGACACACACACACGCACTGACACACACACACACATACTTTCACACACACACACATACTTTCACACACACACACACACACACACACGCACACACATACTTTCACACACACACACACACACAGAGAGAGAAAGAGAGAGAGATCAACTCAAAAATGTTTGATTCGTGATCAGGGATGCTTGAAACGTGCTCTCCCGTCGAAAACTAGAACTCGAATTTTCGACCCCGTCACAATACTTTCCTTATATATTATGTACGTATATAAGGAAAGTAAAAACATGGATGCAGTTGTAATATTTCAGTTGAAAGAGTTAATAAGATATCAATAAAAATACTAATCAGAACTCGTAACTATAGAAATATAGCAGACAACCTTTACTTGTGAAAGTAGCATTAAATAGATTTAGAAATAGTTAAAAATATATTGAAAATGAAAAGCGTTTGAAAACAGAGAAGTAAATGCACAGAAACTGCACACAGTGAATAAGATTACAAACTGAATATTTTAGATTAATGAGTCTCAAACGAAGAAAACATATTATATAACAAAGAAGGAAAAACAGTTTCCGAAGTCTAAGGAGCTGTCTCCTTTCTTAATAATATATTTTCCTATTTGTGGGCACTGCATAACAAATATCTCAAACTTTCAGCATCGGGATCATTAGTAGAAATTATCTTTGATCTTTGACTGACTACAGTTTTCCTCAGTCAATTTTCGGAAGACTGCATGTCATAATTTATTCTTCTGTTTGTAATAATGGTAACAAACTTATATATATATATATATATATATATATATATATATATATATATATATATATATATATATATATATATATATATATATATATATATATATATATATATATATATATATATATATATATATATTATCCGACATAGAGAATGCAACACCATGAAACTCTGGCCGTGTAATTATATAAATTGCGAGACAAACTGAGCTGGCTGATATGTGCAAATGAACTAAAATGCAAGTAAGTCACATGATTAGAGCGCGGGATAAAAGGGATGGACCTGACAGATGAGCCGAATACGAAAACACGTTTTCCGAGCTGTTTTTTATTTCAGAAGGCACGTTGTTGTGAAGAGATGCCTAGCACCATGACGGCAAAGTCCGTTTCAGCATTTGGGATTCATTTTAATGAATCATGTTTGGGATTCAGCATTTGGAATTCATTGCGACGGGATTCATTTTAGAACTACGTACGGCTGGGTGGTCGTAATGGCGTATCGCCGCTGAGACACGCGTAAATACGTCCACTGAGCAAAGGATATGGAGAAGATGGATTGAAGAAGAGCATGCGAATCGTCGTAGTGTCCATTCAGACGACGTACATCAGCACGGGTTGATTGATGCATTCGACGGCATGCAGTGGCAGTTTCATAAAATACTCCGACATTCTGCAGGGTACATTGGATGATCCATTTGCTGGGTACATTGGATGATTCATTTGCTGGGTACATTGGATGATCCAATATCAGCGAGATTAGTTTCTCGACGATTGGTCGAAATTGACCGTCCTTTACGAAGACTGCCATTTACGATAAAACGCCGACGTCAGTGATGGCAATGGTGTTGAGACGACGTGTTGGACGACTGAATGGGACAGGGTTAGTGTTCAGAGACGAGTCTCGTTTCTGTTTGTCGAATAACAGTCACCGTGTGAGAGTCTGGAGGCGACGTGGAAGCACATCTCATCCTGCTGCGACTGATCAACTCTATACTGTTGGACAATGATGCATCATGGTTTGGAAGTGCCTTCGTCTTCGATAGCCGGTCACCTCTGGTTCGTATGAGAGGCACAATAACGTCACGATGATATGCAGTTGATGAGCTGCGGTCGGTTGTACTGTCCTACCATCAGCGGTTACGAAATGCAGATAATTTTTTCAAGATAAGGCGCGACTGCATACTGCAACCATCAGCAGATACGACTTGCAAGGTATCTAAGTGCTTTCTTGGCCTCCTCTAACTACAGATCTCTCACTCATCGAGTATGTATGGGACGTGATTAGCCATCGTTTGACTGCCCTGCCTCCGCCTCAAACAGAGGACGGCCTGTGGAGGATGGTTGAAGACATATGGTCAAACATCCTACAGGAAACTATACGACAGCTCTTTTCATCTGTTTCTTGAAGGGTTGGTGCTTGTATAGACTCAAGAGATGGGCCTACTGCCTACTGATCCCCTGCCTTTGCCATTACTAAAAATCACATAATCCTTCTGGAATTAACTTGACTTATTTATATATGCGAGCTCTGACTGTGACATATATATATATATATATATATATATATATATATATATATATATATATATATATATATATATATATATATATATATATATAGTGTTAAAGTATATTTGGAGCGTGAACATTTAATGTACTCTTAGTTTAATTAAGTTGAAAGTTTAATTAAGTTTTTCACACACTTTTGCATTTTGCTCGATTGCTTCGATGACTGTTGAATAATTTACAATCTTCCTGGCCCCTGGCTTTAAAATATAAAAATATTCGCTGTATTTTTTCCTCATAAAATGCATTGTATTTTATTAGGAAATATAGCATCTTATTTTTATGAAAATAGTTTTATGGGCAAATTCGTTCTTCATATGTGTGTTAAAATGTTATAAATTAAATTATCCATATATATCCAGATCAGAGAGCACTTAATTTTTTAGTGAGATCGCAAATATATTTTGTTGTATTTTCATTGTTCTGTTTTAAAATTGAAGAGTGCATATTATGAAGGTTAATTAAAATTATGAAATTACTCAATGGAATTATTAGAATTTTTTTTATGGAATCGTTTAGCTTCAAATTATCTTAGGATATTTAATTTGCGAATAATAAAACTAAACCAGTTTAGTGAAAAAAGAAATTAAACTTCAGCTTTGAGTCGGTTGGTTGCTTGATTTGGGTTTTAAGGTGTAAGATTCAAGTTTCTCACATTTTGTAAAAAAACATATGTTGAAGTGTCGAACACTATAAAAACGTTATAATTAAACATGATAAAACCAGTCGAATATGCGTCTAACTCTCTGTATTAAAAAATAGTTGCTGACGTCGCAGCCACTGTTTGACAAATTAACATTTATCAAGTTTCTCTGTCACGTAGTGCAAAATCCATAGAATACAAAAATATGAAATTTGGCACATGTGTAGAAAAATATTAGGGTAACACAGTGATATAAATATTTTTCAATTTAAAATTTAGTTTAGGGGATATTCAGTAATAAATCATGGAAAGTGTTTTTAGGCTGCGAGTTCGCGTTCGTGATAGACTAGCCATAGCAAAACCTCGAATGTTTGGTGATATGCACCTACATAGTTGACTTTTTGCAAGACGGAGTCCTTTTTTAAATTTCGATTTATTTAAGGAGTTATTCAAATTTTTAAGCACTTTTTATTCAAAATTGTCTCTACTACGGGCGAAGATTTTAAATTATTGTTGTCATGAACATTACAATATAATTGTTATATTTCACAACAATGGACAATTCCGGTCTATTTTTTTATTTCTTTATTCGATTCGAAATGTTTCAAAATGAAGAAAAACATAAAAATGTTTATTCTCCGAGCCGTATTTATCTTTTTATTTGCAATCAAAGTTCGCTTTTCCGATTTTTGCGGGAAAACGATCCAATTTGGCGCGAACGGGAGGTGACGTCACAAGGTCCTAGTCGTTCTTATCGAGCGAATTTGTGAATGTGTGTATACATTCGAAAAGTTCTGTTTATTATATCTAATAAGTATTGCATAGTTCCAATGTGCACTTCTACTAGTATCACATCTACTAGTATCATAATGAAAATTTCTTGTGCAAGGCGAATGGATCTGCCATTTTGTGTCAAACATGGTTCTATTAATAAATCTTTACAGAAAAAAGTCATATATAATACTAAAAAATATGAAGCATTTTCCACGAATAACATGACATTCGCCCAAATTTAAACAATATCAAGACAAGGAAAGACACTAATAATGACTACTTTTACTGACTTTTTCTGGGGGTGGGCAAACTCAAGCTAATGGCGTACAATATCGACAGGCTTGATGCTTGCCTTTGTTATATTGAAGGGGGAGTGTGATCCCCCTCCATTTACATCCCTTATGGGCGACCATGACTTCATATTTAATAAAATGATTGCAAAAGTTCATCTAATTTAGAAATAAGAAAAACATTTAAAATGTTATATCTTGCATTTATCTGACATAGGTAACATAAAAATTTCGTATACCTGTATACTGCAGTCAGAAGTTATAATTTATATTTTCATTGGGTACATGTGCTTTTGAAAATTTATAAAATAATTACATTATAACTAAAACAAAAAGCAAAGTTGCTTCAGTTACAAAGAAAAAAAATATAAAACTGCTTTTAATGTAATTCAATGTAAAACTGTTTTTAATATAATTAAATGTAAAACAGCTTTTAATGTAACTAAATGTAAAAACTGCTTAATTTGTAAATAAAATATTATATTTAGAATATTCATGAAACATATATAGCTAAAGTGCTCTTGCACAAAAAACATTTATTCATAAAAAAGTGTAATTATTATTTTAATTTTTATTTAAATATCTACTGATTATATTTTGATGAACTCTTTTTATATATTTTATGGGTAATTTAAATATTGCCTAAAACTCTCAAAGAAATTTATGAATTTTAATTTCGCTTAAAAAAGGTTTAAATATTTATATCCCATAGGGTTAAATGTATTTTATTTTTACAACCCAGGTTCAATCCGAAACTAATTGGGTGATATTATTCACTTATATTCCCATAGGTCCCACAGACCGTCTAAACAACATACTAAAATTTCATTTTGATAAAGTCATTTTTACGGCAGTTATTGTGCTAACGGACAGACAGGCAGACAGACAGACAGAATGAGCAAAGTCATAAACACTTTTCAACTATGTTGTACAGTGTTAAAAATGGTTCATAAAATAAATGGCAACTAACAGAAATGTCGTCAAAAACAAATTAAAGCAACTACTAATGTTTAGTTTAAAACTATAATAATAATATTTAGTTTAATATGGTTTTAGTATTACTTTCCTTATATGCATAGTAAAAGGTATAAGGAAAGTATTGTAAGGGGGTCGAACATTTGAATTCGAGTTTTCAACGGGAGACCACATTCCAGGACTCCCTGATCACGAATCGAACATTTTTGAGGTGATGTCTGTGTGTATATCTGTGTGTGTTTGTGTTTGTGTGTGTGTGTGTGTGTGTCAGTGAGTCTGAGGTGACGATATCTCACGAACGAATGGAGCGATTCGAATGAAATTTGGAACAAAATTTACAATCCGTGAATATTGGAAGCCTATAGTTTTTAAATACAATCGAATGTTCAAAACTCCACTAAATTTTCGAGTGAAATTTTGAAAAAAATTATCAAAAAATCAAAACCTTTAATATAGTTACGCAAATAGACTTATGTAATTTTCCCTTAGAATACGATTGACAAAAGCTTTAAAACGCTAGCAAAAACCGTTCTCGAGATATTGCACATCTTTTAAATAAATTTATCAAAAAATCCCATAAATTAAAAAAAATATATTAACTGCTGAGAAACATGTTCACTTGTCATATGTAATATCATGCGATAAATTTGGTGACATCAAATTTATCGATGATAAATTTGATAAACGTGGATCTAGCTCGTTATGAGAAAAGATACTTTGAGTAATACTTTTGTATCTGAACGCCAATAGTCGTTTATCTGCTATAAGAATATTTTATTTCTCCGTCCGTAACGCTTTGGCGAGATTTTAGCTAATAATTTGGCGGAATGTCGCCAACTTGGCGACTTTTTTAATGTTACCAAATTCGCGAAAATTTCGCCAAATGGATAAAAATTACTCTAAATCAATGAAAATGGCTACTAATTGACGAAAATTCAATATTTTGGAAAGAATATAAGCAGCTACTCTAAGAATAACCTATTGTTTTACTGTAAAAAAAGTAAATTCATTGCATTATATAAGGGAAATCATGTACTGCCCACATCAGAGTTTTTTTTGTTTAAATGCTTATTAAAATTAACTAATAATGTTTAGTTTAATATGTTTTTACTATTTAGTTTAAATATTTGGTAAAATTAACTTAAAACATTTATTTTAATAATATAATAAATATAGTTTAAGAAGAGAAAATTTAAAGTGTGCATTATATGACAAAACTCACCATAAATTTTATTTGTAGAGCCTGAATAATCAAATACCTTTTAATTGTTAACTGGCTATACCTAAATTTAGATACATGAATCTTAGCTTGATATTAATTTTAAAACCAAGATCAGGTCATTTATACACATATATAAAAATACACATATCAAAAGCGGCACTGTTACTATGTGCGACCTCATATCAGTATTCTCTGATATAAAAAAGCGTAAATATATTCTATTTAGGCCCTAAAATTACATTCCATAGTTATTTAATTATTTTAAAATGTAAATTACAGAAAATAACTTCTAAGAAGGAAATCAAAACCAAACTATTCTCAGCAGTATCAAAACCTTCGAACCTGAAATCAGAAGATAATCTAGTGTTCCTTTTGATTCCGTATCTAGATCACTTGACTGCCATGTGCAATAGTACATTTAGGACATAGCAGTAGAATATATGATGTCATCTGCTGGGAAATTTTGTTGATGCATCATACCTCCCTATGAGTTAAACTTCTCCTACCTCGCCTACTCAGCAGGTGTTAAGAAAAATTGCCTTATTGATGGAATGCAGAATGTGCTGAATGACAATAAATGTATAGGTTGTATTTCTGTCATATTTTTGGTATGAAATGTCGTCAAAATTCCAAATATATGTAGATTGCGTTAGTCGAGATGAAGAATATAACATTGGAAAATAAAAAATAATAACTAAGCTAAAAATATTTATTGTAATGTTTCTCTAACTGAATATATTATGATACGTGTGTATTTAATATATAAACGCTAGATTCGAGTTTACAAATGCTTGAAACGTTCTTTTCCGTCGAAAATACAAATTTAAATTTTCGCCTTTACTATATTTTTTCTGTACATTAAACTATGTATATAGCGAAAGTAATTACATTAAATATATTTTTTAACGTTAGTTTGGCGTTCATAAGATATAAGTTAGCTAGAATACTGCTAATACAGTCCCCTCGAGATACACCAGATGTTTGTAAATATATGCTAACACCATATTTGATATATATATATATATATATATACAAATATTTAGTATTTCATATCATCCAGGCATAATTCTTCCGATGTCTTTTAAAATTATGTTTCTCACTGAAAACTTTCAGTTGACGACTGAAAAGTGAAAACCAAATTTCAACTCTTGCATTTAAAGAAGTAAATATTTTTTAAGAGCACCGGAACCGGCTTATCTTTCCTATGATCATTTAATAAATTAATTTTTTGCCATTATTTATAAATTGAAATACATTAGTTTAATTTATAAATATGTATTGCTTTTACAAATTTTAACAGTTTATTTTCATTCACTTCCGAAAAATTTCAAAGTTTGATATTTTTTCCCAGATCGCAGTATTTAATCAAAAATTTTCAACAATTTATTTTTGTTAAAAAGAGCAACTTACCTGTAAATTCTCGTGCGAAAATAGCTATGCATGATCTGAAAATACCATAACCATTTCAAAGTAATGTGTTCAGTAGTTGTTATGAAAAATGAATACACATAGTAAAAAAAACAAATTCTGAAAAAAAAAATTAACAAGAAATTCTCTAGAAACGTGTTCCAGATTTGGAAATAGCATACGAAACCAAAATAAATCAAGAAAGTTCAATCATACAAAAAGCATAGATTACGAAACACTTTCCAACTGAAATGCAATTTTATTTAAAGATTTCTAAAATACGGTAAATTCAGCGCTGATATATTTTAAATGATCACAGTACTACAATAATTTATTATATTTGAAAACTTAAAACTTTATTGAAAAAAATGAACTCTATTTAAATAACGTCATCAAAATATAAATTGTATAGCTCTCTATGTAAAAGCAATGATTATTTCATTCATATAACATTTATTCCAGGCTTCAGAGCTACATATTTTGCATGAAAAATTTCAACAATTCTTATGCAACTCATCTTAAACACAAAAACACATCTAAACACAAATTTTTGAGCTACATTTTAAATAAAGTTATGATTATACACTTTTTTATTTTTCAAAGTATCACCTATTTTTAAAACATAGATATTTTCCCGAAAACTCCATCCCAATTGACATTGAAACACTGTTTAAGTAAAACAACATACATTACATATTCAAATGGTTTCGGAAATGAAAAATTAGTCTCCTTTTTCAGAAAATTTATTCCCCTTTTTCAGAAAAATTAGACAGAGCTGCAACTCTTGAAAATGCATTTTTGCTGCTTTTCTTGAAATAATTTACACTTTTGTTGCATTTATTCTGGCGAATTTTTTTTTGTCTCCCAAACAGGAAACCGCTAAATATATGCATATATGCGGTTTAGTCTGCTTTACTAAGCACAAGTGTTTTGAATTTCAATTTATAGAAATTTCTAATAGTAAACTCTATAACTTGAAATCAATATCAGATTTGATATTGTTGCGAACTTGCAAAATGCTTTGGAGTCACTTCTCCTCCTCTTTTACTTTTGTCTCTATTAACTACAGGTTTCCTTCCCCATGACATGAGACTATGGTTGTCAGAATGCTGAAGGTTAAAGAATGGTTTTTGTCGAATTTGGCGATTTATCGGCAATTTGAAAAAATTTCGCCAAATTCCGATTGTTCCAGAAGCACCACGAAATAGTCAATATTCTACGTGATATTAGAGATTTCCAGAACTTTTATTTTGACTGTCTATAAAAGGAATCATCTCTCAGTCGGAGGGCAGTTGATGACATATGAGCTACATTGAACGGTGACTTTTGTCAATGTTTTAAGCATAGTATCGGTGATTTTGTGAAATTGGTGAAGCACAGTGTTGTTTTACTGTATATTGTTCATGCTTACGCTGTGCTTGCTAATAAACGTGTTAGTTATTCAAAACTATGGACCCATTCTTGTATCTTGAGCGTAGACCCACTATTACAGAGTATAATTCATAGCAATATAAAGTTTTATTCCTATGTGTATGGTGATACAGATAAAAAAACATAATAGGTATATGCATATTTATATCAAATGCATAACATAGTTTCATAGATGACTAATAATAATTTGATTAATTACATAGTATGGTTTATATTTTTTAAAACATAAGAGCAAACAAAAAAAATATTAGAAAAAATAATTTCAAATTTTTTTTTACGAAAAGGCAACGTACTGAATGTGTTATTAGATTATCGTGTTACGTAAAACTAGTAATAAAAGTGGTGAATTTTTTCTTTAGAAATCTTATGCTGCTTTGTTAGTTTTAAAGGCATGTCTTCTTTTGCGTAAATATTAGTTTTTGCTACTTCAACTGCGTATTAATCCTCCCTCCAGCTTTTACACACAGGTGTACCGCAAATCCCTGCATATGTTGGTAAAATTGAGTGAATTGCGAACAAATTTCTTAATGACAAGATTTTCTGCAAACATTTTGAAAATATAGTATTAATATAGTATTACTAATATGATTTCTACAAATTTTACTACAAAATATTATTTCGATTTTATTTCTAAAACAATCGTCTGCTTTCTAAATTTTATTTAGGCAGCATTTTACAGTGTTATCAGGGTATTTATTGTTTGTTTAAATAGTCAGATTATGTTTTTATGTTTTGCATTCTTGTATTTCTATCAAAGTATACATTTATTTATGTAATAAAATTTCTGCAAGATTTTCTGCAAATGCTTTGAAAATATAGTATTAAATCGGAAAAATAGCATCGGAAAATTGCAGTTCTTTTACTTGTATTTCAGAACACGCGTGAATGCTCTCCAGAGCTTAATTCCGAAACTGACTTCCTAATATGATTACTTCAAATATTACTACAAAATAGTATTTCAGTTTTATTTCTAAAACAATCGTCTGCTTTCTAAATTTTATTTATACGGCATTTTACAGTGTTATTTGGGTATTTATTACTTGTTCAAAAAGTCATATTATGTTTTTATGTTTTGCAATCTTGTATTTCTATCAAAGTATACATTTATTTATGTAATAAAATTCCTTTGAAATAAAAGTCATTTCTTTGGATTTAGAATATATTTTTCAAAGGCTATAAGGTTTTAAGTAATTGCAATTAACTAGATTTAGCGCGTACGTTTTAGACAATGCATGGCACTAGCAGTTACTTTATAATTTAGCACGAACAAGTACACGTTTGAAAGAATATACATTCGTATATTCTGTCAATTCACTTTACAAGTATTTAGATTGATTTCAGAGGATTAGACTTCATTTATAAATTGGGTATGGATTGTGGTGTGCCAATATTAAGTCTCGAAATTGCAGTATTTAAATATATTTTATTCCAATTATCTAAATATATTATACTACAAATACTTAAATATATTTTATGACTTGTTAAAAACACAAATCTAAGAAATTTACATACACATTTTGTCCTCTTAAATGAGGAAAAGAAAACGTATATAAAATACGCATTTTAGTTAAAAATATTCTAACTAAGCGCATATTTAACGCTAACAGTATTTGAAAAATAGTTCATTACTCTAAACAATATATGACTCGAAGTCATCATGCTTAAAGCTAACAATTTCCAAACTTAATTTTATTTTAAATAATATTATATTTATTATTCACCAATCACTTTGAAATAATACAAACATTAATGGTTTTTAGAATATTCCATGGATGATAATCGGTTTTGTTTAAGAGACCTATTTTTTTTTCAAATATTCAACTTGGCCTTTCTCATGTTATATCTCGAGTGTTTTACTCAGGCGTCATGACTTAATATATCGTTAACTATCCCACTAAAATGTCCCTTCCCAGTTGGTATTGACACGCATTGTTGAAGAGATATGATTAATGAGCATGCTCATTTGCATTCTATTCTGCTAATACCAAAGAAGTTTCTGGAACATGAAATTCTCTGATATTTTTACAATTCTTTGTATGAAGAATTTTTATGCAGCGTCTAATACTTGTTTGTGCTAAATTCTAAAGTGACTAAGTAAGCGCCATGTAATGTCTACGACAGATGTGTTGAATCTAGTCAATTGCATGCATGGAAAGATTAAATAGCATAAAATTAGATATTATTTTGAAATCTGTAAAAGACAGTGATTTAAAAAAATAATCCGAACATGCATTAGATGATAGATACAATGTATAATTACTGCTCGTTTGCAAAATGTATAGAAACAATACCTATAGACCTGAAATTATTATTTCTAGTGAATTAACAGTGGTTGTTGTTGTTGTTGTTGTTGAGACGCAGACCGTTCGACCTACCAGAAAGGTGTAAGGTAACTGTTTGAACGGCCAGGAAGTGCCACCCAATTTAGACCGGAACCCGGTGAGGGAGGCATCTACAGGGACCGTACCTTCCTTCCCCTACCACCAACCTCTCGGAGGGCTTACGGACCCACATGTTTAACTTGATCGTACTCCGCATGAACACGGCGGCAGTTGTCGCAGCGTGCAAATCCAGCGCGCAAACCACCAGGCTACCGCGCCCGAAATGTGTTCCCAGCTGTGTTCCCAGGTGGTCACCCACCCAAGTACTAACTGCGCCCAATGCTGCTTGACTTCGGTGATCTAACGAGAACCGGTGTTTTCAGCACGGTAGGGCCGTTGGTGCTGCATTAACAGAGGTGATCAGAATTAGGGTATTTTTTAGTAAATACTTTTTTAATGTGTTCGCTAGATATATGTTTCGTTAAGCTTTACTAAATTTTGTAGATATGTTTTGCTGAAGAAGTGGTAGCGATTTCTGCGAAAATGAAATTACTATCTCTAGTGCATTACAGAAATGATCAATATTAGGGTATTTCTGATCAAGGTGTTTGCTAGAAATATTGTATTTCGTTAAGCTGCATCACATTTTGTATGTTTCGCAGAAGATGTGGTAACGATTTCTATGAAAATCCAATTAATTGTGTAATAAATTCTAATTGAATAGTAAATTGATAAAAATATTATGCATTTTGATTCTCTTTTGCATATTTATTTCGTACAGTAATACGAGTTATCAGAAAACAGGGAGTAATATATCCAGGACATGAAATGAAAACCCTTAATGAACTCCCTACACCCGCTGAAATTTGATGCTGAATACTAGTCATCATCTAAGTTCCATCTGAAAAATTGTTGTTTAAAGAACAGGTTTTGAATTAGATATGGACATTCTTAGTGAATCCTCATTTTCCACAGGAATTTTATACAAAAAGCTACGTTATATACTTAACAGATCTTAAAAAATATCTGTTTCAAGGAAAATATAAATTTTTGCCTCGATATTGGAATCGAGAAATCTCTTTGTGACTTCTTCTACTTCTTCCAGAATTTGTTGATGAATCCATATCAATCATTTCCTAAACTCCATTCACAGGCAATCCTGAAAAATATATGTTTAAAGGACAATTTTGTGAACTGGAAGAGGAAAATAAGTCAATTAAATAAAGAAATAGCAGTCAATAAGTAAAGAATTAGCAGTGAAGTACACTACTTCAATCATAATCTGATGCTGAATCTATATCAGTTATCATCTGAGCGTTATATATTACCAGTATTGGGAAATATATATTTCAATCAAAATTAAAAATTTTGATAGAAAAGTGGATGAAGAATTGAAAGTGAATATTAATTTTCTTTTCTGGATCATTCTTATTCTTATTATATTCTGAATGATCTTATTATTTTCTGAATATTCTTATTCGATTCTCAGTATTATTATTTTCCTCTAATCCTTCCAAAGTTTGATGCTGAATCCATATCAGTTTTCATCTGAAATCCACCATAGTCAATCTTAAGAAATAGATTTTTCAAGTAAAATTAAAAGTTTTGAATTGGAAAAAGAAAAAAAAAATTCTGAAGAGATAATTATTAACCAACCCTCAATTTCCTCCACAAATTTGATGCTAAATTCAAATCATTCACCATATGAACCCTATCTACATTAAATCCTGAGAAATATATAATTTTCAAGGAAAATGTTTTCACAATTGCATTAGTATGGTAATAACTAATCTAGTTTTCATGAAAATACATGTGTCTTGCATTATCTAGAATATACCTTAGAAGATGATACTCAGGTATTCCAGATTCCTCCTTGTTCTATCTAGCATCATTACGGCTGAGTTATGTTTTCTAGTCCATATGGTTAAATCGTCATTACATTTATTTATTCGCGTTTTTGCCAAGAAATCCAAGTAAATTTGAGAATTATTTACGACCGCTTCAAAACTAAGTGGAGTTATAGTAAATAAATTCTTAGTGTTAAATGTAGCAAACTGAAAAGCGGGTTTTCGAATGAATTACACTTTGCTGTATATCACGTCTCTAAAGCTATTCCTCTTTGAATTGCTGACATTTTATCTTAGGACTTACTTTTTCTTCTTCCTTTAGGTAAGCCACAAATATAACCGAGTTCTGCATGCAATAAATTTTGTTTAAAATATCATGAAAACTGTTATACGGTTGAACTCATATTTGAATACTTTACAAAATGCTGCTATTTATTCTGAAGAGACTATAAGGTAATTTTATGTATTATTTGTTTGTATGTTGTTATTGTTTATCTTATATTAAAATAAAGTATAATTGAATTCTTAGTCACATATAATATGTTTTCTTGCACATTAAAAGATCATTAAGCAGTAAATATTAAATACATTTTTTTTATAATGTAAAGAATTACTGGATAGGAAATTTATGGAGCTGTTGGAATGCATAAATATTATTCCTGTGAGCATCAAAGCAATGTCGAAGATTCGTATAAATATTATGTAAATAATCATGTCTAATATTTAAGTAATTATAAAGTATATTATATTTCAAAAGTAAAAACACTTTGCAAACGTATTTTGGCACAACTAATAAAAAAACATATAGTCAATTCAAGGGTATGCCGTTTCCTTTTCGTCCGTGCAAGAGAACCAACGAATGTATTAATTTTGTTGTATATAGTACGTTTGTTGCATATAGTACTTTTGTTGCATACAATACTTTTGTTGCATATAGTACTTATGTTTGTAGGTCCGTCTCAGGATTGCAATATTATTTGATTTTTGAGAATCTAAAATAGTTTCAAATAATATATGGCACTATGAAGTATTTTTATGTGAATATGATTAATTATTCTGTTTTAAATGTTTATGTTGACCATTTTCGAAGCCGAAAGAACTAAAATATCATAATAATGCATATCAAGACGATAATTTATATTCAGTCAGTTTCAGGGCTTAATATTAAAAAAATCAATATTTTAAAAATAACTCAGAATATTGAATATGTAAAGTAGATTTGGAAGATTAATAATAACTCAATGATAGTCACATAATAACATTATTCTGCATAATAACAATATGTTGCTACATGCATTTGACATAAAAGAATTTTGTAATATTTATTTTAATTATGGAATTAACGTCATGAAAGGGAAACGGATGCATAACTCGTATTAGAAGTTAGGTTTAAAATGCTTTTTAACATTCATTTTAATAGTCATTGCATTCTCCATATAATTACGCTCATTACTGCTGGGGCGAAGACATTTGGATACAATAAGAAACATTAGAATCGCTTTCCATGAGATATTAATTTCTAGATTTCACAATTAGAATAGCCTTTTAAATAAGTATGCTATGTATTTCAATAACTGTAATGAAGAAATTGATTCTTCAGAAACAAGAATACTTGTTAAAAATACTGACTTTCATGTAAATCCTCTTTCTTCACCCAGTGTTTTCTAAACTAGTATCCAATAAAGTAATTACATTTGTATAATTGAATGAGCATAGTTTCATAGATTCTGCACCCTCAAAGGTATTTATTAGAATGTGTATTGTTTTAGACAGATCTTGGAGAAATAAAACAAAAAAGTTCAATCATGCATAAAGCATTGATTATAAAACACCTTCCAACTGGAAATGTAATTTTATTTAAGCGTGTCTAAATTGTGATACCTTCAGCGCCAATATTTTTTTAAATATCACAGTAATTTATTATATTTGAAAATTAAAACATAAAAAAACCCAATCAAAAAATACAATGTCAGTAACCATGGAGGTAAAAGGCAGGAGTTAAAACTTCACATTAAGAAAACGCCAATATCGTGTAAAACAATAATTTAGGTGGCGCTGGGACAAACTGCATTGCATGAATTTCTATGGCGAAAGACCTAAAATATTTTTTAAACTGCCAGTTTTGTAAAAATAAATAATTAACGCACTGCAAGTTAGAACTGAAACAATAACGAATATCCCTACTCATTCAAAATTATTTTACCTTTCAATTTATTTTTATCTCCATAGATACTGTACTCTATCCCACTACTATGAAAAAAACTGATTAATTATACACATAATTAGTTAACTCTTAATTTAAAACTAATCAAAAATCCATATGTTAAATACTACGCCTTTCTGTTCTGTCAATTAGCAATAGCAGCCACTTTACTAGCACTGGGGACACCTTATGGCATTCTAAAAACCTTATGGCATTTTTAAGCATTACTTCTATAGGAGTTTTATGTCCTTCTTTCTAATTCCATGCTAGTTACACTAACTGAACTTTATTCAAGTAACGCCATTGTAATATAAATCGTCTGCCTCTACATGTAAAATCAATGAATATTTCATCATTTATAAAATAAAAAATATTGTAATTGCGTTGGCTCAGAATTTAGATAAACAGATAAATACGTAAAAAATCTGATGTGGGCAGCACATGACTTTCCTTATATAATGCAATGAATTTACTACTTTTACAGTAAAAGAAAAATAGATTATTTGTACAGTAGATATTTATATTCTTTCCAAGATATTGAATTTTCGTCAATGAGTCGTCATTTTCATTGATTTAGCGTCATTTTTATCCATTTGGCGAGTTTATCGTTAATTCAGCAACATTTATAAAAGCCGCCAAGTTGGCAACATTCCACCAAATTCGTCACCAAAATCTCGCCAAGCGTCATGGACAGCAAAGTAAGCTATTCTACCAGCAGATAAATGAGTACTGGCGTTCAAATACAAAAATATTACTCAAAGTACATTTTTTCATGAATGAAAAGAGCTAAATCCACGAGAATGATGTCACCAAATTTATCGCATGCTATTACATGTGAAAATGAACATGTTTCTCAATAGGAAATATATTTTTTTATTTTATCTATCCGCGAACTATATCATTTGCTGTAGTTGCTGCAAAAGAGCCTGCGCAGCTAATAAATATTAAAATACGTTTCAAATGTAGATTGGAAAATAAATTTAATAACATTTAAAGTTTAAATACATTTTACAAACATTTGAAATATTGGAATACTAATTATATGCATGCCAACATGCCTCCCCTTGTTAAAAATCACACTTAAACATAAAGAATTTTTAAATTGGGCTAGAATTTCTTTCAGAAATTCTAGAAAATTAAAATATATAAATTTTTCGATATATTAAAAGCTCGCTGGGTTTGCGGATGTCAAAATCATTTCTGATTGCAGCCCATAATTTGACAGTCCAGCAGAAGTGAAGAACTATTTTATGTAATATCTTAACATTTTTACAAAATAGCGCTCATTTGCGTCAAATTAACGTTGGCGACAAACTCACTAACTCTACATAGCCTGATTAGAATCCTCAAATTCCAGAAAAGTGTTATTCACCCATTTCTACTTTTAACGGTATCAATACCATATTTCGTACTATATGACCTACTTGGTTATTATTTTTGAAAATAATTTACTCATAGGCATGTTAAAAAAATAATTAAACTCTTGGAAAGATATTTATTATAAAATATATATGTTTTTTCTTTCTGGAGAATATAGCAAGAGTCAGAATTTAATTGAATTTGTTTTTCTCCCTATATTAAACAATTTTTATTTAAAAAACTACCTAACATATTTTACTGAAAATTTTTTATATATTTTATGGGATAATTTGAATATTTCCTAAAACTTTCCAAGCAATTTGTGAATTTTAAATTCGCTTACAAAATGTTTGAAAAATTAGATCTAATGGGGTTCAATGTATTTCATTTTTTCAACCCGGGTTCAATCCAAAACTAATTGGGTGATATTATTCATTTATATTCCCATAGGTCCCACACACCGTATGAAAAACATACTAAAATTTCATTTTGATAAGTAATTTTTACGGCTGATATCGTGCGAACGGACAGACAGGCAGACAGAACGAACAACGTCCTAAACACTTTTCAATTATGTTGTAAAGTGTTAAAAAATGAAACAATTATTATTTTTATTTCGCATACATGTAATTACCTCATTCCAAAAATAGTTGAATTGTTTTGTGTACAAAATACTTTTGGTAATATCGAAATTCTGGATGTTTTAATGGATATATTTTTACCACGATAAAGGAAGATGAATGTGAATATTTTCTTCTGTCTCTCAGTGTAGTCCGTAGCGGAAAATCTAAGAAATGTACGACTATGGAATTTGGTACACGGGTAATGCAGGACCCAAGTTGGTGCAACTCGGTGTAATTTTTCTAAATTTGGAGTTATCAATTGTATTATTTTATGGTTTAGCTCGATTTGCAACGATTATTTGCTATATTCAAACAAATCGATGACCTAAGATATGGTCACAAAGTTTTCACAATGACACCATCACAAAGATCGAAGAAAGTTCTTTCAACCATGTTTGTGCCGAAATAATTCCTTTATATTTATTTTTTTCTTTTTAAATACGTCGAAATTTGCATTTTTTACTTGATTTGATACATATATATATATATATATATATCGTCGCGTCCGGAAAACTAAAATTAGTACATCATATTAGTACATCATATAATTTGGCTGAATGTTCCTTATATACAGGGTGTCCCAAAACCATTGACCTCGTCTTTTATTCTTTAAATTTTGATCTTAGACATATATAATAAATTACAATGCTGCGTAAAAAAAGGTACAGCATTTTATAAACTCGATTAAAATTTTCAAGGGAATTAAGTTTTAAGAGATACAAAATTTAATTTTTTATACGACCCCCATACAAAAACATTTCCAATGAGTAAAATGTGCCCCATACACTAATAAGGTGATGTATAAAATTTCAGCATTTTGTTATAAAAAGTCTCAGAGATATGAAAAGGCAAAAATGCTGACACTAAACCACTTTTCGCTGCATCGAGGAGGAAGGGGAGATATAATGGGAGATATAATGTGGACAGATCGCGTTTCAGGGGTCATACACAAATTGCGGAAGAAAGCTACGATTACATAAATAAATAATAATTTTGCTATTTATTTGTACTAAAATATCTACACTGTGCAGAAATAATAATTTTACATAAAGATTACAAAGCTTGTTTAAAATATTTTCCATCCATGCCAAAGATCTATTAAAGATGAGCGGCAGATATTATTTACCTATTATGCTTTCATTTGCACTCTCGCTGGAAACATATACATTTTAATTTGTGATTAATCCCTCACCAAATTTGTTTAAACATATCTCTGGGACTTATCTCTGGGACTGTCAGTGATTTGGGAGATTTATCTGCTCTTTTGTGAATTGGTTGACTATTGTTTTGCTGTTTTTTAACCTGAATGTTATTTTGTGATCTAGTAAAAAAGTTGTAGTGTTATTAGCCGTAACAGATCATTATCTGTGATTAGAACCTAACGTAGTCGGATTTCGATACCCCTTCAACGGAGATTATGCAGTACAGATGGCTTCATATAAGGCTGAAACTTTGCACATTTATAACATCGACCACTTTCCTTATACCTTTAGGTATGTCGGACTGTCTGGATCGAAAGAAAGACAAAAAATGGTATCAACCACTGTAACGAACCTACCAAAGTCGAGTTTTCGATTTTTCTCCCGGAGCTTTCAAAATGGAAGGCCTCGCTATAAATTTCGCAAATTTCTCACCAGGTATATAAAGGGCTGAAACATGAACACTGGCAGAATATTCCAGGGCCAATTTTCAATTGAGACAACACTTTTTGAAGGTAAGTACCATACATTGTTATACGAAACAACACTTATTAAAATAGTTTCAGCTGACATTTACAAGGGTGTTAGTTTTCTTGTCTTTGTCAGAATTAAAAATATTTGAAATAATATAATTGATGGACATTTGTTTGATTGGTGCAATTTATCTTTTCTCTATTCTTAAAAGTTTTAGAGTGAAAAAATTATTTAAAAGTTGTAAAAACAAATGTGCAACCCACATCTCTAATTTGGCCCCGATCTCTAATTTGATATGCGGTATTTTTGGTTGATTGTGAACCAAGATATTACATATACAGTAACAGGGAATTCAGAAATAATATACAGATCACAGGGAAAATAATGAAATTAAAATTATTTCAGCGGTAGCGACGAAGAGTATCAATGAAGAAACAATAAAAAACATATATTTCAGTAAATACATTTTAATTAGGGACAGAAAATTCTTAAAAAGAAAAGAAATGTAGAATTCAAATTAGAAGTAGAATTTTAAATGTCCTTTATCGTTCTTTTGAATTAATCTTATTGAAATCTTCAGTATACCCATTAGCGTAACCATTAAAACATTTAGATACGGGAAAGGGGAAAAAGTAGAACCATGTTTAAGTAAAAATATACTTTATTTTGAAAATTGCTTAATTACGACGGGAATTAAAATCAGCATGATTCGTATTTGAATTACTTTAATGTGCAAATGAATGTCACAATTACGTCTGATCGATAAAAATAATGTATTTTAAGTAAATAACATTTCCTTCTCCTTTGCATTCTTACTCTACATCCTGAAAGTAATTACGTTGCGTAACTTTTAGTAGCGTTTTATAATTTTAGATTTCAAAATATTTGTGTATACTGTATGATCAAACAGGGTATTTTTAAGATATATTTTAGAGTAAAAACTGTTGTATCTTCAGATGAACGAATGTCGACAAGATTAAGTTATTTTTACTTTCTGATACTAGTATAGAGGAAATATTGGTTTCCCGAAAATTTTCGAATTCGAGATTTTGATGCCGATATAAGTTTTAAGATCTCTTGAACACGTTTTGTCAATTTCCGGAGTGTTCTGCAGTCTGTCTCTCAGTCTATATGTCTATGTGTATGTCTGTGTATCTGTATGTCGGTGGTCTATTTCTTGTGTACACGATAGTGGCCGGAAATATTAATTGATTTTTACGAATCTTCGTATCCGACTTTGTTGTAAAAAATCTAGAACTTGATAGATTTTTTTTTTTAAATTCGAGCGAAAATTTCGAAATGTGTTCGAAATTTTATATATTTTTAACATGGTAGCATAGGACAAAATGTAAAATAATCATGCATAAAAGGGTTTATTTTATGGATAAACGATTACGAGACTTAATAGTTTTAATCATTGTTATGAAAAATAGCTGCGATGTAATTTCTTTTGTTTTTGACGTCATAAGCTCCTATCGAGGGCACGCGACTCCTCTGGGGTACATTGTCAAGTATAGTATCAATTGAAAGATTTCTTCAAGCTCTTTAAAGTGAAGGGTAACACGCTATAATTGCAATCATTTGGACACATAATACCGATTTTTCAAAATGTTCTTTTTACATTAGAAAAAAGAACGAAAAAGGAAGGATTCTGGTGTGAGAAAGTCGAGTTGAGTCACACTCCAGTTAATATTTTCCATTCTCATAAAGCGTGCTAAATGTGTAAGGGTGCTAAATGTGTAAGGGTGCTAAATGTGTAAGGGTGCTAAACGTGTAAGGGTGCTAAACGTGTAAGGGTGCTAAACGTGTAAGGGTGCTAAATGTGTAAGGGTGCTAAACGTGTAAGGGTGCTAAATGTGTAAGGGTGCTAAACGTGTAAGGGTGCTAAACGTGTAAGGGTGCTAAATGTGTAAGGGTGCTAAATGTGTAAGGGTGCTAAATGTGTAAGGGTGCTAAATGTGTAAGGGTGCTAAATGTGTAAGGGTGCTAAACGTGTAAGGGTGCTAAATGTGTAAGGGTGCTAAATGTGTAAGGGTGCTAAATGTGTAAGGGTGCTAAACGTGTAAGGGTGCTAAACGTGTAAGGGTGCTAAACGTGTAAGGGTGCTAAATGTGTAAGGGTGCTAAACGTGTAAGGGTGCTAAATGTGTAAGGGTGCTAAACGTGTAAGGGTGCTAAACGTGTAAGGGTGCTAAATGTGTAAGGGTGCTAAATGTGTAAGGGTTCTAAATGTGTAAGGGTGCTAAATGTGTAAGGGTGCTAAATGTGTAAGGGTGCTAAACGTGTAAGGGTGCTAAATGTGTAAGGGTGCTAAATGTGTAAGGGTGCTAAACGTGTAAGGGTGCTAAACGTGTAAGGGTGCTAAACGTGTAAGGGTGCTAAATGTGCAAGGGTTCTAAATGTGTAAGGGTGCTAAATGTGTAAGGGTGCTAAACGTGTAAGGGTGCTAAATGTGTAAGGGTGCTAAATGTGTAAGGGTGCTAAACGTGTAAGGGTGCTAAACGTGTAAGGGTGCTAAATGTGTAAGGGTGCTAAACGTGTAAGGGTGCTAAATGTGTAAGGGTGCTAAACGTGTAAGGGTGCTAAACGTGTAAGGGTGCTAAACGTGTAAGGGTGCTAAATGTGTAAGGGTGCTAAATGTGTAAGGGTGCTAAATGTGTAAGGGTGCTAAATGTGTAAGGGTGCTAAACGTGTAAGGGTGCTAAACGTGTAAGGGTGCTAAATGTGTAAGGCTGCTAAATGTGTAAGGGTGCTAAACGTGTAAGGGTGCTAAACGTGTAAGGGTGCTGAATGTGTAAGGGTGCTAAATGTGTAAGGGTGCTAAATGTGTAAGGGTGCTAAATGTGTAAGGGTGCTAAACGTGTAAGTGTGCTAAACGTGTAAGGGTGCTAAACGTGTAAGGGTGCTAAACGTGTTAGGGTGCTAAATGTGTAAGGGTGCTAAATGTGAACGGGTGCTAAATGTGTAAGGGTGCTAAACGTGTAAGGGTGCTAAATGTGTAAGGGTGCTAAATGTGTAAGGGTGCTTGTAAGGGTGCTAAATGTGTAAGGGTGCTAAATGTGTAAGGGTGCTAAATGTGTAAGGGTGCTAAATGTGTAAGGGTGCTAAATGTGTAAGGATGCTAAATGTGTAAGGGTGCTAAATGTGTAAGGGTGCTAAATGTGTAAGGGTGCTAAACGTGTGAGGGTGCTAAATGTGTAAGGGTGCTAAATGTGTAAGGGTGCTAAATGTGTAAGGGTGCTAAACGTGTAAGGGTGCTAAACGTGTAAGGGTGCTAAATGTGTAAGGGTGCTAAATGTGTAAGGGTGCTAAACGTGTGAGGGTGCTAAACGTGTGAGGGTGCTAAATGTGTAAGGGTGCTAAATGTGTAAGGGTGCTAAAAGTGTAAGGGTGCTAAATGTGTAAGGGTGCTAAATGTGTAAGGATGCTAAACGTGTAAGGGTGCTAAATAAAAGGGTGCTAAATGTGTCTCAAAATCACGTATAGAATTTTGTAACAATATCAACAACTGGATATCATCTTCTGTCTCCGAGCTTATAATTTATTGAGTCAGATTGAGTCATTGAGTCAGATTGAGTCATTGAGTCAGATTGAGCCATAGCAATATGTGTTGAAGACCCAGACCACACGACCAACCCTAAGGTTAATGGTAACAAAGTGTGTGGCCGGAGAACTGAAAATTGTGTGTGTGAAAAATTGTTACGGAATTGATCGAATTGATCTTGGAATTTCATAAAATACAGAAAATTAATCTATTGTTAAAACCTAAAATGGAGTTTCGAAAAACCATTTACATTGAATACACTAACCACATGAGTACAATGAACACACAATGGATGCGCTAATTTGAAATGAAATATAAAACAGAAAACATGCTCGCTTATTAATAAAAAATATAAGAATTATATGCAAATTTTCTCAATATATTATATTTAATTAGAAGCAAAATCCTTCTTACTGTCAAATTTCGCCATTACTTTGCGATACATACTTTATCTTCGCCTTAATAAGGCCTTCCTTTTTTTCTGCATAAAGTACTCCAGGCTCTGTTACAATCTTTACAATTCTCCCAACTGCTTGGGCATGGGCATCTTAGATGTAGAAGTGATAATTCACCTCCCCTTCCTTGTGTGACAAATTATTGTTACACATTTTTATATGTGATTCTAATACATCATTGAGCACCATTTTATCACTTCTAGAAACCAATATGGGACAAAGAAATAATTGACATTTATTTCTGACGCACCCTAATGTATACTGCTTCTACAACAGTTGAATTAATGATTTTTTGTATATGTTGTGGTGAAAAAATTAAAGGACTTTTGTGTTTCTAGGAAATACTTTCATTTAAACCACACACTTTCTAAACAGTGTTAGACTGTTTAAAACCCTAGGGGTGTTAAACCATAGTTTATGGTTTAAAAATACCGGGTTTTCTCCAACCCTGCATCTAAATGTATCCCATGTTTGTATGTCTTATGTTCAGTATTTTAATATGCTGGAAAATACACAACGAATATATTTGAAAAAATGCAACAATTCAACTACGATTTTGCTGTTAGTAAAGGAAATAAATTTATAATAAAACACAGTTTATACGCTAAATGAGAGACTTATAAAAAATCGAATAATTGTAAAATTGCATAATTGAAATTACTAATAAAGTACTAATAAAGTACTAATAGAGTACTAATAAAGAAATCGTGTTAATAATACAATTGTGCTCATTGATGAAAAAGCGCATAAATTAGAAACATATAAACTGTGCTATGTTGTATTGATTTTCGATGAGATTAAATAACAGATGGACATTTCTTATGTCAAAACTTTAAAAATTACACAAGAGATCATTGATTTAGATTATGTACTTCTGTTGCAAAATAAGGGTTTTGTCAAAATCAAAGCATTTTAGAATATCTTATATTTAATTTATATTCGTATAGAAAAATAAGGTAATAATTTGCCATCAATTCCATGGCAGTATACACAAAGAATCTACAAATATATCGTTCCAATAATTCTATGACGGTAAAAAAATGTTAAAATGTTTTATCAGTAGCAGCAATTTATTCTTATGAGATTCGCATCAAGATGTTTATTTAATATTTGAAAGAAAAGTAATACATGCAAGAATAGTAAGAATGCAATTATTCACATAAACAATTCGCTTTACACATCACAACATGTTCTGTTAAATTCTCATGTTCCAAGCTCTGACGGCTATTTGTTAATGTTGTTTTAAATAGTAAAAATTATCGTTGGACTTCAACTGGAGTTATTGAGCCATACCTAAAGCAGCTAGCTCACTATGGCGGGGTTATGGAGAATTCGACAAACTCCTCACCACTCAGAACATTTCCGGTATTTTCAATATGCTTGGAATCTTGATTAGTCGAAAGAATTTTGCCACCACCATTCATGATAATCACCGATTGTTCGAGGAATATAAAATCACGTTTTCATGCTCTATTCCATCTGGTCAATTTAATGTTAAAGAGTTCGTAAATAAATGCGCAGCAGTATACTGTTTGTTTGGTCCAGATCTTCAGATATCAGCAAGAAAATAATAAACTTTAAATGAAAACTAAACTGTGAAAAAAATGAAAACTATCCTGGTGAAAAATTAAACGCAATGGAATGTAAATGAACTGGAAAGTGCAGAAAATATACAAGAATTTCCAAAATAGGCATTTAGGACAGAAAATACTGGAAATCTCGTCAATCAAGGAGATCTGGGATTTGATAGGACAGCACTAGGAGCCATAAAAAATTTCCATAATCGAGCCATATCTGCCACAGTACAACACTACAACATTAAAATGTAACTTCATGCCGCACCGAGCATCAGCTTGTATTGCTAGCTACGCAACATTTAAAATTAAAATGTGACTGTTATATTTCCACCACTCTGTAATAAAAAGCAATTTTTCAATAAATGTATAATTATTTCCCTATTTTCTCATACGCATTGCATGTGCGAACGTTCATACCAAAAGAACACTTTATTTAGGGTGTGCCGTTTTTTTGTCCCAGCGTACATATAAAGAGGTATATTTTTATTAAAATGATTGGATTATCATAAGATGTCCATACAATTTTCGTAAATTATTACTACGGAACGTTTATAATTTTCTTTAATTTAAAATACACGATTTGAAAATGCGTGCATATTTAATCTACATGTATAAGTTTATTAATAAAATTATATCCAAGAAAATTTGAACTCATAATTGCATCTAAATGGACCCAAATTATTAAACATTAATGATTTAACTTAATTACAATTCGATAATTAACGTTCTAATGAAATTGAAACGTTGATGAAATTATTACCATAAAAATATGGTGATTTATGTCCCCAATAAAAGACAATACGATTTTTATGTATAGGGAAAATGGCAAATTTCGTGCTATAAATCTAAGAAGATTTATGATATGGCTAAAATATGCAAAAATCATTAAAGCAATAGAGTAAAGTATAAAAGTATCAGATTAAATTTATTAATTTTGACGCTGAATGAAAGAAAATATACTTCACGATCTAAGTATGTTTTAATATCATAAATAAAATTTAAAAATAATTTGTATGCTTTATTTGAATTCTGTCGATTTGAATTAAAAGTAATATTGTTTTGAATTAAACGCCTATATACAGCATTTGCACTTTGTGTGAAAGCATGCACAATTTTCATTTGATATCATTCCAAATCACTATTTCAGCAAGTAAAATATTAACCAGGGTAAATTTCAAAACTTAACTTTTCGATGTGGATCTCGCATCGGCACTAATTCTTCCTTATTCAGTCTGAATTTTTATTTTGTTTTATTTATGCCCTGAAGGGTCATTGGTTAACTTCATTAACGGCAGTCATTTGGATAGTCAGTTGTTAAGTTCTAAGAATATAACAGTTATCGCCCCACAGTGCTTAAGATTGTTATAAATATAAAATGAAATATTTGTGGGGACCTTTAATATATATCAATAATATTTTATTAATTTATTTTATAAGAATAAAAATGTTTTTAATTTGTCAGTAAGATATTAAGCCAGTTATATATCCTTGAAGATATATAGAAGTTGACATATCCTACGCTAAATAGAGGGCGCAACTAATCAAAATAAGCGGAAAAATCATACACGAACTTGAACAATAACGAAGACTAATAGTCTTTAAGGTACTGTCTTGCCGGGAGGTGGGGGTTAAATCTTTAGCATTCTATCAAAAAACAAATCGATGTCATTAACTTTGACAACGCAGGGTTAGATCTAGTATCTCAATATAAAAATCAGGGGTGCCACGAAAATTTGTCTGTTTAACATATGAATTCCATTTAAAGTTTTTTTGAAAGATATTTTTCGTTCTATTTGAGAGTTTCAAGATGGAAACTCTGGGATATTTTTTTAGGTCGCTACAAAACTTATGTGTACGAAAATAGCTTAAAATCGTGCCAAAACATAAAATAACTCTAAAAATAATTCAAATAAAAAAATAGCCCCGAAGTGCACATTCTCGGGTACTAAAGTACGAATTATACTTATTTTCCAATCCATTAGTATTCCAAAGTACGAATTATACTTATTAAATACTTATTTTCCAATACAAATGAACGCGAATTCGACAAACACAGGAATTTGATTTCACAGTTCCGATACTTTTCCTATCCATTAATATGTATCGTATGGAAAGTAAAGTATCTGATGTGGGCAGCACCTGACTTTCACTATGCACTCACATTAATTTCTTCTGCCTTCCTTTTATAATTCTTTAAATTGAGTTTAATTGCACAAAATTTCACGGACTATTATTTGAAATTACATAGGATTTTGCAGTTTCAATATAATTTTCTTTTTCATTTGACGAGAAGGCATATTTTAAAATATACGAATAAAAAAATTTAAAATATTTTAAATATTCGAAAAGATGAAAATATATCGAGAACGGTTACCCCTAGTGTTATTGGATTACTCAAATATTTGTCGTGATTAAAAAATACGTATGAAAGAAGAATACGTAGTATTTTACTTCAGATTTTGACAATCTGAAGCAACAATTTTGGAAATCTACTCAGCAACAAGGTAACCCACAAGTGACATATATATAAAATTTTATAAAATTTTGTCAATTAGCTTTTGAGTTAAAGTGGATAGAAACAGTACACAGACACATAAACTCACACACACGTTTATGTAAGCCAACGGCCTTACCGTGCCGATAACACCGGTTCTCGTTAGATCACTGAAGTCAAGCAGCATAGGGCGCGGTTAGTACTTGGGTAGGTGACCACTTGGGAACACCGCGTGCTGTTGGCACATTTCGGGCGCGGTAGCCCGGTGGTTTGCGCTCTGGATTTGCACGCTGCCACAACTGCCGCCGTGCTCATGCGGAGTACGATCCCGTTAAACATGTGGGTCCGTAAGTCCTTCCGAGAGGTTGGTGATAGGGGAAGGAGGGTACGGTCCCTGTGGATGCCTCCCCCACTGGGTTCCGGTCTAAATTGGGTGGCACTTTCCGGCCGTCCAAACAGTTACCTTACTCCTTTCTGGTAGGTCGGACGGTCTGGGTCTCAACAACAACAATTTTATGTTAGTAGTCATTTGTGTTAGATTTTGACGATTGTTGCATTCCAATTTGTAAAAAAACTGGTTCCATCTTTTCGAATCGTACCAAAATCCAATCAGTCCCAGGGACCACAAATTGCGTTTCTACCAATTTTAGTGAAATTCGGTAGATTAGTTTTTGAGCGAGCTAGAGTGGATAAATGCAGTGCATAGACAGGCACACATTTAAATCACTCTACAAATAACTTTTTTGTGTTCTAGAGTGCTCGAAAAGCATAGATCCGTCGTAAACTCGAGTTTCGATTTAAGAGACGATTTCAATAATTTCCTATACGCCAGCATGTAGTAAATAACATGCAAAAACTAAAATTGTCATAGGGTTAGTTTTTACTAACGCTAGTGTTATAACAATTAAAAATTCAGCAAAATATTCAAGATGATAAGTCATATTATTGCAACTCCACTTTGTCTTTAATTCCTGAAAATTAAATTATTACATGTTACTCAAAAGCCACTAAAATTGTATACACCAAGCACACAATAAACATTTTTAAATAATTGAATTTTTCAATCCGCGTTTCTCATTTATTTTTATAACGAAAATATTCAAATGAAAAATTTCAATTAACGTTTTTCATAAGTTCTGAAGCTTTTGTCTCAAAATCCCAGTGTTCTTTAAAAGGTTTTATGTATGTTTCTCTTGTAAACATTTATAATTAAAACACTTTATGGGAAATGGACAATCATTCGGGAAATCAAATTGATGCGAAGATTTTTTAATTATTCAAGCATTTAAAGAAAAATAAAAGAACACACGATGAAGTAATTTGAAATATCATTTCTTTCAGAGTTTAGTAAGCCATTTGGTGTAAAGAACCGCTTCAATGTGAATACAAGAAATTTATCAGCACTTTTTGACGTTTCAATTGTTACTGAAAATTTAAAATAATTATGTGATGATTTTACTTCATTTGATTATAATTGGGACATAATGAACATAGCTCAAATGTAGACAAACCTATAATAGGAGTATATTCCTCTAAAAGACAGTTTTCCTTCAATACCATTCCTCTGTATAAAAAATTCATATTTTAACTAGCTGGGGTACTTGCAGTTATAGATCGAACAAGTACGAAATTCAGTACAGAGTTAGCGGAACTTGTGGCGAGAGACATCGGCGATATTTTTAAAATATTCGACTTAGTTGTTTTAGTTATTTTATGTTAATTTTGAGCGATGTTCACATAAATCGTTTTTTTTAATGATTGAAAATATTATCAGGGTCTTCATTTTGCCGTCATCGAAATGATCGAAGATCGTTCTTTCAAACGATCTGTGACCTAACTGATGGTCGTTAATTTTGTTTTAAATATTCTAAAAAATGCAAGTTTTATTTATTTTTGCATTTCACTGCATTCGAAAAAGGTAGCTTAGCATTATTTAATTTGTTTTGCAAAATTGTGGGTCTATATCTTCGCATTCTAACCAAAAACGCTCTCAATTACTCTATTTTTGGTTATTTTCAACCAACAGTTTTAAATAGTCCAAAAGTCTTATTTTCAACTAAAAGTTCGTTAATTTTCATCGGTTTTTCAGATTCCGTTCATTCTCCGGTCAACTGGGCGTTGCAATGGTAGGCAGTGGATGTTTGTGCGCATGTGTGGTAAATTGTTGAACATGCCTACACATGTTTTAAAATGATTATTACATATGCTGTTTTCGTAATAGTTAATTTTATCTATGAATATAAAGATGAATGGGGTGCAAATTTCGTTTCTGAAAATTTGAAAATATATATTCACTTAATTCTTGCTATAAATCTTGGGCAATGCTAGGTAAATTTTTCAAGTCATCTTCTAAATTTATCAAATCCTCTGTAAAAAATTAAAGGATATTTAAAAGTTTTAAAGAAACCTATTGGAAAACATTAAATATTTCTATGTATTTTAATTCCCTTAATTTTTGCTTTCTACTGCAAAACAGTAAAACGATCTGTCATTAAAATTTTTTAACAAAATAAGAGCTGGTCTAATACCACGAAACTTTCTACAAA
This sequence comes from Amaurobius ferox, assembly GCA_951213105.1. Lineage (NCBI taxonomy): Eukaryota > Metazoa > Arthropoda > Arachnida > Araneae > Amaurobiidae > Amaurobius > Amaurobius ferox. The sequence continues at coordinate 73,239,404 of OX578137.1, read as the reverse complement.
CATTCATTTGTTTTAAACATTTTGGGTTATAAAAACCTTTTGAAACAGACTGGAGCCATTCCTTAAAAGCCAATGGTGCCATACAAGAAAAAAAAATCACAACATCAAATATTTTATTGTAGTTATTACATAACAAAAATTCTGTTGATATGAAACTATAATTGCAATTATGGGTAAGCAACCTATGAATACTCGTAGAATGAACATACATGGTGACCCATTTTATAAATATCAATATTATAAAAAAAAACATAAATTTCGGCAATATTTTTTAAATTCAATATTTATTTCATTATAAACATTTTTTATAGATTTTACTAACTTGGTTTATCCAGTGTTAATCCTATTTTTATCTTATTATGACAAATAAAAAAAATTAAAAAAACCCGAGAGGTTTTTACAATTATATTATTTTTTCATATCAACACACATTTATGCTATTTAATGTAATCGAAACTTTTCGAAAGTGCCTGAATTAAAATGTATTGTATTTTATTTATTTAAATGTATTTTTACTTTCCAAAACAAAAAAATATATATATCTACGATTGCATAAACTGAAAAAAATGTCACAACTGTAATTGAAATAGGGAAATTAGCATGAACATTAATCATTTTTTTTCAACAATTGGTGTCATAACCAACTGCTACAGGCACGCTGGACAAAAAGTGCCCTTTGCTTATGCGACATCAACAACTCAATTTTAAATAAATATTTTCCTTTAAAGTCACAAGAATGATTATGGGTAAACAAAGTGTAAGATATCTGTCCAAGAGAAAGTATATAGAACGCTTTATGTGAAAAAGCCACTTTTTCACTTTTTTTTGTGTTCGAGTTCATTTGTATATACATTTTATGTTCTTCAGTTATTTTATTAAAAACGTTATTAATATAAACATGTTTGCCATACATTTATATTTATAGAATTTTTTTAACATCTGTTTCTCAGGATCTGATATAGATAGAGACTAGATGAAGACTGATAGAGATTCAGCATTGAATTACGAAGGAAGTAATGAGTTGCTAAGGGATTCCAGCTCCTGTTCTTCCATATCAGGTTCAAAAATTGCCGTCCGTGTCTCAAGCTTGTTTATAGACAAAGTGTCGCAAAACATGTTGATATGTCTGATTAGAATATCGATAAAAGTAATGAGTTACTATAAATGTGGTGAATGCATTTCAGTGAACCTATGGAAGACATTCATTTATAACCATTGCACGTCAGAGAGAATATGTGCAACACACGTTTGCTTGTATTACATAGTGGGCACGGAAGAAATTTCTTAGATTTAATGCAGTGTTAACTGCTTCATAAGTTAAAGTATATATTTAATAACTGAAAAGGTAATCTCACAGCTATCTCATGAAGTGCCGTTTTCTACATGTAGAGCATACTCAAAACTGTATTAATATATGGATACTGATGTATGTTGAGTCTATATCTGAGTTAAAATTAATTAATACATTATTTCAGAAATATTATTAAATATTTTGCCAATTACAAATTCAGCTATTGTATTGAATACTGTAGTGAGTCATTCTCCTCTTCAACTGTGTTAAGCATAGGTGAAGGCATTCAAGTAAAGTTATTTCATAATCCAATTATTAACGAATTGCCTTATCACACAGAGAAGAGAGCAAACCGAAATCCAAAATTTAGTCATTTTTTTTCTATCTAATTTTCGTTTCCACTATATTTTTAAGGAATTAATCAAAAATTCAACATTCAAAGGACGCGGAAAATGTTTCGACTGTTTTGATAAATTTTTGCGCGACAAATGTAGGGTATAAATCAATTTTCTAATCAAATTGAAATAAAAATAGTTTTTTCAGCCCACCTAATGTCCAGCTTGTTTGCAAACACCGGAGAACGCTGATTGATTGATTCCGTTTTCGTGTAAATGAGTCAGAAGTGGCATTTTTATCTAATGTGGATACTGCATATTTTGATCTATTGCAATTCATAACGATTTGAGGTTTTTAGTTTTATTATTGCTGAATTTTTAATGAATGCAAAATGATATATATAAAATTACCAATAAGAGACAACACTTATTTCCCTTTGATAATACGACAGTCCAAACACTATTCACATAATGCAGTTATTCTTCAATTATAACTATTAACGAAATACACAGATTTCTGAATTGCCTGTTCACAGATATTTTCACAATTGTAATCACACAAAAGCAAGTGTGTATTTTGACACTAAAAGCGGTAGGTGGGGCTCTGAAATATCTTTAGTGGTTAGCATCACCATGATACACATCAAATACATCCACTTCTGCAGCTGAATATTAAACTGGAAATTCCTTTTAATGCTAAATCTATTTTATACTACTATATAACGTGGCATTGAGCACATGCTTTGATAAAGAAGATCACAGTGTAAAATACTGCGGAAATAAGGTTTAGTATACAGATGTATGTTTTGGAAATGCCTCTAAATGCCCAAAATGAACAGCCTGAATGATAAAAATTAACAACTTGGATGCACAAAATTAACAATATGAATTCCTATTTTTGAGGCTTTCATGTTCAGGATTGTTTGCAACCAAGATTTCCAAGTGTATGTCTGCTTTCTAAGCCTTATTTACGCAGTAATTTATGCTGTGATCTAATTTATTGGTTTTGCTGTAAAATAATTGATTGGCTCGAATAGTCTCAAACAACAGAAGTGTGACTTTTACAGTCTTTCAAATATTATACAAGAAATATTCAAATAAATAAATAAATTCGGAAATATTTAATTCATTTCTAATTAAAACAAAAACATACCATATGTAATTTTAAATACAATGCAGATTAAAGAATATTTGCTTAAATCGAAAAAGACAGGAAAGTAGTTAGAAAGTCCCATTATATTGTATATATCAATTTTGCCAACATACAGAAAAATTGAGCCATATTTTTACAAGATTATTTATGTCCAATCTAAAATATCCAAAGACGAATATAAAAACATGGAAACATAAAATTTTCCCCAATACAAAATAGTTTATTGTCTGTTTTTAAGCTTCGAACTCTTGCCTGTATTCCAGAGATAAGAATAATATTCAACATAATAGTAAACTAAGAAAATATATTACTGAGCTTGTTTGAAACTTTTTCGATACTTCATATGTTATAATGGCCGATTCGTACGTGGCCTGAAAAATAATACCTAAATTTGAAAGTGGCATATTTTGAGAACAAATTGCGCTGCTTCTATGCAATGTATTTTATGCTTCTGCTCAACATTTTTTGCAGAGAACTTTTTCGTTAATATACATTAGGCAATATGGTATTAAATCACCGATAGCATTAATATACTGGAATGACATTGTGTAGATTAAAATTATAAATAATAATCTCTGTACAGTCTTTTCTGCACACTGCAAAGGAGAACGTTATAATTCTGTAATTTTTCTGTTTGAATGTGTACAATTTGACTTAAATAGAACGGGAGGTATTTCGTTCATAATAGAATGTACAACTAGTTAAGTGTAGGCCGCTTTCAAAGGCAAACATATCATGTGCCTTTAGAATAAAAAGACACAGAGCTAGAACACTTCCACAGGCAAGAAGATAGCTTCGAAAACGTGTGTATACCTATGTATGTTATATATTTAGCACTTGCTAGGATATTTTGCCTTTAGTCACTTGTTTCATTTTTTAATCATTTTAATTTTTTAAAGTAAAAGCATAAAACGTTATTTTTTAAAGTATGCGCTTTTATTATTTGCATATAACGTAAATGGCTGAATAAAGAGTTCAATATCCAGCTTCACTATTATTATCACATGTTAAAAATGTTTTATATTATATATATAAAACATAGAAGTGAAGCTAAATATTGTACTTTTTTTCAACTATTTTCAGCAATAATTATTCACATCACCCTTTTTTTTTGACCAACTGCCACCCAACTAAAAAGGATTGCAGGACCAACTAAAATTCTATGGTGGATCTAGAATAGACCAGCCCAATGATATCGATAAACTGGAGAATTAAAATGTACCATAGAGAAAACAACGACATGCCAAATTTTATGTCGCTATGATTAGCAAAATTACGTTAGTTAGGGTCTCCTGAGCTTTAGTCCTTCAAACGTAATTTAGTAGAAATATTACAATCACGGAAGAATCCCATAGTTTTTAAACATAATCGAGTGAAAGTTCACAAGAGCCACACTGTTCGAATATTTTTTTTTAAATCATTTATTATTCAAGAGCTTCTTTAATCATAAATAAATAATTATTTCCGACGGAATCTATTTTTTGTAACAGCTATGAATTTTAACGCCCACGAATTCGTCAAAAGTCATTTATTTCACTGTATAACGCTAAATTGTGTTGAAGATTTACAAGATTGTATGAATAAGTAATTGATATTCACTGTTTGGACTCCAATTGTTTCCAAAATAATAACTTGCCAAAGTGTCCAAATTCAATTTATGTGATCTTAATTCAGGAACATTATTTTACAGATCTTGTATACCATCATTTTGCAGGGAAAGAAGTAAGGCGTTAGTTTGCGTTAGGCGGGAAATGCCATGTTATGACCACATCAGATTTTACGTTTTATTTTCAAAACCGGTTGATGAATTTAATCAAACTTCTTATATTTTGACTAACACAAGTATGCACTATTTTGGCACAAAGTAATTTTACTATATAAATTTAAAAAAAATCACAGTAATATAAATACTACTTTAACCAACGAGTTCTAAAAAACGTGCCAGATTCCATGGGTCCAATTAATGTACCTCAACGTCCTTAAATATCAAACGTAAAGTCCGTGGCATAAATAATATCAGATATGACCAGGGTGAGAAACGCCAGAATCTTTCTTTGTAAGCGCATAGCACAAGCAACTAACGAGGTCGTTAATCATGCCTGTTGAACTATTCACGTCATACCCAACTGCGACGAACATACTGGAGAAAACGTTAATGATATATAAGTCAAAGCATCTAACAAAATGCTGTAGGAACAACTTAAGGTGTCATCATCAAAATATATTTATAAGTATGCAACCTTTTATAGATATTCGCTAAAGATAAGTATATGAGCAAAATGAGATTGCTTTAGGTTTTATTTATAAATTTAATGTGCATTTAAAAATTCACATAATATCATTATTTTAAGGTGTTAATAAATACGCGTTTGAGGTGGATATTTTAATATTATGGCTTTAGTAAAAAGCACATTTTCCTAATATTTTATAACAGAGGTAATTTGTGGATAAGAGTATGCAAGGTCTAAATCTGAAACTAGTTAACATGGGAGGTAGGATGATATATAATTTACATTTTACTTTCTCTTGTAGTTCATCATCTGAGAAAATACGAAGTATTCTAATCTTCTATAGGGAGGAATAGAAGACGTTTGTTTATAGTACATGTTTGCTCAGTCTGCAATTTCTAGGTTTTGTCAAAATTATAATTTTTCACGAGTATTCAATAAGAGTTATTTTAAGAGCTATAGTGATAAAGGACAAACGATTTTATTTATAGCCCCAAAAATGCATATACATATACTATCACTAAGACAAACCAATCGCAAAGTTTGGAATATCATTTAAAAATATTTTTCTTTTTGAGCTAGTTACTTGTTTGAACTTATTCCTAATTAAAACTATCCATGGTAATAATACGCAAGTGAATTATCATTCTTTTGTTTTGAAAATATTTTTACATTGATAAAATATTAGCCGAACTAAAGTAACAAACTTTATGTGAGTGTTCTGAAATAAATCTTCTAAATTTTTCATTTTTAAGTAACTACACATTTAATTTGTGGTAAAATCCATTTAATCTGTACTTGAATATTAAACATTCATTTTTTACTAACACTATGAATTTGGTATTATAATATTAGTAGCATTCTAGATTCATTTAATAGTAATAAAATATCTTATTTTTGCAGACAGGTAATAAATAAAACAATAAATGAAAGAGAAGAGGAATAATAAAGAAAATAAATGCAAAAAGAAAAAAGAAAAATAGGAGAAAAAATGAAGACAGAAGAAATAAGAAGAAATATTTTCCACACATGCCACTTCCTAGATCCATTAAAAATGATAATCAGGGAGTGGGTAAATTAGTGGCAATACTTCACTTATTTCAGTTTGGTACGTGACTACTTTTACTGCTAAAAAAATAATAAAGAAAATAAATGCAACAAGGAAAAGAAGAGTAAAAACTGAAGACAAAAGATATAAGACGAAATATTTTCTACACCCGCCAATTCCTAGATCAATTAAAATGGATAGTTAGCGAGTATATAAATTAGTGGCAATACTTCACTTACTAAATTCAGTTTTGTACATGACTAATTTTTACTGCTAAGAAATATGCCTACCATAGGTAAAAGGCAAAGCGTTTTCTAAGAGCACATTTCATTTTTGTTTTACAAAATTTTAGTGCATTACTAATTTTAGTACGTCTTAAATAGAGATTTTAATAAAATACTTTTAATTATGGCCAATTTTTTGGTTGTCTTTATTTTTAAAGTCATATTTTACTGTCATCAAATTAGCACAAGTTTTTTTTGCTGGAAATCGAAGATGAATTACATTTCTAAGGTTTCAATATGTTTTAGTTTTAATAAAACTTTTTATATCCTTTACTGTAAGTTTCATATTTGTGGAAGAATTAACACGAAAGATCAATCATGCACAAAACATTGATTATAAAACACTTTCCAACTTCAATGCAATTTTATATAATTTTATATTCTTAAAATGCGATACATTCCTTGGTAATAGTTTTAAAATCACAATACTACATTCATTTATTATATTTGGAAACTTAAAATTTCATTGAAAAAAATGATTTTCATTCAAATGACGGCATTGAAATATAAATTGTTTGGTTTAAACATCTCTAAAATGCGATACATTCCTCGGTAATAATTTAAAAATTATCATTATACTACAATAATTTATTATATTTAAAAACATCATCGAAAAAAATTAACTTTATTCAAATGACGTCATCGAAAAATAAATCGACTGACTTTCTCTATAAAAACAGGGTTTCATTCATAAATGTTTTTCAATTCCTTTCATTCATCACAATACTATAATAATTTATTTTATTTAAAAACTTAAAACCATGGAGGTACAAGTAATTTAACTCTATGCTTAGAACTTTATCGAAATTGCTATAAAATCGCCTACTTCTCTATGTTTCATTCATATCAGCTACATTGCAGACTCCATTAGCTAAGTAATTTCGCGTTAAAGAAATGCATTTATTCTTATACAACATTCTACATGTTTTACTGTTTACATTCTCCATAAAGGAAAATTAGGCTTCAATGTAGAAATAATCAAAGTTTGATGATCATTTAAAATCAAATATATTGTAATTGTGTTGTTTCAGTATGTAGATGCACAGAATTGAAGCAAAAATAAAGCGGTTTTCGGACGGATACAACACTGAATATTAATTAAAAAGAACTTTAAGAATCAGGATTTTGACACAAGATGGATGCCGTATTTTATTTTGAAGTGGATCACGTGATCTCTTCATATAAAAGGTGTAATTATTATTTTAATTTTTATTTAAAAAGCTACTAAATATATTTTGCTGACATCTTTTTATAAATTTTATGGGATAATTTGAATATTTCCTAAAACTTTCGAAGCAATTTGTGAATTTTAATTCGCTTAAAAAATGTTTGAAAAATTAGGTCCCATAGGGTTCAATGTATTTCATTTTTTCAACCCAAGTTCTATCCAAAACTAATTAGATGATATGATTCATTTATATTTCCATAGATCCCACAGACAGTCTGAATAACATACTAAAATTCATTTTGATAAAGTCAGTTTTACGGCATTTATCGTGCTAACAGACAGATAGACAGAATGAACAATATCATAGACACTTTTCAAATTTGTTGCAAAGTGTTAACAAGAAACATAAATCATGCATAAAGCATTGACTATGAAACACTTTCCAACTTCAATGCAATTTTATTTAAACATCTCTAAAATGCGTTACATTCCTCGGTAATATTTTAAAATTATCATGATACTACAATAATTCATTATATTTGAAAACTTCATCGGAAATAAATGAAATTTATTCAAATGATGTCATCGAAATATAACACGCCTGGTTCTCTCTATAAAAGCAGCATTTCATTCACAAACTTTTTCCATTCATTTCATTCATCCCCATACTATAATAATTTATTTTATTTAAAAACATAAGACCATGGAGGTACAAGTAATTAAACTAAATGGTTGAAATTTCATCGAAAAAATTGCCCTTCTCTCTGTAATATTAATGAATATTTCATTCATATTAGTTATATTGCAGACTTGAATTAAAAAATTTTGAGTTAAAGAAATGCATCAATTCTTATACAACTCATTCTACATATTTTGCTGTTTACATTTTCCATAAGTGAAAATTAGGCTTCGTTGTTGAAATAATCAAATTTGGATGATCACTTAAATTCAAATACATTGTAATTGCGATGTTTCAGTATGTAGATGCGCATAATTTAAGCAAAAATAAGCGGTTTTAGGACGGATTAAACACTGAATATGAATTAAAAATAACTTTAAAAATCACACTTTTGGCAGAAGATGGATGCCATATTTTATTTTGAAGTGGGCCACCTGATATCTTCATATAATGGTCACGTGATCGTTTCATATAAAAGGTGTAATTATTATTTTAATTTTTATTTAAAAAACTACTGAATATATTTTTGCTGAATTTTTTTATATATTTTATGGGATAATTTGAATATTTCATAAAACTTTCGAAGCAATTTGTGAATTTCAAATCCACTTAGAAAATGTTTGAAAAATTAGGTCCCATAGGGTTCAATGTATTTCATTTTTTCAACCCGAGTTCAATCCAAAACTAATTGGGCGATATTATTCATTTATATTCCCATAGGTCCCATAGACCAACTGAACAACATACTAAAATTCCATTTTGATAAAGCCATTTTTAAAGCAGTATCCGTGCTAAGGGACAGACAGCCATACAGACAGACAGGCAGGTAAACAGACAGATAGACAGAATGAACAAAGTCATAAACATATTTCAACTTTGTTGTAAATTGTTAAAAAGGGAAAGTTGGTCTTGTGCGTATATTTCAAATAGGAATTAAAAGTAAAACTATCAATATCAAATGATATAAGAATCCTGAGACAAATCTATAGAAATATCTTTAGATTAAGAAGTATAAAAACTAAATTGGCATTTATAATTTACAATTAAAAGACATATACAAGTGCGAGTATTAGCCGCTGACATTGAGAGTATTATTCAATATGTATAGAAAATCACATTTCGATATAGATCGCAGACAGAATAAAATGAAAATATACAAGCATATATGAATTTATAATTTTCAAATGTGTTTCTTGTCATAATTTAAGCAATAAATCTTTAAAACTGATAAAGTAATGTAAATATTTCAGATTGCAATATATTAACAAAGTAGATCAATCATGAATAAACCATTAATTCTGAAACACTTTCCAACTGAAATGCAGTTTTATTTAAACATCTCTAAAATACGATACATTCCGCACTGATGTATTTTAAATTATCACAGTACTACCATAATTTATTATATTTTTAAACTTAAAACGTTATAAAATAAATGAACTTTATTCAAATGACATCGTTGAAATATAAATCGTCTGGCTCTCTATGTACAATCAATGAATATTTCTTCCATATCACTTTTGTTCCAGACTCCGTAGATAAATAATTTTGCGTGATAAAAATTCAGCAATTCGCATACAACTCATCTTACAATCGCTTGTAATATGTAAAAAATAAGAAAAAAAATATATTTATATTGGATCCCGATTTTTAAGGGTAAATTGTTGACTCATTTATATTGTTCTTTAAAAATGCTTACTAATAAAAATTTTATTTGGAAGAAATATGTTTGAGATTTATTTCGATATTATAAACTAGCCGCCTTCGGCGACCAGCCTGTTCGCTACCCTTGAAAATTATGGCCGTGGCAAACTCGGTGGCGGAACCTACCAGAAAGGCATAAGGCAGCTATTTGGACGGCCAGGAAGTGCCACCCAACTAAGACCGGAACCCAGTGGGGGAGGCATCCACAGGGACCGTATCCTCCTTCCTCTACCACCAAAATCTCGGAAGATATTACGGTCCCACATGTTTAACGCAATCGTACTCCGCGTAAACACGGCTGCAGTTTGGGCAGTGGCGGGAATCGAACCCGGGCCTACCGAGTGCAATTCCCGCGCGAGTGCAATTTCCATGACTTTCTTTTTATTCACCCAATTTAGACCGGAACCCAGTGGGGGAGGCATCCACAGAGACCATACCCTCCTACCCCTACCAACAACCTCTCGGAAGGACTTACGGATCCACATGTTTAACGTGATCGTACTCCGCGTGAACACGGCGGCAGTTTTGGCAGTGGCAATGGTTATGTTTTTTCATTGTGGTCCCAACCACCACCCGATGCAAACAATACATCGCCACAATTAAGTTTTTGCAATACAACAATGCATTACGCCACAATTAATACATCGCTACAATTAAGTTTTGACAATACAACAATGCATTACGCCACAATAATACATCGCAATCAATACATCGCTACAATTAAGTTTTCACAATACAACAATGCATTACGCCACAATAATACATCGCAATCAATACATCGCCACAATTCAATCCACCATAAATCATTTAAATTTTATAATAACCATATGCTAAGCTCTTAATTCCGTCATTTAAAATATATTAGATTTCTTCCACATTGCGTATTCAGAACTGTGACATCCCCTCCACCTTCCCTCCTCCATAGAATGAGAGTTCGTCTGCGGCCCGCAAAATCCCGATCCTGCGGCATTTTTTTCTTGACCAGATTGGGCTTGTAAGAAAGCCAAATCTTTGAACTTTCTAAAAATGTAAATTATTAGTCGAAATTATGAGTACTTTTTCCGACGCGAAAATTTAAAATCCAAAGTTCGGTTTTTTGAGTCGAAAGTGACTTTTGTTTTAAAATCTTTAAAAAATATTAGAAATTGAAATTGAGATTTGAAATTGATATATTTTTACTCGCAATTGTCTGCTCTTTCCGGTGTTGTGACTTGTTTCTTTCTACGACGTCTGGATGGTGGAGAAAAAAGGGCAAAAAAAAACGGCCGAAATCGCATAAAACATTAAATAACAAAAAAATAATTCAAATTTTAAAAATCGGTTTTTACGTGTCCCCTTCCAACCCCTCCGGAACTCCGATTGCCAAATTTCGTAGCTCTGTGACGCGCGGTTGCTGAACCTATAGTGTATAAGACAGACAGACAGACGCACAGACATTGCCTTTTATTATATAGATAGAGATCAAAATTTGGTCGCATAAAAACAAAGCTAACTAAAGGCAATATCTTTTGTTAAAATGTTGGATATGATATATAATAAAAATGAAAATACTATTCATATTTGACTTACTAGGAAATTAATATGAATGCAAAAGTAAGAATACTGATTCAAAGTCACGTCTCGTAATACGCTTATAGAATGCATTCCTAAAGTTTGGAAGGGGTGTAGTTGAATGCACATTTCGCGTTTTATTACAGCCTCATCGCCAAAACTACTCTTCCGAATCAATCGATATTTTTTAACAATAAATTTTCACAAATATATGCAACTAAATACATCGCCTGCTAAATCACATGTTACTGTGTTAAATGAAGTCACATTTTTTAATAAAACACATGTGGCGAGCAATGTGCTCACGCACACTTCCCTATTTAATGTCTTGAATTTTAACATAATTTACACGTAATTAAACATATTAAGGTAACTTGATATGCGTAGTGTTAAAATAGTTACATTTTGTTTAATACAAATATTTCAAACTTCAGCTGCACATTTTGCAAGGAAATTTTAGCCCATTAGAAAGTTAAAATGTGAGGTCACTTTACGGGACGAACACTACATGTTTGCAAAAGAAACTGAGTTGCATTCTATGTATTTAAAATTGTGTAGATCTGTTAAATTTTTATGAAAGCAATGTAACATGTTTATATAATTTGCACTAGTATCAAATTAATCGGCCCGTTTCACTGAGTGTAAACGCGTTTAAACACGTGATATACATTTTATTAGTTTGCAATAAATTCAATTTAAGTTAAAAAGACATTGACTTGTCGTTATTGCCGTAGTACTATGGATATGGGTTGTTATTTAAAGAAGGTCGGAGAGAGAAGTTCCCATTGCAGATGCCAGCATCCATATTCTATACTAGTCATTTCACGCATGCTTAGCCCGTGCTCAATGGTTAGTGGTTCATAAATGTGACATTCAGTGAAAATATATCAAATTATGTATTTACTGTCTTTGAGACACAAAGTGGTGCATGCATTTTTGAAACCCCCCTTTGCATTTTCACACTTAATTTGAATTTTCGAAATTTTTTATTTTTTCGATGTGCATAGGTAATACGGATCGAATGAAACCTAATCTGAGATTCTGGCTCAAGTGGAAGTGCTCGGCAATGTTGATTTTTTTAAATGTTTAGATTATTTACTTGAATCGCCCTCGGTAAATCGAATTTTTAAAATATTAATTTTTGTCGCTGGCCGAATGAACGCTTAGGTGAATTAAATGAGAACAAAACCAAGTGATTTGGAGTTTTGTGATTACACATTTGCATCGTATTCCCTAATTGTTTTAATTTTTCCCTTGATCTCGAAGCTTATACGGATGGAATGAAACCGAAATCGAAGATTGTAGCTCTTGTGGAAATGCTCGATAATTTTGAATACTCGATAATTTTGATACTCGATAATTTTGTGGAAATACTTGATAATTTAATCTCTCAATCACTCAATCAGTTCAGTGAATATTATATACATAAAAATGTTAGTGCTCTTCAGAATGGAACGGTAGATGCCAGCAATGGCGACATTAAAATTTACTATCTGGGGGAGAATTTGCTACGTGACTGTATTTGTAAACCTCAATAGGCGCTGGCAAATGCAGTATTACTAGGCAATCTGCATTAGAGTTCATAAATATTAAACTCAGGCTGACACACACTGCTATGATCAAGTTAATATTCACACAACGCGCATAAAAAATGCAATTGACAATTGTAAAATATACTTAATTTAATCAATTACCTATTTTATCGAAATATATGAAATGAAAACAAATTTACAATATATCTAACAGTTTATCACAGGATTACTAAATCCTGAAAAGTTCTACATTATTTCACATTAATGCTCTATACATGAACTTTAATATTGCCAAGTTCAGTTTATTTAATAAAAATGTCAACCTTTTTTCTTTTATTAGTATTTTTTCTGTATAAATCATTTTCTTTTGTTTGTTATAGAAGCATGGACACATTTTATTGACACACATCATTTTTGTGAATATTTAAACAGAAATCGATTTTCGTATGCGTTTTATCATTTTTTTTTTCTGTTGAAACTCGATAATAGCAAATAAATGACATTTAAAATGGAGTGAAATGTGCATGTTAGTGATTCAGAAAATATTTTTAATGAAATCATTTTGATAATCAATATTAACACATTTTCTTTATCTAAAATGTTCTAGTTTAGAAGAAATACGGCATATTTATATTTATATCAGTATTTAAGTCTGTCAAAGATAAAGAATAAAAAATAACACTCTTAAAAAATTAAGCTTCAAGTTTTTCATAAGTAATATTTTTTAAAAATATATTTGTGCTTAGAATCAAAAATATTTTTCTCAATTGCAAATTGGTCCAGTTTGGTTCTGCTCCGTGGTCGAGTTTCAACATTTTAGGCTCCTGGCGTAGAAAGAGGTTTCAATAGAATTATTAGAAACTTTACCCTTTTTCTCATTTTGTCAAATTCGAGGAGTGGGGGCGGACTGGAAATTTTATTACCTTAGGTTTCTTTCAGTATTCGACGCAATAAGTGTCCAAATAGTAGGCCTTCTAAGCCACAAGAGGGTAGCTTGATGGTCTGGAAATATTTTAAAATGCATATGTTTGATCTTAAATACGACTGCGCTAGGTTATGTTTGATGATCGATAATATATGTACAAATATTCTGCCTTCTAGGTCACCAGGGAATATGTGGGGAGTCTGAAAATGCTTTTAGAAGAAATCCATTTTTTCTACAACAGGGGAGGTAAATTGAAAATCTCGCTACATTAAGCTCTGTCTAAGAGTCGATATTCCAAGTATGCCAAGATTTATCCTTCTTGGTCGCTTGCACATAGGGGCTTCAAGATGGTCTGAAAATACATTTTTTTAAATTCATCCATTTCTTAATCCCCAAAAGGGGGTGGGAGGTTGAATAAAAGATATGACTGCGTTGACAACTGTACCGTAGTCGGTTCTATAAATGTGTTAATATTCAGCTTTCTAGGTCATCGTCAGGCTTCTAGAAGGTTTGGATACGTCAGAAAATTATATACAGTGATAAACATTTTGTAAATATTAAATAATTTTACTTAGTGACATTTTAATGGCATATTATCATATTAAAATAATGAAGGGTGTCCATATTGAATTGGAGTAATGATCATATTCAATTTGAGTTATCTCATCAACTGAACTTTCTGCAATTATAAGTCATATTTTGTAGTAAACCTTTTCTCAAAATGCGTAGACTAGCAATTAAAATTGAATTGACCATGGTAGTGCAATATTAACATAATGCTGATGCAATAAATTTATGTTATCTATATAAAATTTTACTTTGCATCATTTTGAAGAACATTGAATATACTGCAAGTGATAGCATTGCAGATTTTGTATATGAAACATATTTTTTTTTGCAAAATTAAGTGAGGTATCATAGATAAATTATACAAATGTCTGATTTCATGGATTGTGGAAGTAATATGTAGTAACTCATATTTGTAATATGGGCAGGAATATGCCAGAATCTGGAATCAATATAATTTTGCAGTAATGAAAAATAAATACATTTATCGTTCACCCCTATTCTTCAGAAAATACATGGGGTAAAATTAAATACGAAAACTGTTATAGGGATAAACTTTTTCCATTTAGTGTAATAATTTGTTTTTATATGTAGATTTCAAAGAAAAGCAGCCGGGTAACTTTGCAAGGAAAATGCTCACGAGTCTACAATCTATCAAGATCTATCAATAGTAGATCTTAATCTAGAATATATCAATCATAGAATCTATATATATCAATAGTAAAACGTGAATTCCCTATGGAATGAAAGCGACTGCAGTATCCCCGGCGGGAATTAAGAATAATTTAGAATAACGAACTTAACAATAAAGCGCCATAGATGAAAAACAATTACGAAATTGTATAGCAATATTTAATTAATTGGAATTCGCAATAAAATTTCTACAGAGAGCATATATTTCACACAATACAGTTATTTGGGAATTTCTGCCATATTCAGGATAGATAACTTAAAAAGCACATGCATTTTCAGGAATATAATGCCCAGTTTGTCAAAATTGTCCTGCGTCAGTAACTTTGAAACTTATAAAAATATTACCGAGTAATTTGACGAGATTTCCAGGTGCCACACACTAGAAGTCTTTGATGACACGATTTTTGATATTGCTTACCACATACCGGTTTAGTGCGCTCCAGGTGTAAATTAGTACTAGCAATCCTCTGTAATTTTGATAATCCTCTACAATTTCTCAATTTGCTGTTTTTAGTGTGCTGTTTTGAGTGCTGCAGATATCATAGGATCCTTTAATGGATTCAACTTAAGACGGCAAGGTAAAACAGTATTTATATGTAAGACTTATACTGCCGTAAAACCATTTTGACAACAACTGACGTTGATTAAGCCACAAGTCATGCCATGCTGCTTTGTATTTGTCATGCTGTAAAAAGTAAGAGAAGAGAGGCAATCTCAATTCCCACACATATTTGCAGTACGAAACTGCAGTTTTAGAAAGCTGCTTTTCTCGAATCTTAATGGTAAGCGCAGAAGACAGTTCCATATTTCAAAATCCATTTGACTGTACAACTCCGAAGCTTCCATCTAATTTTCAATTGGAAGTGATTGATCTGGAGTGTGATCCCATGATACAAGGTACATTTCAAAATAATAAGGTAACAGAATTCTATAAATGTCTTCCAAGCGATACATCATATTAAGGTCATATACCCAGGAAACTATATCTGTATTTGGCAGCACCAACCTGTGTAAAAACACATTTTTATAGATGAAATACGCAAAACCTCAATACATGTAGATAGAGGAACATTTGCAATCAATTTTGATGATTGGAAGATTTTAAATCCCAATTTTGTGAAATGTTATCTAAAAAAGAAGCAATCCCATTCATATCATTAGTAGAGCTGCATTTCAAGCAATTTATTCTACATTTTATTATTATTATCGCATTGCATTTAGTATGGTACATTTGTTAAAGTGTTTTTATTGTTACTTAAGTAGGCATACCTACATAAATATCTTTGAGTTTGCATCTTGGTCCATAGAGCCCAGATTAATTACTATTTGTTCCTTTACAAAATATGTTTACCAAACCCTGTTGTAGGCATGGCCATTTTACTATACGGATGCATCAATTTCACAGTTCTTGCTAACATCGTTCAAAATGTATTTGTCCTACTATCAACTTCTCCAAGGATTCTGTATATTTATTTACTAGTATGAAATTATCAAATAAATTTTCACTAGTTAAATTCCATAATCTGTTTTATTTTATAATAGTCAACGCAAAGAATATTTTACTAAGAATTATTTTATTAAGAATATTTACATACGGGAAAGTCGCTACCGCTTAAATACTTTTTATTCAATAAGATTCTGTTTTCCTAAGAATCTATGACTTTTCGTATAAAGGCGCTATTGATTTCCATTTCTTCTGCTGTATGCGCAAAAGCAAAAAAATATTCTTATTTTAGTTTGATTGTTTATTCTGAAATAAAAAAACAAGAAAAATGATTTCAAGAATTTTTGTAAAAGTGGTGTCACTTATACAAAGAATAAAATCAATTTTGTCCCGGATGTAAATCATCGATTGAGAAATACCCTTATTTAACTTGTGCTCGATTATTGCATCATTAAAGATGACCTATATTTCCTTCTCATGAAAGAAAAATTACTTTTCTATGTAATTAAAGAGAAATTCTTTCTTATATTATTGATCTACAGTATTTGTCGATTATGAAAACTTTTTTAATCCTTCTTGATCCTGCTCATTTGCCTTTAAACGTTTGACATGTTCATTTGATTCCATTTTAAAACTGCGAAAACATTTAACCAATACTGCATAAAAAGTAAAAACTAGTTTCGGGGAAGGGTAAGAGAATATCACACAACGTAATTATGCACATATATGTTTAAGTTCCTTATCAATTACAACGATGTACATGTGGTTTTCAGTAATATGGATTCATACAGCTGACTGCCATTGACAACATAATCTTTCTATGTACATGTACATTTTTATTTTCCTTATATACATAATGTATAAGGAAAGTATTGTGAGGGGGTCGAAATTTCGAATTCGAGTTTTTGACGGGAGAGCACGTTTCAATCATCCCTGATCACGAATCAAACATTTTTGAGATGATGTCTGTGTGTGTGTGTGTGTGTGTCAGTGAGCCTGTGGAGACGATATCTCACGAGCAAAGAGAGCGATTCGAATGAAATTTGGTACAAAATTCGAAATCCGTGAATACTGGAAGCCTATTCGTTTTAAACGTAAATGAATGTAATTTTTCTCATGTAATTTTTCCTTAGAAAAATATTGCCAAAAACTTTAAAATGCTAGCATGAACCGTTCTTGACATATTGCACATTTTTAAAATAAATTTATCAAAAAATCCCATAAATTAAAAAAATATATTAACTGTTGAGAAACACGTTCACTTTTCATATATAATATCATGCGATAAATTGGGAGACATCATTCTCGTGGATCTAGCTCGTTCCTTTCATGAGACAAGAAGTAATACTTTTGTATTTAAACGCCAGTAGTTATTTATCTGGTATAAGATTAACTTATTTATACGTCCATAACGCTTGGCGAGATTTTGGCGCCGAAAAAATCTCGTCAAATGGATAACAAGAAAGATCAATCATGCTTAAAGCATTGATTATGAAACACTTTCCAACTTCAATGCAATTTTATTTAAACATGTCTAAAATGCAATACATTCCTCGGTAATATGTTAAAACTTATCACAATACTACATTAATTTATTATATTTGAAACCTTAAACTTTCATCGAAAAAATTAACTTCATTCAAATGACGGCATTAAAGTATAAATTGCCTGGTTTAAACATCTCTTAAATGTTATACATTCCTCGGTAATAATTTTAGAATTATCATAATACTACGATAATTTATTATATTTGAAAACTTCATCGAAAACAACTGAAATCCATTCAAATGACGTCATAAAAAAATAACACGCCTGGCTCTCTCTATAAAAGCAACATTTCATTCATAAATAATTCCCCCATTCATGTCATTCATCACAATACTATAATAATTTATATTATTTAAAAATTAAGACCATTGAGCTGCAATTAAGTAAGCTCTATGCGTAAAACTTCATCGAAAAATATCGTCCTTCTCTTTCTAAAATCAATGAATTCATATCAGCTAAGCAGACTCCATGGACTAAATGATTTTGTGTTAAAGAATTACAGCGATTCTAATACAACTCATTCTACATATTTTGCTGTTTACATTATACATAGGTGAAAAATAGGCTTAATAGTAGAAATAATCAAATTTGGAAGAGCATTTAAACTGAAATATATTGTCATTGCGTTGTTTCAGTATGTAGATGCACAGAATTTAGGCAAAAGTAAAGTAATTTTAGGACGGATACAACACTCAATATGAATTAAAAAGAACTTTAAAAATCACGATTTTGACACAAGATGGATGCCATATATCATTTTGAAGTGGGTCATGTGATCGTTTCATATCATGGACACGTGATCGCTTAATATAAGAGGTGTTATTATTATTTTAATTTTTATTTAAAAAACAACTGAATATATTTCGCTGAATTTTTTTTTATATATTTTATGGAACAATTTGAATATTGCCTAAAATTTTCGAAGCAATTTGTGAATTTTAAATCCGCTTAAAAAATGCTTGAAAAATTAGGTCCCATAGGGCTCAATGTATTCCATTTTTTCAACCCGGGTTCAATCCAAAACTAATTGGGTGATATTATTTATTTATATTCCCATAGGTCCTATAGACCGTCTGAACAACATACTAAAATTTCATTTTGATTAAGTCATTTTTACGGCAGTTATCGTGCTAACGGACAGACAGACAGACAGACAGACAGACAGACAGACAGACAGACAGACAGACAGACAGAATGAACAAAGTCATGAACACTTTTCAACTTTGTTGTAAAGTGTTAAAAATGACACTAAATCAATGAAAATGACGACTAATTGACAAAAATTAAATAACTTGGAAAAAATATATAAATATCTGCTATCAGAAAAACCTATTTTTATTGTAAAAGTAGTAAATTTATTGCATTATATAAGGAAAGCCATGTGTTGCCCACATCAGATTTTTTACAACGTGTTTTTAAATAACGTAAGGCTTTTCTCAAATATAGAATTAAATATAATTGTGTCAAACTTCAATAAACAAATTGTCTGGTGTCTGTTGAATGTGTAGATGGCTAATTTGATTAACATCTGAGATTTTTGCAGCTGTTACCTGTAAACATCTAATGCGGATAAATGTGGATGACAGATTTCTGAATAAAAGCAAAATTCGAACTTTACCAGGGATCTTTGATGTATAGAAGCGGATTGGTTTCACGATTATTTATGTAGCACACGCTGAGTTCCTATCAGAAAGAGAACTAGTAAATTAACATATCCAAAATTGCACTTTGATCTGAAAGACGAATATAAAAAATTAGAATCTACTTAGGACTCATGCAGTACTTACCACTCATGCAGTATGGAAATTGATATATTAGTAATTGCATTCACAGACAGTTGTTCTACTCAACATCTAAATTAAATGCGAGATGAAGTACAGAAATATATTTATCAGAAGTACAGAAATGGAGCAAATTTTGTAAAACTCACAGGCCAATTATCAGTAATTTATTAAATTATTTAAATATGATATAAATGCGAAATGCCTCTTTTGAATATTTATTCGAAACTGCCATTTAGTAAATATTTATAATTAAATAAACTGTGAGCTCTATGTAAAATGAATTTTATTTACTTTGAGTAGATACTTTTACTTACAGCATTTTTGAAATGTGAAAAATAGAAGAAATTTCGGAACAAGTACTTGACTTATTAAATATTACTTGATTATAACTGTAAGTTAATTATATTAAAGTAAGTGTAAATACTTATTTTTATACCCTATTTTGCGTCTTAAGATTCGTCTGAAAAATATAAAGACGAACCAAAAGAAAATATTTATCTGAAACATTTTGTATTAAAACACACACTTCAGCGTGACAACAGCCATCATTTTTTATTTAACAAAGAATTTTCAATATCGGCAATTCTCGCAAATGGAAAAGTGTTTATCTTAAAAGAATTTTCCACTTTTATGAATTAATGCTTCAACGGTCGAGGATATTAAGTAGAAAGCTTTTCACTTATAAACAATAAACAATTTTCCAGTGTTTTAAAATTTCTTTTTCAATCAATTTTGAAAAGACGCGGTGAATGTGCAAAGTTACGAAAACTAAATTAATGTTGAATATTTAGCGTATATTTTGCTCTGCGAAAAATATACTTGCGTTAAATGCAATTGTTGAGTATCTTAGATTGGAACATCATGGAGTATACAGATACATTATTTATCTTAAAAACAGTTAATATAGTATTGCTTATTACTGTATTATTTATTATTTAAAAGATTCTGATATTATGGACCTTATACATGGCCGAATGTAATTCAATTGAAACGCAGATCAATTCTTTGAATCAGGTAGAATCAGATATGTGGAAAATCTCAGAAAATATTAATACTCAATCTGTACTGCAAAGCTTTTATACCTTCTTGATAGAAACAAGCAAGTATGTAAAAAGTACTTTCATTCGATTTACATTATTTCCATATTTTACTATATATCTCTTTTTATAAAAGTTTGTATAATTTGTCCTCATTATTCCTCAAGTAATTAATTTTAAAATCGGTATTACTATTTTTCATTTTTAATACAACAATTTATTTAACTTAATCTGGTGCTTATTTCTCTATGTGATTCAAAACCATGAGGCACTAATTAAGCAGATTCTGTTTATCACAGTAACGTGAAATTATGTTGTCCCTTTGGGGTATATTTAAATTCTATAGTTTTCGAACCTTATCGGGCTAACCAGCATTGGCCTGGCCCTAGGAATGTACTCGTTTTGTGTAAAAAGTTAAAATTTAGCATGTCAGTGCCTATTGTGGTATATTTTAATTATTTGTATGTTAAACGGTAATAGGCTGCCCCACAGTAGGACCGTCATAAGAATGATTTTGTTTAGGAGAAAGTACAAAAAATTGGAGCATCTAGAGAGTAAAAATTTAGTACGTACTTGTATTTTGTAGTATATTTATTTCTTCATGAATTTTGAAATTTTTTGGACTTCCCGCTTTGGATCCGCCATGGAAATGTACTCGTTTTTTGGGGAAGAAATCGAGAACCGAGGCAGTCAAAATTATAAATTGAGCATATTGTTGTCGTTGGCGGTACATTTTAGCTGTTTGGATATTGAACCATATCAGGTTAGGCCGTCTAGAACCGACATAGGAATGTACTCGTTGTTTCCCCCTATTCAATAACTCAAAACCGGAGCGGCAAAAATATCCCAATTTAATTTGCCATTGCCTTTTGTGGTATATTTTAATTTAGATATTTTAACCTTATTGGTTTCGTCCTTCTTGGTCTCGCTATTGTAATTTGCTTGTTTTGGGGCAATAACATAAGAACCGGAGTAGCTAGAAAATCCGAATTCGGTATGTCGTCTTTCATACATCTAAGTTACACATATTTTAATAAATACATTTTTAACACATTTAAGTTATATACAAATAATAAAAGGGACTGCTTTTAAAAAACTATTATTTCAGCTTTTGTTTGTTTTTATTTTAAATCTCATATCAGGTCATCCTTATTTAACCTTGTCCAGAGAATGTGGGCGTGAATGGAAACCACCGTGTCCGCTTCAGCTAAAATATTTGTAGCTACAGTTTCTAGTGTTAATAGCTAACTTATATTTTTCCACATGCACCGTTTATTCTCTGCAATATTTCTGCGCAGTTATATCCTATCTTTCGATAAGTATACACTGTTTTAAACTTTATAGGGAGGACTCATAATATCCGTGAAATAATTTAGTCATCTAATGTTCTTGTATTTTTCTATGAAGAAAATAAAATAAGTTTGTACAATCACAAAAAGATGCACGCTGTGATAGAATACAGTGCATATTAGTATTTTAATATATCCTCTCGAAAAGCTGAAAAATTGTTTCTTGAACATAAGTATGTATAATTAAAACATTTTAAAACAAACAATTTATTTCACTGCAGTAGTAACTTCAAAATTTAACAAGAAATATCAATCAAGCATGAAGCATTGATTATAAAACACTTCCCAACTTCAATGCAATTTCATTTAAACATTTCTAAAATACGATACATTCCTCGGTAATATTTTAAAAATTATTACAATACTACATTAATTTATTATATTTGAAAACTTAAAAGTGTATCGAAAAAAATGAACTTCTTTCAAATGACGTCAATTAAATATAAATCGTCCGGTTTCTCGGTAATGTTTTTAACATTATCATAATACTACAATAATTTAGTATTATATTTGAAAACTTCATCAAAAACAACTGGAATTTATTCAAATAAAGCAATCGAAATATAACACGCCTGGCTCTCTCTATAAAAGCAGCATTTCATTCATAAGCATTTTCCCATTCATTTAATTCATCACAATACTATAATAAATCATTTTATTTAAAAATTTATGACCATGGAGTTACAAGTAATTAAACTCTATGCTTAAAACTTCATCGAGCAATATCGTCCTTCTCTCTGCAAAATCAATGAATATTTCATTCATATAAGCTATGCAGACTCCATGAGCTAAATAACTTTGCGTTAAAGAATTACAGCAATTCTTATACAACTCATTCTACATATTTTGCTGTTTGCATTTTACATAAGTGAAAAATAGGCTTCGTTGTAGACATAACCAAATTTGGATGATCATTTAAACTCAAATATATTGTAATTGCGTTGTTTCAGTATGTAGTTGCACAGAATTTAAGCAAAAATATAGCCGTTTTAGGACGGATACAACACTCAATATGAATTAAAAAGAACTTTAAAAATGACGATTTTGAGACAAGATGGATGCCATATTTCATTTTGAAGTAGGTCACCTGATTGCTTCATATAAGAGGTGTAATTATTATTTTAATTTTAATAAAAAACTACTGAATATATTTTGCTGAAATTGTTTTATATATTTTATGGGATAATTTGATTATTACCTCAAATTTTCGAAGCAATTTGTGAATTTCAAATCCGCTTAGAAAATGTTGGGAAAATTAGGTCCCATAGGGTTCAATATATTTCATTTTTTCAACCCGGGTTCAATCCAAAACTAATTGGATGATATTGGTCATTTATATTCCCATAGGTCCCACAGGCTGTCTGAGCAACATACTAGAATTTCATTTGGATTAAGTCATTTTTACGGCAATTATCATGCTAACGGACAGACAGACAGAATGAACAAAGTCATAAACACTTTTCAACTTTGTTGTAAAGTATTAATAAAAATAGTATATTATTCACGTAAATTCTTAGCATTTTATATAATCCTAAGCGACACTGTGTCGCATCTTTTAAAAAAATAAGGACATTTAAATATGTAAAGGTAAGATAGAATGCACAGTTTACTTTCTCTGCAATGTATGGTAATGCATAGCAAAGGTATTGATATTGTGTCGAAAATCGGAACTCATATTCGTCGAAATTCCATGTTTAAGGTATTTTATAACACGAGATCTATATATTTAACCTGCAGTTTATGTGTGTGTATCCGTTGCTCGTGTATGTATCTGTGGAATCCCTGTGTATGCCTATCTACACTACTTCATAAATTATTCAATGAAATTCCATATATTGTAGTAGATTAGCCATTTATGGGTTGGTACCTGGTGTGGATTTGATTATGCAACGATTCGGGAAAATAGAGCCTATCTGCTTTTGCATAATGACCTGTACAAATAGTCAAATCTCGAAATATAAGTCTAAATATGCTTAAACGCATTTATACAATGCTTATTTTGCACGTAACGTTTAAAGAAAAAGTGAATAAGACTAGCATCATTACTCTACGATGGACCGTTCTCGAGATATTAAGGTTTCAGGAATTTTGAAAAGCTGATAATGTGTCTCACGGTGGTTAAAGAACTATTTGATGACATTTCTTAAACTTCGGAAAGTAACTCAGTTGTAGATTACCCTGTTGCTAATTAGGTTTTGGTACCATTTAAATAATAGAAGTGGACACTTTTTTTTTGCAAAATGACCCACAAAACCACCAGAGTCTGAAATTAAAGATTGTACATGCTTAAAATAATACATTACATGCTTCTTTTACACGTAATGTTTAACGGCGAAACAGACTAGACTAATTATGTAACTAACTGTGAAGCAATTAAAATTGAAATAATATCAGATATGAAGATTTTAGATAAAATTGAGCAACTTGGTATTAAATGCAGACTTTTACCATTATCAGGGGATGTGATTTCCTCTAACTCGTATACATATTACAATGTGATTTTATACTCTGCATAAGGTGGTTAATTAGAGTTTGGGGCAATAAATTCTACTTCTACCGCAATGCGGTCTTCGAGGCATTGCGATCTCTTGGAGGAGGATTTCGCCATATTACCATAAATTCAATATCGGGTTCATATCAATAAATTTGGCTGGTTAGTTTATTCGTCAAATGCCTGCGCTTCAAAGAAATTCACCAACTAGGTTTACTAGATGTCAACTCGTTTCATGATAACCACAGTCATATCCATATGCACTTCTAAGAAGCCTTACATAGGGCTCTAAGACTTCATCTAGATATATCTGTCCAAACACAGTTCATCTGTCAAGTACGTGCAGGGAAGTACGTTCATTGATCACTATGCATTCCCTTGAACACTTACAGTTAAAAAACGTAAGAATCACTATATATTTTGTGTATTTACATTCTTGATATTATGTCTGTAAGTTGACATTTTGATATTTCTATACTATATGCATAGAAGGTTCACACTTCAATCCGTCCGGCCGTCCAAATAGATACTCAAGTCCTGAGGACGAGTCGGACGGTCTGGGTCTTCTGCACTTCTATCCGTATTAATTATTTTCAACATCATAGTTGAAATATCTGTCATGCGACTGTTTGTGAGAATGTGACACCCGCGAAAGAGAAATAGTCTGTGAACAATGACAGCTTCCCTTTAACAAGCCACTATAGATTGTATGTACATCTGAAGGATGGATAGTTTTATTAAAGAGGTGGCATTTGTCAAACTGTTGTTTTTTGCCAAATAAGACCTGGATGCATCATTTATGTACAGAAAGCTCACGTGGTGTTATTACATGATATAGGAATTAAATAAAATCAGCTACAATTATTTGAAAGAAATTACCAAGTGGCAATTATAGAGAAATATTATTTGCTTTTAGAATAAGAAATAACACGAATTTATATATACATATATATATATATATATATATATATATATATATATATATATATATATATATATATATATATATATATATATATATATATATATATATATATATATATGTATATATATATTCAATTTCTTCTTCAAAATGTGATAACGTGAATCGTCTTTGAGTTTTCGACCACGCCTCAAAGTCCTTCATCTTAATTTCTTGAATTGTTTAAAATTATCCTCCACGCAAAGGTCAGTGCCAAACTTCCGTTTCTAATTCATCTGTGTCAGGTTCAGAATATTCATTGAATGGAAATTCTTCGACGGACTTCAGGCCCGTATTTAGCACGACAGAATAGGGGTGAGGGCTGAGATTTGTAGAAAGGATGGCCAAAACTGATTCTGTATTAAGGAAAAATCATTCTCACCATACAGTGGGATAAGTGCATTTATTGATATGGTATGTTATATACCTTATACATACCTTATCGTAGTTTCACATAATGCAGTGCTAGAAATGGGTGTTGCAAATATACATATCCTCTAAAAGTTGCCAGTAAACTACAACCAGTGGAAATGAATCGCCTTTTAGATATGACGCTTTAAATTATTCATATTTTTACTGAAATTTACCATTTACAAAACGTTTAGCAAAAACAAGTTCACTTTGCGCAAATTACATCTCTACATTTACAAGAAATTTAAACTATCTCACATCTGGGAAATTTTAAGAAACTTAAACTGTATCGCAGAAATTGATGGTATAAGTTTTGATAATTCGTTTCTAAACTTCTCGTAAACTCATGTGTAATGCCTGATTATACTTTGAATTTAACATTTTCTACTAGTCTTTCCTAGATACCTAATATATGAAATATTAAGCAATATGGTCAGTCAATGGTGTACCGTTGTTTTCTCTGTTACACAGTGTTTTTTTTATATCCTCTTGTTTTTTTTTTCTATATCCTCTTGTTTTTTTTCTATATCCTCTTGTTTTTTTTTTTTTTGTAAAAGTCCACTTTAAAAACTAAATAAAATTCTTCATTTTCCAAGAAATTTATCAAAGACTAGCACATAATATTCGCAATATCGTTCTAACGATATTGTGAATTGAAATTTTAAGGCCTGTTTCACTTCTTTGGATACATTTATCTGCTGGTTCTATGATGCCAAGAAGATTTTTCAGGCATTCCGAACAAAAAATATATGGGATGGAACAAATCAGTGTTTACAGTAATATTTTCTGTTTCAAATATTGTGTTATGTGTGTTTGGGTGCAGATTTGAGATATTTAATAGTTTGTTCGATTTTTTAAATGTCACATATGATAACCTTGTAAAAGTTCTCCTATGTTGGATAGTTCAATATTGCTGTAGATGGGGAGGACACTGTAGTTTTTCTTGCAGGTCTCAGTCCCCCTGTTCCCATCTGATTACAAGCTTGAAGAGTTTACGACTGTTGACTAATTACGGATGCTGTATTAATTAAATTTCGTAACAACATGTTTGCTACTATTGTCCTCTATTCGATTAGTTATCTCTTCAACCTCTAGAATGCATTTAAAATCAAAGACAACCAAAAAATAGGCTTCAAAGTATTTTTATAAAATTTCATTTTTACGACATACAAAATCATACGGCCATAGCACTTCCGGGCACTATTATGCCCTTCATCAGTGGACAAGTGAAATTAAGTTGGGAACATGTACGTAATATAGGCCATAACCGCCAGGCAAAATTTACATATCAATCAATTTACATGTTTACATTTTTAAATATGAGGTATTTAAATTGCAATTTAATTATAAAATATAAATTACAATAAAAGGAAAAGGTTCATACATAAATGGTAACCAATAGGAATGTTGTCAATATACGAAGTAAAGTTACTACTAAATTTTCAGGAAATCATGTAAAGGTTGGACACGTAGAAAATCGAACTCCCCGGCCACTCAAACGGCTACTGTAAACCCTTGGGTCAGCCGAGTGGTCTGGGCCTTCAACGTAGTGAGTCCAGAACGAGACGCCAAGTATAACTAAGGGTCTGAACGTGATCAAAATTACAAATTGACTCACGTTAAAGATAAATAAAAAGGGATACATAAAGTAAAATATTACGGGGGTTATTGCTGCTAATTAAAAGACTTTTTTTTATCAAACATAGAATGGAAATTATAGTTAATGACATACTGAACTAGAACCGTGGTCAGTTTGCCTTTTTTAACATCGGGAGCATGTTCAGCTAAACGAATGACGAGAGTACTTTTGGTACTACCAATGTAGAATTTAAAGTTATTTTCGGGATATAAAAAGGGGACAACGTGAACCCCAGCCTAACACTTAAAGTTAATTTTATCCTCAAATTTATATGAATGAATACGGTTAAATAACGTAGTAACGGTAGAATGGGGGACTTAAACTTACATTCATGGCAAAAATGAATAAGAGGACAAAAAATCTCAGGGTGATATCGAAGACTTGATTTATACGGCATAAGATCAGAAACGGGAACAAGGTTAGTATTATGATGAATAAAGTTTTACGTAAAACAGAAGTATGGAAACTGTTTTCATAAACCTACTTTCACTAATTCTTGTATTCCCGCTAAATCCAATCACCGAATATCTTCTAAAAATCCAATTTTATTGCTTATTTTAATCGTGCTTTTAATGTTTGTTCATCTATTTCGGCTTTAGTTAATAAAATTGAATTTATCTATATAACCTTGGCCATGAGGCCGCTTACTCGTTCGAGTTTATTTATGAAATATTTTTCCATATTCGCTATAATTGTATTCGTCAAAATACTAACCTCGTTCCCGTTTCTGATCTTATGCCGTATAAATCAAATCTTCCGTATCACACTGCGATTTTTCGTCCTCTTGTTCATTCTTGTCGCCCATTCTACCGTTACTACGTTATTTAATCGTATTCGTTGAGGATAAAAATAACTTTAAGTGCCATGCTGGGTTGTACGTTGTCCCCATTTTATTTCCGGAAAATAACTTGGAATTCTACATTGGTAAAAATTCTACAGTACTAAGCGTACTGTCGGTATTCGTTTAGCTGAACATACTCGGAGATGTTAAAAATGGTAAACTGTCCACGGCTCTAGCCCAGTGTGTTATTAACGATACTTTTCATCCTATGTTTGATAAAACTTTTATTTTAATTAGCTGCAATAATCCCCGTCATATTTATTTTCCTTATATACATAATGTATAAGGAAAGTATTGTGAAAATCCAAATTCGAGTTTTCGACGGGAGAGCACGTTTCAGGCATCCCTGATCACAAATCGAACATTTTTAGGTGATGTCTGTGTGTGTATGTGTGAAAGTATCTGTGTGTGTCAGTGAGTCTGTGGAGACGATCTCTGACGAACGAATGGAGCGATTGGAATGAAATTTGGTACAAAAATCACAATCCATGAATACTGGAATCCTATTGCTTATGGAGAATGTAAATACCAAAAGATGTACGTAGAATGAGTTGCATAAGAATTGCTGCATTTCATTAACGCAGAATTATTTAACTCATGGAGTCTGCAATATAGCTAATGTGAATGAAATATTCATTGATTTTACACAGAGAAGCATGCGATTTTTTTCTATGAAGTTTTAAGCATAGAGTTTAATTTTTTGCAGCTCCATGGTCTTAAACAAAATGTTTAAATAAAATTAAATATTATAGTATTGTGATGATGAAATGAATGGAAAATGTTTGTGAATGAAATGCTGCTTTTATAGAGAGAGCCAGGCGTGTTATATTTCGATGACGTCATTTGCATAAATTGCATTTGTTTTCGATGAAGTTTTCAAATATAATAAATTATTGTAGTATTATGATAATTTAAAAAATATTACCGAGGAATGTATTGCATTTTAGAGGTGTTTAAACCAGGCAAATTATACTTCAATGCCGTCATTTGAATAAAGTTCATTTTTTATGTAGTTTGCAGTTTTCAAATATAATAAATTAATGTAGTATTGTGATAATTTTAAAAATATTACCGAAGTATATATCATATTTTAGAAATGTTTACATAAAATTGCATCGAAGTTGGATAGTGTTTCATAATCAATGCTTTATGTGCATGATTGAACTTTCTTGTCACCGTAAGTCAATTTGAAATTTTGATCCCTTGTGAATGTGTGTTATGGCCGTGTTTTGTATGTCGTAAAAAGGAGATGTTAACAAAATATTTTTAAGCCTATTTTTGGTTGTCTTTGGTTTTGCAGTATTAATTAGCTGAGAATATTATTACTCTACAATGCCATTCAAAAATAGTTTTTATGGAATCATTAGCCTATGTACATGGTTCATCAGTTGGTCCATGATTTGTATTTGAAAATGATAAATGGTTTCAATCATCTATAATCGCAAGATTGCTTTATATTAAATACTGTATTATTTTCTAATTTCAAAGAAATACACATTTTGTAACGCTTTATTTGCAAAAATAGATTAAAACTGTAATTTATAGTTAATATTAAGTCTTCTTCATTTTACTAGACTAAAATAGTTTATATAAAGTTCACCTAGCGAAGATATAATGTAGAAAATATGAAACTATAGATATTTTATAAAACTAAACTGAAAATATAAAGTCACTGATGAAGTAAAAATAATGGTTAATTTGCTTTATGCTTTAGGCAATGTCATTACCAATCGCGATTTCATTTTTGAAATTTCCAAAATAGTAAGAGATAAAAATGCTTTAAATATAAGGGATATTAAACTTATTTTCCCCTTCTCATTCTTTTCGTTTGTGCAGAGAAAAATTTTGGCATTTCTGAATCTATTAAAACTTGCGTGATGCTTTGAAATTAAGTTTTGGAAAATGAGATAAAAATTTTGTGAAATTCTGTTAGGAAATAGCTGGAGATTGATTTTTTTAAAGTGATCTATTATAAGCTGGAACGATGTGCACATTTCATGTCTATGTGCGCACATTATTTGTCATATGATTTAACTGTGACTAATGTACCTCAGAAATAGGATATGCTTTTGCCTGAACATGATCTGCAACAAGATTGGTCAGTGAAAAACTAGTTTTAATCAAATATCGAAATTTAAGAAAAAAATTGTTTAATAAAATAAGTTTTAGAAAAGTTGTAGTATAACAATGTACATCAGGGGAGGAAACGCAGTATGTGAATGTTTATTGGATCACGTTCAACAACGAACTGGGTCTGAAATACAAACTAAATTTAAAGCAATTTGCTTGCTTCAGCAAATGCAAAAGCAATTGCTTCATCAAGGAGTTATTTCGGGTTTTCACTAAAGCTGTTGGGTCAACTGCATTGGGTTGAACTGTGCTACGTTGTGCGAAATTCTCACTTACAGCTTTGCACATACATTCGGTGCCCATTAAAGCCGAACTGGGTGTGACTCCGAGAGAGAACTTCAGTCAGTTTGTATTACCTTTCAGAAAGAGTTTTTTTTTTTCAAAACGAAAATGCACACTTATGCGCATTATTAAATTTTGCTTAGTACTCTCATTTTATGAATGATGATGGTCGCTGTCGATATGTCGCTGAAAGTAATTATGATCCGATCGATAACTTCGTACCGCTGCAGCTTCAATAATATACAATTACGATCCAGTTTGATTTCACACAAGATGATAGACGGATTCACCAGATAGTGGAAATTAATTCAATCCGGTAGTGCTTAGTATCATTAGAACACTGGAAGTCGCTGATGTACTGAAAATATGTATCTAATTTATTTTCGACAACTTCACTTTTATTTTTACACTTCCTCTATAGAATAGAAGCAATTTTTAATTCTTATATTTTCTTCTCAATTTCCACCACACAACCATAATGATCGAATTTACATTTTATTCTCCCCCTCCGTTCAACGAAAACTTTTGATTCCGATTACGTCACAGCCCAGTCGCGCTTTCCGATTGGACAAAATTCAAACTTTAATTTCGTGCCAGCCAATAATTCAATACTCCGCAAAATCCTAAAGAATGATACGATTGCCCCAAAATGGCTAGAGAGAAAAGGCAGATGACACAACAAATACAATTTCGTCTTTGAATGCCAAAATACAAAAACATAAAATTTGAATGAGAATAATCCTTTATTTTTACTTTCTTTTTCAGAACATTGAGGAGCAAATTAAATACGCAATTTCTTTAAACACTAGAGAATCCTATGGAAATAATCCAGGGAAAACATACCGATACGACACCTGTGTCAATTTGCATAGAATTTACAGTAAACTGAAAAATTATGCAGAGGCGTGAAATGGACGATCAGTATTGTCCTCGGAGTTTCCCGTTAAGAAATGTGTAAGGGATGACATATCTGGGGATGTTCACATCTGAGAGATATCTTGGAATCTTACTAGGCACATACAAGATGGTATCTGCACACCTCTATCTTGATATTCTGAATAAGTAGATTTTTTTTTTTGCCATCACAGCTGATTGATTTTCATTTATTGAATGCACATATTGATACATATTTATATTTTTAATATAAATAAATATATTTATGTAATACGTTTTTATAATTTCAAATGACTATAGTAAATATAATATAGGTATATTTACATTTTAGAGGGTATGAGTTATCGGGATTGGCTTTACAGCGCATATCCAGTGGTTGGTGATGAATAGATTATGGTTTTAGATCAGTTGAGCCTAGGTGAACGCCCGGTATTATAGTTTGACAAAGTACAAAATAAGAGGGTAGGGCAGTGAATGCATTTTTTTTTATCTATTTGTAACTATTTTCAGAAACGAACTCGACATTCAAGACATCAATTTGCAAGAAATATAGATTTTTAACACTTTACGACATAGTTGAAAAGTGTTTATGACGTTGTTTATTCCGTCTGTCTGTCTTTTCGCAAAATAATTGCCGTAAAAATGATATTATCAAAATGAAATTTAAGTATGCTGTTGAGACGGTCTGTGTGACATATGGGGATGTTAATAAATAATATTACCCAATTAGTTTTGGATTAAACACGGGTTGACCAAATGAAATACATTGAACCCTATAGAACCTAACTTTCAAACATTTTACAAGCAAAGTTAAAAGTCACAAACTGCTTCGAAACTTTTATGAAATATTCAAATTATCGCGTAAAATATATAAAACAAATTTCAGTAAAATATGTTACGTAGTTTTTTTAAATAAAAATTAAAATAATAATTACACACATATAATTTGAAGAGATCACGCGACACCTTTCAAAATAAAATATGGCATCCGTCTTTGTTTCCCAGTGTAAAAATCGTGATTTTAAAAGTGTTTTACATTTATATTTAGTGTTGCATATGTCCTAAAACCGTTTTAGTTTTGTGTATTTTCTGTGCGATCTAATTTCTATAACGAAGCCTAATTTTAATGGATGCAGAATGTAAACAAGTGATTGCAAAATGAGTTGTATAAGAATTGCTGATTTTTTTTCAAGCAGAATTATTTAGCTCTGGAGTCTGCAATAAAAATGCTATGAATGAAATATCCATTGTGTTTTACATAGAGAGCCAGACTATTCATATTTCGATGACTTTATTTGAATAGAGTTAATTTTTTCGTGGAAGTTTTAAATTTTCAAATATAATATTATAGTGCTGTGATAATTTAAAATATATTGTAGTACTGTGATAATTTAAAATATATCAGCGCTGAATGTATCGCATTTTAGAGATGTTTAAATAAAATTGCATTTGTATTGGGACGTGTTTCGTAATCAATGCTTATACATGATTGATCTTTCTTGTTTTAAAGTATGTTAGGTTTTATATACCATAGACTATATATGTATCAGTAAAAGGATTGCATTAGGAAAAATATGTATCGGATCCCTAAAATTCCTTCCCGTCGTCTCCTTTATTATATTACTTCTTGTTAGAATTCTACATCTAAAGTTTTACTTTTTAAAAGTATTAAAAATATGAACTTTCAGTAAGATTACCCCGTAAAATTAGGCTTCGTTTAGGATTCCAAATGAAAATATCTGGCTACTTGGGCTAAAAGTCGTACCTTGAGTCTTACAACCGTAGAATTAGAGAGGAGGCAGAATTCCTATGCACGAAACACTTTAAAATGTCATAATGATGTGAGAAACATATATACAGTTGTACATTATATACAGTTGTCGCTGGTATTAATAAAGACCCACCTGTTTTTAGCTGATATAATCAGAAAGCGTAGTGTCTGGTATGCACATTTTGATCATTTTAATTGAAGTTCCACTTTTATTTATATAATTAATCTGTAGTTATTCATTGTGGGACAGCGTACAGCATATATGGGGATATAATAAATTAAACGGCAAAATACATTTTAATTCGTAAGAACATCATTTATTCCTTCAGTTCTAATCTACTTTGCGCTAATAATTTATTTCTTCGAAATTGAGAGTTTAAATACATTTTTTTCGGCCTTTCGCCATATAAATACATGCAATGCAGGGGAACTTATCTTATCCTGGCAAAAATATCCTTTAAAGGCAGAAACCAGTCTTCTTCTTCGGGACTGACAAGGTTCGTCAACTCATTTATTCAAGTCAGATCGGGAAATAAGGAAAACACCTGTGGCTAAAAGTAAGAGAAACGTTCACAACGCCATGGGAAAAATGACAAAATCCAAAAGGACAGGAAATTACGAACATGTAAAACAAGACTCTGATACAACACTGAACTTCAAACAAAATTTTGAAAATAAAAATTATAATTTATATGCTTTGGTGATAATTCAAAGAATTTTAGTTCTGTATCTTATGAATTCAAAAGAGTGGATATTTTGTCTATTTTATGCTAGCTTTAAAACATTAATAATTTAAATAAAAGTAATTGTTGAATCACTGCAAGTGGCGTCACTTACGTGTGAAATATCGGTCAATAAAAATATGTTTATTTTACTTCAAGCGTAAGGTATAAATATAAAACAATGTTTATTTAATATATCTTCCAGATATTTAATGGAATTTATTTATATAAAATATTTTTTTCATTCTCCTGAAAGAGAAACATTAGGAATGTTCTTTCATTCAATCCTCAGTTCTCATGATATATGACTAAGCAGCAAAATCTGTAGAACATCCATCTTCAACATGACATGCAATTTTGAAGACGGGTTTTATTCGGTGTTTGAATTTTGGAAACAACGATATGGACATTCCATAGCTTTCACTAGTCTGAAATATGCTTTTTTTTTGTTTACATACAAATTCACAGTTCATGATCTATATTATTTTCGAATTTGGGTATGATTATTTTTTATTTGAAGGCGTGTAACCAGTGTCGATCTGACGGTCCTTCGGGCCCTTGGCTAAAAATGGTCAAGGGCCACACCTTCCTCAATAAAAAATAAAAAGCGATTCTCCAACCAAATAACTTGCTTTAAACAAATTCCAACTTATTCTGCTTCTCTAAATTAATCTAAAAACTGTGAAAAATAAACCTTATTGGAGGAATAAAGATTAATAGAAATAAAAAACGGTAAATTAACGTTTTGTTTTACTATCAAATTAAAAGAAAATACTAAATCATTACATAATTACAAATAAACATGACAAAAATACAAATTAAATGGGCCTTATAACAAAAAAATTTTAAAAAATTGATCAAATTAATAATTTTGTTTTTAGTTCTTCGGTTGATGATGCGACTTTGTCTATAATGTCGTTTTTACTAATGTTATCAAGCTCTTCCAAAATTCATGAGCATTAAATGCGAAAGTAAGTCCTGACACAAAGTAGATCTTAATTTATGTTTGATCAGCTTGAGTTTAGAAAAAATTCGTTCACATGTAACTTGCGTATATGGGATAGTCATTGCAAATTTATAGGCTGAATACAAATTATTAAAAAGTCCAGACTGAGATGACAGTTGATGTAAAATATTAAAAGCACAAGATAAACATGAAGAAGATTTTCCAGTGGAACTGACACTGGAATGTGACTTCATTGAAACGTTTATATCTTCTTCGGAGTCAGAATCAGATTCCACTTTCCCATCAAATCACTTTCACCTTTTTTAGAGGCTTTTCACCCTAAATATCAGAGATTTCATCGGAAAATGGTTTTCCTAGTGCCATTTTAAATGTATTGTACAATCCAGCAAACGGTTTCAGTTCCAATATCAAATCCCTCCTACTAATTTTTATCAGCTGTGGTAATTGTTTTGAATACATTTTCAGGGACGTTATCTAAATTCAACATTTTACCATAATTTCTTGGATCCAACCAGATGCAATCCGCATGGTACTTTGCATGGGACAAACCGTTCAGTTATACTACTAATGGCACAGTCTATGATGGCAAAATATAAGATTTTGTACTTCTGAAATGGAGTGAAAAATTAAGCTTTGTCAGCTGACTGCTATCCCGGCATTAACTTCCTTTTAGCAAATCGTTTTTCAGGGAAATATATTTCTGTTTCAATTTCATTGTGAACAAAATTAGCTTGTACTTGTTCAGCATACTTTTTACATTGTTCAAACAGAGCATCAAAATTCTTCTTAATTATTTTATTTCTCATTTGCTCCAACAATGTGTTTGTTCACCAACTTCCAAACCAATGGGTAATCTATAGCATTGCTTTGCAAAAGTTTTGATACTGCTGAAGCTATTGAAAATGAGTCTAAAATAATAGAAATAGAGTTTCAAATTAGCACCATTGACTTACTAGAGTCCGGGCCCAAAATTTCGTTTCGCAATAAAGTTTCCTTTTGTTACATCTAATAATACACAAAAAAGTTTACTAACTTACTGGACTCAAAATCGCTTTCGTTCGAATTAATACAAAATCAACAATGGATAAAAGGGTCTTGTGTTTGCTCCACCACCTTGTTGCGTCAATTTTTTTCTAAAGGTATAGCGTTTCAAATCCACTGCAACGACTTTTTGTTTGTTTTTCCCATACTGCCATTCCCTTGTGAGAGTTGCTTTGGATACAGGCTGTCTCTTCTGCTAAGCCGAACAGATTCTCTGGATGGAGATAATTCACTGTAGCGTCAGCCACCACTAGATTTAATACATGAGTCATACAATGAGTATAAATAATATGCGAATTTTCTTTTCTCAGTTCAGTCTGAATACCATTATAACAGCCTTTCATGTTGGCTGATCCATCAAATGAACAGGCTATTATGTTGGAAATATATATTCCTAATTGCTTTACTTCTGTATTTAATTTTTCAAAAAGTGCTTTACCACTTGAGTCTTCTACTATCGATATATCAAGTAGTCTATCGTATGTATTTCCTTGCACTACATTGCGAAGTCAGATAGCTAACTGATCCATTACTGACACGTTCTGTGTACTGTCTACCATTAAACTGCAAATAAAGCTAGTATTTAAGTCTTTAAAAATTATAGTCCGTCTCATGGATCCCATTGTTGTTATCAGTTTATTGATAAATACTTTAGACAAAAACGTTACTATATATAAAATATTCCCTGCCAATTTCCGTTTTCTTTAACTTTCCCGTCATTTCTCGCTTCCTAAGCTCTGCCATCCTCTTTTTCTTGCTATCAGCTATGCACTCTTTAACGTGAGTCTTTAGAATAACATAGTATTTAAACACCAGCAGAACAAGATCAAGGACATTTCCATGATTTCCTTTTATATCAAGGAAATAAGTTGCCCCTTCTTTTCCCCAATGCTCTAGGCCTTGCCTACCGATGAGCAGTGTAACATAAGGCGCTAAAAGACTAATCTGAGTGTTTCAATCTGTTTTTCTCGATATTTTGCTTGGTTAGTATTGAAAAGAGTGTCGATATCATCATCTTTACATATCTGAAGAGCCGCTGTAACAGCATTGTGATGATATTGGGGGGTTTCATTTATTTCCACGGACTTATAAATACAGTATTGTGGCAATTAATTGAGAAATGTCATTTTTTTCGTTTTATCGCACGTAAGCTTAGGAAGAAGCACT
This sequence comes from Amaurobius ferox, assembly GCA_951213105.1. Lineage (NCBI taxonomy): Eukaryota > Metazoa > Arthropoda > Arachnida > Araneae > Amaurobiidae > Amaurobius > Amaurobius ferox. The sequence continues at coordinate 73,201,767 of OX578137.1, read as the reverse complement.
CCAAATTAGCTCTGAGGTCAAATTGCAGTTATTATCAAAGTAGCAGGTGTTCGTATGCTTAGATTAAACGTCGTGTCCAGATGAAGCGTCATGCAGATTTTTCCTCACAAGCCATACAAGTTGAACAGAACAACTGGTTTAATTGGAAACAATATGATATCCACATTCTTCGCACCTTTCCACAGCTTGGTAATGTATGGTAATAAAGTTTACTTGGTTCAAATGGAAGTTTTTTCCCCTGTACATCACTAACTTGAACCGAGTGTTGTTTCAAGAAAGCTTTCTTCAATGTAAGGAGGTCATGAGCATTTTGCTAATGAAATTCTCTGTACCGTGAGTAGGGGTGTTATCGTCACATCATCATCGATATCTGTTAAGAAAAACTGTTGCTCAGGGACTCTGACTCAATATATAATTCTAAATTTTTATCAAAGTTCCTAAAATTAAGGGAGGTAGAGGATGTTGATTGTACATTTACATTCGAAGCTGGATCTGAAAACAAAAGTCTGTAATAGTATGTTAACAAATTACTATATACACTCTCGGTCAAAAAAGATAATGCATTTGCATGTTACTTGGATGGGAGAAAAAAATGGTTGCCTGCAGCCTTTCCATATATTTTATTTAGGATTTTATCATTAGGATTGAATCGTTCTTATTAATGAGTGCTTCAGGTGGAGGTATTTGGATTGCTTCCTATTACAACCTCCGACAAATGACAGTATCATAGGTCATGCAGGGAGAAGGCTTGCACCTTGTGCAATTAATAAACCAAATACAAAAACCAGTACTGATACTAATACGTGACGAGTACACTGCAATACTGAACATATTCTTGATTTTGCACTCACTGTTAATTGAGATAAATATTCCGCGCAGAAAAAAATTATATGAATTCTAGTTACCTGAAAACGTAGTTTCGTCTTGGGACTTCGCTGGTTTAGCAGAATGAGAAACTTACCATTCGAGCACCTTTTTTGTTTTATTTAAATTTTTGTCTCTATCCTTTCTTCTGTTGCGTTTCGCAGCACCACTCATTGTATTCATTTTGGATGGATACCTAAAAATGCACTTTATTGAATGAGCGGCTAGCGACCTATGACACACCAGGAGGCAGACCATTTTATTTACTTTCAGGCTCTGTCGACGATGACTAACGTTTCGGCGCATACACAGAGGCGCTTGATCATCCTTCTCGTCCCTACGCCAACCCCCAACGTTTATGTCCCGTATAAACATATTATAAACATTTGATTAAATAAATATGTAAATGCAGAGTTAATTAATAATTTTCCTTAATTTAGGTTTAATTTAAACTTTCTTAGATACAGCATTTAAACCATGGGCGCATTGGCGGGTTATTTTATATTTTTCTCGATAACTTTCGGAATTTTCCCCCATAATTTTTATATTGGCTCGATGGTCCCCATCGAACACTCCGGCCCTCTGAGACCTAAGCGATCGTCGATCAGCCGACCTAGCCAGACTGACACTGCGTGTAACAGCCAATATGTTTCAAATTTAGAAGATATCAAGCTAAAATGCAAAAACATAGTTTTTCTGGTGGTATAATATTCTGCAGTTAATGTTCCTTTACTTGAAATTTGCTTTTTTTAAATTATACTATGTTCTTTAGCAATAAGAAATTATTTTCTTATCTATAAAATTGTTTGTTAGTCAAACTTGTTGAAACAGCATAGGATGTTAATTTTTATCTCATCTAATTAATAACAAAATAAAATGTTTAATTTTTTGCTCTTGAAGCAAAAACACATAAGAATGCTATATAAAGCATTTAAAAACGAGTTATTGAAGGACAACATGTATTTTTACGAAGATATACTTCATTTAATGATATTAATATAAACATCTTGTCTTTTTCTATATGAACCTCAAGTATTTATTTCAAATACTCCAAATACCTAAGTGTTATATATTTGAAACTTACCAAATCTATTATAACTTCTATTTTAGCTATAATTCAAAGCCATATTTACAGAAATGTGAAAGATGCAATGTATTGTCCATTTTGTTTTATCTTTAAAAATTGTTTGTTTTAATCAAAACGCAATTTTACCGTTCCAAATCATTTTCTTATTCTTCAAGTGGCATTTTTTTCAGTTGTTGTAAACACTGGGGAATTATAAGTAATCAACGTCAATCAATCGTTTGGGATTTTAATTGCAGTCATTTAAAATAAAATATTTGCATTTTCTGTCAACTCTCAGAATAATTCAGCTTTGAACATGTCTACATTCATTCTTCGGTTTGCGTGATATATGACTAAACCAGAAAATCTGGAGAACATCCATCTTCGACATGACGTGCGCTTTTGAAGACGGATTTATATCCGGTGTTTGATTTTTGGAAAAGGAGACATGGATAGGATATTTCGTGGCATTTAGTCGTCTGGAACGAGAAATGTTCAATACGTTATACGCATTGAGTCACTAAACGTGATTATTTCTAATCTATTTTGTCTTTAAAGAATTTCATATTGAGAGACTTTTAGAATGGCAAAAATATTTCTTTCAAACACCATGAATGAAAAGATTTAGATGTATTTTTTTCATTTAATATTTAGTTAGTAATGCTATTTTTGTGTATTTTCTTTGTTCATTTAATTTTGTTAACATTAATTATATTAAATTAAATGAACCTTGTTAATAACAAGATACAGCATAAAAACAATAGTTTCTGTGATGTACCTTATTTTTGTTTTGCACGCTGAAATAAACCTTGTTAATAACAGGATACAGTAAAAAACAATAGTGTTTGTTCTGTATCTTATTTTTGTGTTGCACGCTGATTTTAATGAAGCTGCTATTTAGATTTTATTACTTTAGCAGAAGTTTTAGCAATATGTATTAAATATACTCTCTTACAAAAGAATATATGCACCCATAAAAATTGAGCTACAGCCGCGAAACTCGTCTTACAAATGTCGTTTAAAAGAGCTATACAAATGATCAGACTGTCAGCGCCAATGATGTTTTAGTGTTTATGCAACACTCAAGAGTACAGGGCATCGAGCACCAATTTAAACGACCGTTATTTATTACTCATGGCTAATTGGAACTGGATTTTTGCTTCGATATTGCTAATTGTATACGAAGATGTCTTTGAAACGTACTCATTGGTCCTATGAACAATTGATGGATTAAGAGGCGAGGTCGCATCAGAGGCCTTACGAAAGTTGATTAGTCTAACAGATGTATCATTCAGCATCTTGATCGGAACGAAAAGACAGTTATTCGATGTTGGCAACAGGGTATCAAAGAAGGTACATGTAATCGTCTCATATGTTTAGAATACCCCGGCCAGACAATTGCTCGTGAGAATCATGCAGTCGGGACAGGAACCACCACCACACGAATGGCGTCGCTATTATCCATTCAAGTATATTTGGCATCTTTCATGTATACTGCATCAAGAGATAAATGCTATTAGGAGACAAGTATCTGAATGTGTGTATATATGTTGGTGTCCAGTAGTGTAGCACGTCTAACCCTTGACATAGGTCGAGCCGTCTGGATTTGAGTCGAGCTTGGTTAGTCTAGGGAATGTCTGATTGCATGCATGTTGTCTTTAGCGACTAATCCCGCTTCAATCTCAGTGCTGATGACCGTCACATACGTGCGAGGAGGAAGACCGACCATAGTTCTGATTCCACATTTGATGTCGAGAAGCACACTATCATCACACGTGGTGTGACGTTCTGGGGCACTATCTCCTGGTACAGCCTATCTATTCTAGTTGTGCTGCAAACCAATCTGACGAATAGTTTGTACGTTGACGATGTTCTGAAGTCGATTGTCCTGCTCATGCTGTCAAGCCATCCAGGTTCCTTTTAACAACAATAGAACGTTCGACTATATACTGCAGGACGTTTACAGTCATTTATTCGGCGATTTAATACCCTCCCATGGTAACCAAGGTCCAAAGACTTATCACCAACATAACATGTTTGGGGCATGTTGGGATGGTAATGCGGCCTTCTCAGAATACCACTGAATTAGCTCACCAGTTGCACCATTTATGGCAGAATATTCCGCAAAGGGACATAAGCAACTTAATGGCTCTATGCCGTACGAATATTGGCTTATATAGCTGCAAGGGGAGGATATAATATCATCTTCTTGTTTCTACTAATTCTCAGTAAAACATTTTTGCTCTTAAATTGTAATCCTTTGAATATCTTCTCAAACGACATGTATATCCTCTTAAACGACGATACATGCCGAGTTTCACGAATGCAGTTCAATGTCTTATGGGATCATATTTTTTGTGCAACAAAGTTTGCAACATATTTAGGTTCAGATAATTAGCTTTTGTTGATATGTCATTACACTATTCCTTTTGGCATTTAAAGTAATATTTCAGTATTGAAAATAAATATATTTACATTCATTTTTCTAGTCTTGAGATATCTGAAGAAATTACAAAATAAAAATAAAATATTACAATATAAGATTTTCTCGTTCTTCTAAGAGGTATAATTTTTAAATCCAAAGCAAGTTCAATTAATTATACTTTTTAGGTAAAAAGTGAAATTGTCGTTAACATGTGTATATCTTTAGGATTTTGGTAACGGGCGGAAAATCTAGTAACAAGCTGTTTGTGCCTGTGCCTACAATGTTTTTCAGTTTACGGTGCGTATGGGTAAAACATTTAAATGAAATATATATATATATATATATATATATATATATATATATATATATATATATAAAGAAGAAAAGTGTGTATGTATGATGTATGATCTAACAGCATATCACAGGAGAACGGCTGAACCGAATTTATTTAACATTGGTGGGTAGCCTTAAAATAGCCCCATTTAAAATTTACTCCATGTTTCGAGTTTTCAGCACCAGGAGTTGTCGTGATATTAAAGAAAAACTAAACTTTCGTGTGTCTCATCACCACGGGAGAAGAGATGAACCGAATTTAATGAAATTTTAAGGGTATCTTTAAAATAGCATCCCATAAATTTAGTCTAAGATTCGAGTTTAAAACCAGGGATTGTTGAGATATTCATGGGAATCGAAACTTTTTCCTAGGAGATCTACTTTAACTCCATGATTCCCATCGAAAAAGGTTGAAAATCGTCGGTTTAAAACGTGAAAGTCAATTAAATCTTTGAGTTTTGTGGGAGTTTATTGAATGTATTAGTCACTTTTGACAATCGCAGGTTTGAAATATGAATTTAAAGGGAAACTCTATCACCATGGTTTATTTTCCCCAGGCTTACACAATACATTTTATTAGTTTGAATAATAAATAAATGAATATAAAAATATTTATCTATCTCTCTCTCTATATATATATAAAGAAGAAAAATATATATGTATAATCTAATGGATCTGATTGGCCAACAGTGGCCAAACAGAACCATTTTTTTTCTTACATAATAGAAGGAATGTTCTTCTTTCACAGTGAAAAAAATGTATAAGATATACGGCCCTATATGTTCCGGTGTAATTTTTAACAGAGTTTTGCATCGTAAATCCGGAGAAACGCTGTATATATATATATATATATATATATATATATATATATATATCGTTATAACCATTCGATGTTATAACCATTCGACTTAAATTTTAATTTTGTTCACCAGTGAGATCTAGAAAGAGACAGAACTGTTTTGAATTCTTATAAATAATATTTCAATTTGCGAATTTTTTATATTTTATTAGTTTTTAGACCTATCAAAGACAGGTAATCTTCAATGAAATAAGTTGCTACTTTTCAAAACATTTAATTTTGTTTAACAATGCATAATATTGTCTAAATTAGTCATCTTAATCAAAAATTGGCGCAGTTAGATTCTGTTCTGTAGTTGGTGTTATAAGTTTTAAAGTTCTTACCTTAAGTTATTATATGTTTCATAAAGTGACATGACTCAAATTATATCCCTGAAAGGTCAGAGTTCTGACAGTCAAGGACATACACATAGGGTGTTAAAGGCTAAAAACACATATATTAACTTAACTATACAAATTCTTTTTTGACATAAATGAACTAAATTCAAGTATACCTTACATCATAGACATAACAAACTTACGCTTGCCTTACAATACAAACATAAAAATACACTTAAATCACACTGTACGCATTGGTGATAATATCTCGCGAAATATATTTTAAATACCGAACAAATACCTTTCAGCATAACATAAGACAACAGCGCATAGGAAGTCTTTACTGCACCGGGATTGATGTCGTTGACCGCTGAGGTTTAGGTATTCAATCCTGTTTTTTAAACTATATCGGAAATTTTCCGCGCACACAACCTCTTGGGATGCGCTTAAGAAATAGATCAGGTTTAAACATTGATCCTATCCAAATATAGAATCCGCGACCGGTCTGTATATACCCCTCATTGATTCGTCAAATCAGAAGTATTAATAGGTTCTTTCTCAACAGGAAATTCATTCTATAAGTGTTAATTAAAGAAATAATAACGTAATGGTTATCATGACCTAACATTCTTTCCAGACAGAAAAATATGTGAACGCGATGACTTTTCCAACGAGATCTATCATACAAAATTACTCCAAACACACCAATTCCTTGGCAGTCAAAACTCTTCCATCCCACTTACTTAGTCTAGATCGGGGAGAAATACTGACTCAGTAGGTAATCCGATACTGCCTGTGAGACCAGAATACACGTAGACAGTTTTATATGATTATTTATGATATCTAGCAGGTCAGATAAAGTTATCAGTCTGGTTGACGTCAGTTGTACAGCGGCCCTGACCCGATAGGTTTGTAAGACATACAAAAGGGGTTAAGAATGAATCCACGAGATTGGTTCAAAATTCAACCAATAGGAAAGATGCGTCGTCGCATCGCCCTCAGGTCAACCATTGAGAGCCGAAGAGGTGTATCAGACCTCAGGCAAAAATAGGTGGCAACCGACAGAAGATTCTACATATCCAGATATAAAAAATAAGATGATAAAATATAGTTGGAGATAACAGTGAGAGTCGAATAGACATGCAAAAATTTCTACAGATATGTAAAGTGCAGATAGATCAGTAATAGATAAGAAAATAGTTGGAGAGTACAAATAGAGTCGGGATGCAGATATGCATAAAATACGGCATAGGTGCATAAAGAGATACATCAAGGTTTTCATGCAATGCAGTCAGACTAGACGAGATGCTAGTTCCACACAGCCTCAGACGATTTTGTATCAAGTTATTTATACAGTGCAGTGATGATGCTGTGGTTTAACAACCAATGACTCACAAATTTCTAACGACAACAAGGAGGTATTTGCTTAATAGCAAATATAAAAGGTCATAGTCAGTTTTAGAATTTTTGTATGCCTGGTCTCATATTTCCATTCTCCATCGTAAATATCTAAGTATAATTGTTGTAATCTAATTACGGTTATAAGGTGCTTAATAAATATATAGTATTTTAAAGTTAAAATGGGTAAATTTAATTGTGTGGTATTATGTTAATGTATTTTATTCCAGGAACTCGTACTAAAGATTTAATTGTGGGTTTTAATGCTGCACAATACAATGTTTCACGACTATACGATGTACGACTGTGTTCTAAGATTAATTAAATAGGTTTCTTAAAGGTTTTTCATATCCAGCACCACACTGCTATTATATGTTTACAAAGTAGAGTGACAAATCATGCGATGTGCATGACATTCTTTTACCAACACTCTGCATGCTTTCCTTTTAGGTCATTGTTTTAAGTCCCGTTGCGATCACCTATAATTCTGATTCGAAGATCAAGAAGAAATGTCTTCTTCAGTGATAAAATATCTTTTCTATACCTTACATGGGATCCAACTTTTAGACAAAAGTCTACATAAAGTGAGCGTGATCTCGAATATAAATGTACACTATTTTCAAATGACATGAATAATATATAGATATATTATTTTGTCACTTAGTCACATCACATCTACAAGATATATATTAATACATTTTTCGTCGAGGTACCTAGAAGCACCTCAGGGGGTCTAGAAAGGTAAAAACACTTTAGACACTTACTATATAGATTGTTTTCTAGTTCAAAAATCAAAATGAAATAGAAATATATTATATTTAAATTGCGATTAAAATATGTAACATTTAATGAAGCGTGAAACTTTTCATTAAAAATGACAATTGAAAATATTTAAAATGCAATTTGTGTTACTCAATAATACTCAATCAACTACAAAATTTCTATTACATTTGTGCAAAACTTTTATATATTTTCTTTAAAACCTTTTGAGAGTATATTAATGTAAAATTAAGAATTGGCTTTGCTAGTATGCAAAAAAAAAAGTTTTCAGTTTTACACATAAAAACTTAAAAAAAACACATTTTTAAAATGGGAACAAAAAATCCTGCCCTATTTCAATTTCGTTATCTAATTAAATTTTTTACACATTGTTACTAGGAAAAAATTGGAGAAACGATCAAAATTCAATTTTTATTAAAGACTTTTATTTTGAAGGGTAATTTAATTTCATTGTTTCTTTAATGAATTTTTCATGTCTAAAGCGATAGATGAAGTATATCCGCAATAAATAAGATGAACAGTGAATCTAGACACTTTGTGTTTTAAAAAATAGAAAATCCCATAAGAGTTTTAGAGAAAAAATTGCAAATAGCTGACGTTTAATAAAAAGGCTGGAGGGGTATGTAGATAGTTATTGGATGCGTACTGTATTTTTTATTTTTCGTAAATCATACAAATTTCTAGAGTTTATTACATTAATTTTTTTATAATGAACTTCTAGAAATTTTACAGTAAATACTAGTTTATTTAACTCATTTAATTTTTAACAAGAAATTAAAAATATAACTTTTATTAATGATGCAAATTTTTTCTTCATAAATTTAAAAATATTTAGTTTTTAAAATGACGCATTTTATTTTAAAAACAGGTAAGTTAAACATAAGACACTAACTAATGTATATCTTAATTTGTTCCGAAATCCTTATAGAAAACATTATTGAAATAAAATCTAAAATCAGCATTAATATTGTAATATCTGTATAACTTAATTTTTGTATTATGTCATGTTATGTTCACTTAGTATTATTATAGACGAGCGAGGCGAAGTCTATTCTCTAGTTCTAATGAAGCGAAACCAAAATTTGCCTGAATTTTGTTATCCCATTTACTCTGAAAACTACAATAAACAGGAAGATGAAATTGTGTATACATACGTGAAATTGCACGCATATTTGCAGAATCAAAATTTCAATTATTAAAACGATCTGGAGCAGGCGAAAGATCCAATTTTAAACTACGCATGCGCACTACGTTTCCTTTAAATAACAAATAAACAACTTTAGAACTTATAATCACAGCTTGTGCCCTTGTTTGTACTGTGCTTTAAACATGCTCTTGTATATTAAATACGTTTTTCCGATGAACGCATTGGTGTCATCGTTTTCCCGTATTCTAATTTGTTTAATTTAATATTATTTCTATTGAGTAATATTGGTCTATTATCTTTCGACCTGCAGTCATTGTCCATTTATAAAGTTAGGAACGCCAGAAAAATTTGAAATAAGTGTGTATTTTAAGTAGACGCTATACGTGCTCGTATATAGATTCGGGGACTGAGGAAAGCATGTGAAAAATATAAGTATTATGATATTCAATCTATTAAATAGCCACCCATTAGGTGTGTTTTAGATTGATTTCGTCATTGTTATTTCATACCAGTCCAATGCTAAAACAAAAAATTGTCTAATATTTATAGCTCCAGCTATCATGTTAGGATGATGATTTCTGATAGAGCTTTTTTGATTCAAACGCAGTAATGCATCTCCTGTATCCTTAATTTTTCCCATCAGAATTATTATGCAGGTTTTATACACTCACCATTAAAATGTTTCGCTATCTTATCGTAAGCCCAAATATGTATAACATATACAACATAGTTGGAGTTTGGCTCGATTAATTTCGACGCGATCCTAACACCGGGTGTGCCCTTCAATTGGGCAATTACCCGGTGTACACCGAACCGGGCGTGCTCTTCAATTGGGCAATTATCCGGTGTACTTTAAGAAATATATTGAAAATAAGGAATTTTTTTTTAAATTGCCACCAGGTTGATCGTCGATGGCTGCGTGTTATTAAAGCTACTATTTAAAACACTTGATACCTATCAAATTTTATCAGTTCTTCTGCTTTCTTGAAGTATCAGAAACATATTTTCATAAACACTATCTACATTGCTCTTTCCTTACATTTCAGAGAAAATAAATTACATTATTTACAAATTAGTATTTTAGGACACCTGGTTAAAACTTAAACTGTTCAACCAGTCATCGTGTTAGGTAAAACTTTGGAATTTAACAGATGGGAACTAAAAGACAAGTATGTGAACTGTCATGATACCATGCTATACCATATTGTTAATTTTACGGGCGTTAAATAAATATATAACAGGGGAATTTAAATATTTCAAAAGGAAAATTCAAAAACTCAAAAGGCAGATTCAAAATTTAATATGCAGCACATATTTTTATTTGAAAAGTTGGATTCCTAAAATATATTCTATCGATATTAATTTACATACTGGACATATTTACATTTTTTAGGTTGAATAACTAAATTGGTATAATTGGTATAATATTTTTTTTATTTTTTTAATAGCAAAAATACGTAAATAGGGAAAATAACATTGAAGTTTATAATTCTTAATAAATGATCGCAACCAATAAAATGTTGATGGTCCCGCTTAATTGCATTTCGATAATTAAAATTAGAGTGAAAATGAATCATTCATAAAATTATTGCCATAAAAATAAAATGATTTTTACTTGGCAGAAAAAGACAGTATAATTAAGGGACAGGAAATTGGAAAATATATCAAATAAATTAAAGACATACGAGAAGTCTGTAAAATGAAACAGTCATTAAAGCATTCGAATAAAATGAAATTGCGTGATTAATTTTGAGTTTTGCGCTTAATTACACTAAGGGCACATTAACTGTTCACGCTCTGATTATGCTCTAATATATTAAAGAAGTTTAAAATTAATTATTTGTTTTATATTAGGTTTTATTTCTTTCCTGAAAGGCAGATTTTACTTTCTCTATCATACGTATAAAAGTATAAAAAATACTATTGGAGTGGGTGAGTAAAATAAAAATGTGCATTTTCTATAGATTTACACGTTTGAGCACTTTTGAAAAAGAAACAAGTATTTTCACTGTGAGTTCTGTATATGTGTGTATGCATATGAGTAACAATATGTGTATATGCATATGAGTAACAATATGTGTGTATGCATATGAGTAACAATATGTGTGTCTGTTTGTCAGTACAAATCAAACTAACTTACCGAAAACTTGTGCGATGTATATAAAAACAAATAATACAATAACTAAGACAATTTAACCAATATGAATGCCACGAAATTTAATGAAATTTCGAAGATGTTATTTAATAAGAAGTACATACATTTCGAAAAATACACTAGGACTTCTTTTTTTAAAAATGGCTTTTAAAAATAAAAAAATCTTAATTATGAAATAAAATGTGCTGACATGTATTATTTAAATATTTGTTATATATTAGCAACTTGGTACAATCTCAATACTTCGACATGTCTCTAAATTAAAAAACAAACATTTATGCATGAAATTGAAAATTTGATGTACATGCTAGTATGTATACATTTTATGTGCTACATTGTGCACTAAAACTCAAATGAATGAACTGCTATATTTTCTCATTTTTTATTTCCTAATTTAAGTTATATTACTTCAGACAGTTCAAATTAATTCATTTTTAATGAACATGATTAATGCGTATTACAGATGCGAAAATGTACCTAACGATATTTCTGTTTTTATAAAAAATGTTCTTGAAAGTTAAAGCTTCCCATAAGAAAATCACAACGTATTATTATCGTTCACATACATGTTATATTTATAGCCAAATAGAAACGAAAAGCAACGGTACACAATTTGGCTTTCTTTACATGAAGTAAAAATAAATTAACAAACCTGGGATCCCGTATTCTTAGATTAAAAGATTATTAATCCCGATAATGTAAAAAAATGTCCAGGATTGCATTCCCAATTGTATTAATAAAGAGGTAAATATTTGATATTTAATTCGAGATATAATTGCTTGTACATTACGAGTGGTGTTTCAAATGTACACAAAGTTAAACAAGTATCAATTAAACAAACAGTTAACATGTTAAAGATTTAACAATTGGGATCATGAATATGTTATGGTAATTAATATGAATTGTTTATAACAATCAACATTAAGATATATAATTGTTAACTGCAATAATTATTATATTTTAATTGTAATTGTTCATTGTTTCGAAACTCAAATAAAAAGTCCAGTTCTTTAATAATAAAGAAAACCAAAACATTGGCCATAATTAAAAGTATTTTATTAAAACCTACTAATTTATTACAATCTACTAAAATTATTCAGCTATAGCGTTTTGGGCATTGCTATGCCCTTCATCAGTGGCAAAATAAGTGGCGAGCATGTGCTTAAATACATGTTATAACCACCAGACAAAATTTACATATTAATCATTTGACATTTTTAAATACGAGGTATTTAAATAAATGAAGAATTTAAAACGGGATCAAAAATTTTTAACAAGATGAGTTTGAAAGGTATCAAAATTGCAAATAGAATCAATATGAATTTATTTCCTTTGAATGTATTTTTGTATTTCATAATTAAATAATATTTTAAATGCCTCGTATTTTAAAACGTAAAATGATTAATATATAAATATTGTCTCGCGGTTATAGCCTGTATTTAAACTCATGTTTGTCACTTACTTTCAATTTGCCACTGATGGAGGACATAGTAATTCCCGGAAGTTCTATAGCTGACTAATTTTAGTACGTCATAAATGGGGATTTTAATAAATTACATTTAATTATGGCCAATTTTTTTATTGTATTTATTTTTAAAATATTGATTATTTTGACGTGTTACCATACACGTTTATTAAAAAGTCCAGGATTGCAATTCCTAATTGTATTAATAAAGAGGTAAATATAGAGGTAAGAAGATAGATTCATGCATAAGTTCGAACAATGACTCAGCCTATTTCGCAATGCATTCAGTAATAGCTTCCTCACCAGCACCATGCCAGTTTATAGACATCTCCATAAATCTCTTATACCATTTGAAAAGCAAATATGATATTTTTGTTAGTTGTATTCCATCTTAATTATAAAGAATACCGTGCCAGGATATTGTAAATATAATACAAATATCAAGTTTTAGTGCACAATACCCTACAATTTTTCAAGAAAATACTATTAAAACTTATTAAAAAACTTATTACAATTTTAATGCTTTATTTTGAAGGTGACAATTCTGTATCTTTACTTGCACATAATAAATTTAAAAAAAATGTATCTTACAAGAAAAAGTGTGGTATTTTACGTCAAATATACAAAAGACGTCTGAAATAATAAATTATTTCTTTCTTTCTATTTTACATATCTCATTTATTTTTCTACCCAATGTATTGAAATAGAAATTTCAATTAATGTTTTTAATTAACTTTGCAGCTTTTGTCAGAAAATTCAATTGTTCTTTAAGAGTTTTTTAAACAGTTATTCTACTAAAGACTTATAATTAAAATTCTTCGTAAAAAAGAAATATCATTTGAAGAATTTAATTGAAGAGAAGACAAATTTAATTATTTTGTTTCAACATTGCAAGAAACCTATGCGAAGAAGCAGTGCAAAATATAAATTTATTTAAAATTCATTAAACAATAGGATGTAAGAAACCTGCATCAATTTCTGAGTATACACAATATTATAACACTGTGTTGAATATTTTGTTTGGTAGTGAACAACTGAAATAACTCCTCATGCCTTAATTTGATTAGATACTTATAATGGAACTTTAAACTAGATCACCAGTATTCAGTGAAAAGCTGCACATATTGTTCCCTGAATAGTAGGCATGTCTGGAATATCTTGCTCTAAATTAACATTCTAATTTAACTCCAAATTAAATTTTTTTTTCATTAAAATGCACACGCACAGACACATCTTATTTAAAAAGTGATACATGAATGTTGTGATTTTGCACGTTTTGTACATGTTTTTGATGTAGAGATTATACTGGATGTCGTAAAGAATCTTTCTGCCCCAACTGGTAATCGAAACACTGATCTTTGCACCGGCCAGCCGATGCTCTACTGTTGAGCTGTTGGGGCGGAATTGTAATCTCTTATCTTCGAAGTTTATTCTGCAATGGCCAAAAAATAAGTTTTCGTATTCAGATTTCTGTAGCTAGATCTAAAAATCAGATTGTCATCAAAATGGGTAATGGTTTTATTCAAAGCATTGGAAAAACCATTCTAAGAAAAAACTGAAATTTGCATATAGACAGCACATTTATAGCTTAAGAGCAGTAAATTTACATATAATTATTCTTTTATATTTTTTCTGGTAATTAAGTTCTAAAAATGTGCAATGAAGAATAATTCGAAATTTGGAAGAAATAGTATATTTTGAAGTTTGATTAGGAAGAGGACGCACAAAGTAGGCCACAAATGAACTTACTATTTTTAGATTAACTGAAATGTGGCCCACTAGACTTTCTTATACCAGAATTCATTTTTAAGCAGCATGTTTTATTTTTTCTTTTGTAAATTCTGAAGGAAAAAAATTGAGAAATGCCGTTGTTCCAAATGATTACAATTAGAGTACCCTTAATTTGAAAACGCTTGAGCAAATCTTTCGATTGATACCAAGTTTTGTAATGTACCCCTGGGTAACTCCCCCCTCCCCCCAATACTTGAGTGGTGCTAATAATGTCACAAATACAAAAATTGTATCGCTGCTATTTTTCACTATAATTATAGAAATTATTTAGTTTAGTGAATATTGAGTCACAAGTTGCCCCTTTTTTGTAGGATTATGTAAAAGTTGGTCAATTTCAAATCAATGCTTTTCGAAGTGTTTGTTATACATTTCCTGGAATTAACAAAATTTCTACAAAAATTATAAAATATTTACATTTTCTTTAAACTTGGGTTCCACTATTTATAATTTTTGTTTAAATTTCGAACGGCGTCGAAACATAACTGAAAATTTGGATTGTCAAATGTCTAATTTCAATAGTTCAAATATATGAAACATTTTGTATAACCTTTGTAAGTTAGTTTAATACGCAAGTGATTTTGAATGTGCATGATTTTTTAAATTTCAATTCTTCTAATATTTCTTCTTCCTGAAAACAACAGAGATAATTCGCAGTTTAACAGGTAAACAAAATTAGCGGAGTGCGGCTCAACTTGACTTTCTCATACAGAAATCCATTTTTAAGGATTTTTTTCTTTTTTACTTCAAATTTTACAAGAATTTTTTTGAAAAATTAGTATTGTGGGTCTAAATGATTACAATTATAGCGTTTCACCCATCACTTTAAAGCTCTTGAATCCCTTCGATTGATTCCATACTTGGCAATGTACATCCCTGGGGGTAACTTGCTCACCGAAGGGGTCTAATGACGTCATGAAAACAAAATTGTATCACGGCTATTTTTCACAACAACGATTTAATTTTTTACGTCTCGTGATCAAGGAGCCATAAATAAAACATTTTATATATGATTATGTCAAATTTTGCTCTATGCTGTCATGCTAAACAATATAAAATGTCGATTACATTTCGAAATTTTCGCTCATATCTAGCTCTAAATTTTTTTATAACAAAGCCGGGTATAAAGTTTCGTGGAATTCCATTAATATTTGTGGCTGCTATCGTGTGCACAAAAAATCGACTACAGACAGAAGGAGGGGAATCACTCCAAAAGTAGTCAATACGTCTTCAGGAGGTAATTCTCTATACTATATAGTATGAGAAAGCAAATATAGACGGCCACAATTGATAAGTTTTATTTAGCATAAATATTTACCACTATTTTCTTGCAATTGATGTCAGTAACAACAGCGGTTAAGAGACTGGATAAATTTTTATTCCTTCTGGGGGCAAACACTATCACGAAAAATATCTAGTTTTTAAAAAAAAATATTTTGAAATATGTTTTTCTCAATAAACGGAAAACTGCTTGTTATAATAAAATTACAAAATATGTTTGAAATTAACCGACACAGAAACAAGTAAATTAGTATAAATTATTATTATTTTTCAGCTATTACATTTCTTATTACAGAAATTCCCTAGGGGATATACCATTTTCCGTACATCTATGTCATAACATCTATAAGTTAATTGTTTAATGGATTTTTATCCTTACAGATTCCTTAGATTCCCTGATGATTTATAATGCTGAATTTTTGACACTTTTCGATTTCTGTTCCGGTGGTAGTGAAAATCATGGGTTTTCGAAGATTATATAAATAATTCTAAAGCCCTAAGTGATCTAGAGAGCTGAATCTTCGCAGGCCCTAAATATCGAAAATGAAGGGTGGGACAGGTCAGTGGATTGCATGCGGCCGAGACGAGTTCAATTCCTGTTTCAGCCCAAACTGTCCACATATTCCCGCAGAGTTTGAGCACGTTAAATATATTGAGTCAGTAAGTCCTTCGGAGAGGTCGGTGGTAGGGAAAGGATGCTAAGGTGCCTGTGGATGGCTCTACACTGGATTCCAGTCAAAATTGGATGGCATTTCTCGCCCGTCCAAACATACACCTTACATTTTCGGGTAGGTCAGACGACCTGGGTAGAAGAAGAAGAAGACAAAACGTAACGAAATCAAACTTTCGAATCCTCATACAGGGGGGGTGGTAAGAAAATAAAAGGTATCGAACAGTCTTCGAATGTTTGGATTTGAATAGGCGAATTGGAGAGAGGCGGAGTTCGAGGGGGAATGTGTCTTGGAATCCTGACTTCCCTAAAGCCCTCTGTGACATAGATGGCTGAATATCATTCATGGACAATATTCAAACTGTATTATTTTCTTTTCACCTTACAGAAGAATTTTCGTTTTATTAATTATACACGATACATATATTTCATTAATTACACACAATATATATATATATATATATATATATATATATATATATATATATATATATATATATATATACACGATTCTCAAGCTGTATTATTTTCTTCTTTTCATCTTGTTTGGACTTTTAAAAATATCTTGCAGTGTTATTAAAAATTCAACATAAACTGAAAAGTAAAATATACTATTTAAATTAGGCATTATGCATATAAGCTAAAATTAAATAATCCTTGACATGCATTAAATAATTAACACTGAACATTAAAGTGAAAAGAATGTTATATAAATATTTTGCAGCATTTCTAATAAGACACTCAAATGGTTTACTAATGAAATTAATATGTGCACTAATTAGCTGTTTTACAAACATTCAATATAGACACAAAATAAAAATCGATTAACTATACATAGTTACAAAAAACAATCCGCTGTTCATTTTTTATGAATTAGTTAAAATTCAAAGATAAAAAAGAAAATACGGCAAGTAAAAATTTTGTCTATGCTACTACTATTATCTGTAACTGCGTATTTAAATACCATATATTTTTCCTTTCGACATTATTATATTTGAAAGCACTGTTTTGCTCAAGAATGTTTTTTATTTCTGAAACGTTTGAAGTAAATAAATAAAATGAAAAGAATAAAGCATTTTCCTCTTCATTCTTTTATGAGAAATTGCAAACAAAATCGTTGGATTTTGTCTTGTTTTTGCTCACAAATAATACTTAAAATGCTTAAATTAGATACTAAAAAATAAATCTAAAAATATCGTAATTGTCCAATAAATAAGATTATCATTAAATTCACAGTTAGATTTCGTGATTGAAAATTATTAACAATATTGGGAATCTGCTTATGTTTGATGTTGCTGAAAATCTTGCAATTACAAACAAAACTTACCAAAGGTTATTCCATAAATTCCATATTTTAGAGATACGGAGTGATAGAACAGTTTTGGACGACAAATTCTAAAATGGTATCAATGTATTAAAATATTATCATTTTTTTTTCATTTAGGTGGCACTAATATACACCTAAAA
The DNA here is from genome assembly GCA_951213105.1 of Amaurobius ferox. NCBI lineage: Eukaryota > Metazoa > Arthropoda > Arachnida > Araneae > Amaurobiidae > Amaurobius > Amaurobius ferox. Next base: position 73,183,752 of record OX578137.1, on the reverse strand, counting down.
TATCTCTGAAATATCTTTTGCTGCTTCTGATACATAAGACGATAATTACTATTTATCAAATAAATAGATTTCTTAGAGTAAAATACTTTCTATAGAGCATTATTTCAATTCTTATGAGCAATTCTTATGAAATTGTCGGTTTAGAAAAATTCATTGAAAAGATTCAGCAACGCAGTTGCTATTTCATACATTTTATCCTAAGGTAAAATGGAAAGGCTGTGTGTTGCCGATGGGTTTGCAACATATCCAGTTTCTTAAACACGTTTTGCTTGCATTGTAATTGTTCAATTGTTATGGGTTTTAGAGTATAGGTATTAATAAAAAATTTTTATTATATTAATAAAGAATATATTTAATATTATATTTCTAATATTTATTTATATAAAATTATTAAAATTAATATAAGTGATAATTATATTTTATTAAATTAATAAAATTATAATTAATTTATATAATATTTATTATATATAATATATAAATATATATAATATAATATTATATAATATAATATTATATATATATTATAATATATATATTATAATTAATATTTATATTAAATTAATAAAATTTAATATAAACTATAATAATAATTTAATATAATATTAAATATTGAATATAATATTAATAAAAATAAATTTATTATATTAATTATTAAAAAAAATTCTAATAGAAATAAATTCCAATATTCTTCAAAGACACTCTCATAGAAGTGTCTAGAGAAATATTTTTATCTTAAAATAAAATGTATTTCTCCGCGGTTTCGACGGACGAGCACGGTTCAAGCATCTCTGCACTTGAATCGAACTTGCTTGAGGTGATGTATGTGTACATGCATATGTATGTGAGTATGTGTGTGTTTCCGTGAGTCTGTAGAATCGATATCTCACGAACGAATGGAGCGTTTTGGTACAAATAAATTTGGTGCAAAAATTACAATCAGTGAACTCTGAAAGCCTATAAATATTAATCGCAATCGAATGTGGGGAAGTTCTCCAAATTTTTTTAAAAAATTGTGAAAAAAATCATCAAAGAATCAAAACTTTCAATACTGATACGTAAATAGCCATTTCTCATTTAATTTTTCATTGGAAGAGGATAAACATAAAATTTAGAACACTAACATGAAACGTTCTCGAGAAATATCATTTCCATGGGTTTAATAAGTTTTATTCACTAGAAAATGTAGTTTGAGAAATTGTTTTGTATTTTGACGCCGTATATTTGTCAACAAACATTTATATATAAAAATGCTATTTTCTTAATTTTTCAGTAACGCTTGTTTATAAATTTGGCAAACATAGCCAAATATTGCCATCTGGTGTTTTTTCGATTGATAAAAGTTCAGATTGATGAAAATATCGTCAAAATAGCAAAACTGACATTAAGTTAACGAAAATGACTCCTAATTGATGAATTAATTATTCAAATATTTTAATATATGTATTTTATTGCTTATCTCGGATGTTATCAATATTGATAATTGTCAATTTAGAGTTAATTGGGTACTTTGAAATAGTGTCACATGTTGTCCCCTGGAAAAGTGCCAATGTGCAATTCAACGTTCAAGGCAATGAGCTTTGGAGCTAATACCTCGTTTTTCATAGGAAAAGAAAATAATTCATATACTATAGGGATTAATTCAGTATATACCTATGCAAATAGGAAAAAGTTGTTAACTATACATCTCTTTTACCAAGATATTGTCTCTCATTTGACGTAAATATGCAAAATCTTTTCTGGGTCGGTTTTATTATTTATTTCGTGGAATTTCGTTTTATTTCACGATTTTTTTTGTACCTTAATATATAATAAATGTAGTAATTAACAAATCTAAAGTGAAAATATGAAATTAATATACCAAATATAAATTGAAAATATGAAGTGAACATAACAAATATAAAGTGGAAGTATGAAGTTAAGATAATAGATATTATTAATTAAAAAATATGACGTGAATATAGCATATATAAAGTAAAAATGCTATGTGGGCATAACAAATATAAAGTGGAACTATGTATAAAGTAAAGTAAAAATCTTCTAGGTTATTCAAACTTTTCCCAGTAATACAAATAAATAACACTGGAAGTGAAAATAACCCACTAAAGTGTGTAACTGTTCCTATAATGACGGTGAAAAGATCACGTACAGTCATGCATCACGACTTTACAAGGAACTTCAATGTGTTCGGTAAAAGAAATGGAGCGACGATCGTGAATCAGTCGGGACATGCTTCATTAAACGAAATTGGTGTATTTAAGCCAACTCGCAAACTCCACTTCATAAAACATCGAGATAAAAGCTAAAAACTTAATTCAGAGTAGTGATTATTGTCATAATATTAGCGGCTGCAGTGCTGATTGTTTACGAACTAATTTATGAAATTAAGTTAAAAATTTTGCAACGTGAAATGGTGTGACTGTATACTAAATTTCAAAACTTATGTTTTTATATATAATCTGCAACAGACTGTTTGAAACTTTAAACTGTTTGTTTAAATTGTCTCTAAGAAAATGCGTTGCCCATACAGAAGCAGAGCTGGTAATCGAACTAGGGTCTTCCAAGTGCAACCCTATTGCCTTAACCACTGGGATATCCCAAGCTGTGAAGCTATATAATTGGCATTTTTGCCTATCTGGTTTTGTTACATAGTTCAATATCCTAAATTTTGAAAATTATCCTTTAGGACCGCTATTATCACTTTATTTCCATTGGGCATTGTCACTTTACTATATATGGACATAACGTGTACACTCAAGGATATTTCCTTTACAAAGTTATGGGGAATTATGTTTCTTTATTATTAACTAACTTTACTTCAAATTCAATAGGTAGGAAAAAGAAAATTTTATACACTACGTGACCGGGAAAATGAGACACCTAGAAGGAGTTGGCGGAATGTGATGAAAATCGGCAAACCGAGAGAGACATCAACGAACAATATGTTATGTTTATTACAGCATGATACACCTATACATTGAGCGATAACACCGTGTGATCTTTAGGTTGTAGGACCACCGCGGGCGTCGATACAGGCAGCAACACGTCTAGGTACAGAGTCAATGAGCGTGCGGATGATGTCCTAACGGATATCTGACCATTCCCTGTCTGTCATTTGCCAGAGTTCGTCTTCTAAATGCAGCGGTGGCAAGGCACGTAATCGACGTTCAATCACGCCCCGGACGTGTACGACTGGTGAGAGATCAGGAAAGACTGGTGGCCAGGGATGCGCTTAGGTACCTTGCAGGGCATGTTGACTGATGCGTGCCGTGTGGTCGGGCATTATTCTGCTGGTAAATGACATTGGGCACACCCTGAAAGTAGGGAATATCATCTGCCGCACACGTCATCCACGTATCGTTAGGCCGTCATATTGCCCCCAATATATAGTTTGACCTGCTATCGTAGACGATGGTGCCCTAAAGCATGATACCACGTTGTGGCGTTCCACAGCTGTGGCCGGATTGCACCTTTTTACCACTTCAGCGCCAGACTCGAATACGGCGATTGTTACTGCTAAACAGAAGCGTGATTCGTCTGAGAACAGTACCTTGTGCCATTTCGCCGTCCATATGGTTCTATCCCGACACCATTGTAAACGGATGCGTCTGTGCTGTTGAGTCAATGGCAGTCTTTTTAACGGGCGCCATGAGTGCATCTCGACGGCGGATAATGGTTCTGGTCAATGTGGGAGCATCAAGGGTCTCCTGCACATGGTGCAAAAGGGCGACGGAAATGGCCTGCGAGGCTTTCAAGGCTCGCTGGCGGATGCGTTGGTTCACGCGTGCACTCCACGTGCAATCATCTGTCTGCTGGAACTGCCTCGGATGGCGGCGGCGTGGCATTCTCTGCTGCTATACGTTTCCTCTGAGACAAAAAAAATTTGCAAAATGATTTCTCAGCCAGACAGAACAGAGCGACTATTTCCGATTCGTCAGATTCCTTCCGTTATATCTCACTCAACGTGCGCAGGACAGGTGCGCATTTTGCAGCATTTACATAAATCAGCTGCGTCTACCCTGTAATTTGCATATTTTTCTGCCGACTCTTTCTTGGTGTCTCATTTTCACTGTCAGGCAATGTATTAGAAATGGTTTTTATATACATGTTTTCATAGAAACCTTGTTTTAAGAATTAGACTAATGGTATTTGAGACTATAACTTTCCCAGAAAAGAGTTAAAGGGGATTTCGTAAAAGCATTCTTAGTAAATTGTTTACGATATAAAGTAATATGTCCTTTTTTATCATTTCACACCCGGAAATTCATTAGATGAATTTTCCAGCTAAAATGGAAGAAATTTTAAAATAAATTCATTTCAGAGAATAATGATTCAATTCATTCAGATATTCAATAAAGATTCAATATATTCAATTCAGAGAATAATTTCTGAAATAAATTTTAATAAAAATTCATTTCTGAGAAAAAACGCTGATATTTTAATTTCGGCCTATGCTAACTACTAAAAACAGCCTATGCTAACTGTGAGGCCAGAATATGTCCTCACATGAGGCATGTTTATTGCAGTATTTATGGTGGCCAGAACACCGAACAAAGCGTGCAGACTGGCTGGCACCGAACTTTACAACAACTTGAACTTTTAGGTCAAATACAATAAATTTGAGTGTCCCATGCCAAAGGGGGCTGAAAGAGCCCTTGATAAATGTCAAGTGATGCCATTGGGTTCAGAAGAACCAATGAGCAGCAAGGAGAAGAAGGGTGGAGCTACCTCCCCCCCCCCCCGCCGAAGGAACCAAGACTCTTCGATACAAAATGTGGCAGAACGAACTCGGATCCAGAATGTGGTGGTAGAAGTAACTTTGATACGAAATGTTGCAGAAGTCTGACACGAAATGTGGTGGCGAGAAGTTTCCTACGAAGTGTTGGTGAAAAGAGTTTGACAAAAGGAGCGAAGCGACCATGACCTAGCAGTTGCAGATATAAGTATCAGTCGAAGTGAAAAGTACGAGTAGGAGCCACACACCATAGAGTTATGGCAGTACGGTCAGCACTAAGACCGAAGCAAGCGAGATGATGAGCCCAAGTCTAAACTGTAAGGTATGTGCTCATTTCCCCAGGTCATAGAAATATTCGAAATCTAATATTGCTGGTCATATCTCCCCGAACTAAAATATTAAATGAAAATTGATAATAATTGAAAGTTGATATTGTTGAAAATAGTGCTTTTGATAAAGTGATGTTGTTAATAAAGGAAATTGTTTAAGTTTTAAATAGGCTAGTCTTTTTATAATGATTAATGAATTCTTTTCAGGACTTACACAAAAGGTAAAAATAATTGGAGGGTATTTGCTTAAACACAACGCTTTATTTCATAATTTTCCACGTCCCACATTTGGTTACCGTGACGCTTTTGTGTAAGTCATAAATTTAAAGGAAAATTTTAATGAATAATACTGAGGTGAATAAAAATAATTTAAATAAAGAAATGAATGAAAATTTTTGGGGAGCATATGTTGACCAGATATTTTGCATTGGTAAAAAAAAATATGCACAATCAATGAAAAATCTTTTGAATATATTATAATTGAAAATAATGTGTGAAAAATTTATGATATGTTAAGAATATTTTGTTGCATGAAGTATTTTATGTGCAGTATTTTTTAAGTGTATTAATGTGTTTAGATTAAGTTAGAAAATTTTGGAAGGGAAACTTGTTGTTGTAAATGCTTAAAAGGAATACACGAAATTCGAGACGTCAAATGTCTCCCGATAGGTCACAAATAAGAATAAGTGAAAATCAGAGAACAAGAATGGAAAACTTTAATTTAATAAATCTGTTACCTCTGTTTAATGGAAAAGATAATGAGGACATTGAATTTTTTTTACGCAGTTTGAAAATATCGCAGGTATGGCCGAGTGGTCAGAAGAGAATAAAGTTATAATTTTAAAAACTAGATTGAAGGAAAAAGCGTTAGAATTTCTGACAAAAAAAAGGGAATTGCAGAATGCAAACAACATGGGAGAAGTTAAACAAATTTTGATTAAACAATTTAAGCCATATGTTACTATGCTTCAAAAGCAAATAAATTTAAATAAAATTAGAATGACGCCAGGCATGAAAGTTGCTGAGCTAGCATTAAATATTTCTAATGCAACAAATGATTTTGTAGGAAATAACTCAACTAATGAAATGTTTGAAATTAAAAATAATATAATGTTAGTTAAATTTTTATAAACTTTAAGAGGAGATATGGCTTTTGAAATAAAAAAAATAAATATTACTAATTTTGATAAAGCAGTTGAATTCGCAGAAAATTTGGAGAAAATTATGGAGGAGGAGTGTGACCGTTCAGAAATCAATGCAGTGTATCGCAAGGAGAATAATGCTAGAAAAGTTAATGGTAATCAACGGGGAATACAGGAAAAATCACAAAATGAAAATGTATATTGCATAGGATGCGGGAAAAGAGGTCATTATTTTTATACGTGTTGGCATAATCAAAACGGACAAAATTATTATGGGGAAAATAAATATGGGAGTCAAAATATAAGAAATGGGCAAAGAAATGGTTTTCGTAACACTCAAAATAGCGGATTCAGAGAACGAAAGGATAGTCGGTCAAATACCCAAACTACTGCAAAAGAAGGCAGTCAAAATCGCGGGAATTTAAACTGAAAGAGGGGCTTTGGCCAAGTCAAAATTTAAAAAATAGACCAAAGTCCCAATCGAAAGAAGAAAAATCGCAAACGCGAAATGAGGTTTTGAATTTAAATGAAAACGCAAATAAAATGCAAAATGATAAACGGGAGGTTCGCACGCGAAGCCCAGAGCCCAAAGTTAAATCAAAGCAATACAATGAAAATGAAAGTAAAAATGACAATAAAAATATAAATAATATTGAAAGCATGCAAAAATTTACCCATGTTTCCTGCCCGAGAGATGTGGTGCTTGAGACTATTGTAGATTCATTGGCACGGCCCGGATGAGTCCGCTTCGATGCTAATTTTGTCAAAAGTCTAAAAAGTGAGGCAAATATCAATAAAAAGAAAATTAAGGAAAATACAGGAGTTAAAGAAATTAATAAAAATGAAAATGAGGCGTGCAATGCAAAAATAAATTTAAATGATGAGCACAAAAATGAAGTTAACTCAAAATCGACTCAGATCGAGAATGAAAAGTTTGATAAAATTAAGGAAACTAGTTGTAAAGTTTCGTAAATTGATTCACAAAATAGTAAAGGTAGCCATGTTAATGACTCTACTTGTTCAAATAATGAAAATAATAAAAATATTGATACAGAAAATAATGTTAAAATTGTTACGAAGTCGAAAAATCCAATTGTCACACATGATGAAGTTAAAAGTATATTTGAATTTAATGGAAATAATAAAAACGAGTATCATGACAGTAAAATTGCACAGGTCGATCAGGCCAATTTTCCTAAAAATGGAAAGGTTAGTGATTTTGCTAAAAAAAATGTGGTAATGAAGAGTCAAATCTTGACAACGAAGTCTATGTCACGCTCACACGCAGGATAGCTTTGCAACAAGGTCAGTTGATTGCAGAACAATTCGACATAAGTCAGGAAATTCCGGATAAGGAGGTTATCTTTATCCCCACAAAACACGCAAAATTACTCTTTCCATTTGGTGCAATTCGAACTGGAATAAAAAATAACAAAATTCATATTGTAATTAGTAATCAAAAGAAGGTTAAAATTACGTTAAATCAAAATATGCGAGTAGGAGTGATTAAAAATTTCAAAACAATTACTAATGAAGAAATGCAAATTGGAGATACCATATTTTTGAAAGAGGAAAATAAACCAAATATGTTTCAAGATAGATTTCAAGGACCGTTTCGAATAATTGAAATTGGAAAAGCAAATATATTGACCATTAGAAATAAATATAACACGAAAGATGAACCAATTAAAATTCACGCTACCCAATGTTATATTGAACAAAATGTACAAAGTGCGGAAGAAATGATGGAAAAATATGATATGGACAGTGAAATCGATGATATTCACGCAAAAAAATGTCATATAGCACAAAAGTTACAAAGTGAAAATAAATATAACGGTAACGGTGAAATAATTGAGATTCAATCAAAAAAATGTTATTCTGTACAAAGTGTACATATTGAAAATGTTCAAGATATGAATGAAAATATTCAGCATGGAAGTGAAAATACGGATATCAAAATTATGCAAAATCAAAAAGGTGATAAAAATTTTGAAAATATTGATCATGAAATTATGCAAAATGAAAATGTTAAAATTCAAAGGGTACAAAATGCAAATGAAAGTAAAAGGTGTGAAGAAATGCAAAGTCAAAATCAAAATCATAATGAAAAAAATACTCACATTGTTAATTTTCAAGAAAAACAGAATGAAATTATTAATTGTCAAGAAATACAAAATGAAAGTCAAAGTCATGATAATGCAAATACTCAAAAATCTTTTGAAAATAGAATAATGGAAGTTTTGGAAAGGAAAAATCAAAATTTTAATTTTCAACAAATTCAAAATGAAAATGAAAATAGAAATCATGATAATAATAAGCCAAATGCTCTTGAAAATAAAATAATGGATGAGTTGAATGATGAAAATAATAAGTTTCAACAAACACAAAATTCAAATGTTTGTAAAAATGTTCAAAATGAAAATAATAAAATAATAAGGGATGTTAATGACAATGATAATGAAGGTAATGATATTCTAAAAGTAGATTCAGAAATAATTGAAAGTCAAACCAAATATAAAGAGTATGTTAGGCAGAAATTAAAGTTACTAAATGAAATACATATGTATAACACAAATGAAATTGAAAATATTCATGAACATAGGGAGAGAAAGCTTGGTCAAAAATGTTTAAAGAAATCAAGAAATTTTAAAAATTCAAATTTTGCTGATGATTGGTACCTGAAGAATTGCAAAATGAGAAAGAGATAAGAATAACAAATCAAAAATTAATTAAAGGAAAATGATTTGGAATTGAAAATATTTTAATAAGGAAAAAATGGATAATGATATGAATTAAAAAAAAAAGGCAATAAGGAAATAATTGTTTAAGAATGGAAATGGCATGAATTTTTAAGGAAAAAATGAATAATCATGGAATGGTTTAAAAATGAACATGGTGTGAAGGTTACAAAAATTGATAATAAGTGTACAAATGGTTCTTTTTCAAAAAATAATATTATATATCATAATATAATGTTAACTCAAATATGACATGTGATAAGAAAAGTATGCAGAGAGTAATTTGTGCAAATAAATCTACAAAAATGAAAGGTAAAATCAAAATATGTTACCTAAGTGGGTAGATTTAAGGTCTGGAGACAAATCCAGGCAAGGGCAATGTTGTGCAGGCAGTCCAGTCAAATACTTCATTGTCAGGACAAGATAGGGTGGAAGGCAAGTCCATTCACATCATTTTCTCTGCAGGTTGTTTTCAAAGGCAATCAAAAATCTTAAATCTTCTGAGGGATGATAGGTCTCTTGAGGGAGAGTCTTGAAGCTTAAAAATTGAATGACAGATTTAAGTAAAGTGAAAAAATAAGTAATGGGCTGAAAGTGAAAATGTTAGAGATTATCCATAGATGATATAAATTTTATGTCAAAAACTAAATAAAGGCATAAATAATTGACAATTTTAAATCAATTTAAATTTAAAATGTTAATTTATAAACAGTAAAAATAGCTGTAAAAAAACCCGTTGCAATAAAGCAATCGAGGACACGATATCTCGTGTAGGAATGTTCAAATGTGAAAAATGCATTGAAAATGATTAGGTAAATAAATGTTTCAGGAAGAATATAATTGTATAAGCAATTTAAATAACTAAATAAATCCTAGAGTGAGAGGATAAATGAATTAAATTTAGTTCAAATTTTGTTTACGGAATAAATTGTTCATAAATATATAAATTGTTTAGGCAATTTAAGTAACTAAATTAATCCTAAAATGAAAGGATAAATGTAAATAAATTTAGTTAAAATTTTGTTTAGTGAATATATGAATAATTGCACAGAAGGTGTTAAAAAAGGGTTGAAATAAAAAAAATAAATAATAAGTGAAGAATTTTGAGTGCGAAATAAAGCATTTTTGTTGTTTATTTACAACGTAAGGAAAGGTTACGATAATCATGTGTGTATAAATAAATTATGGATATGAAAATAAAATGTAAATATAGTAATGAAAATAAAATGTAGGTATTGTTGAGGAAAATTGTACGATAATAAATAAATGTGAGATACATATATAATGAATATAAATAAATACGGAATGAATAAATGAATATGTTAAATAATAGGGCACTCAGATGTCAGTGGGGAATGTAAATAGAAACATTAAAGTTATCGATGAGATACTGCAGCATTTGAAGTGTGTGTAAACAAACGGCACACACACAATCTACGTAAATATATATATATACTCTGTTATTAATGTCACATAAATGGTGTTTAGGTATTTGTAAATATTAAATTATGTGAAAAATATAATCTGAATAAGGTGTTGAGAAATTTTATGAAAGAAATAAAATAAATTAGGATGAAATAAATGTCATATATGGTAAATACATAAATGATAATATGTATTACGGCGATAAAGGGGTTAGCCGCAGTTAATAAAATGTCAAAATAAATAATTAGATAATAATGTGTGAGATAGAATGATAAACAATCGCGCATATAGATGGTTATAAATGTCAGGTATTCAAAGTCATAAGGATTAAAAAAATTGAAATACATAAATATGAAGGATAACTGAATAAAAGGGATTTCAATTCATAAGATGTTAAATAGATAAATAAATAAATAAAAAGGATTTCAATTGTTAAAAATATAATATCAAAATTTGCAATTAGGTAAATAAAGGGTTTTTTAGACAAGAAAATAAAGTCTTAAGTGTGTTTAAAAAGATGAAATAATTTTATATAAAATATAAAAATTATGAAAGTATTAAGCAAGGAGTTAAAATAAATAAAATTTAAACAAACTATATCAAAAACTTTAAAAGTTTAAAATTAAATATAAAAATTAAAAAAAAATTTAAATTTCAAAAAAAAAAAAAAACTTTTCAATTTTTTTTTTAACTTCAAAGTCTTATGAAAGGCATGGAGAAAACAAAATTAAATAAGAGAGAATATCAACATCAAATGGAAAGGTAAAATTTAAATAATAAAGAATACAATAATATAATGTTAAATTTTACATGAAGTCAGTATATAGAAGGTACCATTAAGATGATTTTGATAATAATACAAGCCACCTCAAAGGAACCTAATAAATAATATTTAAAGAAGGGAGCTTTTTTAAGTTCAGTTTAAAAAAAAAAAAGAGAGAGTTATAAAAGGCAAATGATGTACAAGTCCATCTGCAGCATGCAAGTATAATGGTTCAATAGCAGATAGGAATAAATAATATAATTAAATTGATGAACAGGTTTATATTTAAAAAGAATAAGTCGACGTTTATAGAACACGTCGAGTGGTGAATGAAAATATGTACAATACTTGGGTACAGGCTTTTGAAGAGCGCCATTGCAGTTGTCATCTTCAGTGAGACGAAATTCGCGCACCACGTTGTCCATTTCAACGTCTTCAAACTGCATTGCTTTGTCATAGCAAGAGGAGTTGAGTTGGGGCGTTACTGCTAATCACCGTTCAAAAAAACGATTAAAATAGATAGGAATCATTGTCGAGGGTCTCTTTTGCAGACCGGTCAGTTTTCCATGTTGTTCGCAAGGAATAGTTGAAAGCAGTTTCCGGTATCGCACTCTCGATGGAGAGGAGAGTCTTTTAAGAAGGGGTTCTTCTAATGGCCTTTTCAAAGTAATCAATCAGTACCTGTCACAAATCAGGGGTTGTTGTTCTTGATTACATTCGGGGCCAAGATGGCCTATTAAAGGGAAGTGTCTAAATGTGTCATTCCCAGTGGAAAAGTAAAAGTTACTGATTTCTGTGAAAACTATATTTTAATGGCTAATGTAAAAATATATATATATATATATGTGATTGTATTAATAAGTATGTACCAGTATAAAGGTTCAGCAAAATGTTATATATGTGATAAAGTTATCAATTATAAAAAAATATTTGATGAAGTATATAAAGAATTGTGTTAAAAAAATAATAATGTGTGATTTGTAAAAAAAAAAAAAAGTGTTTAATGATGTTAATAATATAAGAGAAGATAGTAGTGTGTGACATTTCAAAGTGAATGTGCATATGTTTAAAAGTCTTTTTAAATACTCAAAATTTAATTTAGCTTCAATTGAAAGCTGGACCTGGTAAAGTTCATGAGTACGTAACTTATGTTTATTTTGTGTATATTATGTGTGCAAAAAAACTTTTCTGTTACAGCAAGACTGTTGAACTTTTCTGGACGGACGTTGTCCAAAAGAAAGTGAAAAATGCCAATTACAGAGTTGCAAGTGCATCGAACTTTTGTTTCGAACTCTGATGGTTTAAAAAAATTTTTTTTGTTCTTTTTTTTCTGTTTGTGGGGAGATATGTGAGGCCAGAATATGTCCTCACATGAGGCATATTTATTGCAGTATTTATGGTGGCCAGAACACCGAACAAAGCGTGCAGACTGGCTGGCACCGAACTTTACAACAACTTGAACTTTTAGGTCAAATACAATAAATTTGAGTGTCCCATGCCAAAGGGGGCTGAAAGAGCCCTTGATAAATGTCAAGTGATGCCATTGGTTTCAGAAGAACCAATGAGCAGCAAGGAGAAGAAGGGTGGAGCTACCTCTCCCCCCCCCCCCCCCCCGCCGAAGGAACCAAGACTCTTCGATACAAAATGTGGCAGAACGAACTCGGATCCAGAATGTGGTGGTAGAAGTAACTTTGATACGAAATGTTGCAGAAGTCTGACACGAAATGTGGTGGCGAGAAGTTTCCTACGAAGTGTTGGTGAAAAGAGTTTGACAAAAGGAGCGAAGCGACCATGACCTAGCAGTTGCAGATATAAGTATCAGTCGAAGTGAAAAGTACGAGTAGGAGCCACACACCATAGAGTTATGGCAGTACGGTCAGCACTAAGACCGAAGCAAGCGAGATGATGAGCCCAAGTCTAAACTGTAAGGTATGTGCTCATTTCCCCAGGTCATAGAAATATTCGAAATCTAATATTGCTGGTCATATCTCCCCGAACTAAAATATTAAATGAAAATTGATAATAATTGAAAGTTGATATTGTTGAAAATAGTGCTTTTGATAAAGTGATGTTGTTAATAAAGGAAATTGTTTAAGTTTTAAATAGGCTAGTCTTTTTATAATTATTAATGAATTCTTTTCAGGACTTACACAAAAGGTAAAAATAATTGGAGGGTTATTGCGGCACAACAACGAGCGATGTACGTTTAAATGTTAATTCCACTAATGTGTTTTAACGGCCATATAATTAATGTCAATGTCAATGTTTAATTGTAACTTAAGCATCACATATATAATTCCACGTCCCACACTAACTACTAAAAAATTATCTTCATATGTTTTTGATTAAAAGTATTTTGAAGCATGGACAAGTTATGCAGTCATTTGATAACAGTGAAAATATTTAAATATTTTATGGTTTTCATAAATGATTTTCATAGAAATATATTTATATATGTTATTAAAAAACTCTCAAAATCACAAGTCTAGCGCAAGTTATAGTTTTCGCAGTCATGTCAATTACTTTATATATATATATATATATATATATATATATATATATATATATATATATATATATATATATATATATATATATATATATATATATATATATATATATATATATATATATATATATATATATATATATATATATATATATATATATATATATATATACATATATATATATATATATATACACATATATATACAAATAAATATTTTTATAAATAAGTTTTTTCTGTTGTCTGAGCTGTCTGATAATAATTAAGCTTCTATGATGACTGAAAATATAGTAACAAATTATCTTTTTTTCAAAGTCACTCAAAGCAGTTAGAGGGATTGAAGAAATTTAGTTAACTTAGTTAAATGATCAAAACCTAATATTTTTGCAATGTCTGCTAGACGGAGAAATAATTTTCATTGACAGATTTTACAAATTCTTGCATGGCATATTTTTCAGTTTTAATTTGGCATTGCTGTATTATGTGTACGTCGGATAAATCTGCATAATATGCAAGTGTTCATTACTGTTACATGAATGTACAGTCGTATGAGATAGAATATTGATAAGATGAATGAATCACTAGTACTACAATATCTGCGAAAACATTAATTAGTTTAGCAGATTTGGAATTATGAGAATACCGATAAATTAAGCGTAGGATATGTGGAGCTATAAATACATTTTTGTTGATCAGTTATGTTAGTAGGAATATGCTTGTGCCTGATACCTCCCGCCTATTTAAAATATATCTATTTATTTAATATATTCAACCATGAAATTGTAGACCTGAAATTGATATGTAAAAATTGTAATTGTTAGCACACAAAACAAAAATACTCGAAAGAAAAGAAAGCACTGAATCTATCATTTATCACTAAATGTCCGCATTAAACACTATAGTATTTTCAAAATTTTTATATTATTCTGTTATAACATGTTAAGACAAAAACCTACGCGTTTTTGACGGTCATGATTAAAGTGAAGTTTAATGCATAAAAAAAGGCATGCTTCTCTTCGATTAAGGTTTTTCTGTATTAAGTTCTTACGCCTCTTTTTTCATGGAACTATCGACATGTTTTATCGGCACACATCATTTTCATTCAATATTTAAACAATAACCGTTTTATCATATTTCATTTTTAAATTTCTTTTGAAATGAAACACGAAAATAGCAAATAAATGACATTTGCAAATAAGTCAAAAGAAACTTTTATTGATTGATACTGTACTTTATCTGCAGATAACTTATTAATAATCTATTTCCCGATACATTTAATTTTTTTCAGTTTTATAATTGATATGCTATTGAAATGTAGATATGTGTTTTACAATTATTAAATGACGAATAATTGGAATATTATAATAGAATAGTTATATTATTACATTGTCCTGTTGTTGCTATGATCATCTAAACCATAAAAATAGATCGTTTAAGTGCATTTAAGTCATATAAAATATAATTTTACTTAATTCAATGACATATTTATGCTTATAAAACTGCAATGTTATTTTGCAATGTTCTTATAAACATTATAGTGATTCTGTACAGTGTGTTTAAAACTGATATGAATACACAGTTTCTCGAGAATAAAATGTTACAACAACAAACACCTTGCTGTAACAAAATACATATTTATCGATAATATTCAGCAATAAATTAAAAATAATTATTCAAATGTAGGAAAAATATTTCAGTATTTACTGCAGCACGGTGTTGCAAAATTATAATGAAAAGGTGATTTAATAACCAACATATGCACCATATTATTTAATTGATGTAAAAGTAGAAGAGATCCAAAGGAGTCCACCAATCCATTCATAAAGCAACTTATCTTCTGTTGATCCATAGCTCTTACTCTACCAGTTGTAAGTTTTATCTCCGTAAGTAAAAACATTGGTACCCAAAATCAGCCCAAACTATCAGTGATCTCCTTTCATATTGTCTCTGAAAATATTTCTTCGTTTCTACACAATTTATGCCAGTACTAACTCCATCTATCTAATCCGTCTAGATTCAATTTTTTTTATTAGAGAAGATAACACATTTATATTATGATTTGCAGTAAAGAATCATTTGAATAGTTGCAGTTATTTCGCCACAGTATAAAAGGTTGTAAAGGTTGTCCATAATCGATTTTTAATCCAAGGAAATTTAAAAGACGCACTGGGATATATCTATTCTTAGAAATTGATCTTTTGAATCGTCACTATCATTAAAAGCTATAGCTTTCCCCTTTTCGAATTCGCTTCGCTTTGTGACCCATCTCATAGACACAGCTGTTATAATAACTTGTAGAACGATTTCTTATATAGGCACTTATATTTGCATACTTCAAGTTGCGCACGTAGAAGTGCCATTTGTTGCTTTCGTTCCGGATTAAAATCACTTGGGCTTAATTTCACAGCTTGTTTATATAACTTTGTAATAGCAAGTTTCATAAGAAAACTACATTTTAATCTATATTTAAACACTTTTATTTTGTTGATGAACATAATATGTAAATACGTAATTTACAGTAAGGTGCTTACTATGTATGTATATTTTGTAAATTTTTATACAATTTATTTTCCAGTATCTGGATGTTCAAATCATTTTGAATGCACTGTATTATACAATATTCATATCATTTGAAACGCACCGTATCTCCAACATAAAGTGTGGTTGTAGAATCACAATTTCTATATTCTATATAATTATTAGCTAGTACTGCCGAATTTATTACAACATCATACTTTAACAAATAAAATCATCCTCTTTTCATAATGATATTTTTTCAATAGAATATTTGTTAACAGGCAGTTTATTTTAATAAATTTGACTTTTTTCAAGTCGATGACTTTGAGGGATAAGTTATCATCTAATTTATGATTGAAATTGGAGTACTTTTGTGCAAAGGTCTCGGGGCTGAAAAATAATTGAAATTATTTAATACTGTTAAATATGTATTTACTGATCAGTATGTTGAATGTAACATAATTATAAATAGTTAAACTAGTTCTCTAAATAAATATAAATTAAAATATATTCAATAAAATATAAAATATATAAGATAATTCAAAACAATACATATCCTTAACGCAAAAATAAAAAGAAATCAAACATCTGAACAATACAAAAAAAACCCATAAAAAAATATGTTTTTGGTAAATGCCCCGTATTGTAATCAATCAATTGGATATTTCTATTTCTGAAACAATGTCACTAGTATTTTTCAATATGTCTTGCTTTCAATCTTATATTATTTTTAATGTTTTCCTAAAATCCCCTGCATTATTTTTCAAAGTATCATTTTAAGGTTAAAATTTTTGTATTTGTTTGTGCATATAAATGATTTTTCTTCTGAAGAATATAATATTTCTATTACGAAAATACTAAGCTATTTGTTAAACTCAAAGGAAATTTAACTAAAGAAGAATCTTCTCAATTTGAATTCTATTCATTAAAATGTGTTAATATTTACATTCTAAAACAAGCATTGTACTTTTTTTCACCATTAACAGTACCATTATTCATAAAATAGTCGAATTTTACAAGGCACGATTTATTAAATAAGTTTATTTTACGATTATTTTGAATAGTGGAAACAGGTAAATATACACGCCCAGATGTAACGGTGGTACAATAAACGTAAACTGAGATAGTCGCGAGCAAACTTGTACGTTTCGCCAATCTCTTGATATAATATCCCGATGTTCATCCATTTTTCTTAAAACAACACTTTAATGAACGAACAACTCATTCCAATTGTTCTAAATACAACAAAAATAACACAAAATTTCATTTTGCACTATCAGAAACTGTTTCAGTGGGATAACTTTTGATAAGTTAAAGTTGTACTGCGTCACAAATATGCATGGGGTAGGGGAACACGATGAGACAAATTTCTAAAACAGAGATACATATGATATTATCTTTCCAAAACGAGAAATATATAAATGTGTGTTAATTCACAATTTCTACTGTATCAACTTACCGGTGCATCAACTTTCTTTAACTCACCTACAAAATTTTTGAAATAATGTTTCAAGAAATATAATTTAATTCTCCCAGTTAAAGCAAAGCATATTTTGCGTCAAGAAACAGAAATTGACACCCATATACTATTTATTATCTTAATAACTTTTTATTTAATAAAATATGTTTCTCTTGGCAATCCATGACTTTGCGTATAAAGACGGTATTGATTTCCATTTCTTCTGTTGCATGCATAAAAGTGGAAAAAATGATTTTATTTTACTTTGATCATTTATTCTGAAAGAAACAAAAAGTAAAGAAAGGAAGGAAAAATAATTTTAAGAAGGTTTGTGAAAAAAGTCGTCAGTTATACAAAAGATGAAATCAATTTTGTCTCAGATGTAAATCATCGATTGAGAAATATTAAATTTTGGCTTGGTTTGAATTATAGGATCATTAGCAATGGAATATAATTAAATTCATAATTTTTACATACATAAGTGAAGAAGATGTATCTGCCTATGCTGGTGATTTGTAGTATTTTAAAAATTATTAAAATATGTGATGAATTTTCTCCAGTTCTAAATTTTAAGTAATATAATATAATTTAAAAATACGTTTTAATAGCAAAGCTATAACTATAAAACAAAACGAGCACCTTTTCTAAATTGTATAACTATTTTTTGTCTTTTCAGATTCTTTAGAAGCTGTCCGATGGCCGAGATACTGAATTTTTGCAGACTTATAGAATCAAATATGGGACAGAACCGAACAAAGCCGAATTTGGAATTTCTCTCTCCGCCACAAGTTAATTGATAAAATAGCTCACATGTGATTTAGCCCCAAATGACCCAGAAAGTGTAAATTTTGCATGCTTACAGTATTGATAATGGCACAGAACACAACAAAGCGGCTTTTTGATCTCCTGGACCACCCTCCTGGAGTCAGAACAAATGGTTTTCTCGAAAAGGTTGTCAATATTCTCAAGAAGCTTCCCCGTTACTTCAGCTGTTGAATATTTTCATACTTATAATTTTAATCATTTGAGCCGGATTTTAGTTTTCTTTCCTTGTAAACTAGGGGTGGCGAAGTTTTTCTAGACACTTCAGACCCTTGTAATCTGGAAGACTTTGCATGTTTCTATTATCGACACCGTACCAGTGTCGGAACAGTACCTAAGTGAGTCAATTTTCTATTGCGACAAAAAATTTCAACACTACAATAACTCAAAATTATAATGAAACTGTGGTGCACAAACGGAAACACAAGTTGAATTTGGCTTTTCTGCTTATCGAATTATTCATAATTATGGCCGAATTTTCGTAAATCCTGAACCCTTATACATTAAACACATTGCGTTGTGCGCCGCTTAGACCCATCTTATTATTCTTTAGTGCGAGTCCTGGAATAGAATATTTATTAACATAATACTACAGTTAATTGCCCCATTTTAACTTTAAAATAAAACCAATTATTAATAACATAGATTACTTATTAAATTAATTACAATAATTGTTCATTTTTATTGCGGCGGAAAGAGCAAATGTGAGACCAGTTAATAAAAAGGACTAAAATGAATTGATGACCTTCATAAATAATTGAGGAACTTTCAAGTCTGTCTTTGGACATCGATCTCAATTCTCACATCAGAGTATTTTGTACATGCACCAACTCAGGGTGTGGTACTGCTAATTGTACTGCATTTGATTTGGCATCTGCCGTTGACATTATGTATATCAAGACAGTGGACATTTCTGTGGAATTTCTAAGGAACACCCTGTTTGCAAAACTTGCGAAATACTTCTCTACTGCATCTCTCTATGGAAAATAGCTATTGTCGTCGAAGTTATCTTGTAATCTCTCATAGTAATCGTGAAATTTGTTGTAGTCATAGTTTTGAATACCAACTAGAACCTTTTGTCGCCACCTCTTTTACCTGCAGTCTGTAGCACACCTTGTCGCTCTGATTGGCCGACCTTAGGGCAATGCGATCAGACATCTTTCAGAATTGATCAACGTTTTTAACCACCCTCGTGGCTATATGTAGCCTCTTACGTTTATGGCCTAATTGACCTCTCAGGTCAAAGTGTTGTAAAAACTGGCGTCGTTACTTTTGCTGCTACTGTTCAACATTACAGCCTTAATAAATGAAGAACATAAAACTGTCTCACGAAATCTTTCTCAAATTTGGTCTCATAGAAACTTTTGTATATCGGCAAAAATTAAAATAAAATTATTTGTTATTAATATCTACACATTCACACACTCAAGGACGCTAAATTTTCAGAAAATGTTTTTGATATTTCTCTCTTGCGGTTTCGTAAATTTGGGGAAATAAAACTGGATATCTATTGAAAATCATCTGTCGCACATAAAAGAAACCTAAAAAAGTGAACTTTTTATTTTCAATAAGTTTCATTAAACTCTTCAACAGAACACTGAGTCTTATCAATCTATCTCACTTCAAAGTGATAATTTCTCATTCATTTTTCAAAGTCATACAGTTGAACAATTCGGTGTGTTCAAATGCTAAAAACACCAAATATTCTAAAGCAGCAGTTTTTTTCCATCATAGCATCTATGCTATTAATTCTAAGTGAAGTACGTTTCCACATCTTCTCGTATTTCAATGCATCGCATTTTAATTCTGCGCATAATTTTGATTTTATTTTGTATTTTTTTTAACGCGAAGCACATATTCAATTATATAAGTTCTATTTGAAGAAATATAATATAATTATGATGTAAAACTATGGTTTATTATTTTTGGAAAACTGGTATTTAAAATAATTTGGAATTCTATGCACAGTTGATTTGGTTAACACAGTCGATTACTTTTTTGAGATAATGTACATTTTTAAATAAAATAAATCTTGTTAAAAAAAAGTTACAATCTGCTTGTTTAAGAGTGTCAGTTTTCACATAGCTTGTCTTTGATAAACTGAAAAAATCTGATGTGGGCAGCACATGACTTTCCTTATATAATGCAATGGATTTACTACTTTTACAGTAAAAAAATAGATTATTTTTATAGTAGATATTTATATTCTTTCCAAGATATTAAATTTTCTTCAATTAGTCGTTATTTTCATTGATTAGCGTCATTTTTATCCATTTGGCGAGTTTTTCGTTAATTTAGCAACATTTGGAAACGTCGCCAAGTTGGCGACATTTCACCAAATTCGTCGCCAAAGTCTCGCCAAACGTTATGGATGGAGAAATAAGTTATTCCTACAGCAGATAAATGCCTATTGGCGTTCAAATACAAAAGTATTACTCAAAGTATCTTTTTTCATGAATGGAACAAGCTAGATCCACGAGAATGATATCACTCAATTTATCGCATGGTATTACATATGAAAAGTGAGCATGTTTCTCAATAAGAAATATTTTTTTTTATCTTATATGACATTTTCATAATTTTTTTGAAAAATGTGCAATATTTCGAGAACGGTTCATGGTAGCGTTCTAAAATTTATGTCAATCGTTTCCTAATGAAAAATTACATAAGAAATGCCAATCCGGTCGTCGAGCGATCAGGGGCATGCGTTTCTGTCTGATCGCTGGTTAGCCGGGTTACGGGTTCGAATCCAGCCAGCGGGCATGGATGTTGAAAACCCAGACCGTCCGACTCATCCAATGGACTTGAGCAACAGCGGGCAGGGATGTTGTCATATCGAATCAAGCGGCCATGGATGTTATCATATCGAAGCCAAGTCAGACTTCCACCCTTCGGGAGGCTTCTATAAAAGTGAAGCTGCAAATATCTTCCTCTTCGCCATGGGATACCCTGGGGGTCTTGTGGACGTGGTGCGTAGGCGCCCCTTTACCACGGGGGTATTAGTACACACACACACATATAAGAAATGTTTATTTGCGTACCGTTATTAGAGGTTTTGATGTTTTGACGATTTTTTCAAAATTTCACTCGAAAATTTAGGGGGGTTCTGAACATTCGATTGCGTATAAAAAACAAGCTTCCAGTGTTTATGGATTGTAATTTTTGTACCAAATTTCGTTCGAATCGTTTCATTCGTTCGTCAGTTATCGTCTCCACAGACTCACTGACACACACACACACACACACACACACACACACACACACACACACACACACACACACACACACAGATATCACACTTCAAAAATGTTCGTGATCAGGGATGATTCGTGATCAGGGATGCTTGAAAAGTGCTCTCCCGTCGAAAGCTCGAATTCGAATTTTCGACCCCGTCACAATACTTTCCTTATACATTATGTAAAGGAAAGTAATACGACTTTGAGATGATCTTAAATAAAGACAGGTAGGACCACCTTATTTATTACGTATGCTTTAACAAAACAACGATTTAACAGAAACAAATTATAGTTCGAACGACCACTTAGAATTCACAAATTTCCAAGATTTCGAAACCTTTTGAACGACGATTTAAAACAATTTATTCGGTTACAAAAACACATTCATTAATGTCAACAACCCTTGTCACTAATGGACATATACCTTACATTTTTATTTCATTTATGTGTAGAATCCATTTATATATTGAACACTTGATAATAGTTTTAATTCACAGGACAAAGTATAGTCAGCGGTATATCGATTGTTGAATTTCTTGAGACCATATCTATTACAAGGCATATCAAAATAACTGACTGCAAATTATATTAATTTAATGACTGAGACCTAAATAAGGGCGAAATTGGGATTTTCTCTTACCCTCACAATTAAGGGCATTGGGGTCAATTTTGAAGGGGGTTGAATTTGCAAAGTATTTCGACAAGCATTATTCGACTTGTATGAAAAGAACAGAATGGTGAGGGATATATGGTTGCGGAGTAACTCTTCGATATGAAATCTGGAATTTGGATATGTTGGATACTCTTCAATTATAGAGTGAATGATTATCGTCTACGTATGTAAATATATTGAGCGAAATCTGATCAGCGAGATATCGGGCGGTCTATACCTTGCTAGAAGGATATCTATTCCGAGCTAAGTCTCCTATAATTTTTATAGCATATATTAAAGCTGTGTGAAATGGTAATAAAGCAAAAATTGTCATATCATAATTGCATTGAATTCACTTAATACATAAAGTACTGAATTTGTGAAATGCATGAAACAAAATGTTGCTTTGTAGTTATCTATAAAGTTCATTTTTAATGTATCACTCTAACAGCACATCAGTTTACAATCCTTAAAGACAATAGCTATACATAAATATTAATGACGATAATTTTGTTTAAACAGTTTTTAGAAATGCATGTGTGTATCTTTATTAGACATTTGTGTATTTACATAAAACGGAAACATCACGTGAAATGTAAATATTTGCTTATCAACAGAAAAAGTAGTCAAAAATCAGAAGTATAAATATGATTTTTAGAGATGATTTAATGGTAAACATATTTATTGAAAATATAATATTAATACTAATAATTAACAATACATATGTATAAATAAAAAATATCGGCATGATCTGTAGACAGTTTGACATAATATAGTACATAATTTCATTTGCCACATTAACATAAATAATTTAAAATAGTTTGCATTTTACAACGCATATACCCGATAAAAATAATTCAAATTATACGGCCTATATTAAGGATTGTGAAAACATGTAGTTGTTTGAGAATTGCTTTTGATTCAATTTAACCGAAAATATAAGGTTTAACTATAAAGAAATATTTTTTTTTCAAAATAACTTGTTTTAAATCATCCACCTCATCGTGACCACAATCATCAATCTCTTTTTTTACATGAAAAAAAATATATTTTAATATCGACCAGTCTAGCAAATGGGGAACAGTTTATTTTAAAAGAATTTCCACTTATATGAATGGATGAATCTACAGTGGAAAATATTGAATATGAAGCTTTCCACTTATTAACGATAAACAATTTTCGAAAGTTCTAAAATTTCTTTCTTAAGAAAGTACAGAAGAAGATTCAATAAAAATGGAAAGTTAGGAAAATTAAATAATAAAGCCAAATGAAAAATATGTAATTTCTATTTGTCAAATTAAATTACATTAAAATATTGTTTTAAAGTTTATTCTTAAGTATGAAATAACTTAAAACATACAAATATATATTTTAAAAGTTATTGATTTATTATTATTCATTACTGTATCATACATTATTTTTTTATCTATGATAATAAATATGTTTGTATGTGTGTCTGTTTGTTGCATAGCCGAAAATCTAAACAATATACATGATATTTGGTACAAAAGTATCAAAGTTCCAAAAAGTAAACGCCTTGTTGAGATTTTCAATAAATTTGTATTAGTTTTTTATCTGTTAAATATTGAAACACAATTTGGAGTATTATACGCACTACATTTTTAGCGATAGAAAATATTATCGCAGAGTTTACATCTTGAAGCCATTGTAAAGATGAAATAACTATATTTTCAACGAGTTTTGAAATGAATCCGTAAGACATATTTTTCATATTAAAAAAAAATTGTAAATGCATCGAAATATAAAAATATCTATATGATATTTCATATACATAAGAATCGACAATTGAATAGTAGTGCAATTCAAATTTTACATGAATATTACACCCGCTTGACGGGCGACTGCATCTGTTGGAAATATGAATCAAAGAATCCAATTGACGCTTGCTTAAAATTTCGACAACGCCAGGTACATATTCCAATATTATTTTAAAGGTCTAAATTACTACACAATACGTATAGCTCAAACAGTTGCTAAATTTATGAAAATCAATATTTATTAAAAAAAAATAATATAAACCAATGTACCGACCGGTTTCGAAAGCAAAAACGGAATTTTTCATCAGGACGCACAAGTAGCGCAACCTTTACTCTACAAAGACAGATCGGCGGCTGATGTAAGAACAGAAAACGTGGCACAAGCAGGTAAAATGTGTTGTCAACGGTGAGAAAAGAAAAATAGGGTTAAAAACACCCGCGAATCAGGAACCAGAGTTAGGAAATTGAATGAACGGGAAATTCCCAATGAGGAAAATGAACTTTCATCAAAGGATTGAAATCACTTATTCATAAAGTCCCAATTAAATTACAAAAAGCAGAAAAAAGATGGAAATTACCGAAATAAGAAAGAAGGAAACGAAATTAAAAATAAATAAATAAAAATAAAATAAAGCACTTTGAACATATCCCACGATTCTCTTGTCAAGATCTTACGCAATGAACAAATTAATAGACTAGGTCTAAATCCCATCTAAATCTCAAGCTATTTATTACTAACGAAGTGCATTTATTTGGTGAGTTTTTTATATACAACCAATCAAAGTTAAACAAATTTACAATTTGGTAAAGCAGCATTATTATTCTGATACTGTAATATTTGATTTGAGACTACAGAAACTCTTTTTGTAAAATGGGAACTACATCAATAACCCCAATTCATTATATTTTAGATAAACATATCATTATCATGTAAACACAATTTGAACCCTTCAAAACATACTTAATATACATATTTAAATTCGTGGAAACCATTAATTGTATTAAAATTTGCAGAGTATGTATTTGGGACGTGAAGAATGAAAATTCAAGCAGTAAAGATAAATAAAGATACATTTAACTTACATCTTTATTGCACCACCCATACGAGAGTCGTAATAGGTTTAGTTACACTCTCGTTGAACATTGTTCAACTTTCTGTTCACTGCTCGAACTTCACGTGTCACTGCGGTAAGACACTTGGGGGTTAGTAGTTGTATTTGTATACGTGTATTTCCAATAAAAGGAATTTCAACATTAAAAAACGATACATACAGAAAGTTCTGCATCATATTTAAAACAATATGAATATGTAAAATAAATATATTTGAAAAGTATGTTCATGATAAATAGTTTACAAAATACGTCAAAGAATTCCCTAAAAGGAAATATGATGATAAAAGAAAATTTAACCCTGGTTTACCAACTCCTCTAGTGCATAATCCTTCACTTCCACCTTTTATATTCACTACTATATGATTAAACACTATTTGTCTAAAAATCTATTGTGAATTATATCTGCATATCTTTTCAAACAAACACAAAAAGCATTGGCGGACTTTAACACTTTCACAACACACATTAGAATATGTTATAAATATAGCACCTTTTATTACACAATGAAAACAGTAAAAAATAAGATCGCAGCAAACAGTTTTGTAAAAATAGTTTTAAATATTTTCACAAATGAATAAAAAATGTTATGATACGAAAACTTTAACTCCGATTTTTATGTTTCATTTAACATAAGTACCTCCATATGGCTGTCTCACGTACACAATATGGAACTGCTTTAACATGAAAATTCGAAAAAACTACCCAAACTAATAATCTTTATAACTTAATAAATATATTTTACGCCTATCGAAAAGTTTAGTGCAGGGCCCCTTGCAGATATAACCTAAATATGTTATACCGTACATCACCACACACACACAGAACATTAAATTTTCTTTCAATACTGAAAAACAGAACCGTACCAACAATTTTTCAAATCAAACACATTTATTTACAGCTGAAAACGCATCATGTGCAGAAATTTTACCACTTATATTTTATAAGCATGAAAGAACAATATGTGTGATAATCTCAGTACTCAATCATATTTTATAAACATAAAATTACAGCATGTTCAAAAATTTCATTGCATAATCGTACTGTATACATACGAAACTTTACATAATCATAAAATTTCACATTGTAATAATTTTTTACTGCACTTCAAGAAAATATACTAATTGCGTAAAAACATAAAAAATGTGTAATGAAGTTGAAAAACACCATCTAAGCAAAAATATTTAATACTTTGCGTTTAAAGTTTGAATATAATACGAACAAAAATGTTTGCATCATATTATATATATATATATATATATATATATATATATATATATATATATATATATATATATATATATATATATATATATATATATATATATATATATATATATATATATATATATATATATATATATATATTAAACTAGAAAAGTATAAAAATTAAAGAAAGCAATATATCAAAGAATGGCCGGGGGGGGGTTGTGACCCCCACTCCCCGGTTAAGCTTGCTTTGCGTCTAGACAACACTCCCGGTAGCCGACATATTGCACAAAAATGAATACCGAAGTATCAAAAATTTAAAAAGGATTTAAAAAGGATTTTAAGATGGAGGTTGCAGAACATAAAAATGTGTGGAGTACTCAGAAGACTCATATACTAAACTGTACCATTGTCTAACCCTCACAAAACATATGGCGATAAGAATCCAAACATATAGATTTTAATTATCGAAGCAGATACCGTACCATAACCCAAACGCACCATCTTGACGAATCCAGCACTAATATACTTTTCTAGTTTAATATTAAAATCCACATTATAGTGCAGTATAGCGCCTTATTCGTGTGATTTCTGGAATATTGTAACATTCACTCATTTATACATATATATATATATATATATATATATATATATATATATATATATATTTATATACATAATAAATAAAATACGCATAGGACATGGTAGTACAAAATCTATTACACACCGTCACATGGATGTAACTCACCTATTAGAAAAGGTACGTATGTAATAACCAGTGATGTCTCATTTGATAAGATAAACACAAACATTTAGTAAAATCACTCGAACCAAAAATCTCTTCGAATAGAGTTGCATTTTTTCCCAAAGCTTTAAAAGTTCTTTAAATATGACTAATCATTTAAAACGAAACGACTTCCGTGTGGAATATGTTCGAAAAACCTTTTCTTCGGAAATTGCAGACCATCAATTTCAAGAACTGCAAAAGTTGAATTTTATTAAAGCTGCTAACCCACGTAGACGTTCCTGTAGACATCCTCTAAAATATGTGCCTTTGGAGATACAGGACTCAGTTATAACTTTTCGTGAACAAATACCATCACTCAAGAATAGATACAACTTCTCACGGATAACAAAAGACAAGTTGAAGAGCAAACAGGGTTTGTATACAACTTTGCTGTTTAAAATCTTTTATCCAACGGACTTTCTAAAATTGGAAAGCATAAAGATATTGAACCTACTCTATGTATGACCACCCCTATTGCAACCGTGAGCTATGGAGTAACTCGTAAGATTGCATTTGTTAGAAAGGACTATTCTAGTGTAAATCTAGAATTGGAACATGGTTCCATGTTTGTGATCCACACACAGACGAATCTTTATTATTCAAATGCCTTACCGTCTCAACCAGAAGTGACGAATCCTAGTATTAGCTTATCGTTTAGACAAATTGTACCGAAAACTATTGCTCAGAAACGAAAAAGAAAGTTACAGTTGCAAGCTTTTAAATTGGCTACATGCCCACTGATTCGCGCACATCAAATCTTCCAATGGACTGTTTAGATAATCCCAGCATCGTTACCCAAGCATCCCAGCAACTGTTTAGATAATCCCAGTCTGAAAACACCACAGATATGCAAGGCATAGCCGATGCATATAAATCTTCTGAGAACCAAAGTCAAGATGAGATACCAAACCCAATCTATCTGATTTCAAGTGTTCAAACTTACGCAACCAAAGTTTTTACGATTCCACCCCCTTCAACGGAACCAAGGTCTCTCGATAGGCAGACTCGATGTTGGGATTTGGGTTTTCAAGCAAACGCACCCCTTCAAATTGAGTTTGCCAAACCGAAATTACATATTAGAAAATGTGAGACAAGAAATAGATCTCATACCAGTATTGTTAGATAGCTTTATGCCAGTAATTTATTGTGTCTGAAACGTCAGACAATACCCCCAGTCTCAATGACGCCAATGTTTACGACACGTTGACCAACAGGTCAGCCAAAATCATAAATATAAGGGCGTTGAGACAAAGGGGTCGAACGAATCTAAGAATTAGGTGAAGCAGCTACTTTGGGTAAAAGGTTGACTAATAGAGAATATGTTTGTAGCGTCAGCCTGAATGCGTCCAATAAAAGCAAAAGAGGAGTGCCAGTCCTGAGGCAAAAGAGCCACAACTTAAGACAGAACGAAAAGATAAGAACGATGACACTTGGTGTAATACAGACTTACAGCACGACGACGGTACGGCATTAAGAGGCACGATACTTAGAAAGATATGACTACGAGAATGACATAAGTATGAGTGTTCGAGCCAGCAATGCAATATGATCGTCGAATTACACTTCGAGTTACTTCCAGTAATATGATCGGCGAAGTACGTGCTGGTGACCAAGTTAAGACAGCCTTGAAGGCATGTGTTCCTGAAATATAACACCAGATCCTAAATACATTTTAGGCATTTTAACAAATGGTCTCACAATGTCTGTCTCCGTCGCGAACAGGAGGAATAATTGTTGTAATTAAGTAAATAAGTATTTTATGTTATTATAAATGATTTATTTTTAAAATTAAAATGGTGCAATCAATTGAGTATTATATTAGTCAATATTCCTTTACAGAACTCGTACTAAATAATTGGAGCTAACGGACGGATTTGCTGAAAGGTAAAGAAGGTGATAAAATGAAAAAGTTCTTATGGAATGATGCTGCTCAGAGGTCTTTTGACACTCTCAAAGAAAAACTTGTTACAAACCCCATTTTGACACTTCTAGACTTCAAGAAAGAATTCATACTTCACACAGATGCTTCTAATAGATCTTTAGGTGCTTACTTGTCTCAAAAGGATGAGAAAGGTCATTTGCATCCAATATCATATGCCAGCAGAAAACTTAATGATGCAGAATCAAAATATAGTGTAGTCGAGAGAGAAGCACTTGCTGTGGTCTGGGCCACTAACTATTTCAAAACCTATCTCATTGGAAAGCACTTGACTGTTTACTGTGACCAGAATTCTTTGGCTTATATTCTAAAACTTAGGGATCCTACCTCGAGACTTGCCAGATGGATTGCATCACTTTTCCAATTCGCTTATACAATTATACACAAACCTGGAAAAATAAACGTAGTCGCAGATTTCTTATCACGAAATGTTTCAAATGCAGTTGATTGTGTACATGAAAGATTTGTTTCTCAATATAAGGTTGTGAATTTTCGAAACAAAAATAATTCAAATCATGTAAACACAAATACTTCTGTCATCAGTAACTCTACTGTCAATAAGAAAAAAATATGTCATGATGCTGGTAATAAAATTAATACTGTAGATGTAAATCAAGATAATTAAAATGATAATGATACTTTGGAAAATGACAACTCTGTTCAAAACAATGAGTCACAACAAACCTCAGCTATGCCTACTTTACTAATCAGGATTAAGAATGCACAAAAAACAGGCGCAAGGTGAAACAAAATTAAAGATCCACTCGAAAAACAAATTAAACCTTATCCACAAAGGTTGACATTTTTATGAAGGATCAGATATTGTGGTGTACACATAAAAATCCAAAGCGGAGACATGAATATCAAGAAATAATTGTGGTTCCACAGGAGCTTGTTTCGGAAGTATTGTGACTGCATCACGATTGTCCCACCTTTGCACACTGTGGCAGAACCTTAGCTTCAATAAGTAGGAAATATTACTGGAATGGCATGTTACGCTCAAACTAAAAACTATGTTTCTTCGTGTGAAACATGTGTGATGAATAGAGGATTCAAAAATCTAAAAGCTCCTATTCAAAGGTTTTCTAAATCGACTTATCCATTTGAAAGAATTGCAATGGATTGTGTTGGACCTTTGCCAGTTTCCAATTCTGGGAAAAAGTACATTCTGGTGGTTACAGACTATTTTACCCGCTGGGCGGAAGCGTATCCTCTTGTATCTATCTAAACAGATGATATTTTGGAGTGTTTGGAACATCTGCAGGAGCGAGTATATAATAAACAACATGTCACAACATTCGAGTGTTGTGACGAGATTTCTTAATCCCTCGACACCTGTGTAAAAATGTCAAAATCATGAAAATCTATATTATATTTTTATATCTTTATTTTTATGCATCCTTTAATATATTCAACCCTGTTATTATATCCCTCTCGTCTTATATATATACAATTTATATTCTACATTTATCTATCAGTTTCAAAGGAATATTCAGCAATTTTAATTCTTTTAACGCGCACTGTGAGAGAGAGAGAGAGTTATTTTTCGTTATAAGTTCAAGGTCTGCATTCGGATGATGAAAAAGCCTAGTAAGATTTCATATGTACATGTTCTTCGGCAGTTGAAATCGGAAGTAATGTAAAGGCTTCGATTGTTCTATGTACACGCACGCGGTCCAACGTACTGAATGTCTAGACTGGGTGTCGGGCAAGCCTGCGGCAGATGGTACGCAGAACTTATTTCTCGGCATGTATGTTTTCTTGTTTGGTTCTGAGTCCTATGAGTCTCGGAAGGTTATATAAGCTTGGAACGCAAAAGTTCGTCGCGCATTCCCATCCTGAATACTACACGGAGATGTGGTAATTCAATTTACTTTCGATGCTCGCCCAGAGCTCCGGGATCCGACTCTCACTGCGGAATCCGGGGTTCGCGAGCTGGGAATGTCGCCACCGCCACGGAGGAGAAGGGGTCCGAGGTAGCATTGCTGTCAACTCTCATGCCTGAACATCTGTCCGAGAATTCCTCTGATATGCCTACTTAGATCTTCTGCAATGCCTTTTCGTCCCTACCGGACCGGGAACTGAGATGACCTGTACTGTGAGCAATCACTGCCGTAATTCTCTCTTATTCACGCTGTCCTGTGTTCGAAGGTAAGCTCCTTTACAAGCAATGGCGGAGCCATTAGACTTTCTCCGAAATTCCTTAAGTTCTAACAGATATCTCCAAGAACGGAGAACTTTCATATTTACTGATCCTTGTGTTAACTCCTAGAATCAGCATTTCTAAATAGTATTATTAATAGTGAATATAATTCTCCCCGAGTGCTCTGCCCTTGTCTGCCTATTTCCATACTTTAGACCATACCTTATATTTTGTAATTATGGTTCTATATGAAATGTGTGTGCCACGTAACGTATTAAATTCTTGGTATTATATTTATCATTTGGTGGCAAATTGTGTTATAATATCCTGCCGGTGTCCAGTGCGTAGATATAATTTAGGAATAGATGTAACTCCATAATATAACTTATTAATTACATATTTAATAAAGATTGGATTAAAGTTAATAACTGTGTGTTCATTGAGTTTGGATATTAGTGATTATTTGCAATATTCTGTGTTTTCTATATCCTCATGCTTTAGCTGAAGAATCATCCACTCAAGGTAAGGGTTAATTATTATTACGCTTTGAATTTGCTGCAGGTCATCTGTGAGTTTTACTTACAGACGGGTGGAGTTTCGGACCTGGATTGTAAAAATTGGAGAAAGATAGAATTCTCCGGTCGGCCGTGTCGAGCGGGAAACCGTTATGACAATAACAAGAAAGATCAATCATGCATAAAGCATTGATTATGAAACACTTTCCAAATTCAATGGAATTTTATATAACCATCTCTAAAATGCGATACAATCCTCGGTAATATTTTTAAAATTATTACAATACGATATTTATTTATTATATTCAAAAACGTAAAATTTCATCCAAAAAAATGAACTTCATTCAAATGACGGCATTGAAATATAAATTGCCCGGTTTAAACATCTCTAAAATGCGATACATTCCTCGGTAATACTTTTAAAATTATCACAATACTACAATAATTTATTATATTTGAAAACTTCAATGAAAAGAAATGAACTTTATTCAAATGACGTCATCGAAATTAAAATATCCTGGCTCTATCTATAAAATCAGCATTTTATTCATAAACTGTTTTCCATTCCTTTCATTCATTACAATACTATAATAATTTATTTTATTTAAAAACTTAAAACAATGGAGGTACAAGTAATTTAACTCTATGTTTAAAACTTCATCGAAAAAATAATCGTTTGTTTCTCTGCGTAAAATCAATGAATGTTTCATTCATATCAGCTATGTTGTAGAATCCATGAGTTAAATAATTTTGCATTACAGAAATACAGCAATTCTTATACAACTCATTCTACATCTTTTGTTATTTCCATTCTCCATAAGTGAAAAGTGGGCTTCGTTTTAGAAATAATCATATTTGGATGATCATTTAAATTCAACTATATTGTAATTGAGTCGTTTTAATATGTAGATCCACAGAATTCAAGAAAAAATAAAGATGTTTTAGGACAGATGCAACACTAAATATGAATTAAAAAGAAATTGTGTAAACATTTAAGTATATAATAAACAACATGATATAATATTTTAAGGTATGGTCTCAAAGCTACAGGAGAAAACTCGCACTCAGAGAAAATTAGGACTGATAATTAAACAAGTTGATGTAATTTAGGAACGGAAGTCAGAGATTACTTATTTTTAAGGAGAAGATTCTTTATATTTATGCTTCCGTAAGACAGGCGTAGATGCAGAGGGCAGTCAAACCTTACCTCCCCAGTCGGAGTTGCAAAAGGGTCGGAACATTATACCATACCCACATTTCAACCCGGCACATAGACCTCGGGCCCCATCGCATCTTCCTCGTCGCAGTTCTCTCAGCTAGACGTCGGGCTCTCCATCGATGTTCTTCGGCGATGTAGGCGTCTTGAACCATGGCTTGAAGCTAAAACCTTCCAAGTGTAGATTTTTTAGAAAAAGCATTAAATACCTTGGTTTTCTTGTGTCGAATGGAATTGTACAACCTGATCCCCACAACATTGATTTGGTAAAGAAATTTGTTACTCCTAATTCAATTAAAAAAGTCAGACAATTTTTGAGCTTAACTGGTTTCTATAGACGTTTCATATCTGAGTATACAAAAGTAACTTTGCCTTTGACGGATTTCCTGAAAGGTAAAGGAGGTGATAAAATGAAAAAGTTCTTATGGAATGATGCTGCTCAGAGGTCTTTTGACACTCTCAAAGAAAAACTTGTTACAAACCCCATTTTGACACTTCCAGACATCAAGAAAGAATTCATACTTCACACAGATGCTTCTAATAGATCTTTAGGTGCTTACTTGTCTCAAAAGGATGAGAAAGATCATTTGCACCCAATATCATATGCCAGCAGAAAACTTAATGATGCAGAATCAAAATATAGTGTTGTCGAGAGAGAAACACTTGCTGTGGTCTGGGCCACTAATTATTTCAAAACCTATCTCATTGGAAAGCACTTTACTGTTTACTGTGACCAGCATTCTCTGGCTTTTATTCTAAAACTCAGGGATCCTATCTCGAGACTTGCCAGATGGATTGCATCACTTTTCCAATTCGCTTATACAATTATACACAAACCTGGAAAAATAAACGTAGTCGCAGATTTCTTATCACGAAATGTTTCAAATGCAGTTGATTGTGTACATGAAAGATTTGTTTCTCAATATAAGGTTGTGAGTTTTAGAAACAAAAATAATTCAAATCATGTAAACACAAATACTTCTGCCATCAGTAACTCTACAGTCAATAAGAAAAAAATATGTCATGATGCTGGTAATCAAATTAATACTGTAGATGTAAATCAAGATAATTAAAATGATAATGATACTTTGGAAAATGACAACTCTGTTCAAAACAATGAGTCACAACAAACCTCAGCTCTATGCCTACTTTACTAATCAGGATTAAGAATGCACAAACAACAGACGCAAGGTGCAACAAAATTAAAGATCTGCTCGAAAAACAAAATAAACCTTATCCACAAAAGTTGACATTTTTTATGAAGGATCAGATATTGTGGTGTACACATAAAAATCCAAAGCGGAGACATGAATATCAAGAAAGAATTGTGGTTCCACAGGAGCTTGTTTCGGAAGTATTGTGGCTGCATCACGATTGTCCCACCTTTGCACACTGTGACATGGGCAGAACCTGAGCTTCAATAAGTAGGAAATATTACTGGAATGGCATGTACGCTCAAACTAAAAACTATGTTTCTTTTTGTGAAACATGTGTGATGAATAGATGATTTAAAAATCTAAAAGCTCCTATTCAAAGGTTTTCTAAATCGACTTATCCATTTGAAAGAATTGCAATGGATTGTGTTGGACCTTTGCCAGTTTCCAATTCTGGGAAAAAGTACATTCTGGTGGTTACAGACTATTTTACCCGCTGGGCGGAAGCGTATCCTCTTGTATCTATCAAAACAGATGATATTTTGGAGTGTTTGAAACATCTGCAGGAGCGAGTATATAACAAACAGCATGTTACAACATTCGAGTGTTGTGACGAGATTTCTTAATCTCTCGACACCTGTGTAAAAATGTCAAAATCATGAAAATCTATATTATATTTTTATATCTATATTTTTATGCATCCTTTAATATATCCAACCCTGTTATTATATCCCTCTCGTCTTATATATATGCAATTTATATTCTACATTTATCTATCAGTTTCAAAGGAATATTCAGCCATTTTAATTCTTTTAACGCGCACTGTGAGAGAGAGAGTTATTTTCCGTTATAAATTCAAGGTCTGCATTCGGATGATGAAAAAGCCTAGTAAGATTTCATATGTGCATGTTCTTCGGCAGTTGAAATCGGAAGTAATGTAAAGGTTTCGATTGCTCTATGTATACGCAAGCGGTCCAACGTACTGAATGTCTAGACTGGGTGTCGGGGCAAGCCTGCGGCAGATGGTGAGAACTTATTTCTCGGCATGTATGTTTTCTTGTTTGGTTCTGAGTCCTATGAGTCTCGGAAGGTTATATAAGCTTGGAACGCAAAAGTTCGTCGCGCATTCCGATCCTGAATACTACACGGATATGTGGTAGTTCAATTTACTTTCGATGCTCGCCCAGAGCTCCGGGATCCGACTCTCACTGCGGAATCCGGGGTTCGCGAGTTGGGAGTGTCGCCACCGCCACGGAGGAGAAGGGGTCTGAGGTAGCATTGCGTCAACTCTCATGTCTGAACATCTGTCCGAGAATTCATCTGATATGCCTACTTAGATCTTCCGCAATGACTTTTCGTCCCTGCCGGACCGGGAACTGAGATGACCTGTACTGTGAGCAATCAATGACGTAATTCTCTCTTATTCACGCTGTCCTGTGTTCGAAGGTAAGCTCCTTTATATGCAGTGGCGGAGCCATTAGACTTTCTCCGAAATTCCTTAAGTTCTAACAGATATCTCCAGGAACGGAGAACTTTCATATTTACTGATCCTTATGTTAACTCCTAGAATCAGCATTTCTAAATAGTATTATTAGTAGTGAATATAATTCTCTCCGAGTGCTCTGCCCTTGTCTGCCTATTTCCATACATTAGACCATACCTTATATTTTGTAATTATGGTTCTATATGAAATGTGTGTGCCACGTAACGTATTAAATTCTTGGTATTATATTTATCATTTGGTGGCAAATTGTGTTAAAATATCCTGCCGGTGTCCAGTGCGTAGATATAATTAAAGAATAGGTGTCACTCCATAATATAACTTATTAATTACATATTTAATAAAGATTGGATTAAAGTTATTAACTGTGTGTTCATTGAGTTTGGACATTAGTGATTATTTGCAATATTCTGTGTTTTCTATATCCTCATGCTTTAGCTGAAGAGTCATCCACTCAAGGTAAGGGTTTATTATTATTACGCTTTGTATTTGCGGCAGGTCATCTGTGAGTTTTACTTACAGACGGGTGAGTTTGGGACCTGGGTTGTAAAAATTGGAGAAAGTTAGAATTCTCCGGTCGGCCGTGTCGAGCAGGAAACCGTTATGACAATAACAAGAAAGATCAATCATGCCTAAAGCATTGATTATGAAACACTTTCCAAATTCAATGGAATTTTATATAACCATCTCTCTCTCTCTCTCTATATATATATATATATAAAATGCGATACAATCCTCGGTAATAATTTTAAAATTATTACAATACGATATTTATTTATTATATTCAAAAACGTAAAATTTCATCCAAAAAAATGAACTTCATTCAAATGACGGCATTGAAATATAAATTGCTCGGTTTAAACATCTCTAAAATGTTATACATTCCTCGGTAATACTTTTAAAATTATCGCAATACTGCAATAATTTATTATATTTGAAAACTTCAACGAAAACAAATGAACTTTATTCAAATGACGTCATCGAAATTAAAATATCCTGGCTCTATCTATAAAATCAGCATTTTATTCATAAACTGTTTTCCATTCCTTTCATTCATTACAATACTATGATAATTTATTTTATTTAACAACTTGAAACAATGGAGGTACAAGTAATTTAACTCTATGCTTAAAACTTCATCGAAAAAATAATCGTTTGTTTCTCTGCGTAAAATCAATGAATGTTTCATTCATATCAGTCATGTTGTAGAATCCATGAGTTAAATAATTTTGCATTAAAGAAATGCAGCAATTCTTATACAACTCATTCTGCATCTTTTGGTATTTCTCCATAAGTGAAAAGTGGGCTTCGTTTTAGAAATAATCATATTTGGATGATCATTTAAATTCAACTATATTGTAATTGAGTTGTTTTAAAATGTAGATGCACAGAATTTAAGAAAAAATAAAGAAGTTTTAGGACAGATGCAACACTAAATATGAATTAAAAAGAACTTTAAAAATTACGATTTTGACACAAGATGGATGCCATATTTTATTTTGAAGCGGGTCACGTGATCTTTTCATATGATGGTCACGTGATCTCTCCATATAAAAGGTGTAATTATTATTTTAAGTTTAAAAAAAATACTGAATATATTTTGCTTATTTTTTTTTTGTATATTTTATGGGATAATTTGAATATTTCATAAAACTTTCGAAGCAATATATGAATTTTAAATCCGCTTAAAAATGCTTGAAAAATTAGGTCTCATAGGGTTCAATGTATTTCATTTCTTCAACCTGGGCTCAATCCAAGATTATTGTGTGATATTATTCATTTATATTTCCATAGGTCCCACAGACCGTATGAACAACATACCAAAATTTCATTTTGATAAAGTCATTTTTACGGCATTTATCGTGCTAACGGCACAGACGGAATGAACAAAGTCATAAACACTTTTCAACTATGTTGTAAAGAGTTGAACAAGAAAGATCAGTCATGCTTAAAGCATTGATTATGAAACACTTTCCAACTCCAATGCAATTTTATTTAAATAAGTCTAAAATGCAAAACATTCCTCGGTAATATTTTGAAACTTATCACAATACTACATTAATTTTTTATATTTGAAAACTTAAACCTTCATCGAAAAAAATGAACTTCATTCAAATGACGGTATTGAAGTATAAATTGCCTGGTTTAAACATCTCTAAAATGTGATACATTCCTCGGTAATAATTTTAGAATTATCATAATACTACGATAATTTATTATATTTGAAAACTTCATCGAAAACAACTGAAATTCATTCAAATGACGTCATAGGAAAAATAACACGCCTGGCTCTCTCTATAAAAGCAGCATTTCATTCATAAATGATTTCCCATTCATGCCATTCATCACAATACTATAATAGTTTATTTTATTTAAAAATTAAGACCATGAAGCTTCAAGTAATTAAACTCTATGCGTAAAACTCCATCGAAAAAAATTCCCTTCTCTTTGTAAAATCAATGAATATTTCATTCATATCAGCTATGCAGACTCCATGAACTAAATGATTTTGTGTTAACCCCT
This sequence comes from Amaurobius ferox, assembly GCA_951213105.1. Lineage (NCBI taxonomy): Eukaryota > Metazoa > Arthropoda > Arachnida > Araneae > Amaurobiidae > Amaurobius > Amaurobius ferox. The sequence continues at coordinate 73,145,550 of OX578137.1, read as the reverse complement.
TCAAGCCCAGAATGTTCTGCAACGACGCGCTCCCACCAGCCCGCGCTCTTCGCAGACGAGATGTTTCCCCCGGCCCGGAGAGTTTTTGATGTTAAGCCTAATTCAGCAAATAAATCGTAAAAATTCAATCAAATTAAAAATTTTAATTCAAAACGTGGAAAATAAGAATATTATGATGGTAGCTTAATTACATATCAATAACATTTATAAAATATTAAAAAAATATGAATAAAATACTTTTAACTTTTTAAATAAAAATAATAACACAAATACTCTAACTACAAAAGAATAGAAGTACGAATATAGAACTATACACAAATATAAAAATATATACTAAATGCAATGCTTTCAACACTATAGGAAATTTAAAACTTAAAAACCAGGTTATTTTAAAAGTTTTGCAGAGTATGATACTTCTCAAAGCACTCTTCTACGCATAGCCCGACTCCACAAATTTTGCATTCATAATACGTTCTCTGAAACCGGCGTTCTTTCACACGCGTTCTTGTGCATACAACACATCGCTTTCGTGATTTTACACCTTTATCATTTATGTACAAACTAGGAAAATGCCTACCTGTCAATCTGAGAGGATTAGGCACGGGAGATTTTGAAGATAACTTTGTCATTTTGGGTTCAATATATTTTTCAACTATTTGATATATTACGCGCGACTTGAATTTTAAATTTGATAACTTTTTTCCTGTTGATTTCATAAATAAAACATTGGCATTATATAAAGCCATATCCATGAATCCGAAAAATAATTTTCGATACCATTTTACGGTTTTTCTAAAGGCAGGATAATGATACATTACAGAATCTCCCGTGTCTACTCCTCCCATATATTTGTTGTATTCAACAACACAATGCGGTTTTAGAATTTCTTCTTTTGTTTGCCTATCTTTTTTTCCTGTAGGCACTTTCTGGTTATTGTGAATTGACGTTATAATAACAACATCTTTTTTTTGTCTTTAAATCCAAATACATTTACAGAATTCTTTTGAAATGCCAAGAATTTATCTTTTTGAAATTTTCGGGGCAAGCTTTTAGGCATTCCCGAACGATTTTTTGAAACAGTTCCACAAATGTTTGTTTTCACGGAGTTCAAGTAAAATGCCAAATTTGGAGAAGCAAAAAATCTGTCTAAATACAGGTTGTACCCTTTATTCTCAAGAGTTGAGAGCAAAGTCTTCACAACTCTTTCTCCGTAAAGGCCGCTTGTATTGATGAGTTCGGTGTCCTTTCCTGTGTAGATGAGGAAATTCCAAATATAACCCGTTTGGGACTCGCAAAGTTTGTAAATTTTTATCCCATACCGCGCACGTTTGGATGGGATATACTGACGAAAGCCAATGCGGCCCTTCCATCCAAACAAACTTTCATCTATACATATTTCCCTATCAGGTGTGTATAATTCCTTGAAGTTTTTTGAGAGGATTTCGAGAACAGGTTGGATTTTATATAACCTGGGACCACTGCTATCTGATGTGAAATGCAAAAATCGCAGTACATCGCAAAAGCGATTTCTTGACATTGCCGAATTGAAAAACGGCGTTGCAAACATCGTATCAGTTGTAAAATACATATGGATTGTAGGTTTTTTTATAATGCTCATCAGCATCACTAACGCCAGAAAAACCCTTATTTCCTTGTCCGTTACCGGTACAAAATTCGATGGAGCATCTGACGGGCCTGGATCACTGATATTTGCCGTAAAAAATGCACTTGCAAATTCATTAGTCTCTCTTGTAATTAATTCGATGAGTTCCTCGTTAAAAAATAAACTGAAAAAGTCCAATTCCTTTTCAGGAAGCTCTTCAGGCTCTAAATTCAACCCACTCTTAGATAAAAATGTCAAAAGAGGAAGATCTTTCATATCTTGACTCCATCCGTCATTAGATGCTCTAATTGCATCACTAATAACACTATCATCGTCATCATCATCTTCACACACATCTGATTCTTCACTCACATAAATATCTGTTTCACTATCACTCGAATCACTCTCCTCATTCATCATACGCGCAATTTCACTTTCCGTAAGATATTTCACTCTTTTCGCCATGGCTGCATAAACGAAACTAATAAAAAATAAACCCTCATGCACCCTCTGTACTACCGATAAACAAAAAAACCAACCCATTCTCTATCCCCCTATTCGTCCTAAAATCCAGTGTCACAATAAAAAACAAAAACATTAAACTCCCCACAAAACACGCCTTTGAGATCAGCTCTTTAACTTTACTGCTACTCCACAAAGCAATCACGTGTGTTTGTTTATGTTAACTCCTGAGTCATTCCCAGCTGTAGGAATTCCGATAACAGAAACACAGGCTGAAAGTTCAGACCTCATATGACCTCCACAATTCAAAATTACGGTATAGTATTGCCATCTAGTGTCATTAAAAAATTCTAAAAAAACGTTCCAAAGTTTGGTTCCTTATACGGAACGATGGGCAGAAACAAGCGTTCGCAACGAGTTCCCAATACGGAACGATGGGCCGGTGAGAGCATAATTTTCCCGTACCGTATAGGGTACGATGGGCGCGAAGGGGTTAAAGAAATACAGCGATTCTAATAGAACTAATTCTACATATTTTGCTGTTTACATTTTACATAGGTGAAAAATAGGCTTCGTTGTAGAGATAATCAAATTTGGATAAGCATTTAATCTCAAATATATTGTAATTGCGTTTTTTCAGTATGTAAATTCACATAATTTAAGCAAAACAAAGTGGTTTTAGGACGGATACAACACTCAATATGAATTAAAAAGAACCTAAAAAATCACGATTTTCAGACAAGATGGATGCCATATATCATTTTGAAGTGGGTCACGTGATCTTTTCATATCATGGTCACGGGATCGCTTCATATAAGAGGTGTTATTATTATTATAATTTTTATTTAAAAAAGTATTGAATATATTTCGCTGATTTTTTTATATATATTTTATGGAACAATTTGAATATTACTTAAAATTTTCTAAGCAATTTGTGAATTTTAAATCCGATTAAAAAATGTTTGAGAAATTAGGTCCCATAGGGCATCAGTGTATTTCATTTTTTCCACCTGGGTTCAATCCAAAACTAATTGGGTGATATTATTCATTTATATTTCCATAGCTCTTAGAGGCCGTCTGAACAACATACTAAAATTTTATTTTGATTAAGTCCTTTTTACGGCAGTTATCGTGCTAACGGACAGACAGACAGAATGAACAAACTCATAAACACTTTTCAACTTTGTTGTAAAGTGTTAAAAACAAACAATGAAACTTTCCATAGATATAGCATTATGCCAACGATATTTTTTCCGCAATTTTATTCGAAGAAAATGATATCATGATACAACGGAATTAAGCCCAAAGAGATTATACACAAGACCAACTTTTTATGCCCTCTCCAATTTAAATAATTAAGAAATGTATATAAAATAATTTTTTCGATATTACACTTTTGATTGGATTATAATTATTACGGTTTGGGTTTGAAAAGTTAAGAAGATATTTTCAAGTTCTTAAATTAGCTGTTCTATTTTGGCAAATATTGTTCACACTCATATACTGTGTTTAGCCAATTTTTGAAACAGAATAATGCATGTACAAGTATATGTTCTAATACCACTGTATACCTTTCATTTTGGCTTTGATTCAATTTCATAACGCTTTCCTTTTGACATATATAGACAGCACCACATATTTCTTTATAATATTTGTCTACAAACGGGACCAGGAGCCTGTGAATATAATTTTGTTTAGCAAGAACAGAGATTCTTATACTTCTGATTAGGAGAATTAAATTAATTTTTTTTTATTTTTTGTGAACAACAATATCATTTACTATAGAAATTTGCACACAATTATGAATTTTATGTTTCTGTGTATTATCTATTCCAAAGGATGTGCAAACTGCTAGTATTATTATAAATACGTCAAAAGACGGTTTATAACTCCCACTATTCTACATGCAGAAATACCTGATATTATATATGTTCACAATTAAAATTATATTATTATATTTATTCTTATAATTATTATCAACAATGGGTTGCAGAAATATATTCTATGTTTTTATTTATAAGAATGTAACATCCTTAAATAAAAATACACCGAACATAATGTCAGTTGTGTAACAAGCTAACATAAATCTTATGTGTATTTGATGGATGAATTGTTTGACCACAGGAGAGGTATTTGTCAAAAGGATTCCCTTCACAAATGACACTAGGGTGCAACATTTGTTTGCAGTGGTTGTAGAGTACAGAATAATTATCACAACAATTAAGTATTAATATTAGATCGTATATATGTCCATATAAAATACCAAATGCAATAGCAAAATACAAAATACAAGTATGAAATACCGTATTTGTTATTAGAGACAGAAAATGAAATAATTTGAATATGTTTTATACATCAAAAAGTGTTCTTTGAAATACATTTTAGAAGGTATTAAAGAAAAATTAAAAATTTGTAATCTGAAACCTACTTAATAAAAGAAGTAGCAAGTCTGTCTGTTGGTCTCTCAGCGAAAAATCAAATTGATATACAGATAGTAAATTCGAAACATATACATTTCAGGTCAAGTCATAAGAAAACTGAGAACATTTGCTTTTAATCGAACTTGTTTTTAATTAATTTATGTATTTATGTTGAAGCCCAATTTTGAGCAATTTTCATACAAATAGGTTCTTTGACACTCAAAAATAATATCACATAGTTTCCATATTTGAATACTTAATTCATCAAATAGAAATCAGTTTCGTTTTAATTTTGCATAATTTTTGAAATTTTAGCGATATTTTCATAGATCTGATGGCAAATTAAAGATAGATTGACGATAAGTTGCTAAATGTGTCGCCACGTTCGCCAAATTCATTGCCGAGTTTTAAAGACAAACTGAAGATAAGAACATATTTTTATACATATACACGACTGTTGACAAATGGTAAGACGTAAAAATATTAAACTATTACACAAGGTTTTTTTTTTGTGGGGGGGGGGGGCGGTAGCCCATTGGTTAGCGCGCTGGTGTTGCACTCGGTAGGCCCGGGTTCGATTCCAGCCACTGCCAAAACTGCCGCCGTGTTCATGCGGAGTACGATCACGTTAAACATGTGGGTCCGAAAGTCCTTCCGAGATGTTGGTGGTAGGGGAAAGGAGGGTACGGTCCCTGTGGATGCCTCCCCCACTGTGTTACGGTCTAAATTGGGTGGCATTTCCCGTCCTTCCAAACAGTTACCTTACACCTTTCTGGTAGGTCGGACGGTCTGGGTTTCAACAACATCAACAAGTATCTTTTTTCGTGAATGGATTGAATAGGATCCAGGAGAATAATGTTAATAAATTTGCCTCACAATATTGCATGAAAAGTGAACATATTTCTCGATAGATTCACTCACACACACACACATACACACACATTACTTCAAAAAAGTTCGATTCGATTTCAGTGATGCTTGAAACGTCGAAACTCCTATTCAATTTTTTTATCGATTACAATACATCCCCACAGGGTAAATCTGAGATAGATGGCTCACTTTTTTAAAAATCAATATTCTGAGACCCATGGTGCACAAACAAGGAATTTATGTAGTCATAATCCTTTATTTACATTTAGAAAATATATGTATTAGGATAAAATATGAAATTATGAAGTACTCAATAAGCAATTATAATTTATTTTGTAAACCTCTTCATTGCGGCATCTCAACTGGATGAGTTGGGTGTTACGCCGCACCATAAGGAATAATCTAATAAATTAATTATAAAAAAATAAAATAAATTAATTATAATAGACTTAACAAATATTTTTCTTCAAAAATATGTATATTTACATATAGAAAAAAAAGGTAGAAACACTTTTATAAAATATTAAAAACTTACTAAATTCGAAAAATGTTTGCATATTTACTTTAAACTCAATTTAAGGATGCAACCAACACAGACAAAATAATGATATTAATGAACAACCTGCTAGGATCAAAATCGAACATAATTATGAAAAATTCACCTATTTCTCAAATGACTCTTGAGTGAATCCATTTCTAGTGGAGACATACCGAACTCCACGATTTCCTGACCTTCGACTCATACATGGCGAAATCACAATAGAAAGACTCTACACGAAGACTATGCTTCGCTCAAACAATACATCAACTGACAATTTTAGAGTTTTAGCTATTATTTACAATCTGTGGTAGCATACTGAAATACTTCATGATAAACTCTCATCTTAGATATGCGTTAATTTCGGGTGAAAAAAATCACAGGACCACAATACTTTTACTAAATACATTTAAAACCCTAAATGGCACACTGTTAGCGTTTACTGCATTACCAATTTACGGTAAGTTTTAGAAATGCGGCCGTGCGCAATCTATACTGGATGTGGCATCTATCACGGATTTACCCTATATAATACTGCATATATAGATAAAGTTAAAATGAACTTCGTCAGGATAGTAAACAGGATAACATCGCCGCAAAAAGCAAGAAGTTCTGTCTATAAAAACGCATCCGTCACAAATGTAAAAATTCCATTTTGTCTTTGAAAATTATTTATAATTATTATCAACTTTTTATACTGGTATTAACGAAGCATTTTAAATAAAGAGTAATTTTGACAGTACTTTCAAACAAAATTTCATAATATTATTATTCATTTAAAACATCCATTTGCTTAAAAATATTAATTTAAACTTATTGGAGATATATATTTACGTTAGCAAAAACTAGGCTCACATCCACAACAGACGGTCTTTATTTTACTTCCTATAAGACGTACAATTGTTTTTTAAAAAAGGGCCAGAGCGCTTTCGAGCATAAGTACGCTCTTCATCAGTAGCTACATGGAAATAAAATTTGAATCGTTCATATATAGACCAGATATAGCGACAAAATTTGCATAGATACAATTTACAAAAGAATCTACGTTTAGGTAATGATAAACCGAAAACTATAAAACAATTCAAAAATTTCAACAACAAAAGAACAGCATATTAAATTACAATTTAATTACAGAAATCGAGAAAATGGGAGTGACAACCAAGCATAATCTCAAAGATGAAGACGTCAAAGATAACTTTGCAGATACTTGAATTGTATGGAGTCGAGAATGAGTCGCCAAGCGTAACTCAAATTCATAACAGGGTCAAAATTACAAACAGACTCGCGGTAGATATAAATAAAGAGGGATTCAAAAAGGAGAATATCACGAGGGTTATTACAACGCATCAAAAGGAAAGTTTTCTCAAAAAGAGACTGAATATTATCTTTAACAACAAATTGAGCAAGAGCCGTAGAAAGCTTACTATCCTTGATATCAGGAGCATGTTCTGCTAAATGGATGCCAACAGTGCGTTTAATACTTCCAATATAAAATTTAAAATTACCATCGGTGGACAACAGGGGAACAACATGCACCCCCAGCAAAGCTTTTAAAGTCATCCTTATCATCCAGTTTATCAGACCGAATACGGTTAAATAAAGAAGAAATATTAGAATGTGCAGTTCTGAAACCAAACTCAGAACAGAAATGGATAAAGGGGCGGAAAATCCGAGGATGGTATGGAAAACTAGACCTATAAGTCAAACGATCTTTTAAGGGAATAAGTTTAGTATCAAAAAGTGTATATTTACGGCGAAGTTGCGAGAAAACCTTATAAATAAACTCAAAGGAGTAGGCAGCCTCACGGCCAATGCCGAAAATAAAATCAATTTCATCACTTAAAGCAGAGATAGATGAACAAATATTAAAAGCGCGATTAAAATAAGCATAAAAATAAGCTTTTTAGAGGAAAGAGGATGGTAAAAATTAGCAAGAATACAAGAATTAGTAAAAGAAAGTTTACGGAAAACCGAGGTTTGAAAACCAATAGCAGAACGGTTGACCAGTACATCATAAACCGTAAACTTTCCTCTAAAAAGCTTCTTTGTATGATTATTTTATTCGCGCTTTTAATGTTTGTTCATCTATCTCTGCTTTAAGTGATGAAATTGATTTTATTTTTGGCCTTGGCCGTGAGGCTGCCTACTCCTTTGAGTTTATTTATAAGGTTTTCTTCCAAGTTCGCCGTAAATATGCACCTTTTGATACTAAACGTATTGCCTTAAAATATCGTTTGACTTATAGGTCTAGTTTTCCATACAATCCTCGGATTTTCCGCCCCTTTATCCCTTTTTGTTCTGAGTTTTGTTTCAGACCTGCACATTCTAATATTTCTTCTTTATTTAACCTTATTCGCTCTGATAAACTGGGTTATAAGGATGACTTTAAAAGCTTTGCTGGGGTGTGTGTTGTTCCCCTGTTGTCCATCTATGGTAATTTTAAATTTTATATTGGAAGTACTAAACACACTGTTGACATCCGTTTAGCAGAACATGCATCGGGATGTCAGGGATAGTAAATTTCCTACGGCTCTTGCTCAATTTATTGCTAAAGATAATTTTCAGCCTTTTTTTGGAAAAACATTCCTTATGATGCGTTGTAATAACCCTCGTGATATTCTCCTTTTTGAATCCTATTTTATTTATATCTACTGCGAGTCCGTTTGTAATTTTGACCCTGTTATGAATTTGAGTTACGCTTGGCGACTCATTCTCGACTCCATGCAATTCAAGTCTCTGCAAAGATATCTTTGGCGTCTTCAGCTTTGGGATTATGTTTGGTTGCCACCCCCCCCCCTTTTTTTCGATTTCTGTAATTAAATTGTAATTTAATATGCTGTTCTTTTGTTGTTGGAATTTTTGAATTGTTTTGTAGTTATCGGTTTATCCTTACCTAAACGTAGATTATTTTGTAAATTATTTTTATGCAAATTTTGTTGTTATATCTGGTCTATATATGAACGATTCAAATTTTATTTCCATGGAGCCACTGATGAAGAGCGCACTTATGCTCGAAAGCGCTTTGGTCCTTTTTCAAAAAAAATTTGTAAGTCTTATAGGAAGTAAAATAAAGACCTTCTGTTGCGTATGTGAACTTAATTTTTACTATTATAACATCAGACGTGATGCCAAATTATTTATTATATTTACGTTTATAAAAATGAATATACTTTTAGTTTTTTATACAAAGCCAATGTAGTACAAGAAGAAAATGTTAAAATAATTACAATTTTGGAAAAATGCAAAACCTTTCGAGCAGTTGAAATTGTTTTAGAATTTAATTTGCTTTTCGCTTTAAGCTATGTCAATATTCATTGCTCCTTTAACTTTGAAACTTTCAGAACAGTTTGTTATATAAATGCATTAAGTATAAAGAAGGTTAAGCAATTTTCCCAACTTTATTATTTTCTTTCACAAAGAAGAAAATATTTTTATTATTATTTTTTTAAGTTTTAATGCCGTTTATAAAATGATACGATTCTCAAATATGTAAAACAACGATATTATAAGGAAGCTAAACTTCTATAAACTTATTATCAATGATAATGTTTGGAATGTCATAGAAATTTCACATTTCATGTAATTAATTAAACTTGCTTGAGTAATATTATTTAATTATAATTATGACGAAATTTCAGTTTTATCTGAAAGTAACAAAATAAAATTTTAAAAACATTCTTCTGACATTTTAATTTTACACTGTGAAAATGTAATTAGAACACTGTATTAAGCAAGACATTTCACCTGCACTTCGTGCGTTCGCGATGGCTAGTGGTTGCTAAATGAGGTAACTGCACATTTAATAGAAGTTTTGAATATCAGAAACCTTTCCAAATGTAAGCAAAAAAATGGCGCATATTTTGAATAAGCAAAGTCGTGAAAATAATATGAACAAGCCTTCGAATCGTCCCCCTGTATTCGAATTAAAAAAACTATTTCTTTGCATTTTAAAATTTTAATATTTTAGTATTTTAATATTTCCCCTTTTTCTATTTTTTTACTCTTTTCTTTCCATATGACTTTTGCTTCCTACAGTGTTCGTTTCTCTAATGAATCCGTAAGAATAAATGTTTTTTCGTTTTAGGTTATTATTTTGATATTTTGATTAATTGTCTTAGTAACCGCCTCCGGAAATGGGTTTAAAAGTTTAGGAGTCAACTTAATATGTAGAAATTAATCTCTCGTGTAATCTCTCATGAGACAATATGCCCCTTCCCTCCAATTTAGACAGAATTTGCAGTTATTCAAAGTCCAAAATTACCTCAATAAATAATGCAAAAATATATAAGCTTCGGCGTGCCGTAAAAACACGTCAATGTGTTCCTTAAAGCGTACATAATAAATATTGTAGTATGTAAAATATTTATATGGTGTTAAAAATAGATATTTTGAAATCAGTCGAAAACGAAGGCTTGCTTTATTCACAGGATGTAAAAAGTGTGTACTCTGTCTAGCGGCCAAGAAATTAGGGTTGTAATAACTAACCAATGGACGAACTTGTCCCTCCCTGCCCTATAATAGGGCAAATCCGGTATATATGCCATATCCAGAATATATTGCACATCCCTAGTTCTGAAATTTATCGAAAGATGGTAATGCAGTAAACACTAATGGTGTGCTATTTTCTGTTTCAAATGTGTTTGATAAAAATATAGTGTTCCAGTGCTTTTCCCACCTGAAATTCACAAATATCTAAGATAAGTTGTTGAATTTACCGTGAAATATTGTACTATGCTACCACAGATTGTACATTATAGCTAAAACGCTTGAACTGTCAGTGGATTTCTTGTTTGAGCGAAGCCTAGTCCTCGTGTATTGTGATTTCGCCATGTTTGGAAGTAAGTAAAGGAAGAAGTGCGCAATTTAAGTTTTCAATATTTTCTTTTTATTTTGTTGGTTGGGGGGGGGGGGGGGGTTCTGCACACAAAAATATTTGATTTGCCAGGATAAATGCGAAAAGCGAATTATTCAAAAAAGTACATTATTCAGGGGTTGCTTACTGCAAGATCGTTGATTTTCAACGAGTATTCGGCTGGTTAATTATAATTGCTTATAAGGAATTTTAAAATTTATTTTATCATAATACATAGGTTGTTTAAGTGTAAATAATTTATTATAACTACATAAGTTTCTTATTTGTGCACTATAGGTCTCAGAATATTGATTTAAAAAAAATACGCCATCTATCCCGGATTAGCCCTATAGCACAGCAACAAAATTACCTTCAGACTAATATCTATAGGAATGGAGCTCCATTAATGATATTATAGCATATCATTTTGACGTTTAATCTATTAGATTTAAAAAAAATAAAGCAGGTGCATGAACTCTTTACATTGAAAATATAAAAATCGACAGGAAGAACTTCGCAATTTAAGTTTTCCAATATTTTCCTTTTCGGGGGATTCTGCTCTCAATCATATTTGATGTGCCGGATAAATGTGAAACGCAAATTATTCAAAAAATTACATTATTCAGGGGTTGCTTAATGCGAGATCGTTGATTTTCAACGTGTATTCAAGTAGTAAATTATAATTGCTTATAAGGAATTCTAAAATGTATTTTATCATAATACATACATTTTCTGAGTGTAAATAATTTATTATGAATACATAAGTTTCTTGTTTGTGCACTATAAGTCTCAGAATATTGATTTAAAAAAAAATACGCCATATATCCCAGATTCACCCTATAGCACTGAACAAAATTACCTTCAGACTAATATCTATAGGAATCGAGTACCATCAATGATATTATAACATATCATTTTGACGTTTAATCTACTATACAAAAAAAAATAAAGCAAGTGCATGAAGTCTTTACATTGAAAATATAAAAAAACTTTGTCTAAAACAGCTTTAATTAAAATTTCCCTACCCACAAAATAAGGATTTATTTTCGAATTACCATGTAATTCAACCCATCCATCTTATCAAAATGACTTTAACGGCTTCAGTAAAAATGCTTTTAACAGGAAACAAACAGAAAAAAACCTGTACAATTTTTCCGTTAAAAAGGCTATTTTTTGTTTCACATTCTTCTATATTGTGTTTTTATATATGACTTGTTTAAACGAGTTTGGCATAAAATGTTGCGTTCTATAAAGACAGGGAAAAATGTTCCTAATTTTTCTGTAAAAATAATATTTTATACATATATGGACATTTTATACCGAGGGATCTCGTTCTTTAAACTCAACGATGATATATACTGTGCTTCATGGATATAAAGTGCTATTACATATATTTCTCGAGCATCTTAACGAATATTAGATTGGAAAAATTCATTAAATCTTAAATTGCAATATACATGGATTTCACTTTGAAATATTTAAAATGGTGACAATTACTAGGTGACAATAAAATACTTTCATTAAGCCTTTGATAAACAGCATTTTATTATCTCTAATGTTTCCTGAAGCATATAAGGGTAATGACTCCCCCCCCCCATTATACAAAGTATATATACATATACACACACACACACAGATATATATATATATATATATATAAATTATATATATATATATATATATATATATATATATACATATATATATTACGAACTTGTAAGATGACCTGGAGTATCTTTACCTCACTCCTCTCATTTTGATCTCTTTCAAAGATCAGACGGAGATCACTACCCGCATCTGCAATCCGTGACGTAAAGTTAGGGTTTCCAGATGCTGAAGTTTGGCGACAGATTGCCAGATTTGGCTATTTATCGCCCATTAGGCGACATTTTGTGACTTTTCAAAGGTTCGAGAAACATATCGAACTACCCAAAAGTCTATGATATATATATGAGATTTACAGAACTTTCTATGGAGATATTATAAGCTAAGTCATCACTTAGTAGGGGAGTACTTCACCACATTGAACTGTGCACTTTAAAAAAAGAATCCGCTGTTTATGAAATGAAACAAGTCAATATTTAGAGAATATTATCAGTTGTTTTGTGAAACTGATTGAGCATTATTTAAGTATTGTTTACTGTACATTGTTCCTGTTTACGCTGTGTTTATATTTTTTCGCCTGTTCTCATGGTGTATGTCGAAAGGAGAAAATTTTGACAGCATGATATCATCCATTTTCCTCATGCTATGCGTTTTGGACCACCAATCAACGGCATTTGGATTCTGAAAAAGCCGAAATGCTGAAGTGCAGATCATCGCATTTACTTGTTTGCGAATTACATGCGGTCATTACGGACAGAGAAATGCAATGTGGGAGCATATGACTTCCCTGCAGACTTATACTCACGTTCTCTTTATTCGAATTAAATTTAATTCATTTTTAATTCAATTTTTGTTCTCGTTTGGTAACTGGTCTTATTTTCAAAGGTGGCGTAGAGAAAATAAGAAAACACTAAAATGTCTCGAGAACGGCTAGTCCTACTGTAATGGAGTTGGCCTTATTCTATTCTTTGATAAAAATTGCGTACAAAACAGGCATTTAATGGATATATTTGAGCATACGTATTATTTATTTTAAATTTTGACAATTTTTGAGGGGCCATTTTGCAAAAAAAGGCAGGTTATTTTTTCCTAATTGTACCAAAATCTAATCAGAACCAGGTTGACCCACAAGCGATTTCTGTACCGAATTTTGTGAAATTCGGTCCATTGGTTTTTTAACTAGAGTGAATACAAGCTTTTACGGACCATTTCGGAAAAAAAGGCGGGTTCTTTTATCCCGAATCGTACCCAAAAGTAATCAGCACCAGATTCGCCTACAATTGATTTACCTACAAAATGTTATGAAATTCAGTTTAGTTTTTTAGTTAGAGTGGATACAAAATCTGCACAGACAGACAGACAGACACACACACAGAGGTTACGCTAAAAATAGTTTTTTCGTTTTCTAGAGGTGTCGAAACGCGTAGATCCGTCGAAAACTCGGTTTGCGATTTTTGGCACGATTCCAATATTTTCCCTATACATCACCATATATTGCAGGGAAAGTAAAAATATGATGTGAACAGCACATGACTTTCCCTGCAGACTCAAATTCGTTGTCTCTTTACTTCATTAATAATTATTTAAATTTAGTTTAATAACACGCATAAATAATGGACTCAAAATCGGCATAGCAAAAATGTGAAAGAACTGAAATATCTGGAGAACGGCTTGTACAACGATTTAAATGCAAAAACGACGCCCACATATATTCAAAATGACACTCAATTGGCATTTTTAATTCAATTTTCCTTCTCACTTGGTAGCTGGAAGTTTTTTCAAAGGTGGAACAGCGTAATTGGGACAAACTAAAATATCTCGGGAACGGCTAGTCTTAGTGTAATGGGGTTGGACTTATTCTATTCATTGTTAAATATTATGTATGAAATAATCAGTTAATTGATGTATTTCAGCATATGTAGTATTTTATATTAGATTTTGACGATTTTTGAGGGTAAAATAAGCAGTTAATTGATGTTTTTTTGGGTAAAATAAGCAGTTAACTGATGTATTTGAGCATATGTAGTATTTTATATTAGATTTTGACGATTTTTGAGGATAATTTCACAAAAAAGACAGGTTATTTTTTCGAATCATACCAAAATCTAATCAGCACCAGGGTGACCCATAAGCGACTTATCAACCGAATTTTGTGAAATTCGGTCAATTACTTCTTTAGCTTGAAAGGCTACAGACTTTTGCGGGCCATTTCGCAAAAGAAGGCGGGTTCTTTTATCCCAAATCGTACCCAAAACTAATCAGCACCAGATTCGCCCACAAGTGGCTTACCTACCAAATTTTCTGAAATTCGGTCAAGTAGTTTTTTATTTAGAGTGGATACAAAATCTGCACAGACAGATAGACACACACAAAAGCATACACACACAGACGTCAAGCTAAAATAGTTTTTTCGTATTCTAGAGGTCTCAAAACGCGTAGATCCGTCGAAAACACGAGTTGCGATTTTCGGCATGATTCCAATACTTTCCCTATACATTACCATGTATTGCAGGGAAAGTAAAAAGAGCTACGCCTAGACAGTAATTAACGAACAATTTAAATCAGCAATATGATATGAAATAGTAGAGCTGATATATTAATTAGAAGATATATGATATTAATCTGCGCCAAGAAGGTGAAAGGTTCTCTGAATCTATAATTAACATATTGTGTAGACTTATGAGGAAACGACATATTTATGGACACTCCATGGTCTTAAATCCGTGGAGCCTGTTTAGGGGTGATTAAATGAATGTTATATTGAAGAAAACTTCTGAATGTTACAAAAATCGAGTGATAATAAAATACATTTGTCGCAAAGCAGAAGTACTCGACTGAGTCATATGCTCTTCTAGAAGTAGAAACATATTGAGTCAAGTCAAACATAAATGCGTCAACTTATTTATAAACATTTCGTGCTTTTAAACATAGATGGGGTTAGAAAGAGTACGATATATCTAAAAAACTGCCTAAACGTTATTAGAAGACTAAGGAAACAAATGCCTTTCAACAGACAAATCAGTTATTCCGATTTAGATTCACCGGTATGTATGCAATTGTTCCAGGTAGCATAATAACATTTCATATTAACATTTTAACTACGATGGTACATCAGCTGAACCACTGAAAAGCTACTCTCATCGAGCAGCTTTGGTACGACGTCTGTACCAGTGGTTTCTACCCCAATTTTCTGGATAGGAAGACGCGCAGGTATATACCCCTTTAAAAAGCTTTGGGTATTCTTCTAAGAATTTTAATTCCTACTTTTGATGGGTTTTAGAAAGGGGAACGAGGTATACCACACAAGAGACAAGGCATTTACAAGAAGGGGTGGGATTTTCACTTATTCTGCCTTTCTGAAATAGAAATAGTTGACTATGATCCATAATCTCATAGTTAATATCAACGTTGAAGCCATTTCACTAAATATTTTATTAGAATTGATTCTTATACTGCAGTTTTAGCATTGTAATGAAATAGTGTTTCTGCTCCCACATTCCACACAGATATCTTACTATGTAATATTCTTAAATGAAAGTTTAAATACAAATTAAAAGACGCCTTAATTAACCATATATTTGAAATCACAACTGAAGGTCATTGAAGAAAATTGGTGGGTTTTTGCGAAGTCTACAAAACAGTATAAGCCACGGAAATCCCCTATACGTAAAATTATTTAAATATACTACAAAACATTTGCAGAACACTAAGTCCTAATGAGTTTTGGCACTAAAATGGTTCCCGGATTCAGGTTACTGCACATGTATAGTTATTTGATTGTCTTATAATGCGATAATGTGATTTTAAATATATTAATATCTAAATTTCCTAAATTTTAAAACATTGTTTCAAAACAATAACTGTAAAAAACCTATAAAACATTTTTAGAAAAAGGCAAAAATAACTTTATTTGAATTTCATAATTACTTAAAGTTTGGTTTAGGATTGCATGACACAAATTCCGAAATACATATTTAAAATATCGAAAGTTTGAAGATATCTTTGATATTTTCATACATACAAATCCAATCTAAATCCAATGTATAATATCAAATGCATGTTATATTACTATCAGTATTTAAATTCGTATATATTTTTCTTTTATTAGCGTTTGTTCGCATTTTCTTTTGAAAATTTAAGAAAATATTCTTCAATTATTATGCTTCCAAGTTGTCATCAAGTCTGCCACGCAGATGAATTAGATGCATTAATATACAAAATTATATATACTATTTTATATATTAAATACACCCGCAGTATAGATGCGCATAGACAATATTATGGATATTATTTAAAAAATTATCTTTGCACTCGATAGGAAACAATATTATGAAAGTTATTAACTTTTGACAATTCTAAATCTAATCATTGTAAATAATATTTTGTCCAGTTTAAATTAATATGCATCATATAATATATGCATAAAATTCTGTATTGCTACCTGTATTTGATCTTGAATTGTCGTGTCTTCGCAACATACAAGTACACATACACACACGGACAACTTTCAGAATGTGTTCAACTCTTAGATCTATGAGTTCAACTGTAAGAAAAATGAAAGTAGATTTAAAATATATTGTTTGTCTATTTATCATTATTTAACTGCAAAGCCGTGCTTTCAGTCATCTGAAAGAATGCTTAAATTCCAACTATATCTGCATATTTCTTTCCTTTATTCTCTTGATGTATGTGGGAATTCGTCTTGAACATTCATCTTCGCTATGACAAGAGATTCGAAAGTTGGATTACCCGTGCGCTTGGTTTCCAAAATGGATAGTATTACCATTGAGTGGCGGTACTTCAATGAGTTAATGTATTTCAATAAATGAATTTACTTCATTTTAAATTTTAATATATTTTTAAGGATAATTCTGAGACATGTACTTTAGATCCTAAACTTTTAGTATAGAGAAAAGCGCTCTACCGTCTGAAACATTTTTTTTAGTTATTATTTCTAGCAATAACACTTAAAAAATGATCATTCGCCAATCAATCTGCAGTATCGTGAAACATTTAGCCGTTACATGCCGTTGCCCTGGTGCACCAATAGAGGCGAAACACACTACGCTCATCATCACAGCATCGATGCCCGCAGGGGGCACGCTAACCTACAACCCCCGCAGTCGAGTGAGTAAGAGGAAACGCTTGCAGTGAGCGCCCAGCC
The DNA here is from genome assembly GCA_951213105.1 of Amaurobius ferox. Classification (NCBI taxonomy): domain Eukaryota; kingdom Metazoa; phylum Arthropoda; class Arachnida; order Araneae; family Amaurobiidae; genus Amaurobius; species Amaurobius ferox. The sequence goes on along the minus strand of OX578137.1, from coordinate 73,128,036 downwards.
ACCGCGTTAGCCCGACCTAAACTTTCAGGACAGAAGTCGAAACTCTGGTTGAAATAACAATCTGCAACAAACAGTTGTTTTAATAGCAAAAGGGAATACAATATTTATTAGGAAGCTTCATTGAGCTGCAAACAACGAGCAACATATTTTTTTTTTCAGCCGTCCCAGCTACATCTTAACCATCGCTACAAAAATGACGATCACTGTGCTATCGCTAATTGTCATCCCTTTTATATATTTACTCAGTAGCGAAGCATGATAAAATAGTTTGGGGACCAATATTTGCAAATAAAGTTTAATGTTATCTATTTTAGCTAGGTTCCACATACAATGTACAATAAAATTCCGAAAATCGGATACGGTCAGGATTTTAGATGTGGCGGATATTATCGGATGTCGAACTAAAATGGGGTGAGAATTCATTTAAAACAAAATAATGGCCAAAAAATCTTATATATTTTTACTATAGAGCTACACAGACTGGATTACATTGTACAGTACGAGAAAAATGCACGATGCTCTCACTGTACGACACTGTGACGATGCACTCACTGTAACATTTAAATTAATTCGAAATTTACAAGGTAAACCGCATTGGACACACACACACACACACACACACACACACACATACATATATATATATATATATATATATATATATATATATATATATATATATATATAAACATATATATATATATATATATATATATATATATATATATATGTATATATATATATATATATATATATATATATATATATATATATATGTATATATATATATATATATATATATATGCATATATATATATGTATATATATAAATATATGCATATATATATATATATATATATATATATATAAATAAAAATTAAAGGATTTTAATCGAAAAAGGATTTTAATGCATAAACTACTGTATGTACAAAAAAACAAATCTCTAGCATATCTGTTACAAATGAGTAAATATAGGCCAAGACTAAGGATAAAGAGAGAAGGTAACATATCACTACAATGGAAAGGGGGATGAGAAGAATATTAGGATTCAAAAATCACAATTAAAAGTATATAAAAATAAAATAAAAATAAAACTCGGCAAAAATGAGAAAAGGTAATTACAATCAGCTTAAGATAAGAGATTAAGAATAGATAACAATCAATTGAAACCCCACAAAAGAATCAATTGAAACAATTGAATCAATCAAATCAATTGAAACCCCCCCCAATAAAAAAAAAAAAATATATATATATATATATATTGTAAATAACAAAGTACGAAACGTACCCGATTGTAAACCAATATAAATTGCCAAGTCATATAGGCGCAATGCAGCTCTATTAATGTCTTGTATATAAGAAGATCATAAAAGATCGAGATGTGAAATAAGTGCCAACAGGGAAATAACAAATGGCCAAGGGGGATTGTGACCCCTTGTTCCCGTTGATTTCAAGGACCTTTTCAATAACATCAATTTAGACGACCTCTTCAAAATTATGTTAGAGATCCACAGCACCTACAATATGCAAAAATACATCGAACTGCACAAATATAAGGCTATACTGAACATAGTATTATATGAGAATATTTTAAATAATGGTAAAGATTTCTATCAACAAATAAAACGTATCCCTATGGGGGGAGGTTGTTCCTCAATGCTGGCGGACCTCTACCTTAACAAGTACGAAGAAGGTACTTTTATTCTAAATGAAATACCTTATTTCAGATTTATGGATGACATTCTTTTAGGATGTATTAAAAACACCTCTGATTTTGATTTCAGTTTCTATCCATCATGTCTGGAATTAACGGAAACAAAAAAGATTCACGATAATGAGATTAGTTATCTTGACCTATGTATCAATTTCACTGAAAATAAAAAGATATATACAAAGCTATATGATAAAAGAAATTATTTTGATATAAACATTAATTACATCATCGATTGGAAATCGAACTTGAGCGCCAATATTTTTCGCAATATCGTTCGAAATCATTTTCTACGAAACTCAAGATTGCATACTTATAGGGATGATCGTATCAAAAGTGATAAAAAATTCATAAAGGAAGCTTTGAAACAGCACTATCCAATGGGATACCTCAAACACCACTATAATGCTGTACACTGCAAGGAATTTAATGCATTTGATAGTGATATTGGCAACACCTATTTTACATAATATAATGGCAACGCATCGAATGGCTCGGCACTTTATATTTGAATTGAAGAATGATCTGTCATTCGGGTTAACTTCTTATTTCAACCTGTCTCAATCCAAAATATTTTTTCTCCACTCAGTCCTTGCATTCACTTCTGGCATACGTCTTTTGCTTTGGCGTTCCAGGGAAATATGGCCACAGGCACGTAACGGTTCCGTGAGTGTTTCCTCAGGAGTAATAGCTGGCTATAAACGGGAACAAGGGGTCACAACCTTGGCCATTTGTTATTTCCCTGTTGGCACTTATTTCACATCTCGATCTTTTATGATCTTCTTATATATATATATATATATATATATATATATATATATATATATATATATATATATATATATATATATATATATATATATATATATATATATATATATATATATATATATATATGTACATATATATATATATATGCAGATATATATGTATATATATGCATATATATATATATATATATATATGCATATATATATATGTATATATATAAATATATGTATATATATATATGCAGATATATATGTATATATATGCATATATATATATATATATGCATATATATATATGTATATATATATATATATATGCATATATATATATGTATATATATAAATATATGTATATATATATATATATATATATATATATATATATATATATATATATATATATATATATATATATATATATTAGAAAAATATCTAAAAATAAGATATACAAAAAACACAATCATAACACTTCATAACATCTTAACCCCCCTTTTTTGCTTCATGGTCTATATACTTCGGGATGTTTCATAGATTTCATCGGACGGAGGAGTGCTTCGGGAAGACAGAGGCACCGGGAGTGTTTCTAGAGTAAAAGTGCTTTAACCGGGAACGGGGGGTCACTATCCCCCCCGGCCTTTTTTCTGTCGTTCCTGTAAACACTCTCCTTTCTTTTCCCCCTTTACTTTGTACCTCCCCCCCCTTTTTCAATTTGATGATGTATTTACTTATATATATATATATATATATATATATATATATATATATATATATATATATATATATATATATATATATATATATATATATATATATATATATATGCATATATATATGTATATATATATGTATATATATATATATATATATGTATATATATATGTATATATATATATATATATATATATATATATATATATATATATATATATATATATATATATATATATATATATATATATATAGATATAGATATAGATATACATATATATATTATTTAGTCTATAATAGTAGATGAACCTCAGTACAGCCCGACGGACTCGAACAGTGCTGTTAACAAAACTTTTGGGGCACTATGCAACAATTGCGAGCTCATACTACCTCATATTTTACAAATTATTGACCATTTTATGTAAACTGTTTATGCGAGACCCAAGCCTTCTGCTCCCCCAATATGTAAAGAATCATTTTGCTGCTACTTGACGGTGGCTTTGGACCCAGATGCGATTCGACAAGCGTGCCGGCCTACTGGATGTTCCAAAACAATGGATACCGGATAAACTAATGTTTACCCGGTAAGTTTACTATAATAACTGGATTACAATGAAAACAAATTAATGACATTTTTTAATTTTATTACAGTGGAACCCGATTTTGCGTATCTCAATTGAACCGATTTAAAAACGTCATATGCGGACGTTTTTAAACGTGAAGAACACAATACACGGAAAAATCCATTTTAATTCGAATATAAAATCAAGGAATTCACGTAAGAAAAAAAATAGATCACTCACTAAGATTTACCTCTTTACATGTCACTTTTTGATTCACATACAAAAATTTCAAACATATTAAAGATGTGGATTTGCATATTGCATTCACGTTTGCTTCGCTGTCAATAAGATTTTTTTCTTGCCTCTCCAAATTTACAGACTCTATCAGGCTCTTACAAGTCTTCCGTGCCGAGATAGTTTCATGCAATTTTTCTTTAAATTAAAAAATATGGATAAATTTGAATATATAATTTGTTCCACAATGCACTTTTTCTTAATTTGGTGTTCCGCCGTCAAATATAATTTCAAAAAGGATCCTTGACAAAAAAGGTTGGAAAACACTCATTTAAACCACATCAAGGATTTTCTAAACAAATGAGATAAATCTCTTCAGTTCATATTCTAGTAATCCTCAAAGACCATGCACTAAAAATAGAACTGTGAACTGCTAAATAATTTATTAAAAATAAAACCTTCGTGGAGAAAATATATTTTTTAATTTTAATTTGCTTTCCGCTTTAAGCTGTGTCAATATTCATTGAGTTCTCACTTTTGAAACTTTCAGAATAGTTAGAGTTAATTTGGCAATAAATATAAGAAATATTAAACATTTTTCTCAACTTTATTCTTTTACTTTATATAAAAAATATTATTTTGATTGAAAAGTAGTGTTTCGAATATTTTGATTGTGGTAAAGCTTAAATGATGTTTTAAAAATATATTTTTAAATATGAGAAAAATAGATTTAGAAGTGGATTTTAAATGATTTTGCCAACAGTACATGGTAATGTATAGGGAATGTAGTGAAATCTTGTTGAAAATTGAAAAGGAATTTTCAAGAACAAGAGAACAAGATTTTACATGAAGACACTATTTAACATGACATAAGTGTGTGTGTGTGTGTATGTGTGTGTGTGTGTGTGTGCCTGAGTGTCTCTGAGTCTGTCTGTATATCTGTCTGTCTGTGCAATGTATGTATTTACTCTAACTCAAAAACTAATTGGCCAAATTTCAAAAAAAATTCTTCGGTAAGTCACTTGTGGATGATCCTGGCACTGAATAGAATTTTGGTGTAATTTAAAAAGGAAGAACCGACCATTTTTTTGCGAAATTGCCCTCAAAAACCGTGCATATCTGCTCTAGCGGAGAAACTAATTGACCAAATCTCCAAATTTCATAATATTTGGTAGAAATGTCACTTGTGGGTTACCGTGGTGCTAATTAGATTTTAGTACGGTTCGGAAAAAAGTAATCTGCCTTTTTTGCGAAATGACTCTCAAAAATCGCCAAAAGCTAAAATAAAAGACACTGCATATTCTCAAAAGTACCAAATAAATGCGTCTCTTATAGGTAATTTTTAACAACGGCAAGGATGATAATAACTCCATAAGTCTAAGATTGACCATTTTCGGAATATTTAGGATTTTTTATTAATATTGAGGAGTTGAATACATTCTAAACGGTAGTTAAACAACTATATGATGATATTTATTAAAATTTAGTTTCTAATTCCCTTAAGGTTTATTGTGATGCTGATTAGATTATAGAATGATTCGAGAAAATAGAACCGAACTCATAGTATTACAAAGGCCGAACTTTCGGCCTTTGTAATACTATGCTACAAGCATATATCTGTAGATTAAAGTATTTATTCAGAACCTACAAACCATTTGCTCTTCAGATTGTAATCGAAATATGTATTTTATTACTTTCCTTATATACATAATGTATAAGGAAAGTATAGTGACGATATCTCACGAACGGAGAGATTTGAATGAAATATGGTACAAAAATCCCAATCCGTAAATACTGGAAGCCTATTGCTTTAAAACACAATCGAAAGTTCATAACCCTCCTCAATTTTCGAGTGAAATTTTGAAAAAATCATAAAAAAATTAGCACCTTTAATAAAGTTGCGCAAATAGACATTTCTTATGTAATTTTTCCTTAGAAAACGACTGACATAAACTTTAGAATGCTAGCATAAACCGTTCTCGAGATTTTGCACATTTTTAAAATAAATTTACCAAAAAATCCTATGAATTAAAAAAATATATAAACTGTTAAGAAACATGTTCAATTTTCATATGTAATATCATGCGATAAATTTGGTGACATCATTCTCATGGATCAAACTCTTTCCATTCACGAGAATATATACTTTGAGTAATACTTTTGTATTTGAACGCCAATAGTCATTTGTCTGCTGTAAGAATAACTTATTTTTCCGTCCATAACGCTTGGCGAAATTTTGGAAACGAATTTAGCGGAATGTCGTCAACTTGGCGACATTTCAAAATGTTGCCAAATTAACGAAAATCTAGCCAAATGGATAAAAATGACGCTAAATCAATGAAAATGACGACTAATTGAAGAAAATTCAATATCTTCATATCAAAGTATATATCTACTATAAGTGTCAATATCTAATAGTATCTATTATAGGAATAACATTTTTTTTAAACTGTAAAGGTAGTAAATCCATTGCATTATATAAGTAAAGTCATGTGCTGTCCGCCTCAGATTTTTTATTTAAATATGCAATAAATTTTGTACACTTCTAATTTCATTTATTTATAACATATATAACAGAATGATGCTGTTATTAATATAAACTCTAGGTTAATAATCTAATACAGAAGCTCGCAATTAGCTTTTGATTGGATGGCACGGCACTAAAATATAAAATTGTTATTTATTCAACATGAAAGTTAAGAAAAAGCGATGACTAAAACGTATTTAATTAAGAATTTTCTTACCCGCAAAGCAAAGCTTTACTTTCGAAGACACCATGTAATTATATTCATCCATCTTTTGTAAATGATCTTACAGGCTTTAATAAAAATATATATGATAGTAAGCAAAAATGTTTTATGTACAAAATGCTCATTATAAAAACGTTCTACTCCTTATTCATATACATTGCATTTTTATTGGAGAATATTTTAGCGGCTTTGCATGAAATTATACGTTATAAAATACAGAGAAAAAATGTATCTGATTTGGGAAGAAAATAATCTTTAAAATTTTTATGAGCAAAATAATGATTTTAAAATAATATTCAGATTTATATACTATAATGAAATTCAGAAGTTTCTCTTCAACTTTGAAATATTATCTTCTACTGCTATAAATTGTTTAAATATTCAATTCTTGTATATTTTAAGACACATTAAATCAACATTTTAACAATGGTAATTTAACTTGCACTATTCAGTTGTTGTATAGTAGAAGGAAAACTCAGAAAAATCGCTAAAAAGTGTGCATTTTCTTAATCCAATATACCATATTTGCATTGTTTTCCTAAAGCAGTAGCATGCTACAAAAGTCATTGAATAAGGGTTATACAATAATGCTTTTTTCCCCATAAACGTACATTAAAAAGAAATAAATTATATCTCAGGTAATACGCACCAGGGAATGAAAACTCTCATACCAGTCTTGGAATAATATGGCAATTTTATATAATTCATATAATAATTATCATATGACTGTAGTATTAGAATTTTGTCACTATTCCTGCCATTCTAGATCAAAGGCATACTAAGATACCAAACACAGTGAAAACTAAAAGGAAGGTGAAGATTGAGATATATTTGGTAAGGTTTTGGACTCAATTTTTTCATATGTGAAAAATCGGCTCAAATTTGCTCTGCTTATATTTAATTTGAAATTAGCTTATCAAGGATGCTACATTTTGACCTTATAATGCCGAATAATAATAAGTATCTCGAAATATAGTATTTTTAATATAAACGTGACTTATATAGAGAGTATTTATCTAGGATTCCATTTTAAGGACACATATTTCCATGAAAATACATTTTTAAGGGGTCTATAAGATTTTCCAATACAAATAGTAAAATGCTGCAAATTATTGCCATTTTTAAACAAATTGCCAATTTATAATTTGGCATTAGAAATTGGTTAAATTTATGTGGACAAATTTCATGCACTGCTGGGTATTTTCTTTTACTTTGTGGATATCATATAAATTAATGTGAAAAATATCTAATTTACTAATATAATATATTTAAAATTTCAACAATTAATGTAGTGTTGTCTCGATATCAAATGTCCGTATTTATTTTAATATAGGGCATACATTTTTCTAGTTATAGTCGATTGCAATTTAATTTATGATTGTTTAAACATAAAGTATGTGTTTACATTTCTAAGAATTTATATTTTTCAAAAATATCATAACATTCCTTCGGCGGTTGTTGTGATGTATAACAAAACGAGACAGTATCGATCTTGTTAAATTGTTTATTACCAGTGTTTGAACATGAAAACGTAGGACATGCCACTTTGCTTAATTGTCTGAATAAAAAATAGAACATTTTAATATGATACATGTCGCTATTAGATGTATGATTGCACATAAATTATATAATGCCTGCTTAGATTACTTGTAAATTCAAGCTGTGCAGGAAATTAAAAATATGCGATGTTGTGTATGGAATGGTATTCATTGTAAAGATGGTACATGTTACGGATATGTCTTCTGTATACCTAAAATAGATAATCAAGAAAATTAAGGTTCCACATTCCATGGATTTTGATTGACATTTCTTTAAACATAAAGGATGTGTTTATGCTTCTAATAAAATATCTTCCTTAAAAATATATTCATATCCCTTCCTTTGTTTTCGTGATATATGTTGAAATGGAAAATCTGCATCCCATTCATCTCCGAGATGACGTTAGATTTGGAAGATGATTCATCCGCTGTGTTTGGATTCAAAAACAGAGAAAAACTCAAAGACATGCAATATTATTCACTTGTTTGAAAAGAAAATTGTAAATTCCGAAACTATACACGTAGCTACTAGAAGTGCGGTTTAATTTTTAATTGTATCATGTCTTTATAAATAAATTGCATATTCAATCTGTGCTTTAAAAAACATGTTTGATTATTAATGGAATATTACATATTGCAAAGATAGTGCATGTTGGTGATATTTTCACCTTATTTTCTTAAAATAGACGACCCGGAGAACCAAGTTAATTTCTGCATTTTATGAATTTTATTGACACTTCTATAAACAGAAAAAACGCGCTAAAGTTACTAATACTATACCTTCTTAAAAATATCATTACATATCTCCAACGGCTCTTGTGACATATAAAGAAAATAAAAAATCTGGATTCCATTCGTACCCGACATGACACAAGAATGGAAGATGCTTTATCACTGGTGTCTGGATTTGGAAACGAAAAAATGACAAAACACATGCCATGCTGCTTACTTATTTGAAAAACATAGGACGTTTCAATGCAATATATGTATCTAATGTATGACAATTTCATTTTTAAATATGTCACGCTTTATAGTGACATCTTATCAGTAATATATGCAATGAATAAAATATATTTAATGTAGTTCATGGAGTATTATTTATTGCAAGGATTGTGCATGTTACTGATAATATATTTTCGTACTAAATGTATTTTTTATTTACTTACGTTTAAATGAACTTTTAATTATACGTTACATATGTACATTTGCACATCTGTAAAGGACTTTTTCATGTTAAAGAGTATTTATATTTCTTCAGTTCTTGTAAAATTACCAAATAAGCTCATCTATTTGCATCAAGACATTATCATAATGACTGATATATTGTATATTAGGACAGGGCGCCACCATTTATCATGCAATGCCACAAAACTGTACAAATGATAAAGTCTAAAACAATGTTTTTAATTCGCTGAAATAAAAGATAATCTGAGCGATGTGTACAATACATAACATGCTCTATTTAATTCCATTGCATAGCCCTGAAAATGACAATTAATGAAAATTAAGATTTGGTGCAGAACATGTCTGTTCACACAATCAATAAATGTACTAGATCCGAACACAAAATTCTGCACAAAGAAGGTGTAATTAGATGTCGTACGTTACATAACTGTTTATATTGCATTTTTTAGTGCGAACAAACCTATACCTGAACGTTAAATTTTTTTTAGCCCGGCTTGTTCGCACAGAATAAGAAAATTCAAAGATTTCCAAAACTTGCGTCCGCTAATTATACCTTATTTTAGCAGAAATTTACGTTGTGATCTGTTTTATTTAAAATAAAGATTTGTTATTTATTTTATGGATTTTATTATAGCTTTATTTATTTAAACGATGTGTTTTAATGTCCAAAAAAAATAATGTATCCTTTTCAAAATTATCTTTACATTTTCTTAGCTGTTCATGTGATATTTGACGAAAGAATAAAATCTGGATATCATCCGTCTTCGACGTGGCATGTGATTTGAAAGATGGTTTATCACCGGTATTTATTTTATGAAAACAGAGAAATGGCGAAGGGCATATTATTGCATTTGCGCTTTTAAAACATATATTAAATTCAGTTGCAAAATGCGTAACGACTAGGCGTAAAATGTTATTGTATATTCATAAATATCGACAATTAATAAATATATTTACAAATCAATAAAATGCATTGTGCATGTATACGTAAAAATAATCAGTGTAAATAATTGACACAGTTATTCATAAGAATCAATAAATAAACAGTTCAAATATAGACAACAATTAAAAAAGTAGATATGTTTATAATAATACAGATAGACAATATATATATAATATAAATGCAAATATATGGAATGAGAAAATCTCAAAAACAAATAACCAAATATGAATAAATCAAATGTGAACAAATGTAATTAGAACAGCTAAAAATAAATAAACAAATATTATTAAATTAAATATAAATAAATAAACATGTAAAAACTAATATCAACAATGATCAACAAAAAGGGCTAAATAACAAATCATTAAAAATAAAAATAAAATAGGCAATCTATAATATTTTCTACAGCCAATCATTAGAAATGAATGAAAATCAATAATATGTATTATTTATTCCTGAAATTGGAAAATCATTAAAATTACAAATAGAGAATCAATAAAAAAATAACAGGAAAATAAAATAAAATTTTAAATTCGTAAAAAAAGGCAATTAAGGAAAAGGAAGATTAATCCTACATTCACCAAATTCTAGTTCTGTCAGTTCCTCGAGTATAAATGCAGTGTTTTTATTCCAAGGAAAGTTAATGTCTTTCTCAAAAACACCTTTACATTATTTCTCCTGTTTTCGTGATATATGACGATCCGGGAAAATCTGGATCCCATCCATCTTCGACTTGACGTACGATTTCGGAAGATGGGTTATCCCCGGTGTTTGGTTTTGAAAACGGAGAAATACCCAAGGACATGCCATTGAGTTTACGTGTGATCCATAAATAGAAAACTCAGTCGCGTTGAATTCTATATGTGTGTATTAATTTTCAGTTTTATCATGTTTTTATGGAAGCACCAGATATACCCGAATTTCGTATAGAATTTTTGATGTAAATAAAATCATTTTAAAATCTACAGTGAATTTTTAATATTTGTAATCCTTCATTTTGAAAATGTTTAGTGATTCTCAAAATAAGTGAGTTCTCCCATGATGAGGCATGCAAGTAGATAGCCATACAAAAGTGACATGTATTTAATCCTATGTCCACAGTGTTGAAAAGTGGCATAGGACGAGCTCCTGCAATCTGACCTTGTTCATAAAGCTTCCACAATTTTAAAAATAGAAAAATTATCATACAAACAACAATCGGTTCGCACGTTATCTGATTTTGATTTGTATTCATTGTAAAGTCTCAGAAAACAATTACGTGACGTTGAAAATGGACTAAGGAAGGTTTCTGGATGGCTATATTACAGTTATGTTTATTTTCTTTCCAGATTTACTTAGATAGCAGACCGCTCCTCTCATTCGAAGGTATGGAGCAGTTCAATGAACGGCCTGATTTTTCCAGATTTACCGTATTTTTTACAGAGAAACGTTTCTATGGAAGCATTGATAAGTTTACCATGTAGTTTAGTTCGGTAAAGCAGTTCCTATTCGGAGTCGTCTTCCCTGTAGGGTTGCAATAGTTCTCAGTTACACAAAACAAGTATGTCGATATTGATAAATTCACTGGGGGTAATCAATGTTGTTCAATGGTTCCCAGTGATAATTTTTGTGACCTTAAGCGTGTATTATCAGTTTCATGTATTTAAAGCATTGTGCACTTAGGCTCATTCCATGAAAGCTGTGTGTTACAGCCGACTATATACAAATATCAAAACAAAATAGCAAAAACCTGACTGATCACAACGTTACTTAATTCCAGTGTAGTTAACTACTATTACATTATCATGAGCTCTAAAATGAGGGTAAATTATCCACTGATGCAGGGGATTGCACAAGTCTCGGAATCCTCATATGCAAGTTGCATGGCGTATGATCCTAAATCTACTAATGTCTAAAATTTAATAATATGCAAACATTCTTTCGAAACAATGTAAACTATGGTGAAAAGTGAAATATTTCGCATTTCTTATTTTAAAAATGTGGATAAAGTAACTGTGTTTGATTGTTATAACTGTTTAAAATTTTGCTTAAAGTTTAACAAAATTATATCCTGCATATGTAAAATAACTGAGGTACCAGATATCACTTGATATATTAATGATTATTGATTATATAGTATTAATTTTATCATCATAGAATACAATAAATACAATCAAGTATATTGTCATGAGCTGTTGTTAATGATAATACATTTTTGTGATTTTGAGGGGTTTCGTGGAGGAACTATCCGTCTACAATTGTTTGTAAAAGTCTTATTTTCTTCTCAAATTTGCAACAGATGGGCTAAACTCATAAATTAGATGCATTCTGCTAATTTGTATGTATATAATGTTATATAATACAATTTATCCCTTAGCGTAGTATCTAGCGTAACATTTTTCTCATGAGCTATTACTAACACAAGAATTCTTACAACCCACCAACAGGACTTAATGATATGTGCTTGGTGAAGTTTTGCATTTTGTCTATAGTTGATACAATATTTAATTCAAGTCTTATACAATCTTGAAGAGACGATTATAACAAATATAGACTGAAACCAAATGCAAAATTAATCAGACAGTTTTATAATTGCAATACACAAATAATTTTAAGAAAGAGAAAGGCAAGATTGGAACAAATTAACGTCATCGAACATGTCAACGGTGGCCATATGACCAGCATTCAACTACACAGAACAGACTGTGTTCCACCAAGCCACTATTATATCCCAAATACTTAAACCAATCATAGTAAGTGTCCAGAAGTAAGACCCCGTTATTAGCAGAATTTTTCTAAAAGCAAAATTAGGTGGTATAAGGGCTGATCAATCAAATTATGTTTCATATATACACATTTGTAACACTTGATGGATAGTAATTTTCTGTAGTAAATATGTTAGCGTGTGATGTTTTTAGTCCACATTTCAGATTACATATGACGAAAAAAAGCCAATCTATGACAAAAAGTATTATCATGACAGAAAGTATATCTCAAAAGAAAATTATTCCAATTAGGAGAGTATTTAATTAGGAGATTCCAGGTATTATATTATATTAGGTATTATATTAGGAGTATTCCAATTAGGAGGGTCTTTAATTAACTAGTTACTGTAAATTAATTACTGCCAATTAGGAATAAATACGTGGATGCTGAAAAATATAGTCCTAAACCTTTTATTTGTTTATAAATCTGTACAATCGCAAAACTTTTGTAATTGTAAGCGAGTCCTGTATATTAATGCACATAAGTATTTATTGCAAAATGATACATCAAATATATGGTTGTACTCACTGTGTTTATTTACTTTACCACTACTGTATTTATTTAGCGCTATATTTTAGAATTTAGTTCAGTGGATTATAAGCACTACATATATATTACATTTCGGATAATTTCATTTATAATCTTGAGAATTATTTTTATTTTTATTTACTTCAAATGTGTCATTTTATTCTTAAGTTATAATGTTAATACTTAACAGACATACACACAAACACAGACAGGTATTTTCCCGCAAATGGTTAACATTTTTCTCGGGGTATTTTATAACGTATTTTCCTTTAAAATTAAAATTTGAAATTTTTGAGAAACAATACTTTAGCTACAATTTATAATAAAATATAAAAATAGTCTTTCAAGAAAAATGGAAGCCGTTGTAAGATATATAGGTTTTTTACTGGCATTTATTTAAATGCAAAGCTGCGCTTTTATTCATCTGAAGGAATATTTCAATATAAAATACCTCTGTATATTTCTTTCATTTGTTCTCTTGATGTATGAGGAAATCCGCAGAACATCCATCTTCAACATGACATACGATTCAGAAGATGAATTATCTTGGGTGCTGGGTTTTTTTGAAACAGGCATAGCCTTTCCATCTAACTTAAGTGTTTCAGTGACTTTATACGTTCCAATGAGTTTACTTGATTCAAAATATTTAAATTTCGACTATGTTTTTTATAAGAACTTCGTAGAGATGTGCTGAAACGTCTAGCGTGTTTATTCCCAAATAAGTGGTGTACCTCCAGATATTTTTGGAAGTTGGAATCTGCGATTTAATTGTCAATCCTCAACGAAAGGTGCGTGTTTCAGTAGCAAGGATACTATAATCAATAACAATGTAAAAGCTTCAAAAATGTCAGTAATATGAAGGATATTTCAATTATGAGCAGTTCCCACTTCATTTTAACCATTACTAAACTGTCCCTTATCAGTTTTATCTTTTACTCATCTTCATTTGCTCAACCAGCTTATCAAAACGTATTGCTGTCGCTGAATGTTAAAAAATATCGAAACAGTTTCCAAAACAAAAATGAGACCAAAAATCAATATTTTCATACTCAAAACAGAACACAAAAAATGCGAATTAGCAACAGTAAATTTACCAAAATTCTTCTTTGCACACACAATACTAAATTGTCGTTGAGATAAATGTGCTAAGGTGTTCTTCTCTGTCCATTGCAAATATACTGGGCAATACTAATATGCCAAGTGAAATAGTAAAGTGCATGATGCATTATTAAGGTTAATGCTTTGTGATCGGCTCATTTATGTACTATGAATATGTACGCATGAAAACACTATTACTTCTGCAGCGAAATACTTTACATATATTTAATGTTGATGGTTAAAAAAGTCACCAATTACACTACTTTCTATTTAACTCATTTATCTATCAATTCCTAGTAATAAACATTAGATAAAAATATTTTACTCCATTTCATTTATATGTGTATTCTTCACATTACTGTTCTTGCGATAATCAGATTCCTTTTATGTGCTATGTAACGTTAGTTATACAGTTACAAAGACTAGCACTTTCTTGATGTAATAGTAAGTTTGACATTTCTGGTCTCTCAAAATGGTATATATCTGAATACATATAAACTTTTGGTTTTCTTTATACTTGTCAAACGTGTTGTTATGGTGCAGACATGACCACCTTATCATCCACAACCTAATATATTCAAATAAATATCGCGTATAGTCATGTAGTAGATCATGAATAGAAATTCAGTAGTATAGAAATGCAGTAGTATAGAAAAGTAGTAGTATAAAAATGTAGTAAATGCAGTAGATCTTCATCATTAGATTATCCCCCTCATATTTGCATCCTCATTCCATTTATGAAGTAAGGGGTAATATTTAAATAATTGTAAATACAACGGATACAATCTCTCTGCACTTTCTCAATTTGGGCATCCATAAGAGGACGCTAGCCTTTTTTCTCATAATATCATGCCAACATTTTCCTACCTTAAAAATACACATCTGATATTTACCTTAAGTAATAAACACAAAATTGGACATTAAAAGTTTTCATATGGAAGAAATCTAGTCTTACAAAATTGTAGTTGAAAATTGTAGTTACAAAATCTGTATAATTGACATTTTAAAAGCCAAAATTGCAGTCTAAAACACCATATTAAATATGTGCAATAGTTTTCTTTATAATGAACTTATCAGCACATAGAAAAGTATTTTTAAAAACTTCAACATTTTTTCACTTATTTTATACTTAAATATTTCACAAGTCACTTCACATATCAATGAAAATCAAAAAAATATTCTAGGAATAAAAAGCGAAACAAATAACAGTTATCAATAAAGTAAATACATTTCAACAACTTTCTAAGGATATTCAGAACTTTTCCCGAGGCATAATAAAAGTTTTAAACATTTAAAAAATGAATGTAAAATCCTTATTGATAGAGTTTATTGGTTTCTATTGCTTGTCGATTTATGTGAGGAATTTTCAAAATGAATAGAAAGTAGAAATGTTTTTCTTTGATCTCTAAAATTTAGCCAGGAGAATAAAAAAATTGGCATTACTGATCCATGACCTTATCTACAGACATTCTACATTAGATTTTTATATATATCCATATCCGTTACTGAATTATATCTCATCCAAATTGGGCCATCTGCATTGCAGTTGAGGTATGATTTATTTACAATTGTTTCATTTGATATACTTAATTTTTTAAACAAAAGACTCATTTTATTACTTACCATTATAAACCAATATGAAAAAAAAATGTAACTTCCTTTGAAGTTTTTATAGGAAATTTAATATTGGTTTTGTATAGTTTTTATATTAAATATTTTTATACATTAGCAGCCAAAATAATTAAATTCACTTTGAATTTGAGTAGAACTTTTATTCCTTAAATTGGTTAAGACTATGTTGAGACCAGAAATAATAATTTGTTTAACTATGTTTTGAAAAGACTTTCAGTCTGTTCAAAAGTATTCGTTTACACATAAAAATTTAATCATATAAAATAAAAGCATACATTTGAAGCATAAAAAATATGATTCACTGTTGGGTTAACTTTATCACATAATTAAATCTAATTAAATCCAAAGTATAAAATACGTAAATGTAACTTTTTAATTATTTTATAAAGACAGGACAACGTTGTTCGAATTCAGAGTAAAATGTTTTCTTTTATATGGTAAAAATATATTTCCCAATTTTCTTGACCCAATCTCAAGTTTAGACAAAAAAAACTTTTAATTTTTACGTTGTAAAATATTTATGCTGTGTATAAAATTTCTTGTAAAAAAATAAACGTTTAAGTAAAAAAAAATAAATTTAAAAAGCTTAAACTCTGTCCATGGTGTTATCTAATTAAATATTTTGCACACTTTTGCGAGCAAAAAATGTGACAAACGATCAAAATTCAGTTTTATTAAAGACTCTTATTTCGAAGGGCAATTTAACTTCATTGTTTCTTAAATGAGTTTTCATGTCTTGAACGATAAATGAAGCAGATAGCATCTGAAATTAATAACATTAAGAATTTAAGAATTTTCATCTAAAAGTATGGAAAATGCCAAAGCTTATTAAATAATAATTTAATGTTAGTTGAAGAGCATGGAAAAATTGTTGCTGTCTAGATAGTTATTTTTGTAAGTATTGTATTTTAAATATTTTTGATTTTCCCTGCTATGATGTTTTTTGCGTACTTACGTTTCATAATAAACTTTACGGAAATTTACAGACAGCATTTTTTTATTAAAACCTAACTTTTGTTTTATAATACTACATTTAAAATTACAAATTAAATGATAATAAAGTATTTGTAAAATCTTCACATTTAATTTTACAAACCAGAAGTTGAGGATAGTAGAAGACTTACATAGGAAACTCCAATTATATCTCGACTTCAAAGGGCAGTAAAAATAAAATAAACTGCAATAATATGCTTTGTTAAATTACCTTTGCTATGGACTCCATCTTTTAATAATTTCTTTTTATTTACTAGCCATACTAATAAAATACGATGTAACTTAATTGGTTCTATTTGCTCCATAATACGCGGTATTGTACTTGCGCTTTTGTGTGAGATTTTTGTCTTGTTTTGTGTTTTTCATCTTTGTCAGCTTTTATGATTTTAATGAGATAACTTATAAAAATATATATTGTAATCCTAGATGTATGTGCCTTTCAGTATGCAGATGTGCATGTATATCTTTACAGGTCTGCATAATCTGGTCCAACTTACCATTAGTAAATCCGTTGTAGGGTTTTAGAATATTAAATAGAAATTATAGAAGTTTTTGGGAGAATGAAACGTTATTTTCTAGTATGAAACATACATACAACTATCGTAGAGCCTTGAGATTTAATGCACATGCTGGTGGTTGGTTATAACTTCATTGGTAATTTATAGTTCATGAAAATACCTACTTTTATTGCATATCATGCCCTATACGCCTGATAGCTACTGTAAGTTAAAACTTAAAAAAAGACTGGCCAGGCTGGGTCGCTGAAGGTGTCTAGAAATTAAAAGAATAAGCATATGTTGTAATTAAATTATGATGTAATTAAATTATTTAATTCATTAAATTATATATTAAGGAAATGTCTTCTGTCTGCGCTTGAATCTGTAGGAATGCTTAATTTTGGCGTTCTGCTGTTTTTTTCATAAAGATGAGGGAGATACGTTAAGCAGTAGATACAGTTTTAATAAAGTTTCAAACTACTACGAATATGTTAGTTTGCATAGGTCTATCCCCTGCATCGAGGCCTATTGATATATTGTTAAGAAGTAAACTGTTTGGTCACAGGGTGCCTCTAAACTCGCCAAAAGGCAGAGAATAATCACCAATTTGACATTCTTTTAGGTATTACCCAAAAATGTGCATTTTGAGGTTCTAGGCAATTTTAAAAGGTTTCTTTCCTCGGGTTATTTTGTGTTTAACGTAACAGAATGGACAAAATTTTATTCTTAGTAAAGAAATACTCATGGAATACATTTTAGTGTGCTATTTATTTTATCTTTAGATTTACTTTTTCAAATATTTCTCCTAAGAAAAAGAAATATATTTATAGTTCTATATTCATATTTACTTTATCAAATATTATTCCAAAGCAAAACATAAATATACAATAAAACTTTAAAAGTATATTTATCTCTTAACTCAATTTATTTGTCATTAAAAACCTAGACGCAAAACCTAGGTTTACTGATGCGAATAATTGGAGTAGAAAGTCGACAACCAATTTGAATATTGTCATCGTCTTCTCTAGCAACAGTATCGACTATGAACGGTATTGACATCAAGCAGCAGTGGCTAACACTGTGTCCTTATGCTGTCTGAACTCAAACTACTAAACATTTGAAACTGAATGCGTAGTTTTGCAAGCTTCGTCAGTCATCAAAAGGTTTTGTGAAGTTGCTCAAATAGTATGTTAAATTTCTACAAGTGCAGTTAAGCCATTTTATGTGCTTAAGAGCCCGAATGAAGACGACGCATATGTGAGTGATTGCTTACTATTGCACAAATGCCTGTATTATTAGCTAGAGAAATATCCCACTATCTATTGGTAGTGTCTCCGGCAATAAAGTTATCTATGTAATAAAGATATTGATGACAGGTAGAATTCAGCAATTATTACTATTAAGAACTTTGTAATTGTTTCTTATAATCATCCTGTAGCAGATGCCGAATTTTAAACTTGGCAAGAGTTGATGGAATGATTTGAACATCGGTGAAGAAGTAGCATGTTCATGTAGAAAATATATTAAAAAAAACTGCGATAACAGCATTTCGAATTTTTTAATACAAATGAAAAATTCCAACATGATAACACTTTCACAAATCTGGAGATAGTTTAGTAGCTTATGTGAGTTGAAGTTAAGAACGATATGCTATATAATAATTAATAAAGTTTTGTTTGAGCAATTTAACGTCTGTTTATTGGATAAGTGAAATTAATTTAATGTTATTAATCAAGTTGCTTTTCAGAAGAAAAACCTTGCAACACATACCAAATTAATTATGGTGGGTTTTCACTTCGGCAATGTACAGAAATACACTATTAGGGGCCAATTCTAATCTTAGAATTAAGTCCATTAATATTTTATATTTTTTATTCACCATATTGTACTTTAAAGGAAGGAGACCGTGGAATGTTTTAGACGGTCACAGTTGATTTCAGCCATTCCACCAGTCTTGCATTTTCGGAGAGATATGGTGAAGTATTCTTCACCATTGCGATATATGAACGTAATGCTAAGCGACATAGATAACAGTGATTCAACTTAACCCTGTGCTCCTTACGGAAGTTTACGGAGTTAAACATTTTACAACTTTTAACATATAAAGTCTAGAAATGCATGTAAAACAGTCCTTTTTTCTTAATAATGCAGTACTTAACCGTCCTTTACATTGAACTTCAAAATCATATAATAGATAAACAAGAAAGATCAATCATGCTTAAAGCATTGATTATGAAACACTTTTTCAACTTCATTACAATTTGATCTAAAAAAGTCTAAAATGCAATACATTCCTCGGTAATATTTTAAAACTTATCACAATACTTCATTAATTCATTATATTTGAAAACTTAAGCCTTCATTGAAAAAAATGCACTTCATTCAAATGACGGCATTGAAATATAAATTGCCTGGTTTAAATATCTCTAAAATGCGATACATTCCATGGTAATATTTTTAAAACTATCATAATACTACGATAATTTATTATATTTGAAAACTTCATCGAAAACAACTGAAATTCATTCAAATGACGTCATAAAAAAATAACACGCCTGGATCTCTCTATAAAAACATCATTTCATTCATAACTTTCTCCCATTCATTTCATTCATCACAATACTATAATAATATATTTTATTTAAAAATTAAGACCATGGAGCTACAAGTAATTAAACTCTATGCTTAAAACTTCATCGAAAAAAATCGTCCGTCTCTTTGTAAAATCAATGAATGTTTCATTCATATCAGCCATGCAGACTCCATGGGCTAAATTATTTTTGTGTTAAAGAAATACAGCATTTCTAATACAACTCCTTCTACATATTTTGCTGTTTACATTTTACATAGGTGAAAAATAGGTAAGTTGTGGAAATAATCAAATTTGGATGATCATTTAAACTCAAATTTACTGTATTTGCTTTGTTTCAGTATGTAGATACACAGAATTTAAACAAAAATAAAGTAGTTTTAGGACATATACAACACTCAATATGAATTAAAAAGAACTTAAAAAATCACGATTTTGAAACAAGATGGATGCCATATATTATTTTGAAGTGGATTATGTGATCGTTTCATATCATGTTCACGTGATCGTTTCATATAAGAAGTGTAATTATTATTTTAATTTTTATTTAAAAAACTACTGAATATATTTCGCTCAATTTTTTTTTATATATTTTATGGAACAATTTGAATATTACCTAAAATTTTCTATGCAATTTGTGAATTTTAAATCCGCTTAAAAATGTTTGAAAATGTAGGTCCCATAGGGCTCAATGTATTTCATTTTTTCAACCCGGGTTCAATCCAAAACTAATGGGGTGATATTATTCATTTATATTCCCATAGGTGCTACAGACCGTCTCAACAACATACTAAAATTTCATTTTGATTAAGTCATTTTTACGGCAGTTATCGTGCTAACGGACAGACAGGCAGACAGACAGACAGACGGACAGACAGACAGACAAACAGAATGAACAAAGTCATAAGCACTTTTCAACTTTGTTGTAAAGGGTTAAAAATTGGGGACTAGAAGACCATGTTTATCATCAAGTTACATCATAATAATTGTTTCTCCAAAACGTGAGTTTGATCAATATTCAATAATAACAGCATTGCTAAATAAATTGAATATCTGATTTCAAAATAGTCAGTATAAGATATTAACAAGTTATGTAAATATTGTTTTACACATCTTAATGGCTAGGCAATTATCGTAGATATTCATAAGTTTATTAAATACATTACGTTGATTGTTCAGTTCGATAACAATAAAATACAATATAAAATACTTATGTATTTTCCTGGTTATTCCTTAAGATTTTATACACATGAAAAATATTAATTAAAAGTCTTATATTTTCTGTCTATACAACTTATTAAGTAGCTTAAGATAAATAATAGCTTCGATATTCATATTTGCATATGTATTGGAAATTGCCTCTCTATGATTAGGAACCCCTATAGATATCGTGATGGCCGATTTTTTGCTATAAACAAAATTTGTGATAAGTGGATTCGGTTATACATGGTGTCCCATAGAAAGTGAATAGTGAAAGAGCTTTTGAACAGTTGGTTGTAGATCTATAATTCTCATTGCAAAAATGATTTATAAAAGATGATGTATTCAAGTAGACAGGGAGCAGTTTCGGGTAGAACAAGGAAGATATTGCTCATTACTTACGTCCCGGACCTTAGCATATCAATAGGGCGAGTAATTAGCTAAAATATTGCATCATTTTTCGTTAGTACTCGTTGTTTTCCTGAGCCATATTTTAAATGAGCCTGTTGCTTGCAATCTATATGCCAGCTGTAGTTTTGAATCTATATGCCAGCTGTATGCTATATAATGCCAGCAATCTATATGCCAGATGTAATTTTGAAGATCGGCTGCATTCGCCGTAAAGCAAAATCATCTCACAGAGTTCGACATTACTGAACGGAATCATTAAATGTTGTTATATAGCAGAGTTACTTGAATGCTTAAATACAAACTATGAATCTATATAATAATAGCTTTATTTGCATGACATAAATTTGAAGAAATGGTAAAAATTTTGATAATTATTTGCAATCGAAGTTCATTTGTGGATGTCCTCTTATTTCCCAATGAACTTGTTAATTAATGTTAATTAAGCCAATGTTAATTACGTTATTTAAGCCAATGTTAATTAAGTCAAAATATAAATTAAATGTTAATTATGCCACATTTTTTTTCAGTTATACTAAATACGGTATGGATAACAGTTTTGTAAACTGGCCTTGATCGATAAAGTGGCTGTATAAAAAGTTAATTTTTTCAACTTTCTACAAATATATGGTACGGAATTTAAATTAATATTTCATAACTTCCTTATGTAAAGCATGTTTGCAATTGGAACTATGGATCTACAAGTAACGGTTTAAAATATTATTTTACTGTTTACTTTCTGTGGGACACCATGTCTATTGAATAGATGTTAATAATAAAAGGTTTTATTTCATACAGTGTTCTTACATTTATATTGACATTAATTACGTTTGATTTTTATCTGATAGTACTTTCTAAATCAAACCAGTTTAACAAATTAATTTTTGTTTTAATTTTATTTCCTATTTAAATTGGTTTATCTTATCGGATTCCCAATTATCAACCATGTTTCGAAATTTCACAAGTTTCTTAATTTGTTTAAGTTCATTCGCAAACTTTATCCAGAATGCTGTTCTCAAATATTTGCCAGACTTCTTAATAGTTAATCTTTGCATTCGAAAATGTAATTTTATATAGTTTCCAATTATCAGTGTTTAGCAGTGATTGTTCAACAGTATTTTTATGAAAAGTTCAACGACGTTGTTGAAATGAATTTGTAGTAGTACCTACAATTATAAACAAGTTATTTTATATAGATTAGTAAAATACATAAGATACTGAAATACATGCATGTTTTGTACAATTATTACAAAAGACAAACAAAAATAAACAGAAAATGCTTAGTGATACGTTAATTATTTTTCATGAAAAACCTAAAAATACTGCATACATACTACGTTTAGATTAACATTCTGCATACACGCAGTACAAAAATACTTGATCATTTCACTGAAAAGGAAAAGTTGACAAAAGTTGGTTATTAAAAAGTTTTCCAAGAATTGCAAACAGATATATTTTACCTAAATCTGATTTCCGCAGGTTACAAGGTCCACGCGTGATCGAAGCTTTCGTTCACTAGCCTTCCGATCACTAGACGTCGAGTTTTTAAAGTTTATCTTATGGCTGAATTTCTTCTGATATCGTTAATGTTGGGTCCCTTGAGTTTTAAAAAAAAATTATAAATGAAAAATATTTTAGCAGAATTTATTTAGAATGCAGTCTGCTCTACATATTTTTCAAGAAAAAATAGTTGTCAATAATATCACATATAGTTTTGACGTCATAAAACAGTAAATTCGTCATTTGTGTCATTGTCCCTCAGTGATGAGTTGAGTTCATCTCTTAATTTCATAAGTAGAAAACGAAATTACGATTCTAACTCGAAAAGCATGTCATTTTATTAAAATTTTAACGATATTTTTTGCGAAATTGCTTATATATGCTCTTTTTCCCGGGAATCGGCAATAGTGTGACTACGTTCGAAAAATAATCTTTTTTTCCCAATAGATGGCTACAGCAGCGGCATTAAATTCTAGAATAATATCACTTAGAATTTCGTTTAGTACTATCTAAAGTTTTACCACTTTATGATAATTAAGGAATGTGAGAAACACAATTTTATTATTCATTTTTGATGCGTATAATTATTATCCGTCAACAGTGTCACGCATTTAATTATTGTTAATATGGATAAAAAATTGAAAGTAATATATTATCTGTCAGCATATAAGAGCAAGTTTTGCATAGTGTACATTTTATTTTCAAATATTAGTTTCGATTTCTGTGCGGAATAAAAATATACACACACATCAACTATGTTACGGTCATTTTCGCCACGTGAATGGAATGACTTACGTTGCGCGGAATTATGTACAACTGATTCGGCTTTGAAATGACGGTAGGACTTTTTTCCATCTAAGGATTTTTCTATAGTTTTCTCTCACAGGATCATCATGAATCGAAATTTCTGTGAAATTCAGAAATTTTTTTAATACAGAATGAAATATGTCAATTAAAATATCCTCTTAATAAAACATTAACAACGTAAACTGTAATTTATGCAGAATTTAAGAAATCTGTTAATACAGAATGAAATATTTCAATTAAATATACTTTATTACAGAATGTATATCGCGAATTTTTAATAAATCGTTTACATCACGCATTACGCAGTATGCGTTTCGCTTTTTATGAAATACTTATTGTGGTTATACTTATTGTGAACAACTCACGTGTATTACATGCGCCCGCGTAGCGGTTGGAAACACGGTTAACGACTAATGCATGAATTGTTGCCGGAATGTTCGCCTAGCATAGGTACGCGGTCGACAGTTACTGCAAGAAAGCTACTGCAAGTTATGAGCGTTTTCAAAAGACAACTGCGCTGGTTGCCGAAAGCAGTTATTAAATAATATCAGAAAAAACGTTCTCTCATTTGTCACTACAACAGGCGAGTGTCTGAAGTTACTGCAACACGCTCATCTAGACACAACTTATTATTTCCTTCCTATTTTTTTGTATTTTGACTTTAACTGACTCAACATAAACAAACAGGAACTCCTTCAAATAGTACAAAAGGACCCTAGTCCGGAAAGCTATAATTTTAAATATTGTTTTTAGGTCAAAAATTGTTATAGAGTTTTAATTTTTAGAACTTTTTACCTTAAATGCATACCAATCGTGGAATAGCTTAATAAAATTTGAGTTTTAATCATGTGAAAAGGGGAATGTATTGTCATAACAATCTTCCTCTTTCTGTTATTTCTATTTTGTTAACACTTTGCAACAAAGTTGAAAAGTGTTTATGACTTTGTTCATTCTGTTTGTCTGTCGGCCCGTTAGCACGATAACTGCCGTAAAAATGACTTAATCAAAATGAAATTTTAGTATGTTGTTCAAACGGTCTGTAGAACCTATGGGAGTATAAATGAATAATATCACCCAAATAGTTTTGGATTGAACCCGGGTTGAAAAAATGAAATGCATTGAACCCTATGAAACCTAATGTTTCAAGCATTTTTAAGCGGAATTAAAATTCACAAATTGCTTCGAAAATTTTAGATAATATTCAAATTAGTCCATAGAATGTATACATAAAATTTCAGCAAAATATATTCAGTAGTTTTTTAGTACTGCACAGATGAACAGAATAGGTGAGAAAAATTAGACGTTTGGTTGAGCAGTGAGACACAGACATAATGCTAATAATATATGCATTAAGTTCGGAACAGGTGTTTGGAGACCGAACATGGATCAAAGTTCTCAATTGTGCAGACATGGTAGAATATGCATCAAATGTGGTGTGACGATATTAGATCATAAATCATGAAAGGTGGTTCAACAATAAATGACCCATAAAAGTATAAAGGCACCAAGAAGGTATGTGCTTATTAACCTTTACGTTACGGTTCCAAAAATCCACGTTTTCAACTCCAGAACGGCAAGCTAACTAAAAATTCCACCCGTCTAAATAAACGCCATCAATGACCTTGTCTTTTGTCCGTAAGTCATTTCCCCTTCCACCAGGAGAAACTTGGAGGAAGGGCTACTAAATTATTCAAGACAGTCAACTGGGTACAATAGGCGTTCTTCTCCTTTCCAAGAAAAATGGGGGTGAAAAAGGATGGTACAGCAGTGGAATCAGAGCCGTTGTAGAAGAAGTGATTTTCAGTGATACAACTGCAGTACCGCCGTTGTTAAAAGGTTAACAAATATAAAATGTCATAATCAGTTTTTTAATAATAGTTTTTCTGGTCTCACATACCATATCTTCATTAAATATAAGATTAGTTATTGTAATTATAAATATAATAATCTTAATTCATACTGTTATTTTAAAGTTAAAATGACTGCAGCTAATTGTGTAGTAGTATTATATTAATAAATTTTATTCCAGGAATCCGCACTAAGGATAATATGGTGGGTTTTAATATGCGGCACAATGCAATGTTTTACGGCTATGCGATGTACGATCATGGTCTAAACTTAGTTAAATATGTTTCTTAAATGTTAAATTTAACTTTGTTTTTATAACATAATGGCATAGTATATATAACGTAACGACATAATGTAATAACATGAAAATGTGGATTAATAAAAATGTTCGTGCGAAATGGAACTTTATGTTGAGTTTTAGCAACCTACCTGATCTAGAAGTCGAAAAGGATGTAATATAATAACGTCAGAATTTCATAGATAAAATGTTCCTGGAGTTGAAACCGTATGCCGAGTTTTGGTTTTCTACATAGTCAGAGATCCGAGAGCGAATCCGTCAAATATGACGAAATAAACAAGTTAACGATGTAACGTAATGACATGTGAATTTGAATAGATGAAAATGTTCTGCGAGAGGGAAGTTTTTGCTGAATTTCAGATCTCTACCTGCTCTGGTAGTCGATTACGACCTAACTTAATGAAGGGGATATTTAAGTAAATGAAGATGTTTATTGAGATGAAACTGTCGAGTTTCACCTCTGTACGTGCTCTGAAAGCCGAGAACGATTTCGTCAAAGATAACGTAGTAAATGACATAATAATGTAACAACATGACATAAAAATTGATGGATGTAAATGTTCCGAGAGATGAAACTGTGTGCCGAGTTTCTGTTATCTACGTGCTCTGTGAACCGAGAGCGAATTCTTCAAAGATGCTGTAGTAAATGAAGCAAATATATAACTAAATGTTACCATTTTATGGATGTAAATGTTAGACGAAACTGTGTGCCGAGTTTAACCTCTCTACGTGCTCAATATTCCGACAGATGAAACTGTCTGCCGAGTTTCTGTTCTCTTCGTGCTTAAGAAAAATGAACCGAGAGAATGCCAGTTGACTGGCATTCTCTCACGATGTGTGAGTGTCATCTATGTCACGATGTATCAGGATGTCATCTATGTCACGACAATCAAAATGTAGGGGAGGAATTTTACCACTACGGATATTAATATTAAACATGGCTTTATCACAGATGGAATATTCGGAAACTATTTTTTTCATTATTGAAAGAGTAATTAAGCAATTTCCGGGGATATTCCAATAGTTGCACTCAATTAGTGAAGTGGAATGAAGAAACAAAAATAAATAAATACGTTTCTGTTCAGTTGCGAAAACTCATTTGTGAGAAAACAGCTGCTTAATTTCTTCTCGCTTAAAATATCCTAAATGTTTAGTAACTTCTTAAGACTGTAAGTAAATCAGAATAAATTTGTTTTCTAAAAGCATGTATAAGGAAAAGAGCAGTTTCTTTTATTTTACAAATGAATGTGTTTCTGTTTTCTGTTTTTGCTGATAATTGGCATTTATGAATAAATGTTATAATTAAACATTATATATTATTTTTTAAACAGAAATTACGGTTTAATTTTCAAAAATTTCTGCTGGAATAACAGTCTTTAAGCAAATACTATTTGGGGACCATATTTTTGTGCAATATGTTACTTTGCTGTGGTTCAAATACCAATATTAAACATTTCATTAAAATAGTACTAGTAAGTGAAGTATAAACCTATTATTGTTTAATATTAAAATAATGATCTAAAAGAGTAAATAATAACACTAAAATTGCATGTTAAACATGTAAAGAACCTTGTTGCTCCAACCGGCAATTGAATCCTAGAGCTCTGAACTGGTCTGTCGATGCTCTATCGTTGAGCTACTAGGACGAAATCGTCGAAGTTCTTATCGTCGAAGTGGACTTCACCCTCTAATGCCAGATTGGCAGTCAACTGACAACCTGATTGACCATAGTCTGCTATTTTTATCTCAGGTTAGCCGCCTGACACTACGACTTTTACATAGGTCAGTATCCAGCGTGGTCATTATCCTCTCAATTTTAAAATCGGAATTCAATCCTCCAGAGTCCACTGAATAGTAGTGGCATTACGGTCGCTTTCAGGCCTCCGACATCTTTGCACTAACCTAGAGGTTTGATTTGTTCAGGAGCCATTATAAAGAACCTTGTTGCCTCAACCGGGAACTTTATCAAACTGAAATTTTATTATGTTGTTGAGAAGATCTGTTGGACACATGAGAATGTAAATGAATAATATCACCCAATTAGTTTTGGATTGAACCCGGATTGAATAAATGAAATACGTTTAACCGTATGAGACGTAATTTTTCAATTATTTTTTAACGAAGTTAAGATTCACAAATTGCTTTGAAAATTTTAGGAAATATTCAAATTATCCCATAAAATATATAAAAAAATTTCAGCAAAATATGCTTGGTAGTTTTTTAAATAAAAATTAAAATAATATTCCATCTTGTTGTTGTTGTTGTTGAGACCCAGACGGTCCGACCTACTAGAAAGGTGTATGGTAACTGTGGCATCCATCTTGTGTCAATATCGCGATTTATTAAGTTATTTTTAATTCATATTTATTGTTGCATCCGTCCTAAAACCCCTTTATTTTTACGTATTTTCAGTGCAACTATATTCTGCGCCAACGCAGTTACAATATTTTTGAGTTTAAATGATCATGAAACTTTCATTATTTCTACAACAAAGCCAAATTTAATGAATACAAAATATAAACACCTATTTGTAAGATGAGTTGTATAAGAATTGCTGAATTTTCTTCATGCTAAATTATTTAACTCTGGAGTCTGGAATAAAAGTGTGTGAATTATATACTCACGGCTTTTACATAGACCGGCAGACGCTGTACATTTTGATCACGTCATTTGAATGCGTTTGGATGAACTTTTAAGCATGGAGTTAAAACGTACTTTTACTTTCATGGTTTTAATTTTCCATGTAAAATAAATTATTGTAGTTCTGTGAGAATTAAAGTAATACCACCGCTGAATGTATCGCAATTTAGAGATGTTTAAATAAAATTACAGTTGTATAGCGTTTTATAATCAATGCTTTATGCATGATTATATTTCTTTTATTTATATTTATTATTACATCCTTCCTAAAATCGCTTACGTTTTGCATATTATATGTGTTTCTAAATTCTGCGCTTACGCAGTTACAATATTTTTATTTCAAATTTAACTTTGATTATGTCTACAACTAAGCATAATTTTAACGTATGCAAAATGTAAACAAAACAAACGATAGTAAGATAATTTGTATGAGAATGGCTGAATTTTTACCACAATTATTTAGCTCTGGCGTCTGGAATATAAGTGCTCTGAATAGAATATTCATTGATTTTACTTAGATAGAGAAGCAAGCGATTTTATAGCATTGCTTTTTTAGACGAAGTTTGAAGTTCCCAATTATTGTACTATGATAATTTTAAAAATATCACCGCTGAACGTATTGCATTTTAGAGATGTTTAAATATTGTATTGAATGCATTGCATTTCAGTTGGAAAGTGCTTCATAATCAATGCTTTATGCATCATTAATTTTTCTTGTTATTTTTCTACTGTTATTCCTTTCCTCCGAAAATCTTCATTTCTTTATATAATTTACACACATGATTATTTTAATAGATTTGTTTACTAAATTTTAGTAGCTGCAAAACCTTCAATTGTTGCATTTAAGCAACTGAGTCAGTAGTTTAATTGGGCATCTACACATAAAAAAATATTTAGTTTGACTTTTCATGAAAAATAAACTAAATAATTACAACAATAATATTGTGAACAATTTATATAATGTCATAAAATGTATTAAGTCTGTTTTATTATTATATTCGAATGAAGACGTTATCTTGAAACGGACAACAAAATAATTTCTATCCTGCCTATTTCTAATTATAATCTAATTCTCCTTGTGCACAGAAAGCGTTAGGTGTATTTAGCAATTAACACGATTCTTACAGCAGTTTAACTCAATTAAGCCGACGTTATTGCCAAGAGTGAATGTCTAAAGTTGTATTGGAAATCCAATTACACTAAAACAAATGCACACATTGTTTTCATGCTCTTAGCTATCCATAAAAATTAACTGTTATACCTCTGTTTTTCTTGTAAATAAAATAAGAGAAATTATGTACTTGAAAAGAATTTGCAAACTAAAAGATGCCACAAATTTTATTTCGGGTTGGCGCTTCATGTCTTAGGGTGTATAAAACTTTTTAATGTGATTTAGGTTTTAACAAACAAACAAAATATCTTGATTAATATAAAATAACTTAAGTTTCCATACTTCTCAAATTTAAGTATTATAAATATAAAATATAAAATATTGTCTAAATTTAATGTATTTTTTTCTGATTCACTTCTTCCGAAGTACCGAACAGTAAATTGGCCATAATTACGGTAGTAATTTTATCGCAGAAGAAAAAGCAAAATTCTCGAGGCAATTGCTGGGTAAATCGTACAATTTTGCAAACATTTTACGACTGATGATGTACACTAATATTTCCAGAAAAAATATACCAGTTACGAGGAAGTAATATAAATAATTACTACGCAATATATATATATATATATATATATATATATATATATATATATATACGCAATATATATATATATATATATATATATATATATATATATATATATATATATATATATATATATATATATGTACTGGCTTCCAAAATTTAATCACTGACGGTAAAATCAACAAAAACGGAAAAGTAAAACGTTGATTAACTCAAAATTGTACATGAAGGTAGAAACTGTATTTTTGCATTAAAGAAAATAAGAATTATGTACAAAGATGAAAAAAATATTAATTTTTTGTAAGTTATGTGATGACGTCACATTTTTATCATTAACAAAATGATATTTAAATGCAAACAAACAAAACAAAAATTACATTAGTACGGT
Source organism: Amaurobius ferox (assembly GCA_951213105.1). Classification (NCBI taxonomy): domain Eukaryota; kingdom Metazoa; phylum Arthropoda; class Arachnida; order Araneae; family Amaurobiidae; genus Amaurobius; species Amaurobius ferox. Next base: position 73,096,765 of record OX578137.1, on the reverse strand, counting down.
ATGTGACCACGCCGGACCTTCACATAAACTTTACAAGGATTTTCTATGCTGTCAATGAGGCCCTTAACCATCGCAGATGCGAGCAATGGCCATTCCTCTAATAGCACAATTTCCAACTCTCTGAGACTGGCTGGAGGAGGTAAACAGAAGAGGTAATAGCCAACTGGCGGAGGTAATAGCCAGCACGCCCGAGGACATACCAATGGTTTTCAATGTGATTAAAGTCGGGGGAATACGCCGGCCACTCAATACGAGAAATGCCCTCATTTTCCAGATATTCGACAACGAAGTTAGCTCGATGTGGGCAGGATTATCGTCCATAACGGGGAAATCAGTACCAACTGCTGCAGCATAGAGTCTCGCAATTAGGTATAGGGCTTCATCCTTATACCGCGCAGCCATCACAGAACATCCTTTAAAGATGTGCAGTTCTATGCGATATCCCATTGAAATTCAAGCCCCAACCATTACGATGCCACCTCTGAATGCTTGATGTTCGATCGATGATGCTCTTGGCCTGATTGCATGTGCCTTGTTCTCTCCAGACCCTTACACGCTTATCATGTGATTCCAGGGCAAATCTGGACTTGTCCGTGAACAGGACTTTGCATGCACAGGTCTCCGGACAACTGTTTTACTTGTTTGGAATTTTTTCCACAATCGATAAATTATCGAATGATCAACGCCAATGAAAATAGCGACATATTAGATTAACTGTCCTACTTCAATATGTCCAACAGCACGACAGCGCTTACTATCTGTCATTCGTCTTCTCTCAGCCGTAGAAACACGAATACCGGCAAAAATAATCTTACAAAAGTCATAAACACTCCGCATCAGCATTTAAATGCACCTCCTCAAACCCTTCAAATTGCTGGCGTCTTCAACGATTGCCTAATTAACATATATCCGGACAGTCAATCGTGATTGGCTATAGCAAACAATATTTGCATACTGCCGTCTACATCCGCTGCAATGTTCAGCTACTCCAATTCAAATACTCTTTCGAAAAATGAATATTTGCACTGCGTGCTTAACTTTTGGAAGTGAGTGTATATATACACTCGCGGACAATGAAAGTTGGGCACCAAGAAAGAAGCTTAGGATGAATCATAAACTTTATTGATGGAACGATACAGGTGAATGATATGCATGATAAAAAAACAGCGCAGCAGAACACGTACAGAAGGAGTTGTGGTACACAGTACTGTCATCCTCAATAGCGCGTCGCACGGCCTCGTTCTGCGATACAAGCAGCAATATGGTCCGCACGGTGTCGAAAAGACGCCTGATGTTGTCCTGTGGCAGACAAGTCCACACCAGTTGGACGTTACGTTCCAAATCCCGAAGATTGCGGCAACGAGGCAGCTGGCGTCTCAATTGGTCCCACACATGATAGGGAACAGATCTGGGCAACGGGCAGGCCATGGAAGTGTCTGGACACGGCTCAGGTAGGCCTGGGCGACCCGAGCTGTGTGTGGCCGGACATTATCCTGCTGTAATTGCACATCTGGAATCCCGGCAACGAAGGGGAGCACATGGGGCAGTAGAACCTCATCCACGTATCGCTGGCCCATCATTGTTCCAAGTAACACTACTAGAGCGGATCGGCTGTCATAGGCTATGGCTCCCAGCCCATGATACTTGCAGTGGGGCTGGTGTGACGCTCGATAACGAGGTTGTGATTATGGCGTTGTGAAAGGGACATCCACATCCGAACACGCTGATCATCGGTCCCCAAAACGAAACGGCACTCATCGCTAAACACGACACATCACCAATCTATGGCGTTCCACGTTGCTCTGACCTGAAACCACTGCAACCGGAGCCGCCGATGTCCCCGTGTTAACGGCAGCACACGTAAGAAACGTTGGTATCGCACATTCGCTTCCTTCGGACATCTAAATATGGTTCATGGGCACACAGGAGCCTCTATCGCGGATCTGGTCGCCGTGGGCTCTATACGTGCCTCCCGCACGATCATTCGGTCCTATATACTCGTGGTATGCCTGGTCCGTCCTGAGCCGGTCATCTGTGTCTGAATGGCGTCCTGTAACCAGTGCTCCCAACACCGTCGGACGGTATAGTCTGAAATATCCACATGGCAGGCTCTCCTGCGCGCTGACCATCTTGTGGTATTTATCCCTATGATCAGGTCTGTCTCGAAATCCGTCAGTGGCGTATATCGACGTTTCTGGCGGCTTTCCACCATCCTTTTCACTCCATACTCGTGCTTGCGTCAGCCGAAGTTTCTCTCATTGATGTGGCGTCGACAACACGCCGGTTTATAAAGCTTCTGGCTCATGCTTGCTGTGCCACTCACGGGTCTGCAGTCAGGCGCAATCACACCAGACTGGAATCATTTGCATACCAACCCGCCCTCTAGCTATTTACATCATTTCGAGGTTGTACCATATTTTCTTCTTGGTGCGCAACTTTAATTGTTCGGGAGTATCTATATATATATTTCTCTTTCTCCCTCTCTCTCTCTCTCTGTATATATATATATATATATATATATATATATATATATATATATATATATATATATATATATTTAATGGATACTTGAATTTATAAACCATTCAAATTGTGACAATTTTATAAATGCTGGCAAACTGACAAACCGATTATGACGTTTTTACTAACGATCATTTTTCGAATTCCATAACTCTGTCAAACATTCTGTGACACCGAATTCTTTTACATCCCTTTTATATGAACGGAATTCGAATTTAAATGGTTCCCCATTTTCGAAAATATGTTACTGAAAAAAAATAAATATTCTTTGTTGTTTAAAAGGTGTATATTTGATCGTAATATATTTGATATTTCGAAATTCAGAAACAATCCATTAAATTCCCAATGTGAAACAATAATATAATTATAAAATTATAATAAAAATACGGAAATAATAGAAAAAAATTCGAGATTAACGAATACATTTGATATTCGCGATATATCACCCCCCCCCCTAAAATTCGGAGTAAGACATTCCATCAATTTGCATTGCAAAATAATTACTACCTTAACCTTAACGCATGATTTTCTTAACTGGTCGACTCCATATTTCGCCGAAAAATACTCTAATCACTTGTTCAGTTCTACAAACTTTAATAAGGTAAAAAATGCTCATGTAGGGGTTTTATGTAACCTTAAATTGCTACAACAGAATGAAGCATAGAGAGGATAAATATTATGAATGATGTATAGGTAGGCGAAGTGATGTGTAATATATGCAATATGGCTCCTCGGACTCTGATGCAGCCTGGTCACGGGATATCCGTCCATTCATTTGTAATTTGGGATGACTTATAACAATGATTGCCATTCCCACATAAGAACAGTTTGCAGTTCCTTAAGGAAGGCAGGCAAAGACAACTGTTCCGAGGGCATTCAAAACATTTTTATAGGATTAAGAACATAGAAATGCGCTGGTCACTCCATAAGGTTAATACTTTTACCTGAATGTAGTCCTCAACTATGGACGAGCAATCCTAGCATTACACAAAAATCATAAGAACTGGTCAAAACAGATCAATCAAAGCTGCATAAAGTTACATAAATTCATCAAAACTACATAAAGGACCGCAAAGCTGCATAAATGATGACAAAGCTGCATAAAGAATAACAAAGCTGCATAAAGAATAACAAAGCTGAATAAAGGATAACAAAACTGTATAAAGATTATGATATATGGATTGCATACTTCTTGGCGATATATTTGCACCGTCACAGTGCCATCTAAGAAAGTGTGAAGATCAATTTCGACTCCTAAAAAGCAGCAAAAATGCATAGACTAACGCACATTAACTGTTTGACAGCAAGTGCAAATCTCAATTTGTCTGTGAAGAGAACCGTCCTCCATTATGTTTGAGTATAAATCGAATTAGGACACCACTGTAAACGTTTATGTCTCACTAGTGTGGTTTACAGTTTTGTATACCAGATATTTCTGTGAAATGAATTCAACTCTTCATCATATTTAAATGAAATTACTCACTTTAAATTTGAAGTTTATAATTAAATTTGCATCACCTCATAGTTTTATTGAAAGTAATGAAGAATATATTAAAGATATTTTTTGTATTAAATTAGGCACAGCAATTTTTGAAACATATTAGTTGTTGCGTTAAAACTTTAGAATAAAAAAAATGTATTATAATATTCTTCTCAGAAGTGCATACTTTAAAGAAGTATTAATTTGTCACTTTCAATTTACAAACTTAGATATCAAATAAATGTCTTATTTAGGAAATGAGTTTGACAGCATCTATCCTCCAGCAACAAATTTAATCGTTGACGCTAATTGAAAACTTTAGAAACTGTACAATTTAATAACAATCAAATTCATTTAAGTTCAGTTGTAACTTTTCGCACTCCCTGGAGATTTGCCTTGAGTAATTGTATGAATCAATGAAGAGGTCATTTTGTTAGAAAGTTTAAATCGCCAGTGATATTGATGAAAATTCAAATCAATGAGATCTAATATGTAAATTTTATTTTTATTTGAATACCGACACGATAATAAATAAAATTGTGATTAAAATTTTCATGTTGACAAGATGTGCCTAAGTCATATAAATAAATCCAAGTAGTAAAATATATTGATAAAATTGAAATCTAGATTAACTACCACTTCTTACAAAATATGAATTACATTAATAGTTTAAAGTCAATTCTGATCACTACTCCAAATTAAAGTAAAAATGTGCCGCCCGGCGGTGAAGTGGATAGCGTCTTCGACTGTTGTCATGCGGAGCTCGGGTTCGAATCCCGATTCCTCATGATGCTTCTTGACGTGGATGCTTCTTGAGGATGAAGTCAGACTTCCGCCTTCTGGGTCCTCGTCAAAAGTGGAGCTGCACCCTCTCCGACCTTCGTCAGTGATGCTTTCTTAGAATAAATTTTGTTCTCTCGTAGTGTCGTTCTTTCTTCCTGCGTCACTGGTCCTGTTTCGGCTCCTCCGAACAGGAGGTCATAAGTAACAACAACAACAAGTAAAAAAATTAATGCTGTCTAAATGTTACTGTGAGACCACAAGGCATTTATGTAAATTTCAGATTTATACCAGATACGAAACAAAGTGCAGACTCGTAGCGCTCTTTTACAACAGTCCTGCCCGGGAGGTCATGACCCTAATAAATTCAGTGCACATAATTTTCAGGCGTGGTTGGGTCAGAAATATCTTGGGGTCAAGGCTTAGGCCATGCGGATTGGTGAATAAGATGGCCAATGAAGAAGTTCTGCTACATTGCCTTGAGTAACAACCAATAAGGATACGGATGCGTATCTCAGGCGACAGGCCTATATCTTTAAGGACTTCACGCGAAATGATGTGAGAACAAGTAAATTTTTAGATATATGCAAGCAATGACTGTCCATTGGAGGTAACATTCAATATTTAGAGTCCGACATTCCAGTATCCGTAGCATTTTCTACAATTACAGCCCTACCTTCCAGTAGCGATGGCATTCAACAGTGAGAGTCCTAGAAGGTGCAGTGTCATTCTAAGAATTCATGTTATGGGCATTCGAGAGCGTTGGAAATAGAATGGCAGTCCAAAATGTTCACGAGGTGCTTTATAGAATTGAGGGCATGGTAGTCTAAGAATGTGGTATTAAATACAATTGGAGGCTAGGCCTGTCCAAGACGATAAACATAGGTATGTGCACATATGCATTATATAAATAGGTCGAATATATGTTTTCGGGCATTATATAAAAATCCTGATCGCACATGTGCAGTCTCTCCTTCTTAAATGTGTGTATAAAATTAATGTATGTTTAACCGTAATCATAACATGCGTAAAAAATATTGTTTATTTTTAAAGTTAAAATTGTGGAATTCAATGCGTAGTGTTGTTATTAATAATCATATTTTAGGAACTGGTATAAATATTTAATGGTGGGTTATAATGCGGCAACGATGAAATGTACGACTTTATGATTTACGATCTAATTAGGAATGATCTATTCAATTATTATTTAAAATTAAGCCAACTTAATGTTTTTTTGTGTGCATCACAGTTACATACATATATATGAAGTTCTATCAAGTTTTAGAACAACATATACATATTTCGAAGTTTCCTTTATGCCTCCAAGGATTTATTTTGCAGAATTTTGAGTGAACATGAACATTAGAAGAAAACATTGCAATAATGCGACACAATGAAGATACAGAACACTCTACTAATTTATTGTATTAATACATATATAACAAATGATTAGAAACGTCATAAAAATTTCATAAGATTACAATCGTCCCCCATATCCGTTGATTCAATACCCGAGATTTCAGTTATCCGCAGTTAACAACAGCTCGATAAAATATTGGAAAATTACAGAAATAAACGGTTCATTAATATCAAGGCAAAACTGACTCTGTATTCTATGAGTAGAAAAGTGGGAATATTTTTTACGAATATTTTTGTATTGCAGGTTATGTACAAATATGTACTTAGTATTGTGATACAGTGGGCAAATATTATTTATTTAGTAAAGTAGCTACTGACTATATGTCAGCTTTCAAAATACTTCCTGAAACATTATATGTAAAATGACCAAGTGTGATACATTGCAAATAAAAGCCATTACAAATAAAAGCCTTTACAAATAAAAGGCATTAAGAATAGAAAGCATACATTGTTTACAGATGCAAGGATGGAACCAATCCCCAGGCATGAAGACGCCAGTTTTTTATGATGGGGCGAACATCAATTTTTGGACAAATATATTAAATTATAACCTCTTAACACGTGCTCTGCGTGACGCAAACAAGGGTCCAAGGCAAGAGGAGATGATTCAATTAAGCTTAACATAAACTCCAGCCACAGAACTGGAACCTACGGGAGAACGAGTCGTAAAGGCCAACGGGAAGAAGGGGGAAAAGCACAAAATACTCTGTGCAACACTTTGTGAAAAGGATCATTACATTACAATTACGTTATTACGAATTACTTGCTGATGTGTGGATAAAGATGCAGCGATCAAGTTAAATTCTTTCAAATGATCGAATTCAACAAAGATGCTGCCATGACTTGCAGTATGCTTGATGACGTTAATAAGTTGATGGTTGCTCCTGTTGTTTATAACGGTGGCGTGAACTTGCGAGAGGAAATGCTCCTAGAAATTTACTGTGTGCAGAAAGTCAGTAGAAAGTTCCAATACGACTGGACAAATGTCCAGACTCACGAAGTGCATCGAAGATGATCCAGGTAACATTTTACATATGATGTTTAAGGAAGTAGTGTGATGGCTGACCTTTAATCAGTTGCTAGTTTACTAAATCAATTATATTCGCCCACCGTATCACAAAAGAACCAGCTCTAAAATACTTACTTGTAACTATTATGTTAAACACTACTGAATTTAGTGAATAGTAGTTAACGGTAAAGCGCAAATTTAGTGGAATAATAATTAGAATGTTGCAATAAATTTTAATTTGCCAAAATTTTGTCTCGTCACTTGTGTAAGTTATATTTTATGTCTACTAATCAATTTGGTTTTCAGGAACGCCGGCCGACACAATTAACTATGGTGAGTTAGCACTTCCGCAATGTACAAAAATTTACAATTAGCGGCTACGTTTAACAATAGCAATGTTGAAAGTAAATATTAATAAAATTAACATATTTATATAATTTTATACGCCACAAGTATGTCTATTATATGTAACAATAACACTCGTTTTATTGTTCATGCAGCGCTTTGATGGAAATGAATGACTTTTGTATAGTATCCCTTGAAGCTGCATATGATACAAATGTAATGTATTTTTCATTCCTATATCATTTCTTGAGGATTTGGCTAAAATGTCATAATCCCTTATGTTCAAGCGAGGGTGAAAAAATTACAATGTAAATGTAGAATGTAGTGTACATCATGTACACTTTATTATTATTTTATTTAATTTTTAAGAATGTCTTACTGTGCGTAATTTCTCTATAAGGCGTTATTGTATTTCTGTATGTTGCATGAATATAACTTATATAATAACGTTCGGAATAATCCTCAGTTTCACACACATGCGGTAGGTTTTGGAACGTATTGTTGCGTACACGCAAAATGTCTTTCCTCACTGGAGTGCCTTTTGAAAACCAACAGGAGAACAAATCCATGCAAGCAACCTTTCTTATGACGAGAATATAGGTTCGTAATACGCTGAAGTTCGCAGGAAAGGTTTCCAGATTTGGTGATTTATCACCATTTTGACGGCGTTTAACGACTTGTCGAAGGTTTGAGAAGCACTTCAATGTAATATATATTCCACGATATCTGAGATATTTTTAGAAGTTTATAGATAGTCTATAAAATGAGTTGGCACTTAGTTAGAGAGCATTTGGCGTAGTACGAGCTACATTGAACTGTGATATTCGTCAATATTTTGGGAATAGTAGCAGCGGTTTTATGAAATGAAATACATCAATGTTTTGAGAACAGTGACGGATTTTTTTGGAATATTAGTGAATCATTTAAGGGCTGTTTTACTGTATAATGTTTTTATTTACTCTGTGCTTGTAAATTAACTTGTTAATATTTGGACTCATTCTTGCATACTGAAGGTATATCCACTATTAAAGATATGACTTCAGGTTATTTGTAAGGACATGAAAACTTTCAACTTCTAAACGCTTTTACCATTATCTGATTTAATATAATTCAATATATCTATCCCTGCTGGGAATGAAAATAACGCGCAAATTCTCTTTTACTGCAGCAAATTATACAATGGCGCTACCAAAATTCGCATAACACTTTAGAATAAACGTTTAATAACTACGCAACTTAATAGTGTGGTTCAACGAACCATTACTCAATATCAGAAATAATAAAATTCTTAGGACACTGATCGGATATCAATATGATTAGTTAGTTCAATGCGGCTCATATCGATATTTATCTCAGTTGATGGAATTAATCATATTTAATCGTAAATAATCGAGATATTTCCGTTTTCATAACCAAAAATGATCATTGTGATGATTAAAATATTTAGTATTTTATGCATGAATTTTGTAATATTTTAGCGTATCTCTATTGAAGACTATTAGCTGGCGCCCCCGCCACCGCCGGTGGTTGATAAATTTTGCGTTCTTCGAGTTTCTCTATCTCTTCTCGCAAAACTGTGTCATACAAATTATTAATTTATTGGTCATAAATATTGTCCAAATTTAATGTCAATGCAACCGCCTACATGTTAAGCCTATTCAAATTAATGCTTCACTCGATTATGTGCCAACTCCTTAAAGAAGCTAATAGATAGTAGCTGCATCATGTACATACCCTATTAAAATCTTCATGGTGGAAAACTGTTCACATGTAAAGTGTTAATAGATCATCTCTCCCAAAGGTCTAACAATAGTCTGCTAGCATTGCTGCATTGCGTTTTCATTGTTTTCTTTCTTCAAGTGTAGTAAATTGGTGTGGCAGAAAATCCATGTGTTCGTTCAGTTAGCACGCAGCACGTCAGTTAGGCATGACACGTCATTTAGGGCGTAGCACATCAGTTAGCCTGGAACAAATCTAGATGAGAATATAAAAGTATATTTTCAGTGCTATGTTCGCTAGTCTCTTGTCGGGAGCGCTGTAAAATGATTTCTAGAATCAGTTTAAACCATCTATACCCATTACCTTCCTCCCTGTATCTTGGAAATTAGAGTTTATCATCTACATTCCCAAAGTGTTACATTTAACTCACGTGTATTTCGGCTGTTGTCCAGTGTCATTATAAAAATCATTACAAATCATTATAAAAATGTTCTTTTAGCAATTTAGTTAAATAGTTAAATGCTTAAATTTTTTATCTAAATGAGGGATATACACACACCAGTTTATAAATAAAATTAATATATTTTTAATCATAGGTGTCAAGATATTTGCTATAATTGATTTTGCCCAAAATATATTAAACATCTATTTCTCAGAATTGGCTACAAATACCGCATATATATGATCACTGATATTCATAATCAAATTCCGAAAGCAGATATGTTTACTAAGGATTTCTGCTTCTACGCTGGATATGTCATTTCCGGATTTCAGAATATTCGTCTTGCTTTTCGGAATTAGTGTTGAAAATCTACACCATTCGAATCACCCTAGGGTACGAGCAGTTGCTGTGGCCGGAACGTAAAGTGTGTCGAAAAAACAGACCACTTGACTCGCCCTGAAGTATGAGCAGCATAATGTATGGCCGGGAATGAGAGCTGAAAGAGTATCAAGTGTCCAAAACCCAGACCACTCGGCAAACTCTGAGGTATAAGCAGCTGTTTGAGTGGTTGGGAACGAAATAAAATAGTGCCGAAACCCCAGACCACTCAACTCGCCCTGAGGCATAAGCAGCAGTTTGAGTGGTTGCAACGGAAATAGTGTTGTTGTTGAGACACAGAACGTCCGACCTACCAAAAAGGTGTTGAAGACACAGGTAACCCGACTCACCCTAGGGTATAAGCAACAAGATGAGTGGCAATCTACCAGAAAAGTGTATCCTACCAGAAAGGTGTAAGGTAACTGTTTGGACTGCAGGAAAGAGCCAACCAATTTAGACGGGGAACCCGGAGGGGAAGGCATCCACAGGGCCCCCTCCCCCTAACACTACTCTCTCGAAAGGACTTACGCGTGAACACGGCAGCAGTTTTGGCAGCGGAGAGAATCAAACCCGGGCCAACCGAGTGCATATCCCGCGCTAACCACTGGGCTATTGCGCCCTAACGGAAATAGTGTGGAATGTGGAAGACCATCCGATTCGTCCTAGGACATGAACAGCTGTTTGGACGGCCGCGAAAGGAAACGGAAATAGTGTTTACAAGCGAATAAAACTACTTAACAGTTCGATCATAAATGAAGCGTCCCACACCATTTACCATCATATGGAGGCTGTTTTATGATATTATGGTTATTTGAATATTGCTTAATTTTTAAAGGACCTCCCCCCCTTACCACTGATATGATAACCATTTTCAGATAATTGTCATTTTTTTATAAAAAGGATATTGTAAAGTAAAATAAAAGTGTCTTTAAAATATCAGCTACACTTGCGAAGGATAATAATAAATTCTGTAAATTAATTTCGTTTAAATTTCCGTAAAGCCCTGGATTCGCAGTTTACGACCTTTCACAAAGTTTATCTAATTACTTTTCTTTTCATTTTTGAAAGAAGATATAAAGAAAATAATAAAAACTCAATTAAATTAAGGAGGTAAAAGGACATTATTTTGCAAAGTAAGTTAACCCTGCTTTGTTTATTCTTCATGGTTGAAATATAACAGAAGTGTTTTTGTTTGAAAATAATATTTTTAGCAAAATTTCTCTATTCGTTTACTTTTTTGAATTGAAATGCATATAATAATGACCTACGTTAAAAGTATATAGTGAATATATTTCCTGTAATTTTTAAGAAAAGTGCAATAACGTTCAGTTTAAATGGGTAGCTTGAATCTCAAATATGGAAATGCTCAGTAGCCACAAAAATAGAGAGGTGTCATAAGGTATTTACAAGTAAACATGAGCTGTTCAAAGATCTACTTTTGCAGATATAACAATGTATATGCACGATAATAAAGTTAAAACAATTATTTATGAAAATCCTCATCAATTTTTGTTTCATGTAAAATTTTACTCTCACTAATCATCATGCTTCGGTAGTTACGTGTTAAAAAATCTGATGTTGGCAACACATGACTTTCCTTATATAATGCAATGAATTTACTACTTTTCAGTAAAAAGTAGGTTTTTCTTATAGTAGATACTTATATTCTTTCCAAGATATTAAATTTTCGACGATTAGTCATCATTTTCATTGATTTAGCGTCATTTTTATCCATTTGGCGAGAGTTTCGTTAACTTGACGTCTTTTCAAAACGTCGCCAAGTTGGCAACATTCCGTCAAATTCGTCGCCAAAATCTCGCCAAGCGTTATGGACGGTGAACATGTTTCTCAATAGGAAATATATTTTTTTTATTTTATATGAATTTTTGATAATTATTTTGAAAAATGTGCAATATTTCTAGAACGGTTCATGTTAGCATTCTAAAGTTTATGCCAATCATTTTCTAATGAAAAATTACATAAGAAATATCTATTTGCTTAACTTTATTAGCGGTTTTGATTTTTTGACGATTTTTCAAAATTTCACTCGAAAATTTAGGGGGGGGGGGGGTTCTGAACGTTCGATTGCGTATAAAAACAATAGGCTTCCAGTGTTTATGGATTGTGATTTTTGTACCAAATTTGTTCGAATTAGTCCATTCGTTCGTCAGTTATCGTCTCCACATATTCACTGACACACACACACACACACCCAGACATCACTTCAAGTATGTTCGATTCGTGATCAGGGATGCTTGAAACGTGCTCTCCTGTCGAAAACTCGTATTCGAATTTTCGACCCCGTCACAATACTTTCCTTATACATTATGTATATAAGGAAAGTAAAAACATTGCAGGATTTTAACACTTCCACAACGCACATTAAAATATGTTACAACAAACACAAAGAAAATTGTCATTTTTTCTTAAAATAGCAGCCTTGCTAGATTAAGGCAACATTTTAAACATTCAGACATCAGTCGACTAAAAAAAACTAAGGCCTACGTACAGATTTCCTAATAACTGGCAACTATATTTTTTTTAACAACTATATTTCTTTTGTGACGAGTGGCAGCTTCTCCAGACATAAACAAGATGAGCACACATTTTAAGCATTTCTCTGGACACAATCAACTCATGCAGAATCAAATCGGCTTAATTCTAACAAAACGTAACGCGTTTCAGCCTTATACGAGATGTCTGGTAAGTTGATAAGTATATTTACATAATTATTTCATGTATGCAAGTGTATATAAGCCCTTTTGCATTGCATATGTTTATTAAAGTGGTTTACTTTGTGGAAATCTGTTGGCATCGCAAGTCTTATTTTATGTTTAATGCCTGACAGCTGCTTTATTGTATATAACGTAAAGATGTGCTTTGTTTCTGGGACATGTTTGTCATGGAGACGTGCTCTATCTAATTCTGTACAAGAGTAATGGATGTGTTATAAACGCATTTGACTTTTTCTACTGTAAGTATCGCTACTACTAGTAACGTACTAACTTAAGTTTGTACTAGTAAGTTATATTTGATATCCATATTAATAAAAGTATCTAAAATTCTATATTTAATCATCTTTTTATGAACACGTTTTGCCCAATACATTTAAATCTAGAATGTGTGTCATTTTTACGTGTATACTGACTTTAAGCATTTCCTCGTCCGTTCTTTTTATCCAACTACCCTGCATTTTTAGTAGTGGCGCCTCAAGGTCAAAGCACATGGTTCAGGCGTTATCATACTAACATATTAGTGGCATCATACTAACGCAATAGGAGTATCGTACTAACGTAAATCGTAGTGAAGGTTATCGATGTAACGACGTCAATTAGTTTGTCAATTAGTATCGATGTAACGACGTCACAGTTCTAAATGATCGCAAATCTTCCACACTTCTGTTTGTATCGATAACAATAAGAAAAAAAAACTTTTAGTTAGGGATAGTTTAACGTACAGTTAGGGATATACCAAAAAACGTGTATGCTTATTGTGCTTATGCTTAGTCGGAAGTGACACTATAACATCGTGAAAACGGTGTTTGGCTGATACTGAAGATGGACAATATTTTTGCAATAATTTTACAATATTTTACAATATTTTTACAATATTTTACAATATTTTTGGAACTTGCGCCCTGACGAAGAAAACTCAGATGATATGAAGAAACCACAGTCTACGATGGCAGGAATATAGATCTGGACTGTGTTCATAGGAAGGTAATTGAGATATTTTATATTACAAGCATTTTGTTCGATATGTTATTAAAATAGGGATGATTTTTAAATGATTTGAGTTAATGTCAGCATTAATTTTTACTTTCCCTTCAATACGTGGTAATGTATAGGGAAAGTATTGGAATCATGCCGAAAATCGCAACTCGAGTTTTCGACGAATCTACACGTTTGGAGACCTCTAGAATACGAAAAAACTATTTTTAGCGTGACGTCTGCGTGTGTGTCTGTCTGTCTGGGCAGATTTTGTACCCACTCTAACTAAAAAACTAATTTACCGAATTTCATAAAATTAAGTCACTTGTGGGCGAATCTGCTGATGATTTCTTTTGGGTATGAATCAGGATAAAAGAACCCTCCTTTTTTTGCGAAATGGCCCGCAAAAGCTTGTATCCAATCTATCTGAAAAACTAAACCGCATTTCACAAAATTCGGTAGATAAATCATTTGTGGGTCACTCTGGTGCTGATTAGATTTTGATACGATTAAAAAAATAGCCTGCTTTTTTTAGCAAAATAGCCTGCAAAAATTGCCAAAATCTAAATCAAAAACTACGTATGCTCAACTATATCCATTAAATATTTGTTTCATACGTAATTTTTAACGAAGAAAAGAATAAGACCAACCCATTACACTAGCACTAGCCGTTCTCAAGATATATTAGATTTTTGTATTTTCTCTACGCCACTTTTGAAACTAGGTCTAGTTATCAAATGAGAACGGAAATTGAATTAAAAGTGAATTAAATTTCAATAAAATACAGAGAACGTGGATATAAGTCTGCAGAGAAAGTCATGTGCTGCCCACATCAGATTTTTACTTTCCCTGCAATACATGGTAATGTATAGGGAAAGTATTAGAATCATGTCGAAAGTCGCAACTCGAGTTTTCGACGGATCAACACGTTTCAAGACCTTTAGAATACGAAAAAAACATTTTTAGTGTGACGTCTGTGTGTGTGTCTGTCTGTCAAGATTTTGTATCCACTCTAATTAAAAACTAATGGACCGAATTTCACAAAATTTGGTAGGTAAGTCACTTGTGGGCGAGTCTGCTGTTGATTAGTTTTGGGTACGATTTGAGGTAAAAAGAAACCCGCCTTTCTTTACGAAATGTCCCGCAAATGTTTGTATCCACTCTAACTAAAAAACTAATGAACCGAATTTCACAAAATTCGGTAGATGAGTCACTTGTGGGTCACCCTGGTTCTGATTAGATTTTGGTAAAAAATAACCTGTAGATTCGGAAAAAAATAACCTGCATTTTTTCGCAAAATGACCTGAAAAGATCGTCAAAATCTAAACTAAAGAACTACGTATGCTCAAATATATCCATTAAATGCTTGTTTAATACGTAATACTTAACGAAGAAAAGAATAAGACCAACCCCATTACATTAGGACTAGCCGTTCTCGAGATATTTTAGATTTTCTTATTTTCTCTACGCCACCTTTAAATATAAGTCCGTTAATTCAATTAGTGAAAATAGTTAGTTAATTCAATTTTCTTTCTCATTCGGTAGTTACCGAATGAGAAAGAAAAGTGAATTAAAAGTGAAATAAATTTAATTAAAATAAAGAGCATTTGGATATAAGTCTGCAGAAAAAGTCATGTGCTGCCCACATCTGATTTTTCATTCTTCTATTGAATGTTTAAAAACAGTGAAATATCTGTGTTTTCTCATACATTATTGCATGTATGTAAAATGTAGGTATATGTATTATCTTCTAGGATTAAACATTTGGTTATTACAATAGCAGAAACAATGGAGATTTTGTTTATCTGTTGAGGGATGTGCTCAACATTTTATTTTACTTAGCTATGAGTCCATTCATTGCGAATTAAGGACATGTATTCATTTCTATTGGGGTTGTATAGAATATATGCATTTTAGGGGATTATATATATATATATATATATATATATATATATATATATATATATATATATATATATCAATATATGATTTTTATCCCTATTGTCCTAACAGTGTTGCAACAATATTTTATCCTGCTGGGCCTCCACTACTGCTTAATGGTGTGCTACATTGCATATATATATATATAGTGTGTGATTGGAAAATGCCTGGCCGAATTTTAAAGGGTGTTAGAGAGGACGAATATAAAAGGATTCCCAGTACAATGCGTGTCCGGAAACGCCGCAAGAGGGTTGTAGAGGGTTGTAGAGGGCGAGAAGGTTGTAGAGGGTGCCACTTCCCTGCCACGAACATATCTGTGACGTCAGATGGAGTGAACTTGCAGAACGCGCCACAAGGTGGCGCGGCAATCGCCGGCTGAGAGTGCCGGCGAAATATTTTTGTATTTCTATTTCAATCTGATACAACGTGGCCCTTGTTGATCTTCTGTTGCTTCTTACGTATCTTTTTACGTAAACTTTGGCTAACTTTGGCTTAAACTTTCTTGAAACATTAGTTTCGTTCATGAAGTTCCATTATGTAGGATTTTTAAATCTTAAAAAACGAAAGTACAGTATTTATTCATTTCATTTTACAGCAAGTTATTTGTATCTTTATATATTTTCTAATGATGTTCTTGCAATGTTTGAAAAATCTATCAGGATTTAATCTCGCGCATTTTATATTAATTAAATTTTATTACATTACATTTTATTAATTACATTTTATTACATTCAAAAAATGGGGGCGGGGGTACGATTTAAGAAAATAAACAGGTGCTTGCTCGTATATTTTTCATCATGAATCAATATACTATAATACATTTAATTTATTATTCTGAAAGTATATCATAGTGTGTGTATTAAACGATTAGTTTCTATATTTTTATATGTTTACATTGAATTTCGATTTGATATAAATTCTCTTTTTTATCTAAAAAGTACTTATAAAATCAAGTGTTTAGCAATAATATAAGCTCTTCACTATAAAGGCATCACTTAAATCGTTTACTAGTTAGGAATAAGTACATCCCTCCCTCCCCCCTAAAAATACATAAAATTCTTAGTGTTAGCGTTTTAATTATTGTTTTGATTTTCAATTGTTAGAGATAACATAATCAAAAATAACTTTATTTATATGCATTTAGAAATAATTTACGCGATGTTTATTTGTGTATAATGAAAATTTTAGAATGATTGCTTGTTTAGAAAACTTTCCGAACATATTTCTGTAAATTCGTGTATTTAAAACAAAATTCATGAAAAATAACATCGCCTCCTGTAATAACATTGACTGGTTTCAAAAAGCGAAACGAAACTTTCAGATGATTTATATGTTTCCAGAAAAGAAAATACAGTTTTTTTTATGTATGTACCCTTCCAAAAAAAACCTGTACTGCACATTTATATTGTGTTCAAGTAAAATTAATGTTATTTGAGTATTTATTTCATATTTTAAACTTAAAAAAATGATTAAATTAATTTTGTTAGCATCCTTTAATATTGGAATCTACCGGGCCGTTCCTGACATTTAACTCCAAGTGACGTTGCGTCTTTACGTGCTCTCATTGGCTAGAGCTGAAGTGCCGCGACCTTATAGATATGTGGCGGTTAACTATTGCCAGTTATGCCACCTGCACCAAAACGAACTAGAAGCGGCTTTTCTCAGTGTATCTGATAACTGAGGAAACCGCATACCATTTCCTGTTTTGGGACGTCTGACTTTCAAAGATTCCCGATGGGGATGTACACATAACTTTAACGCCGGTGACAGTATGTTGGCATGTGAAAGCCATAATTTTCGTCACCGGCATGTGTGAAAAACAAGACGATGGTGCACACCGAAAACACGTGGCGTGCATGGGGAGCACCCCCATTAATGAGCCCCAGACCGACGACGACCAATAAGATGGTCGGTCACTCCTTCTGGGGCGTTTACAAATTCAGTTTAGGAAAGAACTTTCATCTTTTCGGACAGAGACTCGCTCCTAAAATCTCGACCTAATCGGTCGACTCTCGGTCTACTTGCTTTCGAACTTTGGAACTACGCAGTCGAAGCCTCCTTCCGACTGTTTCGAACTTAACGCTCCAACAATCAGGATGTATCCGCTTGTCGCAGAATCTCTCTGCAAAGTATTAGTATGCTGTATATATATTTGTAAAATTTAATGTAAATAAATGTTATTTTATGCAAGTTAACGTTCTGCCTAGAGAACAAAACAACAACAACAAATGTCGGGGAATTGTGCTGGGCATTAATACCGCATGTCAGGTTCAGTCCACACAAACAAACTTCAAACCAACAATAAAACCCCGCAATGGTGACCCTATGGACTTGAACGCCCGAGCATATGGAACAATTCTCTACGGATGCCAACAATGGAGCAATACTCTACTTGTCAACAGCAATAAATTACTGCTCATATAAGACTGCTCTCTCAAAGACAAGCATGTTCGCAGACGCAAACAGTGCTACCCAACAGCTGATGACGACTTCGCAAAGCAACTGAGTTCCTTCCTGACACAATGAATGACCGCTTCCGATTACAAGCAATGAACGGAAAGTCAACCCAGGAGAACCCCCGTGGAGCAACTTCGCCTTCCTCGGACCCCGGCTATTCATCTCCGGACTTTTAAAAGATATCCTTTCGGGCGGCTAAGAGCTCTCCCCTTCCATGCCAACACAGACGTCGCTGAAAGGCAGGATCCTCCGAAACAACTGCAGTTCATTAAGGTCAGCACAGGTCAGTTCCTTTTTTCCCTTCCCTCAAAATTATTTTTATTTCGGGACAGTGTGTATTCGCGTTATTACCGCTAATTCGCAAAATTACGCGTGCTAGGGAACCCTGTGTAAAAATTGTTTATATTCTATTAATTTGTATTTTAATTATATATATTTCTATATCTTAAGCATGGATGGAAACGACGAGCAACCCCAAATTAACAGGGTTACATGCAAAATCCCTCCTTTTTGGAAAAAGAATGTAACCCTATGGCTAGCTCAGGTTGAGAATGCGCTCCAAATTTCGCATATCACGAAGGATGAGACGAAATATGCATATCTCGTAACGGCGATAGACTCGGAAGCATTATCCCATGTAAGTGATGTAATCTTGAATCCACCGCAGGAAAACAAATTCAGGACCTTAAAAGATAGGCTAATTACAGAATTTGCAGATTCGGAATTAACGCAAACGAGAAAACTTTTATCAGAATTGCAACTAGGGGACCTCAAACCATCCGCATTATTGAGGCAGATGAGAGAATTAGCTCTCGATAAAGTGAACGAGGATTTTTTAAAATCTTTATGGCTAGATCGCTTACCGCCAAACGTCCGCGCAATTTTATCGGCAAGCTCGGAAAATTTAAGCCAACTGGCAAATTTGGCAGATAAAATATACGAAGTTACAGCAAGCTCGGAAAATATTTGCGCAGTAACATCGCGTAATGAAAATCCTGTATTAACGGATCTATCGAACATGCAGAAGCAGATAGCTGACTTAGCCACCCAGATCGAGCGCCTATCTAGATCAAGATCATACTCAAGAAATCAAATTCGAGATAATAGACCACGCTCAAAATCGCGTAACAACGCCCGATCTTTCAGAAATCATGACAAGGGAAACGACGTAGGAAGGAATAGCGATTTTTGCTTCTACCATAAACGTTTCGGTAAAGAAGCATATAAATGCCATACCCCTTGCAAATTTGCCGACCAAAAAAACTTATAAAGCCTGTCATTCCAAACATAGGAATGACAGCGGAAATTAAAATAGATCCTGCTAGTAGACTCTATGTATATGACCGCAAAACAAATTGCAAATTTTTAATTGACACTGGTAGCGACATTTCAATTATACCAAAACCTCTAAATAAAAAACTTCAACCATCTTCGTTGGAACTTTTCGCGGCAAATAACTCGAAAATCCAAACTTTCGGAACAAAATTAGTAGATATAGATTTAGGTCTAAGACGCGCATTTCGCTGGGAATTTGTCATCGCATCTGTATCCCAAGCCATTATCGGGGCAGATTTTTTGAAAGAATTTGGACTTCTTGTGGATCTAAAACAAAAGAAACTAATAGATTCCAATACAAAGTTGCATACCAGGCAAATTAACGAAAGGTAGCGTTACTGAAATCAAATTGATTTCAGGCGACACGCGTTTCCACCAAATTCTCCGACAATACCCAGATATTGCTAACCCAACTCCTAAATTCAAAAATGTAAAACATAAGACGGTACATTATATCGAAACTTCAGGACCACCAGTTTATGCACGACCCAGACGATTACATCCGAAGCTGTACGAATCTACAAAGAAGGAATTTGAATTCATGCTAGAGCGCGGGATCTGCCGGCAGTCTAAATCAAATTGGTCGTCGCCCCTCCACGTAGTGCCTAAAGGTTCCGGCGAAATTCTCTGCGTAGGAGATTATCGTCGTTTAAATCAGGTGTCTTTACCTGACCGTTATCCGATAAGGAACATTTTAGATTTTTCGAACGCTCTAAATGGCAAGCGAGTATTTTCTAAACTAGATATTTTTCGCGCATATCACGCCATTCCAGTTTACGAACATGACATTCCTAAAACGGCAATAACGACGCCGTTTGGCCTATACGAGTTTCCCTATCTTAATTTTGGATTATGTAACGCAGCTCAAACTTTCCAACGTTTCATAGATGAAATTCTAGGGGATCTAAATTTCTGTTTTGCTTATTTAGATGACATTTTGGTTTTTTCTGAGAGTGAAGAAGAACACGAGCTCCATCTAAAACAGATATTCCAACGTCTAGATAACTACGGAATTAACCTTAACATTTCTAAATGCGTTCTGGGAGTATCCGAGGTATCATTTTTAGGCCATCTCATAAATTCTAAAGGCACTAAACCCTTGCCCGATAAAGTACAAGCGATATTGAATGTCAAGCAACCTGAAACAATTAAGGATTTACGCGCATTTCTCGGCATGATGAATTTTTATCGGAGACACCTACCACATGCAGCGCATACGCAAAAGCCCCTCAATGAGTATCTAAAGGGGGCACGAAAGAACGATAAGAGAAAAGTTAATTGGACTAATGAGGCTACGGACGCATTTTTAGCATGTAAAAATCAATTAGCTGAAGCAACGCTACTCGCGCACCCTGCTAAAGATGCGAATTTAATTTTATTCGTCGATGCATCAAATTTTGCGATAGGTGGTTCTTTGAATCACGTTCTTGATACGGGTATCGAACCCCTGGCCTTCTTCTCGCGGAAATTATCCCCGGCAGAGACGAGATACAGTACTTACGACAGGGAACTTTTAGCTGCGTATTCGGCTATCAAGTACTTTAGGCATATGCTGGAAGCGCGAAATTTTACCCTGTTTACCGACCACAAGCCGCTAACGTTCGCATTTCAACAAAAATTGGACAAATGCTCGCCTCGACAAAATCGGCAACTCGCATTTATTTCGGAATTCACTACTGATATACGTCATATAGAAGGTACTAATAACATCCCTGCCGACGTAATGTCTCGCATAAATATGATTACGGTACCTGGTCCAATTGATTATGAAGAACTCGCAGATTTACAAAGCAACGATTCGGAGCTTCAAGATATTTTAAAAGGAACATCCTCGATCGACTTAAGGGGGCATAGGACCTTTAAACCTTCAAAAAATCAATTTTTCAATTTTATTTTATTCTGAATGTCTGAACATTTCTGAACACTGTGCAAAAAACCGCATTCTAAAATTCGCATTATTTCTAAAGTTATGAGCTTTTATGCAACATACACTTTTGAAAATTTTCTCATGTCAGCCATCGCCGCCATTTTTAAAGGGACGTCACTATTTGTTTACGTTTGCAGTTTGCTGTTTTGTCATGTCAATCTAATACTTTTTCCACCACCATGTCTTAATTATTTATTTAATTATTTCTGCAGCAGCAGGAAGGCAACTACTCACCTCTACTAAACTGCTCAGCCCAGTTTGTTTATATTCTAGAGCCGTTAACTTGTTTATAACGTGGAGAATTTCTTCTGAGTTTTGCAATTTCTTTTCATTATATTTTCTTACTTTTTACGATTGATTTGCGGCATTTATGTTGTTTAAGCATAAAAACTTTGAACTAAAATACAGTTAATCTGTTTTATAATTATGCATTACAAACTTCTTCACGTTTGCATATTTATTTGTGTAAACTTCAACGTACAAGACTGTTTGGTGCAATTTTTTAATATAAACTTTTTGCTTTTTGCTTTCTAATAATGGATACACCGGCAACTAAATCTCGTTCTGGGAAAAGAAGATGTTTTCAATGAAATATGTATGTAATTAAAAACAAAAACAATCCGAAAGTGTTCGAATGAAAAATGTTGATTCTACGCCTAAGCTAAGTGCTTCAAGTAAAAAAACTGTTCAGCTCAAAAGATGAACTTTCACTTGATAAGTCACATATTTCATCTGAAGAACATTAATATAGAATAGTTCATATATCAGTACTTTTCAAGGAGCTTGCAGATGTTTTGTGCTGCAAAATATGTCATGGAACAATAAATATACGTGAAAAATCTTCAATGGGTTTAGCATCAACATTTCTTGTATATTGTGATAGCTGTGATGAACTAAAGTCTGTGAAAAATTCAAAACTGCTTGGTGTTAAGAAAAATATTCCAGAAATAAACAGAAGAGCTATATTTTCTATGCGATGTATAAGGCAGGGCTTATCGGCTTTATCTCCTTTTTGTTGTACGATGGGTCTTCCAGCGCCTGTTTCTCAGAAATCATATAATAAAATTAATCGCAGGACTTTAAATGCCACATCTGTTGTAGCTAAATCTTTAATGAAAACTGCTGTCCAGGATGAAAGAGAATTATCAAATGGATCGAAAGATATTACTGTAAGTGGAGATGGTAGTTGGAAAAATAGGGGGTATTCGCCACGTGTAGGTGTGTGTACACTAATCTGAGCAGAAAGCGGGAAGGTTATTGAAACCGAAGTAATGTCTTCTTCTTGTAAAGGCTGCAACAGCTACAGAAGTAAGAAAAGTGGCCCTCGGTATGAAAAGTGGAAAAATAATCATAAAATAGTGTGTTCGAAAAACCATTCGGGTAGTGCGGGTAAAATGGAATGTGATGGAATTTCGAGTCTCTAGCACTACATATGAAGTTTGAAAAGCTCGTAAAAGGCAGAAAACATTTGATTTTCAAAGACAAGAGGAAGAGGAAGGAATTACTTATGCATCAGGTGCATTTTGATGCTAAATTAGATATAAAATAACACAGGATGTATAATAAACTACAGCCAAAGATTAATTAGCCGAACTGCGATAACTCAAAATTTTCCATGTGCGAAAGTCATATTTGTTATATATTTTTGTAATTTTAAGCAATTTCAATACGTCAAATTTTCTGTAACTCATTCTTTTCTTGTCAATAGAGTTTTAGTTTATCAAAGTACCACTGCAGCTGTTTTTCTCAGGTAGGTGGTTTTACAACTTGCGCACAGCATATTTTAAAATATATTGTACCAATCACTTTCAAGTTTTTGCTCTTACTTGTTTCATCTATATATACAATTTATACAAAAGAGATTCCTCCTAAATAAGTAAAAATTTAGTAAATGTTTTTCATCTGACTGACAAGAAACTTCTTCACGAAGCTGATGTTCGAGCTTCCGAAGCAACATATAGAGCTCAAATACTTCTTAAAAGGCAGAAAATTTTTGATTTTTCAAACATAACAGAATTAGGAAGGTGCTATTTATGCACTGGAAGCATTTTAAGGTCAAAATACTATAATAAGTAACACTGAATATATTTTTAAACTTAAAAGCGGGTATCTCAGATATGTGATTTTAGCCCTTGTGCGCAATATATTTTAAAATATATGTAGCCAATCACTTTCAAATTTTTTGCTCTTACTTGTTTCATTTATATACATAATCTATAGATAAAAATTCCTCATAAATACGTAAAAATTTAGTAAACGTTCTTCATCTGACTAACAAAAAACGACTGTGCGAAACGTCTGTTTGAGTTTCCGAAGCAACATATAGAGCTCAAATACCCCTTAAACGCAGAAAAATTTTGATTTTTCAAACATAACAGAATTAGGAAGGTGCTATTTATGCACTGGAAGCATTCTAAGGTCAAAATACTATAATAAGTAACACTGAATATATTTTTAAACTTAAAAGCGGGTATCTCAGATATGTGATTTTAGCCCTTGTGCGCAATATATTTTAAAATATATGTAGCCAATCACTTTCAAATTTTTTGCTCTTACTTGTTTCATCTATATACATAATTTATAGATAAAAATTCCTCATAAATAAGTAAAAATTTAGTAAACGTTCTTCATCTGACTAAAAAGAAACGACTGCGCGAAACGTCTGTTCGAGTTTCCGAAGCAACATATAGAGCTCAAATAGCTCCTAAAAGGAAGAAAAGTTTTGATTTTTCTTACATAACAGACATAGGAAGGTGCTAATTATGAACTAAAGGCATTTTAAGGTACAAAATAAGATAATAAGTAACATTGAAGCATTTTTAAATTATAAAGCTGTTTTTCTCAGATATGTGATTTTAACACTTGCGCGTAATATATTTTAAAATATATGTAACCAATCACTTTCAAATTTTTTGCTCTTACTTGTTTCATCTATATACATAATTTATAGATAAAAATTCCTCATAAATATGTAAAAATTTAGTAAACGTGCTTCATCTGACTAACAAGAAACGACTGCGCAAAACGTCTGTTCGAGTTTCCGAAGCAACATATAGAGCTCAAGTAGCCCCTAAAAGGAAGAAAATTTTTGATTTTTCTTACATAACAGACATAGGAAGGTGCTAATTATGAACCAAAGGCATTTTAAGGTACAAAATAAGATAATAAGTAACATTGAAGCATTTTTAAATTATAAAGCTGTTTTTCTCAGATATGTGATTTTAACACTTGCGCGCAATATATTTTAAAATATATGTAACCGATCACTTTCAAATTTTTTGCTCTTACTTGTTTCATCTATATACATAATTTATAGATAAAAATTCCTCATAAATAAGTAAAAATTTAGTAAACGTTCTTCATCTGACTAACAAGAAATGACTGTGTGAAACGTCTGTTTGAGTTTCCGAAGCAACATATAGAGCTCAAGTAGCCCCTAAAAGGCAGAAAATTTTTTATTTTTCTTACATAACAGACATAGGAAGGAGCTAATTATGAACTAAAGGTATTTTAAGGTACAAAATAAGATTATAAGTAACATTGAAGCATTTTTAAATTTTAAAGCTGTTTTTCTCAGATATGTGATTTTAACACTTGCGCGCAATATATTTTAAAATATATGTAACCAATCACTTTCAAATTTTTTGCTCTTACTTGTTTCATCTATATACATAATTTATAGATAAAAATTCCTCATAAATAAGTAAAAATTTAGTAAACGTGCTTCATCTGACTAACAAGAAACTACTGCGCGAAACGTCTGTTCGAGTTTCCGAAGCAACATATAGAGCTCAAGTAGCCCCTAAAAGGCAGAAAATTTTTGATTCTTCTTACATAACAGACATAGGAAGGTGCTATTTATGAACTAAAGGCATTTTAAGGTGTAAAATAAGATAATAAGTAACACTGAATGTATTTTTAAACTTTAAAGCTGTTTTTCTCAGATATGTGATTTTAGCCCTTGCGCGCAACATATCTTAAAATATATTTAACCAATCACTTTCAAATTTTTTGGGCTTACTTGTTTCATCCATATATATAATTTGTACTTCAAAAATTCACCATAAATAGTAAAAAAAGAATTGTGAAGAGGTTTATTTCATGTTTTTTAACACTGAAAATGAAAATTTCATTTTGTTTAGATTTTAAAAATATTAAATTTATTTCAAAATTTTAAAAAGTGTGTACAAATTAAAGATGTAATAGTTATAAATATATTATTATCAAATTGAAGTCCATAAGTATAATATTATTTGAAATATCCTGCGCGCGGCTGCTACATACACCATTATGTCTGTCAAAATTGTATAAATTTTAAAAAACAATATAAAATGTACATATAATTATATGACTTCAGTAAAATTTGTGTAGTAAGAAAGGTTTTCTATATGTTTAGAGAAAAAAATTTGAACATCTGGGATACACCTGGTTAAAATTAAAAAATTGTAAAGATAGCTCTATTTTCAATGAATTTCGACTGTTTAAAGGTCCTATGCCCCCTTAAAGCAAATCGCTATTCCAAATGCTTCAGCCAAATTATTTTGCGACGTATCCACGGGTACGGCGCGTCCTTATGTACCGCAGCTTATGAGATTCAACGTTTTTTCAAATTTACATAATTTATCTCATCCAAGTATAAGAAAAACTTCGAAGTTAGTCCGCGATCGTTTTGTCTGGCCAAATATGAATAAAGATATTAATGATTGGGCGAGAAAATGCATCCCTTGTCAAAAGAGTAAAATTCAACGACACACTGTCCCACCCATTGGTTTTTTCCCCAAAACTTCTCAAAGGTTCGAACACATACATATCGACCTCGTGGGCCCCTTGCCCCCATCTGAAGGAATGACCTATGTACTGTCTATGATTGACCGGTTCACAAGATGGCCGGAGGCAATCCCAATTCCAGACATCACGGCTTCTACAGTGGCACAAGCTCTGATCGACCATTGGATTTCTCGTTTCGGTGTTCCTTCCAGAATCACCAGTGATCAAGGGCGGCAATTTGAATCTAGACTTTTTCAGTCTTTAGCACAGTGCTTGGGAGTCCAGCGAATACGCACAACTGCTTACCATCCTTCTAGCAATGGAATTATAGAAAATTTCCACCGGCCGCTGAAAGCAGCCTTAAAAGCACATGGTAATAAACAGTGGACTAAGACACTGACAATAGTTTTGCTGGGGCTTCGATCTACAATCAAACTGGACATAGGTGCAACGCCAGCTGAGCTTCTCTACGGAGAAACACTGCGCCTGCCAGGCGATTTTTTTCCCAATAGCTCACAAGTCACTGACCCCTCAGACTTCATAGTGCAGCTAAGAGAGTCAATGCGGGACCTTCGTCCCCCCAACACCTCTCACCATCGGAAACCGAGAATTTTTCTCCCACCCGCTCTTCACACAGCGTCGCATGTATTTGTGCGTAATGATGAGGTTAAAGCTCCACTACAAGCTCCATACGATGGACCATATCAGGTTTTAAAGAGAAACGATAATTTTTTTAAAATCGATATCAAAGGTAGGAAAGTGAACATTGCACTTGATCGTATTAAACCAGCATTTTATGTGAATAATGATGAAGTACATACACCGGCAACAACCGGCCAACCGGTTTCGACCACTCAAGCTTCATCAGTGCCAAATATGCCTCCGAATATTACGACACGATCAGGCCGTCGTGTTCGTTTCACGGATCGTTATGGTTTCACTGGAAACCTTTAAGGAGGGGAGTGTGTGGCGGTTAACTATTGCCAGTTATGCCACCTGCACCAAAACGAACTAGAAGCGGCTTTTCTCAGTGTATCTGATAACTGAGGAAACCGCATACCATTTCCTGTTTTGGGACGTCTGACTTTCAAAGATTCCCGATGGGGATGTACACATAACTTTAACGCCGGTGACAGTATGTTGGCATGTGAAAGCCATAATTTTCGTCACCGGCATGTGTGAAAAACAAGACGATGGTGCACACCGAAAACACGTGGCGTGCATGGCGAGCACCCCCATTAATGAGCCCCAGACCGACGACGACCAATAAGATGGTCGGTCACTCCTTCTGGGGCGTTTACAAATTCAGTTTAGAAAAGAACTTTCATCTTTTCGGACAGAGACTCGCTCCTAAAATCTCGACCTAATCGGTCGACTCTCGGTCTACTTGCTTTCGAACTTTGGAACTACGCAGTCGAAGCCTCCTTCCGACTGTTTCGAACTTAACGCTCCAACAATCAGGATGTATCCGCTTGTCGCAGAATCTCTCTGCAAAGTATTAGTATGCTGTATATATATTTGTAAAATTTAATGTAAATAAATGTTATTTTATGCAAGTTAACGGTCTGCCTAGAGAACAAAACAACAACAACAAATGTCGGGGAATTGTGCTGGGCATTAATACCGCATGTCAGGTTCAGCCCACACAAACAAACTTCAAACCAACAATAAAACCCCGCAGATATAATAATCTTGGAAGCTGTCATTCCCCGCTTGGATTTCATACAGCATGCAACGCTTCACGACTGCTGAACTAGTAGATATCCATCTAACGTATAGAGCTGCGAATGGAATGGGGAGAGCTGCTCAAAGGTCGTACAGGGAACGATTTCCCAACAGAGAAATACCGAATCGTCAAACTTTCGAGGAGTCACAGACAGCTTTGCGAAAGCGAGTCCTTCAATGCCAGCAGACATGATGTGGGCAGGCCTCCCTCGGGCAGGCCTCAGTGCGAGTGGAAGAATATGTCTTACTGAGGTTGAGCACAATCCTTCCACGAGCACGAGAGCTGTTGCCCGTAGACTGGGTGTGAGACAGTCACTCGTATGGGAAATTTTGCATGGCGAAGTATGCACCCATACCGTTTACAAAGGGTGCAGGTATTGATAGAGGGAGATTTTCCTATCCGTATAATTTTTCACGATGGTACTTGCAACAGGCTGCTGTACAGCCCGACTTCCCTTCATACCTGTTATTCAAGGATGAGGCAACGTTCACTCGAGAGGTTTTGTTTAACAGTCACAATGCTCATGTTTGGGGATATGACATACCGCATGCTACAGGACCGTCTGCTTACCAGCAGAGATTTATTGTCAATGTGTGGGCGGGAATGGTGCACGAATACGTGATTCAGCAGTACATCCTACCTCAACACTTGGACGGCCCGAAGTACCTGATGTCTTCTTGCAACAGGTCTTGCCCGAACTGCTGGCCGTTGTACCTTAGTACATCCGGAAACGTATCTGGTTCCAACACGATGGAGCGCGGTCACACTTAAGCCGTGATGTCAGGAATTACCTGGACGCTACCTTACGACATCAGTGGATTGGTCGTGGTGGACCTGTTCTCTGGCCGCCACGATCATCAGATCTCTCCTGCTTGGATTTATTTCTGTGGGGCCAATTGAAAAGCATCAACTACGATACCCCTGTGGGCTCCGCCGACGATCTCGTAGCCAGACTGGCTGTTGATGCTGGAGATGTGCAGGACATGGCTGGCGTTTTTGCTAAGTTACGCAGTTCTATGCGGCGGCGATGTGAAGCTTGTATTATGGTCGGTGGTCGCTCTTTCGAGCATTTGCAGTGACACGTTGATTTAATAAAGGGCTTGTTACATTTTTTTGTGTCTCTTTCATTTTACCTTTCCAATTTCTTTACTCACCAGGGCTTTTTTATACGGCTTTTCCGGAAACGCATTGTACTGCGAATCTTTTTATATTCGTCCCCTCTAACCCCCTTTAAAATCTGGCCAGACATTTTCCGATCACCCTGTATATATATATATATATATATATATATATATATATATATATATATATATATATATATATATATATGCAATGTAGTACAGCATTAAGCAGTGGTGGAGGCCCAGCAGGAAAAATGCATATGAACGATAACAGGCACTTTTGAGAAAAGTGTCAGTACGGGATATGTCCAGCTTGGAGTACGATGCAACATTCCACACGCTGTGTCATGCTTTGCACAACATTCCAGCAGCTGTTGATGCAAGTATCCCACACCTCGTTCAGTGTATGCTTGTTGGAAGATATTTTGGACCAGCAATTCGCCTCCCTAAAGCATCGAAACATTTTCAATGACGTTTAGATCTAGGGAACGTGCTAGCTGTACGAGGCATTGAATACCCTCATTGACTAGACAATCCTGAATAACGAGTATTCGATGACATGGTGTGTTTTGATCCATGAAAATAAATTTATTGCCGACAGCACCACGAAAAAGGCGAGCATGAGGCAGTAGAACGTCATCAATGTATCGTGTGCTGGGCATAGTCCCAGTTGCAATCATATGTAGTTGCGTGAGGTCATTGATCGTGATGCCGGTCCATACTATGATACAGCATGTCGGATATAGCTCCCTTTCCTGAATATTTTCTGGACGATAAACAGTACCACTCTTACGCCAGATCAGTTGGCGTCTACAATCCGATGACAGACTGAGCCCACTCTCATCTAAGAAAAGTGCTCAGGCCTAGTTTTGTTCAGTCCAATGACGATGCTCACAAAACCATTTCAAACGGGTGGTACGGTGCAGCCTGGACAATGGGACACACACAACAAGTCTGCGAGCGTATAGTCCTCCTTCTCCCAAACGTATGGCTACAGTTTACCGGGCGATGTGCTGTCCTGTGGTAACAAGAAACTGATTTGCCACCTGCTGAGCTATGGTCCTGTTTTGTCGGTAGGACACTTTCTGAGCCCGTCCTGTTTTGTCGATAGGACAATGTACCTGTATACTGCAGGCGTCGTACTTCTATCACGACCTCCCCCGTGACGCGCTACACATTCCAGTTGTTTTAAATGCTTGAAAGAGCCGTGAAACAACGCTGTGGGCGATGTCGAACTCCCTGGCAACATCTGTTATTTTTCGCCTTTCTTCGATCTTTCTAATAATACTACCACGCGTAAAGTAATCTAAATGATATCGGGAAGACATACCGAAAATTTTAATTTCGTCAATTAAATCTTTCCCGTAATACTTCCACTTGGAACAACAACTGTCCACAAGTGTCAAATTCTTTAAATCTCTTATCAGCTCTATCACGTGACAAACAGGCGTGGAAATGAAAAATTTGCATGCGCATATCTCTTTTGCTTCCCGCACTTATTCTAATGTTCCACATTTTGCTTCCTTTAATTTTGTGGTTGCTGTGGGTAATAGTGTCATTCGTCATTAGCAATTGTCCAGCAGTTTATATATACACACACACACATATATATATATATATATATATATATATATATATATATATATATATATATATATATATATATATATATATATATATATATATATATATATATGTATATATATATATATGTATATTTATATATATGTATATATATATATATATATATATATATATATATATATATATATATATATATATATATATATATATATATATATATATATATATATGCACTATGTGACAGTGAAAATGAGATACCAAGAAGGAGTAGGCAGAAAGTGATGAAAATCTGCAACAAGATAAACCTATACACTGAGCGATAACACAGTCTGATCAGTAGGTTGTAGGACCCTCGCGAGCGACGATACAGTCAGCAACTCGCCTAAGTACAGAGTCAATGAGCATGCCGCTAGTGTCCTGAGGGACTGCTGCACATTCCTTGTCATCTATTTGCCATAGTTCGGCTTCTAACCGCGGCGGTGGCAGCGCAAGCAAGCGACGTCCAATCACGTCCCATATGTGTTCGATTGGTGTGAGATCAGATAAGACTGGTGGCCAGGGATGCACCTGGGTACCTTCAGGGTATGTTTTCTGATGCGTGCATGTGTGGTCTGGCGTTATCCTGCAGGTAAATGGCTTTAGGATACCCCCTAAAGGGAGGGTCATGTAACGGGCCACACCACATAATCCACGTATCGTTGGGCCGTCACAGTGCTCTCAATGCGGACCAGAGGTGACCTGTTATCGTAGCAGATGGCACCCCAAACAATAATATCGCATTGTCGCACGGTGTGGTGTTCCACAGATGCTGCCGAATTGGTCCTGACGCCACTTCGACTCCAAACTCGTACACGGTGACTGTCTTTCCAAAACAAGAAGTGTGATTAGTCTGAGAACACAACCCTGCCCCATTCCGCCGTCCACGTGACTATATCCCGACACCATTGTAAACGAAGGCTTTTGTGATGTTGAGTCAATGACAGCCTTCTTAACGGGCGCCATGAGTGCTGGTCGTTGGCGATCAATCGGCGGAAAATGGACCTGGTCTATATGGGAGCATCAAGGGTGTCTTGCACATGCTGCAAAAGGGCGACGGAAGTGGCCTGCGGGACCGCCAACGTTTGCTCGCGGTTTTTACAGACATATAGGTCTGATATTATATTTTAACTCTATTTATATTTTAATATGACTAGATTAATATTTATCATACAAAATAGTAATCTCGAGATTAATATTTCGTATTATATCCGTATCATACAAATATTGATCTTTTAAAAAGCTTCAAGACGTAAATTAAAAAGAGAAAGATATGTGTATGTTAAACAAATATATAATATCCATAATCAAATGTATGATAAAAAAATAATAACAATCAATTAGAGTCAGACAGTATACCATAAATGAAACACTAACAAAAATCTAAAATAATATTCCACCTCTACATACGGCAAAATATTCAGAGAACATTCTTTGCATAACCTGGAACAAAATGATATCTAAAATGTATGATTATGACTTTGTTATTCACAACGTGCTTTATAACTCAGTTTTCATGGCACCACAATAGGCTTATGGGAGACA
The DNA here is from genome assembly GCA_951213105.1 of Amaurobius ferox. Classification (NCBI taxonomy): domain Eukaryota; kingdom Metazoa; phylum Arthropoda; class Arachnida; order Araneae; family Amaurobiidae; genus Amaurobius; species Amaurobius ferox. The sequence goes on along the minus strand of OX578137.1, from coordinate 73,064,524 downwards.
TATAAAATCTCCAAAAGTACATTGAATCTTTATTCACTAATGTAGAAGAAAATATTGTTTGATGTTTACTGCATTGAGAGTGTCGTTACCTTTTAGTTGAATAACTTAAGATTTAAATTCAAATTACATAGGTTCAAAAACGAAAGCTATAATATATTATCTTTACTGCGAGCAAACTTAAATTGAGTAAGTCGTGTAAATTATAAGTGGATTTTTAGTCAGTTTTATGCGTTTAGTATGATTACAATGTCTAAATGGTTACCATATTAAATTATCAGTAGATGAGAACAATCAATAGATGGAAATAAGCAATAGATGAAAATACTTTATATGGACGTATCATACAGGGATTTTTTGATGGATTTACTTCCAGTTACAGTAGGAATTAGATTTTCCCTACGAATATTTTGCACACCATTTCCATTTACAATAGGATGTTCAGTGCTTAGTATTTAGTGTTCTGCAATCATGAAAAGGGAACAAATCTAATTTTAGCCGTTTAAGAAAATAACAAATATAGTTGAAAATATATTCCAAAATGAAAATATTTTATTTTTTTTAACTATACGTGCGATTTTTAGAAAAAAAAATATAAAACTATTTTCTAATTATATGCGTGAAGTGCAATTAAGTGTAAAGTATATCAATCAACAATTGAAATGGATACTATAGCATTTATGACATTTAATTCAATAAACACATATCAAAAAACATTTTTAAAAAAACATATGCATAAATTATTTTTAATAAAGAATATTTCAAATTGAAAGTGCAAACGAGGAAAAAGATCAGAAGGAGATTAAGAAGTACGATCTAAAAGAGGTCAAAAGTGTGTTACAGTTGGGCAAAAAAGTATTTTCTTATTTCAGAAATGGCTCAGTGAGAACGCAGTAATCAGCCGCAGACACGATGACGCCTAATATATGGGGCAGATATGTAATGGGCGGACAATTTTATAATGGGCAGACAGTTTTACAATGGACGGCCAACTTGTTTAAGAGCAACAAATGGAGAATGACAATGCAAATAAACTTACTAAGAGATCCTAGCTAGGCTTAACATTATCTAGGCTGTGAAGTGAGAAGAATAGTAAAAATATAAATGTTTTAATAAGCAAATAATAAAACTGATTAAGTCAGGGAGTGACAAAACCCCTGATATATATATATATATATATATATATATATATATATATATATATATATATATATATATATATATATATATATATATATATATATATATATATATATATATATATATATATATATATATATATATATATATATATATATATATATATATATATATATATATATATATATATATATATATATATATATATATATATATATATATATATATATATATATATATATATATATATATATATATGTATATATATATATATATGTATATATATATATATATATATATATATATATATATATATATATATATATATGTATATATATATATATATATATATGTATATATATATATATATATATATATATATATATATATATAAATTCCCTAATAGGACAAGTAGCAATGTACTCGTAAAATCTCTAGATAAGTGACGTAAGTAACGGCCGGGGGGAGTTGCGACCCCCAACACTCCGGTTAAAGCTTTTTTCTGCCATGGCAAACGCTCCCGGTAGCCGATACTCCCTACACTATTTTCTCCATGACTCTTATAAAACCGTAAAAAATTACATACACACATATACACTTTCAATAACTTGTAAAAATCCAAATGTTTACTATAATACGCTAAATCAAACATTATTTTTTGAATATATTGATATTGGGATATTAAATAACCACGTGTGATGTGATTTCATACATTAGTATTTTAAATTAATTGTTATATTTTTATAGTGTGTCCTTTTTGGTTTGATTTAGCGTATTATAGTAAACATTTGGATTTTTACAAGTTATTGAAAGTGTATATGTGTGTATGTAATTTTTTACGGTTTTATAAGAGTCATGGAGAAAATAGTGTAGGGAGTATCGGCTACCGGGAGCGTTTGCCATGGCGGAAAAAAGCTTTAACCGGAGTGTTGGGGGTCGCAACTCCCCCCGGCCGTTACTTACGTCACTTAACTAGAGATTTTACGAGTACATTGCTACTTGTCCTATTTGGGAATTTATATAGGTATACACATGTAAAATTGCAGCATAGCGTTTTACAAGTTGTATTAAAAATTATTTTTTTGCTTTTAGCTTTTTAATCAATTCACTGAAAATTGTAGCATTTTTTCAAGTTTTATATTGTATATATATATATATATATATATATATATATATATATATATATATATATATATATATATATATATATATATATATATATATATATATATATATATATATATATTTATATATATATATATATATATATATGTATATATATATATATATATATATATATATATATATAAAATAAAAGCCACGCTTTTTTAGCTTGGCTTTATCTCACACAAAATGGTAACTATTCTTTACAAAAATATTCCAACTTTATACGGTGAAGAGAATTCCGCATTTTCTCCGGCATCCCTCGGCAGAAAGTAACATTCTGAGATGTATGATGATGACATTGTTATGCATGGTGTATCCCATCACTCGGTTTTCATATTATCACAATGGGCTGTTGGGGAAAGATTGAATTTTCAAAAACGCATTCAACGCTTCCTTTATATTTTTATCTTCTTTTACTATTGGGAGTTAAGAAAGTAATATTTCAGTATTCCATGCAAAGATTTAAATGTCTTTATGTCCATTAATGTCTGAGTTTTACATTTTTATTTTTGACACCTTCTTAAGCTCATTAATTCCTATTTTTCTATGTATATTTGTAAATATTATTGGTTCGCAGTTAAAAGTAAGAAATCAGTTATGATTCAAAATTGATATTTTTATAATATTTTAAATGATTTAAGAACAACTAATTGAAAATTAAGATATAAAATAAATGATGAATGTTTTAAAGAAAGGGACTTTTTCATTTTTTAGGAGCTTTTTCATATAAAAACACGAATGGCGTGAATAAAATACCAGACTATTGTGAGTTGAAATATCTATTAGATAGGTACACAAATGTATGTCTGTAACAACTGTAAATGATGTGACTTCAGATAGAGCAAAATTAATGTAACTGGTATGTCTAGTGACAGAAAGTTGGGCATTTATGGGGTTCAGACGCTGTCTGAGCTTTGTCCTATAGTCAACTAAATAGTGCTGGTTGTAGTAAAGGTGAATATCTATGTTGAGGCTAAAAGAAGACGGAACTTCAAAATGACTGCCCAGTGTCGAAAAAAATGAGAAGACCCTGACAAGCCAAATGGGAATATCTTAATCATCTGAGAAAGGCTTAAGCTCTTGTGAATTTAATAATTGTAAATTGTAAGCGTGTTGAATGTGAAATAAACCATATCAATATGTTCCGGATATGGGTCCTGTCCAGCTGTCCTGTCTTGAGTCTATCTCAGCCTAATAATACTGTAGTCGGTGATATGCATTTTATTGGGTACGAATAAGACATATTTACTTGTAATGTGTAGTGATAAGTATACATTTATATTAACTTCATTACATCGTTATCTCTTAAAGCCAATTAGTACTGATTATTGGTATTTTTGAAATTTTATGATTTTAGTAATGAATAATAATTTTAAAGATATTTGAAGACAAATTATATTTTATGAATGGTACTTCTAGACATTTAAGATTCCAAAACTATCGATCTTCTTTTTTAGCTATTTTTGGTAGTATCAGTAAATATAAAAAAATCATTTAGAAAATAGTTGCTTTATTGTACTTGTTTTTATTAATCGCGATGCATTCAATACTTCATAATTTTCATAATTGAATAGAGAGAATTCAATTTATTTAATCAAAAGTATTTTTTATTACTACATCTTTAAGCTGCAAACTACTAATTACATTTTTTATCCCCTCACCATCTATATCATTGTGCTAGATATAACCATGTGTTTTGAAAAGGAATTTCCAACAAAGTTTTATATTTTATAAAACTGCTTTATAATTAAATAATATGATTAAACACGTACATCTCTAATTACTGATATTGCTTAATTTTGAAGAATGAGTAAGTTTGATATTCGACGAAATTAAACGTTTGTTGATTTCTTTAAGGGCTAAAGTAGAGGAATTGTTATTCTCAAAGTAAAAACATGAGATATATTTTTATCATTTAAAATATTATTTAATTTGATTGAATTTAAAACACGTATTTAAATATTCCACGAAATACTTAGCTGAACATATATTCTGTAAAACTATATGCGATTGATTCTTGCATTTGTTATGGTTCATTTATTTAATAAAATAAAACTCATCCGAAGGAATACTTTTTATGAAGCTTAAAACTTTGTTTAAATATGAGTTTAGTAACTTGTTCATTGAAAAATTGAAGTCAATCAAATTCCAGAAAAATTGTAACTTTAATTAAATTCTTATATTTAGTAATTAACTAAAATGCATTTCGAAGTCACTAACTGTGACTGCAACAGCTGTTGTTAGAAAGTTGAAAACCTTAATTGCTTCATTATAGAAATATGTAAAGTTGGTTTGTTAAGTAATTTTAATTTTTCTTTAGTATTACTTTTTATTTATGAATGGATGGCTTGTGAAATGAGCAAATAAAATGTTTAAAGGACGCTCAGTTTTAAAACAATTTCTGGCCTAAATGCCTTATTTTTTTATATCGGTCCCCGTACAATCAACTTTATGATTAAATCACACAAGTATACTTGTACATCGGTTTAAATCAAAATCATAATGTATCTTAAATCGAAAGTATGAAAAAAAAATTGTAGATATGCAACTTGTATGTAAAAATCTATGCAATTTAAAGCCCAGTCAATTTCAGATTATTTTATATTTTGTACTCTTGTCCCATTTTTATTATATATATAGTCAAGATTGCTTTAAAATAAAGCAAATAACATGGAGACCATTTCTGGCTTAACGATACTTCTTTAAAATACTTTTATGGTAATTTATACCGAACTTAATATACACTTTTATAATCCAAGCAATATAAAACAAAAACAATATTTGCTTATTTTTTTCTAAATAAAGCACCGTTCTTGTATATTCTGTATTCTTTCCAAATGAATGGCATTTGTTAAATCCATGACTTAATAAGAGTAGACAATTAACAGTGGCCGTTGTGATTAATGGCTTTTCCCCGGTATTGTTCTGTCATCAAAGCTCAACGGAATTAGAGAACAGCTGAACGAGATTGATCAATAAACTGTCATCTCAAAATGAAGTGTTTTTTTTAAATTCAAACAAAGAATTTGTTAAGCTTGGTGATTAGTTGACTAAAAAGTGGAAGTTGGTGGTTAAAAATAACTTGTTTTTTGTCCATATTTAAAAACATAATTTAATGTATAAAAATATAACTGTTAATACTCGCTTATAACATAAATATATCCTGAACTAAGTGATGGAGTTTTAGAAATTATTTTCGGACAGTAAGGCTGAGTTCAATGAATAGTCTGCTGAAAGCTTTATCTGAAGAAGAACATAATTGCCAAGTTCTTCAGTTTTACAAAATGTGTCAGTCAAAAAAATGATTGAGATGAAGAACTATTGAATATTTTATCAAACTTCATAAATGACAAGTGTAGAAAGGGAAAGTTATTGGATATATTTTGTAATAGACTTGGAACATTTACCTTATAACGATTTTTAGAGATTTAATATGCAACACTTCAAGGTCAATAACCTTCAATTAATATAAGAAACCCACACCTTCAATTAATATACGATCATTGCAGTAAGAAACTGAAGAAATATATTTGATTATATCTTTGATTGTCAGTGATGAAGGGGATCCAGTGTATCCCCGAAACGACTGTGAGCTGCATTATTGTGCCATTTGTGCTTATTTACGTTATTCTAGTTTTCATTATCCTTCGCACAAAGTGCATTTTTCTTATTGATTTCTTTGGCTTCATAAGGCTTTACTTTTCATTCTTTTTTGGCTTCCAAATTCAAACGTTTTTCTGTGAATTGTAATCTGTCTATTAGTGTTCGTAAATCTATGTCTAATTTTCACTTGTCCCTTTTCAGGTTGGTAATTTAAGACACTCGCAGCCGTATTGCTGCCATTGAAAAATAATTGATTAATCTTCATGTGGTGAAAGAAGTATAAGGTGGAGTTTTCTCCTGCATGCCAAAAACTTAAATCTTTGGGTTGACTAAGAAGGGTTGACTAGAAAGGGTTGACTAAAAATATATTATCAGTCCTAAATTGCCAGTGAATTCTTACAGCTATACATTGCATCATTCCCGCATTAATCCACCATAAATTATTTGTGTGAGTTCCTAAAATATAAGTATATTAATATACTACAAAGTTAACTTCCACAATTTTAATGACGTGCGGTGATGTTAAATGCTAATGGAATACGATGTATTTATGAATATATGAAGGTTTAAATGAATGAATAATAGAGTATGTAAAAAAATAACATGGAAATAAGAATGTTAATGACGTTGTTTAGTTTATTAGAAAGTTGTTTATTATGTAAGAGGTATAAACAAATATATATAAATGTATAAATATTAGGCGGGTGAATTTGCATATATAAAATATTAATTTAGTCAACATTTAAATTTTGCTTCATTTTAAATTTCGACCTAATATAATGTTTGATGTAAAAAAACTTTGGTGTTTACAACAAGACTTTGTTATATACCTGTATCAGCTCTCCATGACAAACTTTCAGTATAGGAAAATGACAATTCTAGAGTTGCCAAGAACACAATTTTTTTTCTTTTTTGTTTACTTGTGTGAGGGTGAGAATATGTAAGACCAAGAGACATTTATTTGGTGTTAATGTAAGAGATTTAAGATATCTACCAAGCAAGATAAAAGCGCAGGCAACAGATTATGACAGCCCTGGCCCGGGAGGTCATGAACGCAATAAATAAAGGCACTTACATTACAGGTGTGGTCGTGTCAGAAGAGCTATTGAAAGCCAAAGCTGAAATCATACATATTGATTAACGAATTAACCAATGTGGACGTGTTGCTGCATCGCCTTAAGGACAACCAATGAGATACGGTTGGCGTATCTGAACCTCAGGCGTAATGATGTAGCAACAAGTAGAGGAAGTTCAATAGATTTCAGTCATTATTGAATTAGAGAGAGAAACGGTGTGGAAGTACACTTCCACAAGAATTGACAGCCGATGCGGGCCAAGAGTGTGGTTATGCAGTGAGTATGCAGATAAAAACAGGGTCTGACGATATTCAGTCTATAGTCAATATTGAGAGGTGGTGTAACGATGTATGACCGTCGAAGAGGCGTAAATTGAGTTTAGAATGTACAGAATAGAGTTATGTGTTTCAGTGTCCAAGACACCAACAGAGGTATGTGCTAATTAACATTAAAATTAGCTTGTAATGATTTTAGGCAAATAAATGACTAGTCTCACACTTCATTTGGAAAATTCTAAATCTCAGACAAATCTCTCCACTTTTGAGCATAATTCTTAGTATAGGGTAGCTAATGCTCCTGCTTTACATACGGTTTCTGTGTTCTGTGGTTAAAATATTTTTGAAACTTTATCAACATTTAACACATTGCTCTATCAATACTATTCGGTTGTAAAGTGATTTTATGTAGTAAATTTATGTAAGGTTCCATTTAAAAAAATCGATATTAATGTCTTAAGACTAAACAATTTTTCTGTTATACCTAAATTGTCTGTCTCTAATGTTATCGTCCTATCGATAAAACTTTTATATTAAGCGCTTTATCTACCACCCAAACGGACACTATTAGCCATTTAATTGTCAGCACTGTCAAATTCAATGATACTACATTTGCAAATCAAATATTGACAAATCTAAAATGTCAACTTCAATACATTAAGTAACAATCCTGATTTAGTATTCCCAAAGGCTGACAAGGGTGGTCTATTGTTGTTTTTATTTAAAATATGTATGTTGAAAAAGTTGAAAATTTAATCAATGAATATCCATTTTATGCAATTCGCAAGGGTTCCAGTAATTCTAATTTAAACAAAATAAGACAAGTCATTAAAATTTAAAGTGTAATTCATGAAAATTATAAAACGTCCCTGATTTCTCCACCGGTCAATTGTGCTACATTGTATGCTCTCCGCAAAGTTCATAAAGCAGATGGGTATTCCTTTTAGACATCTGTATCTACTATTGGTATCGCTTCCTGCAAATTTGTTAAACGTTTAGTTTCTAGGTTATCCCCTATACTTACTAATAAAATACCTGCCGAACTTCTGATCAATTTGTGAAGCAAATTCGCAATTTAAACTCTCGTGGTTTGACTATGGTCTCCTTCGATGTCAAGTTCGTGTTTAACAATGTTCCTTTTAAGGGTGCTTGTCCTGTTTCAGGAAACATTTGTATGAAACCATTTTTTTTTGCATTTGAAACAGATGATCTTGTTTATCTTACCAGCACTTGTTTATCGCAAAATTCTTTTGTTTTTCAGAATAAATTCTAGATTATGTTTGATAGCTTGGATATGGGTACGCTTATTTTCAGTGACAGATATTTGTATTATTTTGAGGTTAAGTTTTTTGAAGTTATCCAGTTAGTTTGAGCACTCGCTATGCTAATGAGCTTTACTCATCTGAATCGCACTTTTAATGATATCAATGGTATTTTTGATATTTTGAATTCCATTTATCCTTGCATTAAGTTTACCTATGAAATGGAAATGAACAATCTCCTTGCGTTTTTCAGATATCTTGATTGTTTTTTGGTCTCTATACCTCCACATAAAAATTCTTGCTATCCACCTAACCAGGCAATTGCAGTTTTCAGTACGTTTGACCATCGTAGGTGTCCGTTTGTTCTACTATGGATTTAATCAATTCTGATATCAATTTTTTAAAATATGTTGGTGACTATTGTGGTTTTTCTCCTAGCGTTTTTGATCGTCCAATTCAAACATTTTCTAAATCTTCCTCTAAACAAATTTTTGAAAAATATTTCAATGACACTATTATTTTGCCATTTTTTCCAAAAACCAGTCAGCGAATTGCTAAAATCCTCAAAAATTTCAAATTAAATATTTCAAATAAACTTTATAATAAATTCAAATTTTCTAATCTTAGATCCTTTAGAAATATCTAATAGTTGGGGCATTTAAAGGGTTTCAAACTAGTGTGGTCTTTATTATATTGGTTAGACTAAACGTGCTTTAAAATTTCATATTAAAAAACATTAAAACTATGTCAAAAAACAGGAATTTAATAAATTTTCAATTGCTCAGCATTGCTATTAAATTGACTAGCATTCTGAGTTATTTTCAGCAAGGATCATACGAAAATGCACGTTGATCTATGATCTTGACTTCTTTGAAGACTTCCACATCGAGTAAATGTCTAGTAATTTAGATAATGACTTGTGCAGTATTCGATTTTTGCTCGCGGTCTCGAAGATTGCACTGTACATTTTTTCACGTTCTTCTGTTTTTTTTCTTTGGGACTTTTATGGTTCGTTTTAACCTATATGCCCTCTTATTGGGTCTCATTTATTCTTGTTCAGATTTGATTTGTCTTCTCGGGAAATTCGTGTTTTGTTTTGTGCACGCCAATCTTGTGTGCTACTTCTCGTCTGGGATTGGCTGAACTGTTCTTTAGGCTGATTTTGAGTGGCTCTCTCAATGCAGGGCTTAGGTATATAAACCTCTCTTCTTTCTTTTGATCCTATTCCTCTTTTGGTTATTGGGTTTGCTGCTTCTCTTGCATTGACGAAAGGGATCTAGTGTATCCACGATGAATCTTTATTATGCATTATTGTGTTTATTTGCGAGTATTTACGTTAATTTGCCTTTCCTTATTGGCTGATTATTAGCGATTTTCAAATTGTATCAATGTAATGGGTTTGATATATGAATTTTTCTGCATGAAAGACTTTAATTTGGGATATTTCGCTAAAGGACGAGAAATCAAAAGCAAATCAGATATGCCGAAAATCCGTCAGCAGATATGGAAATTAATAAATGATATAGGAATGTTTAACCTGTGTGTATGGACACCAATGTCTGCAAAGAGGGATCAAACTGTTTGGGGTAGGGTATGTCAAATACCTGTCTTTTTGAGAGGTTCTTCGTTTGGGATGGACGCTGTCCCACTCGTAAGCAAAAGATTCAGATAATTATATTTCTGTTTGTACTAAATCAATTTTCATATGCCTGAAAAATTAAACATGCTTAGAAATATAATATAATGTTAATTATTGAATGAATTCCGAACCATGTGAGCTTCTTGAAATATAATTTTATTCTTTCACATTAAACAAATAATCTTTACTTAACCAATATATTGCTAACAGCTTTAGTAACGAGACTTTATTTATTCCATAAGGATGATTAAAATCTTGAAAATTATCACCTTTCATCTAAAATTATTGAGCTATTTAAGAATTCTGAAAAATGTCAGTTTCCAAATATTTCGCTTTCAAATTTCATTATACGTTTACATCTTGTACTATGATATCCATATTTACTGTTGACAAATACTATCCTAAAGCCATTTAGCCGATGATAACGCAGCACGTGGCTTTGACAACTCTTCCTAGTCAATCTATTATCTCCTTACTTAGAGGATAATAAAATTGGTTGATGCAGTAGAATAACGTACTCAAATAATAGGTTATTTTGGATAGTTAAGAGTTCGGAATAATTTTAGATTCAATAATTATAACATAATATAGTTTGACATAAATGATTTATTCCATGTAACCAATTATTTTGTTCTACTTAAAATATTCATAATATGAAGTTCAATATATATTAATAAATAATACGTCACTTTATGCACTAAAACTAATTTTGCGTATGAAAAATCCGCAATTGTTCTTAGATAAAATAATAATTTTTCCAAACTTAACCTACATAATGTTTTCAGATAATAGTAGTATTTATGTTACAAAGACTTGAAAAGTGAAAACTCTGAAGAAAGTAAAAAGTCTTGGAAAAGTGAAAAGTCTTGAAAAGTGAAAAGTTATCACATACATAATCCAATCACTATCAATGATTAGAAAACTATCATTTTTCTAAATGAATGTTTCACATTTTATTATAATGTTTTGGAGTATCAATGAACAAATGGTTTGGTAATTGGTGCACCTTGAATAAGACATTCAGTAAAAAATATACTAATGTTTCACGAAGTATAAAACATTATATTTTTATATCCATTTCATACTTATATGCTATTTATTTTTACCCACATTAATCTCTTCAATTACTCTATGGATTATGATTATCCTCTATTTCAAGATCTTTGAAGTGCACGTTTTCGGTTACCAGATCATACAGAGAGTCGAAATTCGGCACATAGTTTTATCTCATTAAATTTTCACGTTATTGCATTTCATCGTTACGTCAGTTATGTACATTAAGGCTGTGTTTTTGCCTTTTTCATGCATTTTCTTTGCAAATTACGGTGTAGTGTTCTTCAGATAAAATATTCTACTTTTTCTAATGAGTCATGTATAATATTGCATGGGTTTGAACATAAATTACGTAATAAAATGGAAAATAGAAAGTGAAAAAAATATGAGAAAAAAAATATTTTTTCAATATCCTTCCCTACACAACAACAGCAATAGACAAAAAAGTAGAAAACATTAATCAGACACGAAATTAAACAAATTTCATGATGTATTTCCCTTTGACAATTTTACATAATAATAATTTTGGTTAAAGGTTGATTTGTATATTCTTGCTGTGAACTGATTTTTCATACATCATCGATTGAGTGCAAATCCGTACATACTTAAAATGTATTTTCTCATTTTCCATACGCCACTGATGTGTTTGAAATACATTAATTTTTTCATAATTTATATTTTAACATGGGATTTTATATAGAATGTTACATCACGAACAAAAATGTTCAGGTATTTATCTTGCTGTTATATTTGCAGCAAGATAAATACCTGAATTGGTGCACCTAGGTATCACATGAAATATACTCATGACAAATTTGGAACGTTTTGCTCCAGGATGATAGATGAAGACAATAGGTGTGAACTATTTTAGTCCTATGTTTAATTTGAACAAAATAAATTTTACTGAATTTTAACTCTTAATTTAACTTCTAAATTTTAACTGAATTTTAACAACTAAATTTTATTTGAATTGTAACTGGCTAATTACTATATTTTTATTAACTTTACAAATTTTACTAAATTTTAAATTTTGGTTAACATTTCGCTCGACAGCTTGAACATTAATTAAATTAAGCACCTCTGAACAATTAATTATGCAAAATATTTTATATTATCCACCCCCCTGCCGTCTTTGCAATATCAAAATGCCCAGACGTATGCACTCCATTCACCTATTGCAATCAATATTATTATGTGCTATATGATCCTTAACCAAAGCTCAATTGCTATTAGAACCCCTAGTATAACGTCACTACTTTTTTAAATCTCAAGATTCCCCCTAACAGAATGCAAAATCTATACACAAAATGTACCTACCCAACGATCAGTGGGACACTCTACGTTTTGAATACATAATATATAGTTAATAATTCCGTCAAAATTGTAGGGATTTACACAAATGAAACTTAATTTTCAGAAATACTGATTTATTGTCAACTTTATAAAATATCGTCAAAGTCTGTTGGCAATGTCTAGCAAAATTAACCACCAAGGTCTCTAAAGTTTTCACCATGCACCAGACACATAAGCAATTAGAAAGACAGTTATTGCCTTTTAATTTTATTTAAAATGTAACGATACAACATCCCGAATTAATCGCTGCTTCAATATCAAAATGGACTAATTATATAAAGAATATTTAAAATGTGTGCCGACAGCAGTGCAGTATTAGTAAAAAAATAGTACAGTGAAACCCTTTGATTAATTATAAATTGTTACCTACGATGTTCTTCATTAGCAAAAATAAAAAGATAAATATTGACAGATTTGTTGTGTATTTATTTATGACAATTAAGTAAAATTTTCAAACGTGGCAATGTAGAGACATAAAAAAATCACAAACGTAAAAGAAGAAAATTCAAAATAATATGATAAAATACTGTTAAGAAGAATCACTACCTATTCAGGATGGATTACGTATTCTTGTGTAACTGTAATTATTGATTATTGATCGACAGCGGAACGATGGGACAGACTTCGTCCAATTTCAGGCATAAAACGTTCCATAATTATAACGGTGGGCCGTGCAGTTTACTAAACAATAACGTTGTTCTGTATGTTTGAAAAAGAATGCCGAGTATTTTCTCAGTTAATATGAAATTCTTGCTGCTGAAGCGACCCTCTCATTCAGAAAACTGCATGCAAAAAGATTTAAATTATTTCAAATCTGTAGACACGCCAGTATTATATAAAATATCCCTGTAGGCAGTCCAACATTTTAAGAAAAATAAATTATAACCTTTATAGAGAGATTATTATATTTCCTTTTATACAATTCAAGGTCAAGCTCAGATGTCCATGCGATTAGTTCAAGAATTCTCTATTTTTTATCAATGTCTGAAGTTTAACTTCCTTCATATAGAAACATGTTAATTATTGATTATATCTATATTAAACATGTTAATATAGATACCACTGCTCCATAATATTAAGAATATAAATTGAATAATTTCTATTATAACAGTTTGAAAAGTTCCGAAATGTGTTCCGTATCTAGGGAAAAAAACAGAATGTCGGTTCAGTACGATATCTAACGAATACACCTTTGGCCTATAGATAATAAAATATTTTTTTAAATTCCACAATTCTTCTGTTACTCTATTTCCACAGCTAATATAAAATAATCAAGTTACCTAAAAATGATTTAATCCTGTATGATTAAGTAAATAAGTATTTACAAATGAATTAATGTTAATTCCCAATTGTGCAACAATTTGGAATAGCCGACTTCGAATCTACCGAGATTTTCTGTATAACCCTACATTTTGGACTCCGCACATCAATCTTTAAAATTTAAATATCTTTCTAAAATGTTGCGTAAATTCTTATATTAATATCACAAATGATTAATTTTCCAACTAGTACATTTTCTAATTAATGATACATCAGAAACTATTGTTCCGTATCTAGGAAAAAACAGAATGTCGGTTCAGTACGATATCTAACGAATACACCTTTGGCCTATAGATAATAAAATATTTTTTTTAAATTCCACAATTCTTATATTACTCGTATTCCACAGCTAATATAAAATAATCAAGTTACCTAAAAATGATTTAATCCTGTATGATTAAGTAAATAAGTATTTACAAGTGAATTAATGTTAATTCCCAATTGAGCAACAATTTGGAATAGCCGACTTCGAATCTTCCGATATTTTTTGTATAACTCTACATTTTGGACTCCGCACATCAATCTTAAAAATTTAAATAGCTTTTTAAAATGTTGCGTAAATTCTTATATTAATATCACAAATGATTAATTTTCCAAGTAGATCATTAGCTAAATAATGATGCATCAGAAACTATTGTATATGTCTTTTCTTCCCAAATTGAAGCCGATATTCTTAAACTGACCTCCAGCTGCCGTCGACGTGCCGTAAGGGAAGTGGAGCGTTATCAATCAATCGAAAAAGGAGTCTGTGTCGTATCATATTGCAATAAACAAGTTTCGGAATAACAGTATCTTCTTTGTTTTTAGAAATTGCAGAATGCATAAGACAAGGAATGTATCTACTGAATTAGTAACAAATATAAAGATACTTAAACTATTTCTTGTTTTTATAGAATTATTTAATTTTTGTTACTAACCGTTCCTAATTTTGACATTGCATAAACATGTTAAATATCGAACTGATATTTTAGTTGCGTATATTAAGTTCTTTTCATGGACACGGAATTTTTAGATGATGATTACTTTAAACTGTTGTATTCATAATATTTACAATTCATTTGTATTTGGCGAAAATTTTCTGATTTTTGGATTTTCGGTACATTATAAAAAATCTGATGCGGGCAGCACATGACATTCCTTATATAATGCAATGAATTAACTCCTTTCACAGTTAAAATAAAATGTATAAGATCCACGGTACTTTGTTTTTAACTTTGAATAATTGTGCATAGGAATATTTTCCGGATAACTACATGTAGAACTATTTAAAAATATCCAATTAAATTAGATTTCGCGCAACTCTAAAAAACATTTAGCAATATAGATAACGATATAGTCCATATATTAAACTATTTTAATAAAGTTATTCACCAATTAGGCGTAAGTTTTTTTAATTTAGAGTCATTTTTGCAATTTTGACGATATTTTCGTCAATTTGGGTCGAAATATCACCAAGCTGGCGATACTTCGCTAGATTATTCGCCAAGTTCCCAAATGAATTACCAAGTGTTACAGACACACGGAAAAGCGAATATTTCTTACATACTAGAAGGTGTGTCTGTCATATGGACGAAAATCAGAATTTGCGAAATATTACTTCCCATTTGGCGTCTTTTTTATCAATTTGGTCACTTTGGCACCATATAAAAAAGTAGCCAAATTTGCAATGTTCCGCTATATTTCTCGAAAAACATTATGGATAGACGAAGGGAGAAATGGGTCATTGTTACAGACTATTCTTATGTTCTTTCCAAGATAAAGAATTTTCATTAATTAGTCTTCATTTAATTAATTTAATATCAATTTTATCAATTGGTGAATTTTTATCAATTCAGTGACATTTTAGCTAATTAGGCAGTTTTTAAAAAGTCACCAAATTGGAAATAGTCCGACAAATTCGTTACCAACATTTTGTGAAGCATTACTGACGTAAAATAGGTCATTCTTATAATAAATCCTTATATTATTATCAAGGTATTGAACTTTCGTCAATTATTCGTAACTTTCATTGATTCGGCGTCATTTTTATCAATTTGAAGATATTTTCTTTAATTTGGCAAATTTAAAAAAGTCGTCAAGTTAGTGACTTTCCACCAAATTCGTTGCCAAAATCTCCCAAGCTTTATTGATGGAAAAATAGGTTATTATTATAGCAGTTAAATGATTATTGGTGTCCAAATACAGAAGTATTGCACAAAGCATCTCCCCTCATGAATGAAACGAGATAGATCCACCAGAATGATGTTACTAAATTTATCACATGATATTACATATGAAAAGTGAACATATTTTACAATAGTCAATGTGGTGTACAGACAAAAACAGTATGTAAAGCATACTTTTTAAATTAAACATTTTAAACATGGCCGTTGATCATATAGTCGTAAACATTGCATTGTGCCACATATTAAAACCCATCATATTATCTTTAGTGCGAGTTTCTGGAATACAATATATTAACATGATACTGCACAATTAACAGCACCCATTTTAACGTTAAAATAACATTATTTATTGAGAACATTATATTCATACTTTAATTACAATAACTATTCTTATATTTAATGAGGAGATTGAGTATGTGAGGCCAGGTAAATTATTATTATAAAAGTGATTATGACCTTTTTATATGTTTATAAGCAAATACATTATCGATGCCTTTAGACTTCTGTGGGTCATTGGTTGTTGAACAACCTTCCATGAATTTATGATTTATGACTTTAATATCGTCACACCACACTTGAGGCATATTCTACCTTGACTGCACTATTGAGAACTTTGATCCATATTCGAATCTCGTTTCTTGTACCTTTTCTATGTACCTGTGCCGAACTTAATGCATATGTTCGCAATTTGTCTGTGACCCACTTTACATCCGTGCGTCTTACTTTTCTCAATTATACTGTTCATCTGTCTGTAAAAGTATGTAATGCATATCTGAATCCAGTCTCAATTCAATTCTCAACTAGTACTGATGTGTATGTAGTACCTTCTTCCGGTTGCCATCTCTTTTTGCCTGAAAGTCTGATACGCCTCTTAGGAGATCATTGGTTGACCTCAGAGCGACGCGGCAATACATCTCCATTAGTTAAACTTTCAACCAATCCCATGGTTTCACCTTTACCCCTTTTTTATGGTGTTCATGACCTCTCGGGTCAGGGCTACTGTAAATTGCAGTCTGTCGTCTGGGTCATTTGTATTTTTGTTAGAACTCATGAATCCAGTTATAAACCTATCTAAGTGCTTCCTGGTCTCACAGTTAAT
The DNA here is from genome assembly GCA_951213105.1 of Amaurobius ferox. Lineage (NCBI taxonomy): Eukaryota > Metazoa > Arthropoda > Arachnida > Araneae > Amaurobiidae > Amaurobius > Amaurobius ferox. The sequence continues at coordinate 73,047,375 of OX578137.1, read as the reverse complement.
ATTTATTTCTTATTGTATGTGATGTTTTTATAAATTCGTTTGAAAAATGTACAATATCTCGAGAACGGTTAGAGCTAGTGTTTAAAGTTTATGTCAATCATTTTTTAATGAAAAATTTCAAAATAAATGACTATTTGCTTAACTTTATTAATGTTTTATTTTTTGATGATTTTTTTTCAAAATTTTAGTCGAAAATTTAAGGGAGTTCTGAACATTTGATTGCTTTTATAAACAATAGACGTTTAGTAATCACACATTGTAATTTTTATACCAAACTTCGTTCGAATCGCTACATTTGTTCGTGGTGAGATATCGTCTACACACACACACACACACACATTGTCATCACCTCAAAAACATCTGATTCGTGTTCAGGGATGCTTGAAACGTGCTCTCCCGTCGAAAACTCGAGTTCGAATATTCAACACCGTCACAATAATTTCCTTATACTTTATACTATGTATATAAGGAAAGTAATATATGGAGGTTCATCAGAATGAATAAAATGGAAGAAATGATACATTATATAAGGAACCGGAGGTTTTGAATGAAGGACCTCAAAACTGTTTCTGAAAAAGGTAGAACAGGTAAAGAAAGGTAACTTCTAAAATAGGAGGTAGGAGTTTACTTGCACATTTTATGCAAAGGAGTCCGAAAATTCTGTCGGTGGTTTAAACAACATATAAATCACTGTTAAAAATTTATAACTATTATTTTAAAAACCAATTGTCTCAACGTTGTTTTTTTACCATCTTACTACGCCTTATGCTGTTTATATCCTTTGGGTTTGGCTTGGTTTTAATTCACTAGCAGGCTTCCACAAAACATTTGAAATGCCCAATATGCTGCTACTTTTCTTAAGCATGTCTGGATCTTAAGACTATGATATGTTTATGTATGTTAATACAAATGTGTAAAATTTGAAAAAGTTGGTTCAACATATAATCTGGAACTCATGGCAAATATATAGAGCTATTTTACCATAAGGAAAATTAGTCGAATCCATTTCCCTTATTCATCAATATTTATGTATTTTTTAAACAACTTGTAACCTTCACTGCTGGCTCTTTAGATCCAAAAGCATTTACTTCTGTACAGAAAATAAATAATACAAATAAATTGACTAAAGGTTTGCATATGCTTTTATAAACTTGAAATTGTAGAAAACAGTGTATTTATTTATTTTGAGGATTTTGCAATGACTGTGCAATTGTACCAATATTTGTTTAATTTGTTTCGTTTGTTCAAGAGATAATAGAGAGTGCATATCCCTACCTTACACTCACATGTAACACTCACATGCGTATATATATATATATATATATATATATATATATATATATATATATATATATATATATATATATATATATATATATATATACGCGCGTGTATACATAAAAGACATTACCTCTAAAATGTTAGATTTCAGACCAAGATTACTTTCCCCAAGATTACTTTTCCTTAGATTTTCCTTACTATTCCTAAGTCCATTAGAAATTTGATTAAAACATTTTATATAATTTTTCGATATACGTACAAGTACTTACTTAAGTAAAAATCGCGAATTCCTACCACGGAAGTATATTTTCCACAAATCTGAATAGAATAAATTCTTAACCATATACATTATCTGATTTAAAGCATACAACGATAAAAATAGAAAACTAATTTCAGTTAGCAATTACATCTTCAAGATATATATTAATATATAATCTACGTTTACTCAATTCTTAAATTTTAAATTTATTTTTCCACAAATAAACGCGCCTCCTTGAATTACATAAGTAACTAGCAGAGTTAGAACCCACAAACAAATTCGTTGCAATATTAATAAATCTTTAATATTACTGAATAAAACACTTTTGGGAGAATCATCCTTTTTATGTTTTGAACCAGTAGAGTTGAAACGATCACAGTTTTGCAATTTAGCACCCATTAAGGGTTAAATAGCAAATTTACTTATTTTCACTCTCACAAAATAGCTGCACGAGGCAAACATATATGCGCTTATTTTACAGTTAAACATTAGCCTAATGAGTTTTTTAGTGTAATGGTATTTTAAAACCATTCTGAAATGCATTTTGTCTTGACATACGCACTCGAGTTTTAGAAAGAAATACATTTACAGTTTTAAAGTATCTCTGCATTAAATTATTTTTTTTCTACAGAATACTTTACGTTTCTTACAGAAAGTTTTAGCATATTTAAATATTTATAGTATTTACGTTTTATACGTAATTTTATGGTATGTCAAGAATCTGGATTTAGTTTACAAAATATAAACACCGTTAGACTAGAGAATACAAGTCTGAATAAAATATCAACAACCTGTTTCAATGGTAAAATGAAGATTGGTGGTATGTTTTATTTATCTTGACAATTAGAGCTTTTTTGTCTTATTTGTCAGGAAACCTGGCCAGGCCTTTGACACATGTTCATGCTGTTTCTCAATATTGTATGCTGTGTCTAATGACGTTTTATGCATACTGAATCCAGAATTTTGACATACTATGAAAATTAGGTATATTGTTTAAATTCTATACATATCTGAAAATATTTCAAATATATTTTAGTTTTGTTAATTTATACCGGCAGCTATCTGAGCAAGTTTTTATAAATTTAGATATAGGTAAAAATATCAGAAAAGACCAAACAAGAAAACTAGCAATTGCAAATCGCTGATGGAATTTGCTGCTGATTAGATTTTCTGCAAGCAGCAAACGCAACAAATAAATTAACTTTACAGACAAAGAATAATTCAAAATATAAAAGATATAAATATATCAAACTCGACGCGTTTGCTTATGGTAACATAATAAGTAGAGTGTAAAATTTTCAAAAAATGAAGCAATGACATTTTATGAAAACGTATTGATAAAAAATAATGAGACATAACTAAAGATTTTTGTTTTTTTTTCAAACTTAAATCAGAAGACGAAATCTTCTGTAAGTCATTATTTTTTAAATGCCAAGCCAACAATAAGCTACTTTGCTCACATGTACAAACATGATTATAAACTATCGCTCTATATTAAAAAATAAATATATAGCTGACGCCACCGCTGCAGCCGCTGTTTGACAAATTTCTTGTTTCCTGGGATTATTTGCTTCGCACCGCAAAAACTATTGCATATAAAAATATGAAATTTGGTACACTTGCAGAAAAATCTCCCAGGAATACGCTAAAATAAACCGTGTTTTGATATATATTGTCGTTTGGGAAATATTTAATGTTGAAGACAAAAAAATTGAGCTGCGAGTTCTCGTCCTGGATAGACTAAGAATAGCACGACTACGAATTTTTGCAGGTAGGTACATACATGGGTGAATTTTTGCAGGATGGAGACCCTTTTTTTCATTCCGATGCAGTTTTTGAGATATTTTACTTTTTATGCACTTCTGAAGTAAACATTTTTTTCGTATCGGTACGTCTAGCGATTTCTCTGGCTCGTACTTCAAAAACTATAGCATACAAAAATATGAAATTTGGTATATTGATAGATAAATAATAGTATAACGCGATGAAACAAACCGTTTATAGACTTAAACTTTAGTTCGGCATGAAATAGTTCGCGAAGCAAGCTCAAGGGTTAAGAAAAATCCCCGATTTTAATTCCTGCTGAAAATATGTAGGAATAGAAAAATATATTTTTGAAAGTGAAATTTTTAGGAGAGATAGGTATGAAGCGAGAGCGCAGCGAGTAGGAGGCGAGGCCTGGTAAAGAGTAGGGAGCAGATCACCGTAGTGCATCAAATGAAAATAATGTAATAATAATAAAATAACCTTAGTGAAAACATATACCCTTATACTGTTGACTTGAAATTAGTAAATGAAAAAGAAAACGTATTACCGTATTTTAATGTATTTAAAAAAAATAAGTTTTGGGATTCCATGGGCTAAGAAAAATTACTGCTTCTACCTCCTGCGGAAAATATGTAGGGGTTGAAAAAATATTTTTGAATGTAGAATTTTTATGTGAGATAGGTATGAAGCGAGCGTAGCGAGTAAGGGGCGAAGCCTTCCGAATGGGGTTGGCGAAGCGTAGCGATCAGGGGGAAGATCGCACCCCCCAGTGCATTAAATGAAAATAATGCGATAATAATATAGTAATCTTAAAGAAACTTACACCCTTATAATGTTGACTTGAAATTAGAAAATGAAAAAGAAAAGTTATTATCCTATTTCATTGCATTTAGAACATGAATAAGGCAAAATTTGCTTCTTCAAAATCTGTGTTATCTTTAAATATATATCTTTAATTGAGATTTTTGAACTTCCATATATCCCGCTTTTGTTTTATTCATTGAAACATTTAGATGATATTTTAAGCTAAAAAATATCCATAAAATTCCATCCTGATATATCTAGTAAATAATGCAAATTCTGATCTCAAAAATATTTTACAATATCAATTTTTCTTAATACACTGTGATATAACGAATCCTAATAATCGCGTGAGCATTGTAAAACATCACAAGGCATGTGTCAAACGAATTTGTCATCTATTGTTGCTCTATTCCCATGAAACGTGATGTCTGGTGTTGTATTTCATACCATATGGCCAGAAGCTACACTAAATTACAATCGACGTCACTCCTAACTTAAGATGGCAGATTGCGGCTTTTTCCTTCAGGCTTATTAGATGTTGTTTGAGAGGGAAAACATATACAACATATATTATCTTGCGAGAGAAGTTATTATTTTCCTCTTTTTCTTAGCCTTATTTATCTAAAGGAACGACTTTCTTAAGAAGAGTTCAGTAATCAAATATATTACTGTAAGCTAGATTTTTCATAGTAATAATAAAGTTAACTGCTTGTGAATATGGATCATGGCGTTGCGCTCAAGTAATAAATAACTGGAACAGAGATTAAAATATTGCGCAATTTAGTTGTAGAGCTGGTAATGATTCAAAATCACATGACGAGTTTTTATCATCAGTGTGAGCAGGTCATGAAACATATATCAAATACAATAAATCACGTTCAGGACGCTGCTAAAATAAGCAGTTATACGCAGTGGCAGTCTCATCTAGTGATAAGAAGGGGGCAGAACTGAATGTATTTAGAAAGAAAAATCTGCCCAAAAATTAGAACGATAATTCCAGTAAAAAACGAACACGATAAATGGGGAACATTATAGAGAAAGAAGCTAATTCTGGTTTATCTGTAATTAATAGTTCTCCAAATATGGTAATAGGGTATAAATGGAAGTTCATCTGTGATAGTCAGAGCGCTGAGCTATATGACTTCGCTCTACAAAGTGCGATGCACTTAGAAGATTACGAGGATCCAAAAAATGAGCATATGACACTTTATGATCTGGCGGAGAAATTTCCAGACTCAAATGTTTCTAGCGTTGTACGAGCGGTTTTAACGACTAGTTTAGGTAAATATTAGGGGAAAATGTAACTCATAAGTTTACTATTAATTGCAAAGTTACATATCATTAATTTAGGAAGAAAATAAATCAGATAAAAATAATTTAGAAGTGAATGATATAAAATAATAAAAGGAAGAATATTTGTTTATAAATTTATACTGTTAAGTATAATTTCTTTGGATAAAATATGTGAAGATAACATTGCATTAAATATATTTTTGCTTACTTATTGTATTATGTTGGGAGCACACAACTCACAAGTGAAGGGGCACTCACTATCCACAAATGAAATGTCTTTATCTCCTTTCTGATTGGCATCTATGTCACTGGAAATACCTTACATCGTTTGCGTCTATATATATAAGTTCTTTCTAGGCAACTATACTTTCTACAACATTCTTCGTAAATAACAGATAATGTACTTATTTTTTCTTTTTCTTATGTTAGATACATTTTCTATGATTTTTTAGAGCTTCTTCCTTTCTTGATTCTTAGTAGAATAAAACAAAAATTTTGGACTATGGTCTAACATTCACACTATATTAAGCATCAACAGAGTCCATTATTTTTTAAAATTATTTTGGCTCAATTCCATAATGACCGTATGTAGAAATGTGCATATTTATGTAGAAATTGTACGTGGAAAACTGAATGTGGAAATTGTACATACTTATTTCGCTATGAAAAGAGTAAAACCATTGAATTAAGAATGAAAAATTAAGAGTTCTCCACATCAAATTTCTTTAATGTGTGTGAGCTAAGTTACTATCTATATATATTATATATAGTAATGCTACTCCTAGGAGTCATCAATAATTCCCAGATAATTTAACAGAGTAGTTACCAAGCAAATATCCTATTTCATGTCCTACGAATGCTTTACACAGCATAAAAAATTAATATTTAGAAGCTAAACCATAAACTTTAAGTTTCAGACAGAACTTTTCCTGGTATTTCTGGATCTTGTACATAATTATTTTGCTTGAAAGGAGTTAAAGTCATAGCTTTAAGAATGGAAAATCACAAGCTTTCCATATCAGATTTTCTTAATGTGTGTGAGCTAAGTCACGTTCTGTATGTATAGTAATGCTACTCCTGGGAGTCTTCAATAATTCCCAGAAAATTTGACAGAGTATTTACCAAGCAAGTCTCTTATTTTCTTATTTCATGTCCCATAAAATAAGAAAATATGCATTGCACACCGTAAATAAAAATTAATATTTAGAGGCTAAACCATAAACTTTAACTTTTAGAGTAATGTTTTCCTGGTATTTCTGGATATTGTGCATATTTATTTCTCTGTCAAAGGCGTTAAAGTCATTGCATTAAGAATGAAAAATTACGAGTTTTCACATCAAATTTCCTTAATGTTTGTGAGCTAAGTCACGTTCTGTATGTATAAGAATGCTACTCCTGTGAGTCATCAATAATTCCAAGAAAATTTGACACAGTAGTTACCAAGCAAGTATCTTATTTCACGTCCCATGAATGCATAGCACGCCATAAATAAAAATTCATATTCAGAGGCTAAACCATAAACTTTAACTTTCAGAATAATGTTTTCCTGGTATTTCTAGGTATCGTGATTTATAGAAGACTTTTAAGGTCCTGTTTCACCAGCTTAATCTTTTCGACTAAAATGTAGAGTTGCCCACACACCTTTTCAATGAAGAAGTTTTAAATTATGTTGAAAGAAAGAGCAATAAAATGATAATGGCTTATTTGTGCCAAAACGAAGTTTTGCAGAATAATAACATATTGAGTTAAACGAATATGTTAAGTCGATGATTCAAAATAAGAAACTAATTTTTTATTGGCCACGTATGACTTTTCTTATATAATGAAATGGATTTACTTATTTCACAGTAAATAAAAGCTGTAATGTTTTAATGTTAAATTGTACATTTGGTGTTTTCCGGATGACAACACGCAAAGCTATTTATAACGTATATTTCACCCAACTCTAAATTAAAAATTGCCAATACTAATATCAACCACAACAATCAATAAAGCCCATATATAAAAATATTATTATAAATAATTAATGAATTTGGTGTCATTTTCTCTTTAACATGACTTTATTTTTTGCAATTATAACCATATTCTCATCACTGTTTCTCTATAATAATCCCCACGTTTGACAAATTTATCGCTAAGCGTTACAAACAACCAGCGAGAAAATTATTTCCTATATATAAGTAACTGTTGGCGAATTGATAGGCTTCATACTATAAAACTATTACACAAAATAGCTTCGCTCCTGAATGGAACGAACTAGATTAATCTTATGAATTAACCTTATGATTGGAAATCATAGTAAACGATTTAATAATTGGCCATTATAAAGTGGTTTCCAACTTAGCCATCTTATGGCTAGATTTAAAGTGGTAAACGATTTAAGAAATGGCTACATATATTTCTATAAACTAGACAAGTTTGAAATTATGGGCTATAAAAGAGACCATTTCTATGTATGAAAAGTAGGATAATTGGATTTGCAGAGCAGTAGACAGTTCGCCTGGTGGACGGGAGGTGATTGATATTACGGGTCTGTGCACATACATGAGCTCATTTAAAATGGCGCCCAAGCAAGATAGTAACTTTGCACTACAGGATAGATATAGGTGATTATAATGGCCTAAATAAAAGTTATGTCATATTGTCTCCATTTTACGATAATTAATTGTAAATTATTTAATTAATCTAGAAGTACGATGAACAGGGTGTTAATCTGTATAAAATAGTCTCAGAGTGAGGTATTGAGGAATTGAAGTTCAATTTAATCTACAATTTGATGGTGAAGGAAGGGTGCACTTAACGTATCCAGACACATATCCAGACTTGATAATAATAGTGTAAATATCTGACTATACAAAAATGTAGATGTACACATTTTAAAATTCATATATGCAGTTAACTAATGCTCAGCTTTTATTTATATACTGTATTTGCATTACATAATTCATACTGATTAAATATTCTTAGACCATTTCTTAAACCACCACGATTTAAGATAATTGATGCTAATATGCCTTTCATCTTTTTTCTTTGCGCCAATTAAAGTATATTAGTTAACATATTAATAACTAATAATTATTAATTATATTATATATTTTTCAAATTATTTTATTTGCAGTGCAGAGAAAACAGTCTGATAGTATCCGGCTTTCTTTAAAAGCCAATTAACTATATTACTCTAAAATAATGTGTATAAATGGTTGGAACAACAAAACACTTCTTCTAGTAAATATCTTCTACGAATCAACAACTTACCTTAAAATTCTAAGAAAACATTATTCAGCCTGTTGAAGTTTATTACTTTCCCTCTAAATATTAATTTTAATTTATGATATGCAACACATACAGCAGACGTGAAATACGATGATTGTAAGTACTTTGTCAAATTTTTCTGGAAGTTATCGATGATTCCCAAAGTAACATTATTCTAGATTAATGAGATTCTTGCAGAATTAATCTTCATATTTCGCTTTTAATGAAACTTTTTAAAATAAATTCTTTTTAGAAAATAAAAGACTGATTTTCATTTACCAACAAACATTTACTACTTCAAAAGAAGGTTGTTATTTTAACATTTTTATCAAATTAACGATTTAATTTTTCAAATTATCGAATTAATTGTCAGACATTAACGTGAAGAGTTTAATCTTAAACAACTACTTTAGAGTAACATATGGGGAGTGTTATGCGTTGATTGCTTGTACAACAGCTGTTGTTGAACGTTGAATATTGCAGTAGAAAATGAAGTTGTTGAGTAGTATGGACATTCAGTTGAAAGGAGTAAAACGGTTTTAAAAATCTATATAATACTTGTCTAACGTCTGTGTGTCATTACAGACGCCACCTGAAGACCTAAAAGGATGAAAATTTACACATTTATAAAATCTAAATCGGGAAAGAACCTAACGGAGCCGGATTTTAGTTTTACTTCGAGGAGATGAAGCAATTGGTGGGAGGTAAGTGCTTCCAGATTCTCAAAGAGCACAACCAGTGACCTAAAAGGTTGAACCTCTGTACAATTACAGTATTAATCCAGAGTAAATTCTGAACGAAGCCGAATTTTTGATTTCCATCGTGAGGGTATAAAAATGAGCTGGCTAGTTGTAAAGGCTTTCAGACACACTATGGTGACTCAGCAGTTCAATCTTTGCACATTTACATGAGTGGTATCAACAGTGGAATATTAACGGCTAGTATTTGGGATTGAACGTTTTAAGGTATATATATATATATATATATATATATATAATATATATATATATATATATATATATATATATATATATATATATATATATATATATATATATATATATATATATATATATATATATATATATATATATATATATAAAAATACATATATAATTGAATGAGATGCCATATTTCAGATTTGTTGATGACGTCCTCATAGGGCAATATAACAACATCATCAACTTCGACTTCGGATTTTATCCAACCAATTTAGAATTAATCGAGACTAACGCGCCTAAAAAAACGAGATTAATTACTTCGGCATTTGTATTAACTTCACTGAAAACGAACCATTACATGCAAGACTGCACGACAAACGAAAGCTATTCGACATTAAAATCAATTATATCATCAAATGGAAATCAAATTTGAGTTACGCCATTTTTCGCAGTGTAGTTTTGAGTCATTTCATACGTAATGATAGAATGCATACTTATAAACGTGACCGTATCAAAAGTGATAAAATCTTTATCATGGAAGCAAAGAACCAGAACTATCCCATTGGCTTTATCAGACATTATTATAATATTATTCACAACAATGTGAACGATGCATTTCGAAGTAATTTTGGCAACAGCTTCAATTTATAAAAAAAATTGGCAACGCATTTACTTACAACTTATGATTATCTCTCTATTCTTCTTGTTTTAACTTGTACGACACGTTAAAGATATTATTTAACATTAGAAGTTTAGGGTGTTAGGTTTTTCGACTTTTACCAACTTTAAGTAGATCTTTTACTTTATATGTCCACTTGGTCCTTGTTTACTCTTATGGAGTACGTCTTTTGCTTTGACGGTTCATGGAAATATGGCCTCAGGTATATATCGGCTTTGGGAGTGTTTCCTTAGGAGTAAAAGTTGACTATAACTGGGAACTAGGTCACAATCCCCCTAGGCCATTACGTATTTCCTTGTTGGCTATTTTTCATATATTGTTCTTTATGACACTTATATACAGGGTTAGCAAGAAATAAGTTTCTCATTTCAGACGGTTCTAGACTGCGTTCTATTGGTCCAAATGAGATAAAATTTGAAATACAGATAACTCAAATGATGCGCTTGACATTTATTAAATCAAAAATGTTAGTATCAACTTTCACTTATAGAGGACGTTTTAACACAAATGGTATTTATTTGCATATATGGAAAATATGAAACATTATTTGTGTTACAGCGCATGTCTAGTAGCATCATTCTTTGGATAAAAAGAAGGCGGATTCTGCACTAGCATTATTTACTTCTCAGCCCATCATAACGTTGCAAGAAAAAGCGCTACTGGTGAATTGTTCTACCAGAACCAGCAGAACTCCGTTGCCGCTCCATGTGCCCTACACAAGATGATAAAGAAATTTGAAACAACTGGGCAACTTGGCATTCTTACAGGTAGAGGACGAAAGCCAATCCAGTCTTTTAGCGTCGAAAATGTGACTACTGCGGTTGTTGAAGCCAACAGTCTTTCGCCGCATGGTAGTGTGAGTGTGGCAGTTGTTTCCCGTGTATTGGATTTGCCGCATTCCACTGTACAAAAAATCTTAAGTCGTATTTTGAATTTTTATCCCTACAAAATCAAGCATGTGCACCTATTGCAGGACGGAGACTCAGAGGTTAGAAAACCCAGGCCGTCCGACTCATCCGAAGACAGAGAGACTCAGAGGTTCGTAAATCTTTTGCACTTCAGTTCCTTGCTCGAATGTTTGTTGACGTCAGTTGGCCATGGAACATCCTGTGGACTTACGAAGCCCACTTTTGCCTCAATGGGCAAGTTAACACCCACAATTGTCGAATTTGGGCAGGGGAAAACCCTCACCCTATCCAGGAACAACCCTTGCATCCTGAAAATGTGACAGTATGGTGTGGTTTTACGGCTACTTTTATCATAACCGTATGTTTCGAAGAGGTAACTGCAACTGGAATCAAAACATGTTCCGTCACAGGACTACGGTACCGTGATATGCTGAGGGATTTTGTAATCCCACAATTTCAACAGCGTGGATGCCTTCAGGACATCATTTTCTTGCAAGAAGGCTCACCTCCTCACATTGATCGTAGTGTAAAGCAATTGCTAACACTGAACGAGAACGGATGATCAGCTGAACGGATGATCAGTTGGTATTTTTCAACAGCATGGCCTCCTCGTTCGCCGGATATCACCTCCTGTGACTTTGGGTTGTGAGGTTTCCTCAAGGACAATATCTACCGTAAAAGGCCAGCATCTGTGCCAGATCTGAAGGACAGCATTTAGAGCGCATCGTTGAACATGAAGGGGGTAATAGTGAGCAGTTTTAATGCTACTTTTTAAATTTTATTCCCACCTATCGGCGGATTTTTGTACTAAAATTTTTGATTTACTAAATGTCAAGATCATCATTTGAATTATCTGTATTTCAAATTTTATCTCATTTGGACCAATAGAACGCATTCTAGAGCCCTCTGAAGAGGGAAACTTATTTCTTGCTAACCCTGTATATATATATATATATATATATATATATATATATATATATATATATATATATATATATATATATATATATATATATATATATATATATATATATATATATATATATGTATGTATACGGAGCAGAAGAATGCGGCTCGTGGTAATATTTAATTCTGTTTGAAGTATAGCGTCCATAAATTGGGCAATTTGAGAACTGGTTGCTGATGTTATAAGCTTTATTTGCAATGTACACAAATTGTTTATAAAATATCATCCTCTAATGAAAGAAGCATTTTTATAATAAGATATAACAAAAATGGATTGTATATGAAGTATGGTTGCAATTTTATTTATTTTATTATTCGTTATACTTATACTTGAAATCAATATTTTTTATGGAATTAAATAGATAAAAAAGTAAGGTGTGTAAATGTTCAGATATAGAGGAGGTAGAACTTTGTATAATATACATCAGATATACAACATTCTTATAATATTAGGGTCATATATAAAGATATATGACAGAAAACCATGTATCTGAGAGAAACTGCGCACACGATGGCGTTACATTCCGTGACACACACAGCGGAGTGTTAAATGAAATATATTATTGAAAAAAAATGTTGTAACTGAGTATTTACAATAAAAAGCCCAAGGGCGCGACAGGTCAGTGGTTAGCACCTGGGGATTGCACTTAGACGACTCGAGTTCGATTTCCTCCTCTACTCAAACTGTTGGCATGTTCACGCGATTACGATCACTTTAAACAGGGCCACGTACGATATATTTACCTCCGCTGTAAGCGTCGTCATCCAGCATAGTTTTATGGCTTCTCATTTTATTTAGATTGAGACTTCTAATCATTCTGTATATTTCCCTTGCTTTTGGTAACACTAATTTAGTCAGTTAGCCTTCCCCTTTGCTAGTTTTACTCAAGCTCAAGGCCCTGCGCTTCTCGGGGGCGCCCCTCTAACGTCTTATCTTTCTCTACCTCTACAGAAAGCCCACTTGGATCCCAGCCGCTTTCTCTCTGAAGACTTGAGGACGCGCACGACTTCTGTCGTCGCCCCCCCCCCCCATCCAAGCACAATATAGATTTAAATACTATCCATTTTATGAAACACTTTTTCCCTATCTTTTTTTCTCTCGGTAGTAGGTAAAGGGGGATATGAACCGTGTGGATATGCCCCCCACTGGGTACCGGTATAAATTGGGAATTGGGTGGTACTTACCGGTTGTCCAAACAGATACCTTACACTTTTGGGGAAGGTCAGACTTTCTGTGTCGACTAAGAATTGTTAGTTTCTCTGTCTCTGAAAGGCCTAAATACTAGGTTATTTATAAAATATTTTCTCTCTCGTGTACTCAAATTAACTGCTAGATACTTTTTAAGTACCATTTTATCTTTTCTATTAGAGTTATGAAACAATTTATCAGGATTTGTTAAGAATCACAACCCTCCCCTTCCGTGAGCCCATAAAGCAGATTTTTCCCTCAATTAATCAGAAACTGGAAGATTGTGGAAACCAATATCGGAGAGATTTTGTCGCTTCAACACTCGTATTCCTTCGTTGATTTTTCGATAAATGTAAGCATGTGTTCAAACATCTGTAAAGAGGAGATACTTTATTACATACAAATGACGCCTCAGAGCGTTTATAATACATTTGTTATGCATTAGTGCGTAAAGTTTTTAAATAACTTGTGGAATTTAAATGTGTCGATATTTTAGTATCTGTTGGAATACTATAAATGTCAGCAACTTTATTTGAGAATACAGTTTCTATTTGTTCCAATAAATATAAAAATCTGATGTGGGCAGCACATGACTTTCCCTGTCGACTCAAAATCCTATTTTTTTATTTCTTTAATAATTCATTAGATTGAGTTTAATTGAACCAAATAACACTAAATTTGCATTTGTAATTCAATTTTTGTTTTTATTTGGTAATCGGACTTTTTCCCGAAATCGGCGTAGCAAAAATGAAAGAAATCTGCAATATCTTGAGAACGGTTAGTCCCAAAGTATAATGGGGTGTGTTATATTATTTTCCTCTTCAAAAATTGCGTATGAAACAAGAATTTAATTGATACATTTGAGCATACACTACTTAGTCTATTTTTTTTTTAGATTTTGGCGATTTTGGCGGGGCATTTCGTAAAAGAAGGCAGGTTGTTCTTTTCCGAATAGTTCCAAAATCTAATCAGCGTCCGAGTATCCCACAAGTAATTTATCTACCAAATTTTGTGAAATTTGGTCAATAAGTATTGTAGCTAGAATGGATATATGAAATTTTTTTGGGCCTATTTGTAAAACTTGCGGGTTCTTATTTTCAGAATCGTACCAAAAACTAATCAGCACCGAGGTCACATCCAAGTGTTTTATATACTAAATTTTATGAAATTCGGTCCATTAGTTTTTGAGTTAGAGTGGATAAATACATTGCACATACACACAGACACACAGACAGCCACACACACACAGACACAGACACACACACAGTTGTCACGCTAAAAATAGTGTTTTCGCATTCTAGAGGTCTCGAAACGTGTAGATCCGTTGAAAATTGGAGTTGCGATTTTCGACATGATTCCAATACTTTCCCTAAACATTACCATGTATTGCAGGGAAAGTAAATATCTGATGTGGGCAGCACATGACTTTCCCTGCAGATTTATATACACGTTCTCTTTATTTTAATTAAATTTATTTCACTTTTAATTCAATTTTCGTTCTCATTTGGTAACCGGACTTATTTTCAAAGGTGGCGTAGGGAAAATACGAAAAACTAAAATATCTCTAGAACGGCTAGTCCTAGTGTAATGGGGTTGGTCTTTTCTTTTCTTTTCTAAAAATTACGTATTAAACAAGCATTTAATGGATATATTTGAGCATACGTAGCTCTTTAGTTTAGATTTTGACAATTTTTGCAAGCCCTTCTGCAGAAAAAGGCAGATGCTTTTTTTTTTAATCGTACCAAAATCTAATGAGCACCAGGATGACCTATACGTGACTCATCTACCGAATTTTGTGAAATTCGGTCCATTATTTTTTCAGCTAGAGTGGATACAAGCTTTTGCGGGCCATTTCGCAATAAAAGGCGGGTTCTTTTATTCCGAATCGTACCCAAAACTAATCAGTACCAGACTCGCCCAAAAGTGACTACAAAATTTTGTGAAATTCGGTGTATTAGTTTTTCAGTTAGAGTGGATACAAAATCTGCACAGACCGACAGACACACAGACAGACACACAGACGTCACGCTAAAAATGGTTTTTTCGTATTCTAGAGGTCTGAAACGTGTAGATCCGTCGAAAACTCGAGTTGCGATTTTCGACATGATTCCAATACTTTCCCCATACATTACCATATATTGCAGGAAAAGTAAAAATGTATTACACCTTTAAGTGCACATTAATTGAAAAATCTGAATAAATGTATAACGAATTGATAGAAGTACGAGTTTCTTTTTTCGATATATTTCGTTATGTGGGTCTATTTCTTAATTATCATTTGTAAGGTGACCAATTTTTTTACAATGAAAAGGAGGACGAAAAAATTAAAGAAAAAAGTACAACGTAAATAAATGAAATATTTTATTAATTCAAACAAAAATACACTAATTATGCTTACATCCCTTTTAATTATTTACTTAAACGAGTATTTTTCCATTGAATGAATATTTTTTGTCAATATATCATTTTCTAACAGTAACAATATATTGGGAATTTCGGAGCAAGAAATATCCTTCATATTGAATTTTACGGTAAGTGCTGCAACTAGAGTATCAACATTCAATCTTGATTACACGAAGTATAATATAGAGATACAATAAACAAAGTGAAGTGCGCAATGGTGCGAGACATATGAAGTTCTCCTATGCACTGCGCATGCGTTTCATAATCGCGTCTGTCCGAACTGTACCGTTACATGACGCGTAACAGTTCGGCGCGGCATCTCTGAATACGAAGATTAACAGATTAGTTTTAAAATATCGAAAAGGAGGACAGGTAGGAGGACACTTTTCGAGGAAGGACAGAACCTACAAAAGAAGGACTGTCCTCCCTGAAGGAGGACGATTGGTCACCTTATCATTTGTGCTCCAATTCGAATTAGTAACGAATTATTTTTTTGTTACTGAAATTATATTTAGATAATTATTTCTAGCATAATAAAGGATAATGTTTGAGTGTGTGTCTGTGCAATCTGAAATAGGAAATCTAAGCATCTTACTACCATGAAATTCGGTACACAGGTACTGTAGGACTCAAATATGTGAACGTTTGTGTTATTTTTTTAAATTTGGAAATTCTTTTTTTGGCCATATTACGTTTCACCCCGATTTAAGCCGACATTTACAAATTGGATACATTTACGACCTAAATTATTATCTCAGAGGTTTAATCTTGACACCATTGAGAGTCTCTTTCAAACATATTTTAAACGGAGTCCATACGATAAATAGACAGATGTTAATGACTGTTTAAAAAATACATACTTTTCGTCCGCTTTAAACCTTTCCGATATTTATATTACGATATACAGAAATTGGTTTATATTTTAACACTAGCTCCTAAATATATCACATCTACTGCAAAAAAATATCCATAAACCACCATTGAATAATTGTAAAATTTTTAACCCATACTTCATTATTTTCTTTTCTGCTTTGTGGAGAACCTGTTTGGAATATGATGTTATCTGCATCTGCATTTATGTAACCAGCGGTAACTTATTTTGCATGGCCAATATATAAATTGTTTAAATTGGTTAAATAATTTGTACTGAAATTGCGGAAAATAAGATTTAAATTGGGGCATGCAATTTTCAGTGTTATTAATACGAATAACATGTTTTCATTTTGTTATTTTATGTAACTACCCTGCATTATCTCCCGGGCAACATTTTCTAGTTTATATATATATATATTTAAAGTGCAGAGTTTGTATTTGTCATGTAAATGTAAAACACGCATTTCATTGAACTATTTTTAAATAAGTATATGACTGTCATTTACATTAGCTTTATCGTGGTTTACTGTAATAAAGTTAAAATCGTTTAACTACTATGTAAATCTATGTAAATATTTTACAACCATACGTTTATTTCTTTTTAAACAAGATCTACTCTAAATAAATTTATAATTTGTGCATTTTATTTACATAAAATCGAAATTTTTAGAGAAATATATGTACTGGACACAACAGTGGTTTTTTTAGTTATGTTATCATAAACTGTCACACACACATAGAGCTACATTCTAAAAAAAGTTCGAGTGTATTCTAGAGGTCTGACATTGTGATTTCCTAATTTGTTATTAAAACGTTTTTGAAAGTCAATAATTTTTGTATCTTACATTATAAAAGAAGATCTTTGTGAAAGTGTCTGTGATCTTGGCGGTAGAACCAAAGCGTGGCATGTCAGTATCATAGCGTTGAGCTAAAGTCATCTCCAATTACGCATTCTCACCACACATGCATCATTGTCATCTGTAGCAGAAAATCGAAGCTTCGGACAGCAGATAAATTTGGTGCAGACTTCAACTAATACTACCTACTTACCCCAAACAACATGGTTGGGCGAGATTTTTTTAACATTCGAATTATTAATGGACATTTAAAGACGAAAATCTGTCAAAATAGCAGCTCCATAATGAGTTTTATTTAGCAGAAGATGATTTGATTAAATGGTAAACATTTTGTCTAGTCGGAAACAAAACCTCTTTGAAATGAAGTAGATTTAATATGGGTTTAGTTACTCAGCGTATTTAAAACATTTCGGTCTATTTTTTTATTGGGCATTATGAATGTATCAGTATGCGTATTATACTAAATATTGATATAAATATGATCAAAACAAGCTGAGATAGAATTTATTATTTAGATTTTCCTTGTTTCCAAATCACATTTATTGGGTAGACGATTTTCGAATACAAAAATTCGCATCGAAAGCAGGCTGTTTTGAAAATAAATTGGTAGATAATGTGTTCAAATTAAATTAAGTGGTGTTATAATTATTTTTTTATTTACATATCAGACGCTTATTTATGACACGGGCAACGCCGCTTAATTCGTTCTAGATCCATACTAAAAAGAGTGAAGATAATTTGCCCGGCCGAATATACAAATATTCGAGTGACTATCTACTTTGATAAGCGACTTGGAATGCATCACAGAATGTCCACAGGCGATGGCATGCGATATAGCAAACATAATATCCTCATTCGTAGAAAATTAAATTTTTGTTTATGTCTAACGGCGAATTTTCCTGTCGCATGTATACGAGATGCTTCGTAAAATGTTATAGATTAAGAAAACTTATTTTAGCAACGGCGCTGAGAAAAGCCTGCAAAAGGAAAAATATGTCACTGATAAGAATATTTCAAAAATGTTGGTTTCCTTTTATTTCCTTAAAATATATATAAATTGCAAATTTAGAAAATTTAGTTTTGTAACATTCACAATTATTTTAAAAATAATGAACATTTAAAGGCGGAAATCCGTCGAAATTGCAGCTTCATAATATGTTTAATTTCGCAGCAGATGGTTTGATTAAATGGCAGACACATTGTCTAGACGGATACAACAACTTTTTCAAATGAGGCGGATTTTATGTATCATTTCAGTAACTTTGCGAATTTATAATATTTTGGACTTTTTGTTTCAATTAGGCATTATAATATCAGTATGAGTAGTATGCTAAATTTTGACATAAATCTGATCAAACACGCTAAGATAGAATTTATTATTTATATTTTTATTGTTTCAAAATCACACTTATTGGAGCAGCCGATTTTAAAATTCCAAAGTTTGGTGGAAAGCAGGTGCATCGAAAAAAAAAGTGGCAAATATTTTGTTGAAAGCAAATTTGTGTACTATAATTATTTTTATTATTTACGTATCGGACACTTATTTATGACGCGGGTAACGGCGTGCAATTCATTCTAGTTCTATACTAAAAAGAGTAAAGCGAATTTGCACATCAGAACATCCAAATATTCGAGTGACTGTCTGCTTTGATAAGCGACTTGGAGTGCATCACAGAATCCCCGCAGGCGATGGCATGTGATATAGCAAACAAAATATCCTCATACGTAGAATGCGATATCTTTGTTTATGTCTGACGGCGAATTTCCCTGACGCATGTCTACACGATGCTTCGAAATATTTCATAGATTAAGAAAAAGAAAAAAAATCATATGTCACTGACAAGAATATTTCAAATATGTTTTTTTTTATTTCCTCGAAATATATATGGATTGCGAATTTAAAAAAGGCAGATGACTGAAAATCTAGGAAATTTTTGATGGAAGTATAAAAGGTAGTGAGACTAATTTTAAAATTTAACAGAATTGAAATGTGTATTGATATGGTGTTTTGGTAAGTGTTGTAAACACATTGCAGTGTTATCTGTTATACTTGCCAAAAATGGGTTTCTAAGTTTTTATTTCTTCCAATTCTTAATTTATTTTATTCCTTTCATTACTTAAATGTAACGGGATGTGATTCAACTCGACTTTCTCATACAAAAATCTATTAAGTAACTTGTAATTTGTTTGGGGTTTTTTTTTTTTGCAAGAAACATTTTGAAAAATCAGTATCTTTGGTTCAAATGATCCCAATTATGTACCTTAACCTTCATTTCAAAGGGCCTGAAAAACCATTCGATTGATACTAAGTTTGACAATGTACTCATGCGGTGGTGTAAATCGTTCACCTCGGGGTGTCTAATGAACACAAACTTTGCGCCGAAGTTATTACGCACTACAATGATACAAACTGTTAAGGATAAGCGTCAGTAAATCTTCTACCCTATGCGCGTTTTGTTAACTTTCGCAGAACATATTTATCGCCGAAATTCTGCTCAAAATGTTGCGAAATATTTTCTGAAAAATAAAATCCAATGCTTACTTAGATTATATTAAAACTAAATTTCATATTCAATAAAATATATAATATATTTTTTATCTCTATCCAAAATATTTTTGATGCTGCTATCTGTTGTCGTAATTTGATTCATACCGAATATTTTTATTTTCAATGAACATTTTTAAATGTCTATTCCTTCTAATACAGTAATTTCTCATTCTATAAATTTGATAAGGGTATCTGAATGTACATCACTGAAGACTGCAGCCTTGTCTTCAAGTTCCTTTGCCTTCAAGTCCAAGTTCAATTACCTTTTCGTGATTGTGGCATTATTATATATGATCTGTTATATTTAATACCGTATTAGAAGGAATAGCCACTTAAAAATGTTCCTTAAAAATAAAAATAGTCGGTATGAATTAAATTACGACAACAGATGGCAGCAACAAAAATATTTCCGATTGCAATCAAAAATATATTCTATATTTTATTGAGTATTACATTTAGTTTTAATATAATTTAAGCATTGCATTTTATTTTTCAGAAAATAATTCGCAACTGTTTGAGCAGAATTTCGGCGAAAAAGGTGTTCTGCGAAAGTTAACAAAGCGCGGATAGGGCAGAAGATTCACTGACTTTCATCCTTAAGTGTCTTGACTATTGGGCCATAAATAACCTTTTTAAAAAAGTTTTATGTCAAATTTTGCTTTATGCTGTCATGTTAAGAAAATATAAAATGTTTTCGATCGAATTAAAAGAAAACAGCTATTCAGTTCTATATTTTTCGATGGCAAAGCCGGATATAAAGTTTCGTGAAATTCCATTAATATCTGTGGCAGTACTCAAGAAAATAGACCAATGACAGACGAACATCACACTAAAAATAGTCAATCCGTATTCAGGAAGTCATAAAATGTATATTGTCATCAAAATCTTGAGGCAGAAAGATTTTGTGAAAAAAGCACTTTTTCACTTTATTTTTTCCCATGAGAAAGAAAAAATCTGATATGGCCAGTTTTTCTACATGTAGCATTTTCTACAGAGTTAAAAGTCAATAATATAGGAAATCAATAGCGCATTCAGAACTCCATTATCATGCGATCTTCTTGAATCTTCTTATTAAGATTAAAATAAGTTAGTGAAATTTGATGGAAATCGCCGTATTGTTTCCAGATATATTACACTTTCGGTAGAAAATAAATTTCTAATGTCTCTAAGAAACTTATCAACCTTTTATTGGTATGGTGGATTTTTGTTCATTACTTATATCGATGAGTCCCAAGAATCCGCCAGATCAATTATAAATAATTAAAAAAATAAATCAAATTGCATAAGTATATAGAAGATCTTATTTTAACCTTCTAAATACAAAATATGCCATAAATTTATTTTCTTATATTATTAAACTGAAAAATAACAAAATACAAAATATTGAATGTATTGCATGAGTCCATGCAACATTGCATGGGACCAATGATATCCGTTACGTTATATATCGCTAGAAAACTAGTTATACATAAAATTAATTAACACATCTTACTTCTATTGTAATAGCACACACAGTTTATCTCAACTGCTAATGTAATAGAAAATCATATATCAAAAGAGATTAAATATCTTCAAACATACAAAATTACGTACCCTTTATGATCTGGTTTCTTAGACTTAGTGAAGCCCCTAGATAATGTATATAAACAAAATATGTTATAGAGTCCACGAAAAGAAGTTAGAATCTGACCCAGAAGCTCAACGTTTGGAGCATCAGCTGACGAGTTCTAAATTCTACGTTTCATTCCTTGACTGAGAAAGTGCAGTTTGCAGTTACAGATTGGGATAAATAATAGGATGCAGTGAAAAAGTATGGAAAATATGTTTCTTCATATTTTGATGTTGCCTGTGTACGTAAAAGTTGTGGTTGCATATCAGAATCACACTTTAAAAGTTTTTTTGATTTATGCAGTCATTTTGAATTGCTTCAAGGACTTCGAAATACGCTTTTTGTTGTAATTTTAGTCGTTAATTTGAAAAATAAGAAAACTATGTAAAATATCAAATAATTTTCCTCCTGAGTGCTTGAAATCATAGACATATATCGAATATTTCCACAAATATCTAATTTTTGTTTATAAAGTGAAACATAAGAAAGTTACGTAATATGCATGTTATGGCATATCTGAGAACACAAATTTCCAAACTTTAAAAGAAGTGAACAAAATCCTGGTTACACAAAAAATACTACACTGTTTGTTAATACTACAGATTTAAGTACGATAATCAGTTTTTATGTTGAAATGCTTCATAGCTCAACATGACTGGAGTCTCGATTGAATAAAGTCGCCTCTTTGCTCGTCGCAAACAGACCCTGAAGCTTTAGTTACTAAAGGAACAAACCTTTCCACAGCTTGTGAGTCGCATGGGAAATTTGAACATTTCAAAGCTGGTGTACTAGTTGCGCTAACGTAACGTTCCAGCTCTACTTGGTTAATGCATCTGGTAAGCGGTGGCTCAAACCTATCTTCAAACACCCAGGGATCCATGTCAATGTAATCGACAGCAACAACGTTCAAGTTTGGTAATTTAAACTTTCTAACACCAGTAATTTTGTGTTGCTGTTCTCTAGCAGAAATCATTCTTTTGAAAGCCAGTTTGCCGATATGTTCTCTCTCTCATCTGTCATCATAGCCAATAGTATATTTTCGGAATGGGCAAGGAAGGCATTCCGTTGTATTACTGGGTCAACAATCCCCATTAGATCTTCATTGAGATATCTTGAGTATGATATCAATTAAAACACAAGACGAGCACCATTGGTACATGACGAAGCAGTCTTTATTTCAAACCACACAGGTACGTAAACCGTAGGGATATATTTTACAGGCGTTTTAAGATTTTCTGATGGATTTTCTTCTGTAACATATATCGAAGAATTCTACTTGCAGTTGTTAACAAGCGAGGATGTGACACAGGCCCCGGTTTACGATTGGCTAAGTTTTGAGAGCAATGACCAAACATTACAGCTTGAGCCATTTCATACAAATACTTTTGGTCATTACTAAGATCTGTAATATCAACCGCATGCAGAGTGTTATCAATAACCCTTTTGAATGGTTTCAAAGTGTAGTACACACGCTTTTATTGCTTTTCCAAAAGGTCCAGAGAATGAGTTGGGAGCATGCGTTATACCATCCAGATGGACTAGTAAATGTCGTAGAGGACGTTCTATCAAGTGTAACATGCACACAAACCAATGGACTGCATGCTTAAAATGTTCTTCTAACAGTCGGATTACTCCTGAATTACACCCAGTATTAACACCCCAGTATCCTATAACCAATAAGTTATCTGTATTAATATTTTGTCACATAGAAATGTAATAATGCTACTTTTAAGGCCTTCTGATGTACTATATTGAGGAGTCACATGTCCTAAGTAATCCGATACTGGTTCCTTTACAAGAACAACATGCTCATCTGTAACTGTAATGGGATGATACGTCTTTCCACTCTATTGTTCTATTTTCTACTCATTTGTTCCATTTTCCACTCATTTGTTCTATTTTCCTCATTTGTTCTATTTCCCCATTTGTTATATTTTATATTTGTTCTATTTTCTTTTTTATTGCTTCAAGCATGCTTTAAGCATGCAATTACGCAATGCTTTAAGCATGATTGATCTTTCTTGTTAATCAATTTACGAAATTTCCAGTTAGTGGCCTAACAGGAAGATGATTTTTGCTTTCTCTTTTACTTAAATATTTTAGTGTGAAACATGTTGTTGTTGTTGAGACCCAGACCGTCCGACCTACCAGAAAGGTGTAAGGTAACTGTTTGGACAGCCGGGAAGTGCCACCCAATTTAGACCGGAACCCAGTGGGGGAGGGATCCACAGGGACCGTACCCTTTTCCCCCTACCACCAACCTCTCGGAAGGACTTACGGACCCACATGTTTAACGTGATCGAACTCCGCGTGAACACGGCGGCAGTTATGGCAGTGGCTGGAATCGAACCTGGGCCTATCGAGTGCAACTCCAGCGCGCTAACCAATTGGCTACCGCGCCCAGTGAGAAACACGTTGTTGTTGTTGAAACCCAGACCGCCCGACCTACCAGAAAGGTGTAAGGTAACAGTTTGGACGGTCGGGAAGTGCCACCCAATTTGGACCGGAACCCAGTGGGGGAGGCATCCACAGGGACCGTACCCTCCTTCCCCTACCACCAACCTCTCGGAAGGACTTTCGGACCCACATGTTTAACGTGATCGTACTCCGCATGAACACGGCGGCAGTTTTGGCAGTGGCTGGAATCGAACCCGGGCCTACCGAGTGCAACTCCAGCGCGCTAACCAATGGGCTACCGCGCCCCATTGAGAAACATGTGAGAAACACGTGAAAACATGTGAAACATTACCAGTGAGAAACATGTGAAGTAATTGAAAAATATTTAAGGAAACAGTTTTTAAGGTTGAACTGATAACATAATTAAAGGCCTTAACTTCAATTGAAACAAGGTATTTTGCATTTATGACCTAAATGCAGCATTTTAGTGTACAGTAGCCCTAAAATATCATATTAGATGACATGTTAGAAATAATTAAGCAAGCGATATTCTTGTCATAATTGGTAACTATAAACCTAATTATTTCAGCGAGGTCAAGTTATAAGAAAACATACATTTATTTTACTTTTTCCGGACAATATTTGTATTTATCAGATATATATATCCATATCATGATTATTTTTTTTAATTCCCCTTCAAATTTGGAATCTGTGTGTAGCAAACTTCATGTATTGGATACATAAATTGTTTTATATTAAAATATGTAGTGTGATATGATGTATTCATGAACTATGGGGCATAAATTAAATAATGGAAAATGATATAATAACCTGAATTTATTTTTAAATAATTATTTTTCCATACGTGAAAATTAGGCTTCGTTGTGGAAATAATCAAAGTTGGATGATCATTTAAATTTAAATATATTGTAATTGCGGTGTTTCAGTATGTAGATGCACAGAATTTAAGCAAACATAAAGCGGCTTTAGGACGGATACAACACTAAATATGAATTAAAAAAACGTAAAAAATCACGATTTTGACACAAAATGGATACAATATTTTATTTTGAAGTGGGTCACGTGATCTCATCATATAAAGGGTGTAATTATTATTTTAATTTTAACTACTGGATATATTTTGAATTTTTTTTATATATTTTATGGAATAATTTGAATATTTCCAAAAATTTTCGAAGCGATTTGTGAATTTTAAATTCGCTTAAAAAATGTTTGAAAAATTGGGTCCTATAGGGTTCAATGTATTTGATTTTTTCAACCCGGGTTCAATCTAAAACTAATTGGGTGATATTATTCATTTATATTCCCACAGGTCCCACAGACCGTCTGAACAACACACTAAAATTTCATTTTGATAAAGTCATTTTTACGGCAGTTATTTTACTAACAGACAGTCAGACAGACAGACAGAGTGAACAAAGTCCTAAACACTTTTCAGCTCTGTTGTAAAGTGTTAACTATGTTTATTTTCCTGACGAAAAATAATATTTAATAGGAAATGAAAAATGTATTTTTCTTCGAAGTCAAGTAGAATTTAAATTATATAAATCCAATTTATTTTAGATTTGAATAAAATGAAAACCCAGGCAATCATACAGTGTAATGTTTTTAACGTAACTTCACTGTATTATCTAACTTAATATGAGAATCAAACCAAGTTAGATTAATATCGTTTACCCAGCCATTTCACAAATGCTTCACGCTTTCTCAATGGCTAGTAATCGTCAAATTTACCTAAATACAAAGTCTGAATTAAAACTGATTTCTGAATCAAAGTTCTGAATCAAAGTTGATTACTGAGTCAAAGTACTGAATCAAAGTTGATTACAAAATCAAAGTACTGAACAAAGGTACACAATCAATGTTTATTACTGAATCAAAGTTGTTGATATTCGGTTTAATTATTGGTAGCGAAAGAACATTAAATTATGTATTTATTGGATTTTAGAAGCATAGTGGGGTAATTTTTTTAAATCCTTTTGCATCGTCAGTTCTAATTTAAGTTTTGAATATTAGATTTTTTTACTGAACAGGAAGCTGAGATGGGTTGGCTGAGATCAAAACAAAGACTCTAGCTAGAGCGGAAGTATTCGATAAATAAGCAAAGTGGTTTTCAGTTGTTTAAATTTTACTATGTATCGCCATCCTTAATTTGAATTTTTGAAAATTTGGATTTAAAGAAAGTGATCCAGTTTTGGGACACTACACTTTTCGTACTAAAAACAATTCAAGTGATATGTGTGAAGTTGTTTATAATACACATATAGACATATATCATATCAAATATATTTTATATGAGTTGAAAATGCTCGACTGAATCGGTTAAATATCGAATGTCTAATATATTTTTATATCTATTTTTTTAATTACATACAATGTATGGAGGATAAACAAAATACCTAAATTTTCTGCTGAGCCTTCATATGCTGAAAAATGCAGAGCCATTCATGCTTTAATATGTTACCAATTTGGGTTCATTCCAATCTCTTAAATATTTCGTGTTATACTGGGAATACTTGCTCGAACTATACTGTGAACTATACGTGTATACTATTGCAGATAAACTTAAAAGTTCTTATATCTTAAGTGAGATTTGTGATAAACCTATATTAAGAAATTCTCTAAATTTCATGATTAAAAATACGTATACATGACTAGATATTCCATGTTTTTTATTTATACTTTCCTTATATACATAATGTATAAGGAAAGTATTGTGACGGGGTCGAAAATTCGAATTCGAGTTTTCGACGGGAGAGCACGTTTCAAGCATCCCTGATCACGAATCAAACACTTTTGAAGTGATGTCTGTGTGTGTGTGTGTGTGTGTGTGTGAAAGTATGTGTGTGTGTGTGTGTGTGTGTGTGTGTCAGTGAGACTGTGGAGACGATAACTGACGAACGAATGAACCGATTCGAACGAAATTTGGTACAAAAATCACAATCTGTAAACACTGGAAGCCTATTGTCTTTATACTCAACCAAATGTTCAGAACCCACTATATTTTCGAGTGAAATTTTGAAAAAATCGTCAAAAAATCAAAACCGCTAATAAAGTTACGCAGATAGACATTTCTTATGCAATTTTTCATTAGAAAACGATTGATATAAATTTTAGAACGCTAACATGAACCGTTCTCGTGATATTGCACAATTTAAAAAAAAAATTATCAAAATGTTGTATAATATAAAAAACAAGAAAGATCAATCATGCATAAGCATTGATTATGAAACACTTTCCAACTGAAATGTAATTTCATTTAAAAATTTCTAAAATGTGATTCATTCAGTGGTAATATCTTTTACATTATCACAGAACTACAGTAATTTATTATACTTAAATATTTAAAACTGTATCGAAATATAAATCATCTGATTCTTTATGCAAAATCAATGAATATTTCATTCATATAACTTGTATTCCAGACTCCAGAGCTAAATAATTTTGTGTGAAAAAAATTCAGCAATTCTTATGTAATTCATCTTACAATCGCTTGAGATATTTGCATTCTGCATATGTTAAAATTAGGCTTCCTTGAAGAAATAATAAAAGTTTAGGGATCATTTAAAATCACAACTATTGTAATTGCATAGGCACGGAATTTAGATACACAGATAATACACAGATAATATATATGTGTATGTGTATGTACTCAAAGTATTGGAATCGTGCCGAGGATCGGAACTCGAATTTTCAAAGTATCTACACGTTTTGGGACTTCTAGAACACGAAAAAACTAATTTTAGGAAGACGTCTGTGTGTGTAAGGGTGTATCTGTGTATGTTTCTGTGTGTCTGTGTGGATATTACATCCACTCTAATTGAAAAACTAATGGACCGAATTTCATACAATTTGGTAGGTATGTTTTTTGTGGGAAATCCTGATGTTCATTAGATTATAGTACGATTCGTAATAAAAGAATCTGCCTTCTTTGCGAAATGGCCGCAGAAATTGCCTTTATCCACTCTAGCTAAAAACTAATGAACCAAATTTAACAAAATTTAGAGTATAATAATTCAATAACCTACAAGTGATTTATATACCAAATTTAACAAAATTTTGTATATAAATCATTTGTAGGTTATTCTACTATGATTCGGGAAAAAGGAACGGGCTATTTTTGCGAAATGACCAGCAAAAATCGTTATATATAAAAATAAAAGACTACGTGTGCTCAATTATATCAATTAAATTCCTATTTTATATGGGATTTTTGACAACAAAAAGAATAAGACTAACCCCATTACTCTAGGACTAGCCGTTCTTGAGATATTCTAGTTTTTTCGCGTTTTCGCTACGCCACCTTTGACAATAAGTCCAGCTATCAAATGAGAACCAAATTTAAGTTTAACGTGTAAATTCAATGTCATTTAAAATACTTATGTTGTGCAGATAAACTCAAATTATCATTGAATAAATAAAGAGAACGAATATGAGTCTGCAGAGAAAGACATGTGCTGTCCACATCAGAATTTTTAACAATATTACACCAATGATTTATAGAAGTGAACGGGGATTATTTTCAGGCCATTTCGAAAAAAATGTATAATCTATATTTAAAGTTCCATCAAATTTTTGTCGTATAAAATGTTCAACAAATTTAAGCTGTGTACCAAATTTTAACTCTCTAGGACGTAGGAAAGTGCATTTAAAATGCCATCAATTAAATTTATCATGAAGAGTTATATAAAATTTAAAAAAAATGAAAAATTGTTATCTACCAAATTTATCTTAAAATATGAAGCCACTCCCATATGCAAAACGTTTAAACAAATGGAGAGATATTTATTATATAATATCTCTCTCTTTTCTTTCTGGAAGATATCCCAAAGTCAGAATTTAATTGAATTTGTTTTTTTCCCTATATTAAATAATTTTTTTAATTAAAAAACTACTTAACATATTTTACTGAATTTTTTTTATATATTCTATGGGATAATATGAATATTTCCTAAAAATTTCGAAGCAATTCGTGAATTTTAAATTTACTTAAAAAATGTTTGAAAAATTAGGTCCCATAGGGTTCAATGTATTTCATTTTTTCAACCCGGGTTCAATAAAAAACTAATTGGGTGATATTATTTATTTATATTCCCATAGGTCCTACAGACCGTCTGAACAACATACAAAAATTTCATTTTGATAAACTCATTTTTACGGCAGTTATCGTGCTAACGGACAGACAGACAGACAGACAGACAGACAGACAGACAGACAGACAGACAGACAGAATGAACAAAGTCATAAACACTTTTCAACTTTGTTGTAAAGTGTTAAAAAACATTTCCTATTTAGAAACATGTTTACTTTTCATATGTAATACCATGCGTTAAATTTGGTGACTTTGGATAAATTTGGTACTTTGAGTAATACTTTTGTATTTGAACGCCAATAGTCATTTATCTGCTGTATAAATAACTTATTTCTCCGTCCATAACGCTTAGCGAGATTTTGGCGACGAATTTGACGGATTGTCGTCAACTTAGTGACGTTTTTTATTGTTGCAAAATTAACAAATATCTCGCCAAATTGATAAAAATGACGACTAATTGAAGAAAATTCAATATCTTGGAAAGAATATGAGTTTCTACTATAAGAATAACATTTTTCTTAACTGTAAATGTAGTAAATTCATTGCACCATATAAGAAAAGTCATGTGTTGCCCACATCAGATTTTTAACACTTTACAACAAAGTTGAAAAGTGTTTATGACTTTGTTCATTCTGTCTGTCTGTCTGTCTGTCTGTCTGTCTGTCTGTCTGTCTGTCCGTTAGCACGATAACTGCCGTAAAAATGACTTAATCAAAATGAAATTTTAGTATGTTGCTCAGACGGTCTGTAGGACCTATGGGAATATAAATGAATAATATCACACAATTAGTTTTGGATTGAACCCGGGTTGAAAAAATGAAATACATTGAGCCCTATGGGACCTAATTTTTCTAACATTTTTTAAGCGGATTTAAAATTCACAAATTGCTTCGAAAATTTTAGGTAATAGTCAAATTGTTCCATAAAATATATAAAAAAAAATTCAGCTAAATATATTCAGTAGTTTTTTAAATAAAAATTAAAATAATAATTACACATCTTATATGAAACGATCACATGACCCACTTCAAAATGAGATATGGCATCCATCTTGTTTCAAATTCGTGATTTTTTAAAGTTCTTTTTAATTCATATTGAGTGTTGTATCCATCCTAAAACTACTTTATTTCTGCTTAAATTCTGTGCATCTACATACTAAAACAACACAATGACAATATATTTGAGTTTAAATTCTCATTCAAATTTGATTATTTCTACAATTAAGCCTATTTTTCACCTATGTAAAATGTAAACAGCAAAATATGTAGAATGAGTTGTATTAGAATTACTGTATTTCTTTAACGCAAAATAATTCAGTCCATGGAGTCTGCATGGCTGATATGAATGAAATATTAATTGATTTTATAAACAGAAGGACGATATTTTTCGATGAAGTTTTAAGCATGAAGTTTATGAATTGTAGCTCCATGGTCTTAATTTTTAAATAAAATAAATTATTATAGTATTGTGATGAATGAAATGGAGAAAGTTATGAATGAAATCCTGCTTTTATAGAGAGATCCAGGCGTGTTATTTTTTCTATGACGTCATTTGAATTAATTTCAGTTGTTTTCGATGAAGTTTTCAAATATAATAAATTATCGTAGTATTATGATAGATTTAAAAATATTACCGTGGAATGTATTGCATTTTAGAGATATTTAAACCACGCAATTTATATTTCAATGCCGTCTTTTGAATGAAGTTCATTTTTTTCAATGAAGGTTTAAGTTTTCAAATATAATAAATCAATGTAGTATCGTGATAAGTTTTAAAATATTACCGAGGAATGTATTGCATTTTCGACTTTTTTAATTAATTGCATTGAAGTTGGAAAGTGTTTCATAATCAATGCTTTAAGCATGATTGATCTTTCTTGTTTATTATTATTTTTGTCATTTAAGCTTAAATTATATATTAAGATATCGAGAAAGGTGTATGGTAGCCTTTCATATATACATCAATGTGCTTAAATACCTCATTGCACATAAAGAGACTAATGCATCTACAATATTTGTCTGACTTTCTATAATTTATTCGGGTTCTTGGAACAAATGCCGAAAAAATGTGAACTTTCCCAGATGTGATCCAGAAATACTTCATCCCTCTATTCTAAATTGTAACCCAGGTTTGCTTTTCCTTTTACTTGGATTATTTCCCAACTTTACGAATTCCTCACTACATTTGCTCTTTTTCCATTAGTTTTATTTCTTCCATGGATTTACTTCTTTTCACTGGTTCGAAATCTTTCTCGGGATTGCTTCTTTCCACTGGTTTGCATTCTACCTTGGGTTTACCTATTCCCACTTGTTTGAATTCTTCCCTTGATTTAATGTATTTGCCTGATTTGCTTTTGATGAGTCACTCAAATTGCTTAATATGTTTGAGAAACATCTGGTGCATAAATGTACATTCAGACAGTGAGATTAATATATAAATAGACACAGAACTTTTAATGAAATTAACTGTTTTCTCGAAAAAATGACTTTCGATATAGACTGAAATTTTTATATTGTAGAAAAACAATAACACAGACTATAGATTTATTTTGCTTCAATATCGCTGAAAGCCATTCGAGATATTGCTGTTACTTATGGCTATACTATATGTATACAGACTTTCGTGAAGATTACTCTGATTTTTTTAAAAACTGTGAAGCTTTATGTTGAAAAGTAAAATTTCTGAATAAAAAAAAACTGGTCTTATTAAATCGGAAGCAATAGCACATATTTATATCTAATGACCTGGATATTTTTCTCGGATTTTACAATAATAACAATATATGCATTTTATGATAATTTTCTCACTAGGAAACGGAGAGCAAAGTGTGGTAAAAGTAATTGTGTACCACTTTTTTGATAGATATGCTTTAGCGGTAAATAAAATAAACTTTATTCAATGTAGATCCAGACAGAGATGGGCAGTTTAGAAAATACATGTATTTGAAATACATTTTCAAAATACATTTACATTTTGTATTTTATACTTTAAATTGATAAACGTAAAGTATTTTGATAATATATCAAAAACACATTTTCAGAGTATTTTATATTTTCAAACTACTCAAAATACATTTTCTCAGATTTCGAACTATCGTGTTTAAACAACAGACGAACAATCCGCAAAAGTGAAAGCGGCTAATCTGTATTTTATCCAGTGATTGAATTCGTTTCTAGGAGTTAATCTAAACAGCCTTTTAAAACCTGGCGCCGATAAAGATGTTAATTAATGGGATGTTTAGCATTTGTGGTGACCTATGAAAAGTATAATTTCTGTTATAAAATTTACGTTCATATAGGAATTATATAATGATGTTGTTTGGTACATACCTCCTCCTTGTATATGTATACAGAAAGGGGACAAGAAAAGTTCTTGAAGTTCCATTCTGTGTGAAAATATGAGCAAAAGCCATCCAAGCTCGCCTGTGCATTCTATATATATTTTAGGCACATTAAAGAGATGCAGTGCAGTTAGATATTGCCAAGACATGAGAAAATAAGGAACATAAAAATGGAAGATACAAATGCTCGTTATGAAAATGTATTTAGACAATTAATAGATTTTGATGTGAGCGGTGTGATTTTGATGTGCGGGCTGTGATTCTGATGTGCGCGGTGTATTTTAGATGGGAAATATTCTAAAGCGTTATCTATTGATGATAATGAAAAAGTAAGAAGTTAAAGTAAGTAATTATGTAAACCAAAATATGTCATTATAAATTGGACTTTCGAAGCAACAAAATATTTTAAAACGCATCTACAGGAAAGATTTTGTGTAGAAGTACATCGATTTGACAAATATTTATGTTAGTCACTTGGAATTTGTTTGATAGAGGTTATATGAGTTCTATTGTTGGCAAAAATTCGCCATACTATATTGTTTCGGAAAAATATTTCCTTGAAACATCTATTTTTTTAGATCTGTTATAGATAAAGCCCAGATGATGACTGATTTGCAGTTAGCATCACATTTATGAAGGGTTGGAGGTTCATTATGGGTTCATACTTCAGGTTTTTTTTATTTCCTTTTCCTTTTTATTCCTGGTTCAAAAATTGTCACTTAAAACGTTTATATCTCAAAATTAGCTATAGATAGAGCTTAGATGATAACTGATGATATGGATTCCACATCAAATTCTAGAGGAAGTGGGGTGGTTTTCTAAGAGATATAACTTCAGGGTTTTTTTTTCCGCTTCTGGTTTAAGAATTTTCCTTAAAACATATTTTTCTCAGAATTGGCTGTATATAGAGATAATGACTGATATGAATTCAGTATAAAATTCCGGAGCTGATCAGGTGTTAACTAAGGATTACCACTTTCAGTTCTTTTTCCACTTCTGTTTCAAAAACATTTTTTAAAAAACCAATTGTAATTTATTTCTTAAGATTAGATGTAGATATAGTTTAGATGATAACTTGTATGGATTCAGGGTCGAATTCTGGAGAGAGTAGCGGGATTCACAAAAGTAGAGTATTTCAAACTTTTTCAGTAACAGAACCCTTCAGAAATTTAATTTTATGGGAGAATCCCGAAATGAGAAAGAGTGATTTGTGTTTCAAATTATGCATTCCAATGTTACTCGATTTTTTTATTTTTAAGAAAATTTGCAAGAAACTATCACGTCACGGAAGCCCAAGGGTTTCGTGGAACACACTTTGAAAACTTCGAACTAAGGATTTTCATTTAGAGTTTTGGAGCTGTTAGTGTTTCTGAAAATTTATATGACTGTAAGAAATACGTATGTAAAAGATAATTAAAATGCTAGAAAAATGATGTGAGCAAGCTATTTTCCACCATATGAAGCAAGATCGGATTTCTTCATAAATTTCTTACTTTTACTTTCCCTACAGTACATGGGAAAGCATTGGGATCATGTCGGAAATTGCAACTCGAGTGTTCGACAGATCTACAGGTTTTGATGTCTCTAGAACACGGAAACACTATTTTACAGTGGCTTCTGTGTCTGTGAGTGTGTGGATATATGCAATGTATATATCCACTCAAATTCTAAATTAATCGACCATATTTCATAAACTTTTATAGACCAGTCACTTGCTGATTAGATTTTAGTACGATTCGGGATAAAGAAAACCTGCATTTTTTTTTGTGTGTGTGTGAGTGAAATAACAGAAAAATGTCAAAATCTAAAATAGAGGACTATGTATGCTGAAATGTATCAATGAAATGCTTGTTTCATACGCATTTTTGAAGACAATGAGAATAATACCGACCCAATTACTCTAGGACTAGTTTGTCTTCGAAATATTTTAGTTTCTTTTTTGCATTTTTCAACGCTGGTTTTGAAAATACACCTAGTTATCAAATAAAAATAAAAATTGATATAAAAGTGCAAATGCAATGCGATTTCAAACAATTATGCTTGTTAACACTTTACAACATAGTTGAATAGTGTTTATCACATTGTTCATTCTGTCTATCTGTCTGTCCGTTAGCGCGATAACTGCCGTAAAAATGACTTTATCAAAATGAAATTTTAGTATGTTTTTCAGACGGTCTGTGGGACCAATGGGAATATAAATAAATAATATCACCCAATTAGTTTTTAATTGAACCCAGGGTGGAAAAATGAAATACATTGAACCCTATGGGACCTA
This sequence comes from Amaurobius ferox, assembly GCA_951213105.1. Classification (NCBI taxonomy): domain Eukaryota; kingdom Metazoa; phylum Arthropoda; class Arachnida; order Araneae; family Amaurobiidae; genus Amaurobius; species Amaurobius ferox. Next base: position 73,012,621 of record OX578137.1, on the reverse strand, counting down.
ATTTTTCAAACATTTTTTAAGCAAATATAAAATTCACAAATTCCTTCAAAATTTTTAAAAAATATTCACATTATCCCATAAAATATATAAATAAAATTTCAATAAAATATATTAAGTAGTTTTTTAATTAAAAATTATTTAATATAGGGAAAAAAACAATTTCAATTAAATGACTTTTGGGATATCCTCCAGAAAGATAAACAAGATATAATATATAATAAATATTTTTCCAAGAGCTTTTTAATTTTGCATATGAGAGAGGCTTCACATTTTAAAATAAGTTTGGTAGATAACAATATTTCAATTTTTTTTTAATTTTATATAACTATTCATGATATACTTATTTGATGGCATTTTTAATGCACTTTCCTACATCCTAGAGAGTTAAAATTTGGTACACAGCTTAAATTTGTTGAACATTTTATTCTACAAAAATTTGATGGATCTTTAAATATAGATCATACATTTTTTTCGAAATGGCCTGCAAATAATCCTTGTTCACTTCTATAATTCATTGTTGTAATAGTGTTAAATATTCTGATGTGGGCAGCACATGTCTTTTCCTGCAGACTCATATTCACGTTCTCTTTATTTCTTCAATAATAATTTGAATTTATCTGCACAAAATAACACACATAAGTATTTTAAATGACATTGAATTTGCATGTTAAAATTAAATTTGGTTCTCATTTGATAGCTGGACTTATTGTCAAAGGTGGCGTAGCGAAAACGCAAAAACACTAGAATATCTCAAGAACGGCTACTCCTAGAGTAATGGGGTTAGTCTTATTCTTTAGTTGTCATAAATTACTTATAAAATAGGAATTTAATTGGATTTTAGTTTAATAGGAATTAATTTTAATTTAATAGGAATATAATTAAGCACACGTAGTCTTTTATTTTTATATTTAACGATTTTTGCGGGCAATTTCGCAAAAATAGTCCGTTCCTTTTTCCCGAATCGTACTAGAATAACCTACAAATGATTTATATACCTAATTTTGTTAAATTTATTATATAAACCACTTGTAGGTTATTGAAATATTATTCACGAACTTTTGTTAAATTTGTCCATTAGTTTTTAGCTAGAGTGGATAAAGGCAATTTCTGCCAGCCATTTCGCAAAGAAGGCAGATTCTTTTATTACGAATCGTACTATAATCTAATGAACACAAGATTTCCCACAAAAAACATACCTACCAAATTTTATAAAATTCGTTCCATTAGTTTTTCATGTAGGATGGATGTAATATCCTCACAGATACAGAGAAACATAAACAGATACACCCTTACACACACATCCGTCTTCCTACAAATAGTTTTTTTCATGTTCTAGAAGTCCCAAAACGTGTAGATCCTTCGAAAATTCGGGTTCCGATCTTCGGCACGATTCCAATACTTTGAAAACACACACACACACACACACATATATATATATATAAATATTATCTGTTTATCTGTGTATTATGTGGGTATCTAAATTCCGTGCCTATGCAATTACAATAGTTGTGATTTTAAATGATCCCTAAACTTTTATTATTTCTTCAACAAAGCCTAATTTTAACTTATGCAGAATGCAAATATCACAAGCGATTGTAAGGTGAGTTACATAAGAATGGCTGAATTTTTTCACACAAAATTATTTAGCTCTGGAGTCTGGAATACAAGTTAAATGAATGAAATATTCATTGATTGTGCATAGAGAATCAGATGATTTATATTTCGATACAGTTTTAAATATTTAAGTATAATAAATTACTGTAGTACTGTGATAATGTAAAATATATCACCACTGAATGTATCACATTTTAGAAATTTTTAAATGCAATTGCATTTCAGTTGGAAAGTCTTTCAAAATCAATGCTTATGCATGATTGATCTTTCTTGTTATTTTATGCAATTGAACTCAATTATTAAAGAGATAAAGACAAGAAAGATCAATCATGCTTAAAGCATTGATTATGAAACACTTTCCAACTTCAATGCAATTTTATTTAAAAAAGTCGAAAATGCAATACATTCCTCGGTAATATTTTAAAACTTATCACGATACTACATTGATTTATTATATTTGAAAACTTAAACCTTCATTGAAAAAAATGAACTTCATTCAAAAGACGGCATTGAAATATAAATTGCGTGGTTTAAATATCTCTAAAATGCAATACATTCCACGGTAATATTTTTAAATCTATCATAATACTACGATAATTTATTATATTTGAAAACTTCATCGAAAACAACTGAAATTAATTCAAATGACGTCATAGAAAAAATAACACGCCTGGATCTCTCTATAAAAGCAGGATTTCATTCATAACTTTCTCCATTTCATTCATCACAATACTATAATAATTTATTTTATTTAAAAATTAAGACCATGGAGCTACAATTCATAAACTTTATGCTTAAAACTTCATCGAAAAATATCGTCCTTCTGTTTATAAAATCAATTAATATTTCATTCATATCAGCCATGCAGACTCCATGGACTGAATTATTTTGTGTTAAAGAAATACAGTAATTCTAATACAACTCATTCTACATATTTTGCTGTTTACATTTTACATAGGTGAAAAATAGGCTTAATTGTAGAAATAATCAAATTTGAATGAGAATTTAAACTCAAATATATTGTCATTGTGTTGTTTTAGTATGTAGATGCACAGAATTTAAGCAGAAATAAAGTAGTTTTAGGATGGATACAACACTCAATATGAATTAAGAAGAACTTTAAAAAATCACGAATTTGAAACAAGATGGATGCCATATCTCATTTTGAAGTGGGTCATGTGATCTTTTAATATCATGGTCACGTGATCGTTTCATATAAGATGTGTAATTATTATTTTAATTTTTATTTAAAAAACTACTGAATATATTTAGCTGAATTTTTTTTTATATATTTTATGGAACAATTTGACTATTACCTAAAATTTTCGAAGCAATTTGTGAATTTTAAATCCGCTTAAAAAATGTTAGAAAAATTAGGTCCCATAGGGCTCAATGTATTTCATTTTTTCAACCCGGGTTCAATCCAAAACTAATTGTGTGATAGTATTCATTTATATTCCCATAGGTCCTACAGACCGTCTGAACAACATACTAAAATTTCATTTTGATTAAGTCATTTTTACGGCAGTTATCGTGCTAACGGACAGACAGACAGACAGACAGACAGACAGACAGACAGACAGACAGACAGACAGAATGAACAAAGTCATAAACACTTTTCAACTTTGTTGTAAAGTGTTAATAAAATGAATATGAATCTGTAGAGAAAGTCGTCTGCTTTTCACTGCTGACATTTTATTATACGAGTATCACTGTCTGTTACATAAAACGTATTCTCAAATAGATTAATTTAATTTTTTTATTTTAACAGCATTATCTTGGAGATTTGAAATTTCAAATCTATCGTCTATTAAGTCATATTTTACAATGCCTTTTAATTTTTTAACACTTTACATCAAAGTTGAAAAGTGTTTATGATTTTGTTCATTCTGTCTGTCTGTCTGTCTGACCGTTAGCACGATAACTGCCGGAAAAATGACTTAATCAAAATAAAATTTTAGTATGTTATTCAGACGGTCTGTAGGACCTATAGGAATATAAATGAATAATATCACCCAATTAGATTTGGATGGAACCCGGGTTGAAAAAATGAAATATATTGAGCCCTATGGGACCTAATTTTTCAAACATTTTTTAAGCAGATTTAAAATTCACAAATTGCTTCGAAAATTTTAGATAATATTTAAACTGTTCCATAAAATATATAAAAAAATTCAGCGAAATATATTCAGTAGTTTTTAAATAAAAATTAAAATAATAATAACACCTCTTACATGAAGCGATCACGTGACCATGATATGAAAAGATCACGTGACACCGTTCAAAATGATATATGGCATCCATCTTTTCTCAAAATCGTGATTTTTAAAGTTCTTTTTAATTTATATTGACTGTTGTATCCGTCCTAAAACCACTTTATTTTTGCTTAAATTTTGTTCATCTACATACTGAAACAACGCAATTACAATATATTTGAGTTTAAATGCTCATCCAAATTTGATTATTTCTTCAACGAAGTCTATTTTTCACCTATATAAAATGTAAACAGCAAAATATGTAGAATGAGTTGTATTAGAATTGCTGTATTTCTTTAATAAAAATCATTTAGTTCATGGAGTCTGCATAGCTGATATGAATGGAATATACATTGATTTTGCAAAGAGAAGGACGATCTTTTTCGACGAAGTTTTAAGCATAGAGTTTAATTACTTGTAGCTCCATGGTCTTAATTTTTAAATAAAATAAATTATTATAGTATTGTGATGAATGACATGAATGGGAAATTATTTATGAATGAAATGCTGAGAGAGCCAGGCGTGTTATTTTTTCTATGGCGTCATTTGAATGAATTTCATTTGTTTTCGATGAAGTTTTCAAATATAATGAGTTATCGTAGAATTATGATAATTCTAAAATTATTACCGAGGAATGTATCACATTTTAGAGATGTTTAAATCAGGCAAATTATATTTCAATGCCGTCATTTGAATGATGTTTATTTTATTTGATGGAGGTTTAAGTTTTCAAATATAATAAATTAATGTAGTATTGTGATAAGTTTTAAAATATTACCGAGGAATGTATTGCATTATAGACATGTTTAAATAAAATTGCATTGAAGTTGGAAAGTGTTTCATATTCAATGCTTTAAGCATGATGGATATTTCTTTTTTAAATGCCGATATTAATATTTAACACATTTGAAGTTTATTTAGTTTGAATAAAATGTTTAGACAAATGTCTATTTGCATTGAAAATTAAATTCACTCCGATGAACAGCATTGTTAATTTTTTAAATCGTTGAATTTTGGTAGTAAAAGAATGATTTTTTTTTTATTTTGCATAAAATTGAATGCGGATGATTTTCCTAAATATAATTGGTAGGACCGGAGGAATGCATAAAAATTTATATTTCGTATTTCTTTCAGAAATGCATTTATTGATTTAAACTGTTTCTAAGATAATAGATTTTAAAATGAAAAACATTTTTGCAATTGGAAGTGTGTCTCTGTGACTAACGATTGAGGAAATAGCCATTGGTCGCCGATAGCACTGGATACCCTGTTGTATGTATATATATATATATATATATATATATATATATATATATATATATATATATATATATATATATATATATATATATATATATATATATATAAATATAAATTAGTAAATCCAATGTTAGAAAGAATGTAGTAACTCATAATACACTATTCCAAAATTTTCTACAAAATACAAAGAAATAAAAGAAATTAAGACATAATGAGGAAATAATAAAGCGTAATGCAGGTCATAAAGACAAAGAAAATCAACAAATTTCAAAAATGAGGAATGAAAATAGGAAAACAAAAAAATCAAGCAAAAAAGCTTGCACATGGAAGAGCTTTAGGCTTAAGTTCATTTCGAAAAAATTCTCTTCAAGTCCATATATCCCTTCGAAATGAACACAAAAATGCTTGTTTCTGAAACACAAGATAGATTTTATCTATAAACTTGTGTTATATGGACGACAAGCATATAGATTGGAGCAATAAAGGAAACATAAATACCTTAAAATACACATCATTCGTGCAACCATGACAAGCAAAATATGGCTAGACCAATGTTGCCATATGCAGAAAAGAAAAGATGTGATTAGCTGTTGCCAAAGAGAGTAATAAAAACTGTACTGCGTAAAAACAATAAAAAGAGATATTCAACAGTTAAAGCTCCAAGATAAAAAGATGAAAATATAATTTCAAGAGAATGAAGAAGTACGGCTAAAATAAGATAATAAGGGGAGAATATGAGAATTTTAGGCTAATCGAAACTTATTAACTACTATACCATTTACTAAATATGCAGGATATTTATACATTTTACTGGTAATTTTGAGGTTATTAATGTGCAAAGCATGAACTTTTTTATCTGATAATCTGTAAATTCTAAAAAGTTGATTAAGTATAATATTTATATATATATATATATATCTATATCTATATATATGTATATATATATATATGTATATATATATATATATATATATATATATATATATATATATATATATATATATATATATATATATATATATATATATATATATTTACATATATATATACATATATATATATATATACATATATATATATATACATAGATATATATATACATATATATATATATACACACATATATATATATATATATATATATATATATATATATATATATATATATATATATATATATATATATATATATATATATATAGTAATGTATGTATTGAAATGTGATCTTCCGTCGAAAATTCGAATTCGAACTTCTAATTCCGTCACAAAATTTTACCCATACCTTATAATATGTGTGTATGGTATCCCAGTTTCATAAAAATTTCCAAGTGATTTTCATGTTTTAGAAAGCGAAACAGTTGTTTGCAATTGCCACCTAATAATGAAAGATTTGATTTAGATTTTCAACAAATATTGTGTAACCAATCAAAATTATAATAAAGGATCCAATAATGGAATTCAATTGACTTCCAAGTATCTACACATGACTGAAAGTATGGTCGACAAGTATATAGGAATGTTCAAGACGTATCATTTCGTAAAAAATCGTAAGTTGGAATTCAACATCCTTTTTCTTTACATAAAAGATGTAACGTATAGAAAAGTGTATGAAACTCATGTCCATGGATGTCTGAATAGCGTAAATTCATCAAAATAGGGATATTGTAATTTTGAGCCGAGCGGAATGTTTTTCATATACTATATATTGTAAGGCAAAAATATTTTCCTTCCACCCATAACCTATTGAAAAATTGGTTGGTAAGCAAATAAGGGTTTTCAAAATGTGTAAATTTGAGAAAATGCAAGGGCTGAAATTTGATCCTCTTTCCCTTTACATATATTATGTAGTGTAGAGAAAACTGCAAATATCAAACCATGTTCATGCATGCCGGAATAGCCTAAATCCATCAAAATAGTGGTATCGTAATTTTGAGCCGACCAGAATGTTTGCATATATTATGTTTTGTAAGAAAAGAAAAAATATTTTCTATATACCCATGCACGATTGAAAAATTAATTGGTAAGCAAATAAGGGTGTTCAAAATGTGTAAATTCGTGAAAATCCAAGGGTTGCAATTTCATGTTCTTTTCTTTTACATATATTATATAGTGTAGAGAATACGGTATATATCAAACCATGTTCATGGATGCCCAAATAGGGGTGTCGCGATTTTATGCTGACTATAATACTTTATGTTTGCACATATCAGAAAAGTAAAAATCTTTATTCAATGAAAATTATATATAGAATAGTTTCAGTACCAGCTAGAACAATACGTAAACCTAAAGATATTTCTTTCTGTTAGCTGGAAGAGTAACTAAGCAGTAACCGTGGTTCTTTCACTGGTTTCTCTCAATTAGTGGAGTGGGACGCAGAAGTGGAAAGAAGTAAATGAGATCTTGTTCTGCTGAGAAAATTCATTTGTAAGAGAACAGCTGCAAAACTTCTTTTCGTTTAAAATATTCTAAACGTTTAGTAACTTCAAACTGTAAACAATTCAGGATAAATGCATTTTGTGAAAAGTATGAAGTGTGAAAAGTATGAAGTGTGTATGGTATGAAGTGTGCAAGGTGAGAAGATGTAAAAAATAATGTGACTTTACGAATAGATGTAGTTGTGCGCAAATTATTTTATTGTTATACACTAAATAAACAAAAATGGAATAAAATATGGGTAAAAGTATATGATATCGATTTACGATTTTTCAAGCATTGTCGAAGATCATATTTGTTATCGTTGGGCGAATATTTACCAACTATATTTTCATTTAGATAGATGGCATATAGTAAGTTTCATAAGAAAGTTCATAAAAATTCGTCTGGAAACAGTTGACGCCATTACTGAAGACTATGTTTTCGTGCTTTGCAACATTGTAAGCGAAGCTTAGCATTGGTTGCTGTAATGCTTGGTTTATATGCAGCTTCTCGACCATGAAAACCAAGACTTCACAGCTCCCGACGAACTGGCATTGTGCTGAAGTTTCATCCAGATGCTTCCTGAAATTCCGAACAAACTATTTCCGCCGATTGCATGCGGTTCTCTTTCACAACTCTCTTCAGCACTCTGCGGTCGCTTTCTACTAGACGGAATCGACGACCAGACATAAACAGTTGTAGCGCCAGACATACACAGTTGTAGACCATACACAGTTGTAGCGCCTATGCTTTTCCACTTCACGATAACATATTTTATGGTGGAACGAGCCACTCGTAACATAATAGAAATTCCACGAACATATTTTCCTCAGCGGTGACAACCAATCACTTCAGCATGCTGAAACTCATTTAGCTCGCCTTTTCTCTCCATTTTACTTTTCTGGCTTTGAAATTAAATTTGTTAACTCGTCTGACTTCTTTTATACTTGTCTGAAAGCTAGAAATTTGGCGTCACTGACAGAATCCACAACGTACACGGGTGTCCGGAGACTTTTGTTCATTATTTGCATAAAATTGGACTAGTTCATCTTCGGAACAGGGGTGTCCGATGAATTTGTAAAATGTCAATTTGGGGCAACTCCCTTATCATCCAGGTACTTTCAGGTACCAGGTACTAGAGTCAGAGAGAAACTAATTACTATATCGTCGATATCTTTTTGAATTTTCACGATTTTCCAGTGGATTTTTTTATAAATGTTGCCCTACAGTATTCAACTCAAAATCACAAAAGAAAACTATTGCAATGTTTTGCGCCTGCACAGTAAAAACTTGGTTTCTTCAAATGCTTATAACTCATCATATATATTCAGTGCTTTAATTTTCAATTGAAGTATAATGTGACTCTTGGGTGTTGACAAATCTGTAAGTTTCGTGAAATTTAATTGAAACCTATGGGTATTCTAAGCAAAAAACATGTAGCGAAATTTGCTTTTATTTTAAAGAAACGTTTATATCTTCATGAATATACGTTTCTGTTTTACGAAAATGCTTATATACACATTGAAAAAAGATAGTTAACTATTTTGCGAAAGTTACAAATCATTTCCAGCTTTTTATGATACAGGGTGATCAAATATATTTTCCCCGTTTTTCAATATCTTGGTGGTCCCCTAAAATGCATCAATAGTATATATATATATATATATATATATATATATATATATATATATATATATATATATATATATATATATATATATATATATATACTATTGGTGTTACACCGGACACGTTTCCAATAAAACTCCAAAATAATCCAATATTAGCAAATTTAGGCCCAATATTGTTATATATATTAACATATATATTAACATTTAATAAAATGCAGTAATTGATAAAAATAAATCCAAATACCAAATATTTAATTTAATACATATTGATTATAAGGAACTTTGAAAGAAATATATATATCTGATTGCATCGGTTTATGTTCCAACTTTACTGCTCCATAAGCAAGACATATTTCATAGAAAGAAACTATTGGAAAAGTATTATCGAAAACCTTTTACCACATCATCAGAGTACGTAATAAATCTATGCTACATATCAATTATAAAAGTTTTCTGCATTTAAAGTTGTTATCTGCCATTGCATATATGTAATTTCAATATCATGTTTTCATTTGTTTTATCCTCCCCATTACATTAATCTACTTATTTCTCTATTCTCATTAACTTTAACTAACATTAAGGATTAGTGATTGCGGGATAATAAGACGTATGAAGACGAGGTTGATATGTGTCCAGGAGCAGGGTCAAGAATTTTGCCTATGGAAATCCTGGGCGCGATTGAAAGCACACTTCGCTACTTAAAAGAGGATGTGAGTGCTCCTAAGTATGTACAGGTAATAAACAAATATGTAATCACATAAGTATTTAATGTTCTATATTGGATTGAAATGGAAAATAAAAGTGATAGGTTTCAGAAAGCATGAGTGTTTGCAAATTGTGATTTGGTGTCAAAAGTGTACAAAAGAAATTTTAGACGTTATACAATTATTGCCTGTCTATACCCATCGCTAAATTGCTTAGAAGAAAATTGATATATATTATATATTTTTAGAAACCATTAATTGGAAGATGTGATAAAAACTAAAATGGGTGCTGCTTATTTTACAAATAGTTTCACATTGTTTAGTATGCAGTTATTGGGCTGAGCCTGCTATCAATCATTAAATATAGCAATCAGGTTTTAGCAAGTTCTTGAGAATATGACAGGTATGACTTTTCTGATATATCTGCAGTTAAACATGCAAATGCTATTCTTCTTGATGCTGGCGTTTTTATACTGCAGGATTCTAGTAAAGTAAGTAATGGAAGTAAAGTCAAAAAACAGGGTCAAAATGTTAGATTCAGTTCAATAGGAAATAAATTTGATGCATTTACTGAATTCTCTATGGCAGAAAGGATACACATTTGTGATGAAAATAGAAAGAGATATATTTCAAGCTGAAACAAATGATCACCCTATAACTTTGGTAATAGGTATCGACATATATTGGTTACATGTATAACAACAGGGATTTCTGTCAATATTGTAGATCAAATAAATGAGTTCAGATTAAAAAAATAGCACTTCACAGAATTCTTGATACTTGCGACATAGATGGACATGTTTAAATTAGAAATGCGCTAAGATTTTTTAAAATTTCCTAAATATACTTTGTTGTTGATGACTGTGCCAGTATGATTAACTGGCAAGAAATCCTCAGGTCTATTCCTCCATAATTTTCAAATATATCTCGGGAACTAATTGTTATCTGGATATGTACAATTGAAAACCCTATAAAGATTCGAAACTATCCATCTCTTCCACAAGAAACACAGATATGTGTGAAACAGGGGATAGAAGCTTCAGAATTAATATGTGGGTTAGAACAAAGAGACAGTTAAATAAAAAGCAAAATTTAGTCGGGGAATTTTATGAAAACGTTTAACACGAAACGAAGATTTTGTTCTAAGAATGTATAGAGAAATCAATTATTGGGTTTCTCATTGGTAAATAATCAATAGTAATTGCAAAAATGTTCTTTTTGAGATTATTTTAAGATAAATGTAAAAATGGAAATGTAACGTCTGATCAATTTTTATTTGTGGGCAATCCATGTCTTTATTTAAAAGTACACACACGTGAGCTCATTTCCATTTACTTCCACATACAAGCGCGTATATTGGGGCACTTAAAATATAATTATCCAACTAATATTACAAGTACGTAATTAAAATAGCAAAATCGAAGCTATTTCTACCGAAGGACATTTCGTACCTTCAATGTTTCTCCTGCAGATACTTTCAGTCCACCCTGCTGTACACATTGGTTTTGTTACTGTACATATTTCTTTAATGGTAAAAAGGAAGGAGCTAATAAAAGAGTGGATTAACGTAATGCTTGCGCTAAATTGTACAATACGGAGTATTATATTTTTACCATTCTAACCTACTGAACACACATTTACCCACTGAAAATACATTTTGGAAAAATTAGTTTTATTTAAAAAAATATTTTTTTCCTAATAGTAACTACAGCATTTGTATCAGTAACTTTAGTTAATGGAAGACTGTTTGGTGGATTTTGTGTTTTATGAACTGTTTTAAAACTAGAAAATTTCTTCGGGAGTAACAGCAGAGATACATTGAATTCATTAATCTGAAGAAAAAAATAACAAAATAAATAAATATTATTCATATAAATAAGTGAAAATTGCATACAATCACATAAATAAAGATAAATTATATGCGCAGCATCGATAATCTTTACAGCTACATTCGAGGCTAATGGACCATTTTATATTATCTTCCACAAACAGTGTAATTTTTATATTTTCAATAAATAAGTGCCCGCTACCCAAATAATACAGATACAGATAACACCATACTCAATTTCCAAATCGTCTGTTTTGAAATACACTCATTTTCACAATACAAATAAAATCTCAATTTTTCTGAATTTAAATGTATTTTCATGCTGAATGTAATTGTATAATATATTCTCGTTTAAATGTTCTTCTGAGTGCGATAGAATCTGTATGTTTTCCTGAACTTTCATTTTGCAGTTTTCACTTTCGCATTTTGTGAGACAATTATTTATGTAGTCGTATCAGTTTTTGTTTGGTTCTTTTTCGACTGTTGGGAAAGTAAATTTTGAGAGGGTTTGGAGGTTCTGGATCTGAGCCGTTCATCTGTCGGTTGGAAAGGCGGTAAGTGTTGTCGCCTTGGATAGGAGAATTTTAAAGTGCGTTATGTTTTACTGACGTCACGAGAGTAAAGGTGTGTGTGAAAGACGCTATCTTTTCGAGATGGGACAAAGGAAGCGTACGAGATGGACCTACGAACGGTCCGATCCAAATTTTATAAAATTTAAAATTTCAAAGATCAAAATTTAAATTGGTATTCCATCTCGCATTGGTCATAGTTGTATGAAGACCAAAATCACCTGGTATTACTGTAAGTAAAGTTTAATATTTATAAGAAAATATTTATTTGGAGAAAACTTGGCTTTTAGCTATAAGCCCAACCGGCCTGAACTGGAATTCAGAAATATAAATAGCATGTTTTATTTGATTCAACATAAATAAAGCTAATATTGTTTAGTAATTCTGGGAAATAATGGAACATCGGCTGTTATGTCCATCGAACTAAACAGGGTGAACTGATTTACACGAGCCCAAGAGACTTTTTAATATATTTTCTTGATAGGATGTAAGTTCCAAGCCAAGTAGAAATGATATTAAATTTAAAATTGCTAATATAAAAGACCTTCAATTGCTCAAATATGTTTTGTAATGCAGATTATTAGATATCGAAGTGTAAATTAAGAGAGTGATTTGTTAAAATATTTGAAAGAATATAATTTGATATATAATGTGATATATGCATTTGTTATGATACTCTTGAATACATTGTATATATAATTTAACATATTAAAGGAAATAATTTAATATAAAAAGTAGGTAATCACTTAGTGTGCATGTTTCACTTCTTGCCAAGTTTTAATATTCCAGCCATTGGTGGGTCCTGGCGCCCTTCACCAGGGAAGACGAACCACTGGGTTAATATTAAAAAGCACTATCACTTAATCACTGAAGTTTATTCATATTTTGTTATTGGCCCTATAACAATTGGTGATTGATCATTCGAATATTACAATGTGGTACCGCTCTTAGAGTGTGTTAGTTATTTTATATCGTAACATAAAAATTGGGGAGGTTTTGAATGCACAAAAAGTATATGTATTTTTTAAATCCCAAAAAATTGTATATTAATCGTTTGTATCCCGTTCAAAGTTTATTTAAACATTTTTTTTCGATCTTGTGTGAATGGTGTTGAGATAGAAACTTTTGATGAGTTCTTTAGCAACCGAAATAATGTTTTCAGTTGCTAAAGTACTCATTTGTGTGAAAATCGTACTAAATCATTAAATAACTCAGTTGTTTAAATATTCGTGTCCTGAATTAGTTATGTACCAAATTTCATGGCGATACAACGCTTATATTTCTCGCTATAAGCTACACAGACACAAACACTCACACACATGCTTATTTTTCTATTATGTAAAAATACTAGATAGAATTATCTAACGTTGTTCGGGTCATAAATAAAAACATGTTATTTAAGTATTATTCACTACTCAGAATAACTCAATTGTTTTCAAATCAGGATTTTTTACTTGGTTTCAACAATGCAATTTATTTCAAGAAAACTGTGTCATAGCTAGGTTTTTCGATGACAGTTTTTTTTTTAAATTTTAAAACTATTTTAAACAAAACTAAAAATTTATGGAATCAAAAATTCACAATATAAAATATCCTGTTACACCACAAACGCTAAATACATCAGTGTTCTGTATAAAATCATTTATTTCATGTGATCTAAATATTTACCTTATGAACATGGTAATCTTCAACAATCTTAAAGATTTCGAAACCTCTCAAAACAGATGATAAAAGCAGACGATAAACACCTATAACATCACGCACTTGCCCATGGCGACACCCAGAGTACACACGAAGTACTCTCTCTTGAAAAAAAAAACTCCTCATATATTAGAATATCGCTGTCATGAACATCAGGACGACTAGAAAAATATACAACATTTAGGAGATAATTCCAGCTAATGTTTCCGTGAAAAGTGAGGAAAGAAAAATCGCCCACAGATCGGAATGTTGATACAGAGTTTATTTTCGTTACCGTATGTGGTGTTAAAAGATTATTCGAAGTCTGATAGAATAGAGTTAAAGTGAAGTATGCCCACATAAAATTTGTTTCTACTTACTTAATGTAAAGAATAATTTTTGTATTAAAACTTATTTTTTAAACACAACATTTAGGCATAATTTTTAAGAGAACTTCTGCCTACGATTTTGACTTGAAATTTCGCAAAGGAATAATTTCAAGTAATTGTAAGGATTAAGTATATAGAAAGTTCAAAATACACACTAAGACACATGAACTTTTAAAATCGTGGTTTAGATATAAATTTAATATACTGTAATATTTTAACCGTGTTTTGTAAAGTATACTGCCTTCCAAATATGGTCAGGAAATAGGTAAAAAAAGATGATCCATTACGATGTATGGGACTTCTAAAGTGTATAGACATTACTTAAATCGCACTTCGAATCAAGCGACTTTCTGTAAGTGTTCTATGTTATGATGTGTATGTGTTCATATATGTATGTAGAAAGCCCAGACCACACGACCAACCCGAAGGCTTATGGTTGCTGCTTGTGTGGCCGGACTCGTATATGTATGTGTAATTCATATATGTATGTGTAATTCATTATTTGTTTTATTGTATTTACTCTGTGTCATTATATCTATGTGCCATCTTACGTATGCGTTGTTTATCGTTTGTCTGTGTTACACCAGTTTTCAGTAGTAAATACGTTTAAAAATTTAATAGGAAATTGAAGAAAAATTTCTCAAACTCAAACGGAGCAGTTTTGAAAGCCTTTTCACTACCGGCATTTTGTCCATTCCAACAGAGAAATAAAACATACGGCTTTGTTTAGGCTATGTCCCGTAACTGATACAATAAAAATTCAGTCTTCCAAGATATCAGAGATTTTCTGAAAAGTATGTAAATGCACAATCACGTTAGACAATTATAACGTAGATACTATTCAAGGGTAATTTGATATTATTGTCATTTAAATTATTAGAAATAAACTAAATACTTTAAATCTTTTGTCTAAATTACGAAAATGATATTATTAAAAATATTTTTAACTATAAATTAATAAATAGAAAACTTTTTCATTTCGTGTATATTTGTGATCGTATTTTATTCTTGAAGGCTCCAATTTAAATAAATCTTATATCGCAAGATTCTGTGAGCTTTGTTGGACAAAAATACGGGATTAAATTATATAATAACTAAGATAGTTTTCATACTGTAAATCATAAATTCAACTATTTATGTATCTCTGAACTGTGTTCCCAGACATTCGTTTCAAAAATTTTCCGTCTTTTACCAATGAAATACACATGTTTCTATAAAGATCATGCGCTATATAACGTCTACTTCTCTAAATGAGTGGGATTTTGCGACTACAGGTATTTTAGAGGGACAATGTGTTACTACATTTTATTTACGAAGTTAAACTTGGGGGGAATTTACTGTCTGGTATTTGAAGGCTTCTAAATTGTTTGTTATTATTGGTCAGATGAGCATCAGCGTTTTACATTTTACCGAACTCTGATAAATTGAGAATTTGACCTATCTTAAAAGATATAGTTTTATTCATTTACTGCGTAATGGTATACGATAATAACTTTATAACAACTTTTGATATAATTAGCATGACTATTTTCTATGAATAATTCAAACATATGGAATTTTTACATTTCTATAGACTTTAACAGAATAAAAGCTAGAAAATTTTCTATGAAATGGGCAAGGTTGGAATCCGCCAAAATTAATCAACCTGACGAAAGCAATCTTAGAAAAACTCAAATTCAGAAATAAAACATACATAATTAAATATATGCTCCTTTTCTGAAATAAATAGTTTTGAGATAAGGGAATGCCCCTTCATGTGTGTTCTTCTATGTTGATTTTTAAAGAATTAAATTTAATATGCTCTTAAGTCAAATGTAAATAAACTTAATCCTGCTTAAACTAGCAAACTTAATACAATTTCAAAGTTGATGCATATTCGAAGTTTAATTCTATCTTAATTTCAAAACTCTTTATTAAAAGGAAACAAGTAAAACATAATTAAAGGAAAACAAACTAAAATAACCCGCTATCTTAATGAATATTAAAACTTCTCAAGAATGATCGCTTAAAATGACTCCTATGTTTGCTTTTAATGTAAAATGTTAATGTTAATGTAATCATGCAATCTCTAATTCATCTTAATACATAGAGTTCAGTTATTAGAAACTGTTTTTTAAGATCATTCTAAGATTTTATTTTATTTTCGGGCAGAAGAAATTAAAAGGAGTGAGAATTTTTTTTTTCTCTTTTAAAGATCATACAGCCCACGATTTGCAGTGAAGAAGACGATGCTCCTTTTTTTTCGTGGAGCCAATATTAGGTTGTATTCACGCATTTTAATATCACTTGAGGTATTTCTATTCTAAATGAAGCTTTATGTTTTAATATTTCTTCTGAAACCATTTTGCTAAAAAGTTGATTTTTGCTATAAAACCCCTTTAATGTTACCCATATATTTATGTATCTCGACAGAGCTGTCATCATCTTTAAATATAGACCCTGGGTGTAATCGA
Organism: Amaurobius ferox; assembly: GCA_951213105.1. Lineage (NCBI taxonomy): Eukaryota > Metazoa > Arthropoda > Arachnida > Araneae > Amaurobiidae > Amaurobius > Amaurobius ferox. Next base: position 72,995,823 of record OX578137.1, on the reverse strand, counting down.
TTTCTTTTATGAATAGTGAAATTTTCTTTTGTCTAAAACAAACATTTTTTAATTATTTTAAATATCTTTTGTATTTTGATCACAATGTCTCTGGGGCCCTTACTCTTTTATTTTCCTGCGAAACAACGCAATATTTAATTTTTACGCTTTTCCTTAATCTCTGCCAAAGTAAGTTTCATAAGTTACTTATTTGTATGCTGATGTCGAAAAAACAACAGCAGCTCTTTAACATCGCATTGGGAAAGACAGTTAGAGAATCTGGTATTCAGAGGAAGGGAACATCTTTCAATAAGTCATTGCAATTCATAATCTTTCGTAGAAGACTTTGAGATTATATGAAGATTTAAACAAACAATCGCAAAATACTTTGATCCATTGGAAGTCTCAGGTAAGGAAATATAACTCACCGTTAATGAAAGTAGAACTAAATATATAGAAAGTGCGAGCACAAATGCATATATATCCTAACTCTTTACATAAAAACGGGTACAATTTTGAAGGGCAGCAAAAGTTACCAACATATCGATGCTAACAAAAAGACTCTACTATGAAATAAAACTCACTCATATACATAAAAATTTGCGCACCAAGAAGTAATTACAGGATCGTAAAGGGACTTGGCATGAAGGTACGTGTCGGGCAGATATGCAAATGATTAGAAATACAGCGTGATAGCGTATTGCGTAAAGCCCCCAGAGGGCGTTGAACTTCGTTCTTCCTTGCGCAAAAAAAGGTACCCAGAGACTTTTTGCCTGTACTTTATGTATTGCAGAGGGTTGTTTTTAATTAGGGATGCCGTCAAGCCTCCATAGGAGACAATATGATCAGCTATCAGAGTTCGAGAGAGGAGAAATCATCGGGATGATTGAAGTCGGGTGGTCACCTCGGCCTGTAGGCCGCCACCTAGACTGTTCTGATTTTACTATGAGTAGGTTTTGGGACCAGTAGGCGAGAGAGGTGTCACATACACGGTGACCAGGCTCAGGAGCGCCAACTGCATCATTGTTCGCCATCCGGACACAAGCAGCACCTTCACTAAGGGCTCCTGTATCTGTCCGTACATCGCGGGGCGTCTGGCTGAAGGACAATTGGTATCGCGGCGCCCATTACGTGTACAGCCAATGACACCCACCGTCGCTTCCGTTAGGAGTGGTGTCGCGCTCGACGGGATTGGACCGCAACTGAATAGAACCAGATCGTCTTCAGCGACGAATCGAGATTTAATTTTGGCAGCGATGGCAACAGTGTACGTGTGTGGAGACCCCGTGGTGGATGCATCAATCATGCCTTTGCTTTATAGCGGCACACCGCTCCCACTACTGGTGTAATGGGGTGCCATCGCATAGGACATCCGGCCATCTTTTGAACCACGGAACCATGACATCCCAGCAGTACTTTAGTGACATCCTTAAGCCACACGTGTTGCCACTCATAGCAGGTCTCCCAGGAAGCATTTTTTAAGAGGACAATGCTCTTCCACACACAGCAAGGGTGTTACAGGAATGCCTCAGCCACATTACTACCCTTCCCTGGTCTGCCCGATCCCCAAATTTGCCACCGATCGAGCATGTCTGGGATCACTTGGGACGACAAGTTGGACAGCCTGTCAGTTTGGTTAAACTAGAGGCGCGCTTACAACAACTATGATATGGCGCAGGATACCATACGGGATCTGTATGCCTCAATGGCCGCCGGTATCGCATCGTGCATTCACACTAGAGATGGCCCCGGCCACATAAACAGCATCCATAAACTTTCGGGTTGGTCGTGTGGTCTGGGCTTTCTACACTAGAGGTGGCGCAACAGGGTACTAGAAAATCCATTCATTTGTAGTTTTTCTGTAATAAATTATCATTTTGCTTTGATTTTGTAACACTTACTTATATCAACGTTGAACTCACATACTTGTATATAAAATTTCGTTCGATTCTGACAACTCTGTGCGCAAATTTTTATGGCAATGAGTGTACCATTTGGATCGTATCAAATCAGCTTTAAAACCCACCTAAAATGTATCTCTTCTCCTTTTTATCATTGTATATGACATCAAATTGTAGATACTTTGCAAATTCTAAGAGAACGAAACATATTTCAAAGAAAAATTCTCAAAGGATATTTCATTCAGTGTGTGAAATTGGTGTATAGTGTAATAAAACATTGTACAATTAGATAGCTAGGACACGAGTACTATTAGAGATTTTAATACGAATAATCTAGCCTTTTTAAGCCTGCAAATGACTCATTTTTAAGCCAAAGGGATCTTAGGAGAGACTTTTGAGTTCCATCAACGTGCGCAGAACTTGATTGCTACAAAAATTGGTTACCATAATCGTATATTTAGTGACTACTAGCTAAAGAAGCCTGCTAGTGTAATACAGTGTTTGGTAAAGCTATAGCTAATTTTCGAAATTGAGTGAATATTCGGTTATAAAGAAGTCAATGCAGGGCCTGAAGAAGGTGGCAGCCCCATATCATGAAGCTAGCAAGATTTCTGGGGTAGATCTGGTGGATATTGAGAGTGTAAAGGGTTGTATTTTAATGAATCAGCTAATACTTTTGGTGTTCTGGAGCTATCAAAACTATTGATGTACGACTGTCATTATAACCATATTAATGAAGCAATATAGGGAAAAGCTTCATTTCTCTTCACTGATACTGATTCATAGCATTATGAAATCCAAACTTCCTGATATCTATGGAGATATGAGCCAGAATAACCATATCTATGATACATTTATTTATTTATTACCTTGTTATATATTAGCAACCTGAACTTGGGGTAAAACCGCCATTATTCATCTACTAGCTGTTTTACGATCATTTGTGAAGACCCACAAAATAGTTATTTCACACTGCCGCATTAAGTTTCTAGAATCTTGCTTTCATTGCAGATACTATGGGAAAATGGTCCACTAATGATGACATCTGCAATAAAAGCGCGAAATGAGCGATCAGATAAAAATTTGATATACATCAAATTTTTATCTGATCGCTCAACCAATGCCAGCTTAGTTTCTTAGTTTCTAAATAACTAGATAGAAAATTAAGTTATTTTGATAAACGTATTCGTAACGTATTATTAAGTTTTATATTTCTCCACTGTGTTTAGACTGAATTTGAATATTTAATATTATTAAGCTTATAACATCTAATAAATATTCTTAAGGTACGATTTTTACCTTATTACATTTATTTTTTGTACTGCAGAGCAGATACTAATTTGTTTCTTAAGTACATCTAGCCCATTTCTACTAATTGGTGTCTGAGTAAATATACTTCTCCTTGATGAAAGCTCGTTCCATTTTCTTACTCTCATTAAGTGCTATGTTCTTTCTGAATTAATGACAGAGCTTGTACCTTTCTTTGGCAAACATTTTTCAGCGTCATTCGCGGCAACTTTGAAAACTTAATGAACATTAATTCTATGCATATCCAAATTACGGTTTTAAAATGGTATTCCACATGCAATATAAATATATATATAAAGCTTTTAATTTAAAAGGTTATTCAAAAAGTTGAGTAATTAACAGTACTTTATTATACTAGTTGAATTTAATTACCCGAAAAATATTTGAGCAGCCCAAAATCCACAAACAAATTGATTAACGGATTTTTTGTTCCCAGATTTTGAAGCCTTACTAGGCCTTATAGACTTTGATCACTTACAAGGCTATATATTTGTAGAGCAAAATTTTGATCCCCCCCCCTCCCACGGTGAGTAAAAAATAAAGAATTTTTAAAGGTATTTTCAGATCATCCAGAAACATTCTTGGTGTTCGAAGGTTATGTATTTGAACACTTAAAATATCGTTCACAGGAGATAATCTAACAGAACCTGAATTTCACACTCCCCCCTCCCGTGATTGAGAATTTCTAATTTCTAAAAGAATTCCTAGACTATTCTGTGGATACCGAAGGCATCTTTGCACACTTTTAGTATCGATCACAGAACAGAACTTAGTGAAGCCGTTTTTAAAACTTCTATCCCGAAAGCAGACAAAATGGGGGAGTAAAAGTCTATTTACAGACTCCCCAAATGCCCTTCTCCTCCAGTGACTTAGAAGGTTGAACTATGGCATAGATAATACATAACAGTGGCATGACTATGCTCGAGTATGGTTTCTTCACAATAAATGCCGATGTAATCCTCGAGGGGATATAAAGTTAGTAATGTTTAATAATTGGAGTTACTTGATGTATTGACCAAAAGTTGAATGTGAATGAATATCGATCTAATTATTTATTTACTTAATTTTCAATCTATTCTGATTTCGACACATGCCTTCAGTATTTTGAGAGCAGCATATAGGGAAAACTTGAAGATTTACTTGCATTCCCACTTTGACAATCTTTACTTTCAGTCACCATTCTTGTCCACACTTCTCCTGCAACTCTACAAAACCATCATCTCAAATAAGTATGTGTGGATTTTTCAAGCCCTGTTTTTTACTCTGGAAGTCACGAAGAAGGGTTATGATCCTTCAAAAGGGCACTTTCAAAGTCGACTTTGATGATGAAATCTTGCAATTCCTTCCTAGTTGCTCAACGGTAGAGCATCGTCTGGGTGGAACGAAGATTCATTGTACAATTACCGATTGGGTTAGCAAGATTTTTTACAATGACTCCAGAATATAATGACCCTGTAGGTTAGTATAAAGATGTCGAAGGCATGAAAGTGACTCTAGTATAACTAGCATTCAGTGGAATATGGTGTATTAAGCTTAGATTTCAAATCAGGATGCAAATGAACACACTGGAAGCTAACTTGGAATATGAAAATAGCACAAAAAGTCTAAACTAAGGTAAAAATTGCAGGAGGTGGTCAACCAAATTGTCAGTTTCAAGCCAATCTGACAAGAGAGGGTACAGAGTGTAAAGTCCACTTCAACAATAAGAGCTTGTAATTACATTCCAGTAGATGAATGGTTAAGTATAGGTTGATCAGATCTGTGGTTCAATTCGCAGTTGGGCCAGCAAAGTATTTTACACACTCTACACCAGACTGTACATACTGCACAGACTGCTGGTACAGTCTGCTGGAACTTGAGGCAAACTATTTTGAGACTTCATAACTGATTTGCAAAGTAGATGTTGTTAATTGCATTTGGCAGAGAAGGTTTTTATACCATGAAGTGGTGTTTCTTATGAGATATGACATACTAGAAGATCTGAATTCAAAACATCTTTATAATATAAAAATACTCCAATAGTTTGATTAAAATATACGGATCTTTATATGAATGGTAGATGTATGCATTTGACAATTATTATCTATATCTATAAGTTAATATCTATAATAAAATATCAAACTTTCTCATCAAAATGCACTCAATTATTGAATGAATCCATTGATATATTTTTAACATATTATAATATAGAAATATAACTAACAATTTTTCTATTCAAATAGATTTGAAACAGTTGCTTGAAGTATTCGCTAGCTTAAATCCAGAAAAATGAAACTGGATTACTTTTACTTTTTTTTGCGATAAAGAGAAACCCATTTTCTAAATTCTATTGTTTCAGGAACCTTCTTTGAAATTCGATTATAAAAAGTAATGTAGCAAGAAATTAACAAAACAATTTTAATTAAAATATCCTATGCAATTAACTACTGAATCACCGGATTTTACAACTGAATTAAAATTAAGTTTCCTTTTACTAATGAAACACAAGTATCATTAAATTCTTTTGAAACATTTAAAAATACGTCATAAAACATTTACGTATATTTATATAAAACGTTTCTATTAGAATAAGTACTCAAATAATTGCATTTATATATTATTGAAGTTTAATTAATAATAGCAAACAAGGCATTAAACAGAAAATTAATATTTTGCCTTAATTTCCAACCCTATATACTACTTTAATATGGAAATATAAAATCTAATAATATTAGAAAATTAGCATATTGAGGTGAAGCTTTTCATTAAAAACTGAATCAAATGGTTTTAAAATAGTAATCGTAAGGTATAATCGAATTATAATTAAAGGGGAAAATGTTGAATTATTCAGGTACGTCAAATAATATCACAAAAAGGAGATTTATTTATTTCAAAGTGTGAGTTAACAACGAAAAACCCCTTGAGTAGAATTATGCAAATATATGAAAAAAATGTGAAATTTTACTTTCATAATCTCAAAGTAAATAGTATTTTAGAAAATTCCAAAAATTAATTAAAAATATCTTTTAAAAATGTATCATTATTATTAAGAGAGATCCAAAATTTAATTATGTTATTTGTGTTATTCTTACATTCCTTATATACATAATGTATAAGGAAAGTATTGTGACGGGGTCGAAAATTCGAATTCGAGTTTTCGACCTGAGAGCACCTTTCAAGCATCTCTGATCACGAATCAAACATGTTTAGGTGATGTCTGTGTGTGTGTGCGTGTGTGTCAGTGAGTCTGTGGAGACGATATCTCACGAACGAATGGAGCGATTCAAATGAAATTTGGTACAAAATTCACCATCCGTCAATACTGGAAGCGTATTGTTTTTAAATGTTATCGCATGTTTAGAACCCACCTAAATTTTCGAGTGAAATTTTGAAAAAATCGTCAAAAAACCAAAACCTTTAATAAAGTTACGCAAATAGACATTTCTTATGTAATTTTCCCTTAGAAAACAATTGACATAAACTTTAGAACGCTAGCATGAACCGTTTTCAAGATATTGCACATTTCTAAAATACATTTATAAAAAAAACCCATAAATTAAAAAAATATATTAACTGTTGAGAAACCTTTTCACTTTTCGTATGTAATATCATGCGATAAATTTGGTGACATCATTCTCGTGGATCTAGCTCCTTCTATTCATGAGAAAAGATACCTTGAGTAATACTTTTATATTTGAACATCAATACCCATTTATCTGCTATAAGAATAACTTATTCATACGTTTATAACGCTTGGCGAGATTTCGGCGACGAATTTGGCAGAATTTCGCCAACTTTGCCACTTTTTTAAATGCTGCCAAATTAACGAAAATCTTGCCAAATTGATAAAAATGACTCTGAATCAATGAAAATGACGACTAATTGACGAACATTCACTATCTTGGAAAGAATATAAGTATCCACTACAAGAAAAGCTTATTTTTTTACTGTAAAATTAGTAAATTCATTACATTATATAAAGAAAGTCATATGTTGCCCACATCAGATTTTTTTTCATTAAAATACACTATAGAAGTACAATATCTTGGAAAGAATATAAGTATCTAATATAAGAAAAGCCTATTTTTGTACTGTAAACGTAGTAAATTCATTGCATTATATAGGGAAAGTCATGTGTTGTCCATATCAGATTTTTTTTTCATTGAAATACACTATAGAAATATGCACGGAACTTTCCAGCAAGATCCAGCTGCTGCATGGAACTCAAAGCTATTTTAGATAAAAACTTTAAAGAGAAAACTTTCTCCTTCATACAGCTCTTGCATTGGAAGAGATGGAATTAATTTTACATTATGTTTATATGTACACTTGATCTAATTGATCAAAAAGAACTGTTTGAAATGGATTCCAAACCACATCGAAAGTGCACGCCCCACTCATATATCAATAAAACTAATATAAATAAAATAAAATATCGATACCAGTTAAAGCGACAGTTGTTGTCAAACAAAGAAACTGAACTATGAAAATAATTAAATTTTCAACAAAAACATATATTAAATTTCACACAATCCAACGAGGGCGCGGTAGCCCATTGGTTAGCGCGCTGGAGTTGCACTCGGTAGGCCCGGGTTCGATTCCAGCCACTGCCAAAACTGCCGCCGTGTTCATGCGGAGTACGATCACGTTAAACATGTGGGTCCGAAAGTCCTTCCGAAAGGTTGGTGGTAGGGGAAGGAGGGTACGGTCCCTGTGGATGCCTCCCCCACTGGGTTCCGGTCTAAATTGGGTGGCACTTCCCGACCGTCCAAACAGTTACCTTACACCTTTCTGGTAGGTCGGACGGTCTGGGTTTCAACAACAACACAATCCAACGAGTCCACAATATATCTTCAAACGATTTCTATCTAACATTAGTCACTGAAATTATAGATTCTACATCTTAAATTTCACTTAGTTTTCAAACCAGCATGTTAAATCTAAATCTGATAGTCAGCACTATAAATATGTAGGGTTATTGTAGTTATATCTCCATATTATTGGGAAATGACAACTAAAGAAACTAAGCTGGCATTGTAGAAGAAATTAGATTGTGAAGATCATTAAATTTTAAATCTAGGAAAATATTTCAATTGCATAGCCCATAATATGGATATCAGATGTTTGGCATATAATTAGCAATACAAGGTAACAGGTCTATATTATTACTCAAATTTTTTATCTAAAATTTTCAAATAAAATATTTATTCCACCAATAAGTTTGACTTCGTTGCCACACCAACTTGCTATATTGAATGTCTGATAGTCAGTGATATTAATATTTTAGATTATGATATTTAATTTCCCAGATTATTAAAAAATGGCAGATAAAGAAAGATGTATATCGCAAAACTAGATTTGCCAAGCTAATTCTCAGAGAACACTTTTCGAAATGGCATTGTAGTTAAAAAATTAGTTGTATGAAACGTTTATAATATCACTATAAAACACCACGCAATGTCAACTTCCACTACAGGATTCCCCCATTACTTTCCAAGTTGGGGAAAATTGTAAATAATAAATATGGGACTGATCCTCCGGATCGTTTAAAAATTTAAATCCGCTATATCCTCGGATGCAGGGACTTCATAAAACTAATGCTACAATGCAGGGACTTCATAAAACTTTATATGTAGACTAATCTGGGGATGTAGAATTTGTTTATGATACAAACTAGGTATTAGCACTGGGAACTTGAATATTTGTGCGCAATTTGATATGAAAACACTTTTGAAATTTAATTTTCGGAAGACGATTTTACTTATCGAATGATACCTTTGAATTTGCTATACTATGCACGATGGTTAAAAATAGCGAGGATTGGTGCATATTTTTTTAGCAGTTGCACACTTAAAGGTATATTATATCACTTGCAATTTTATACTTTGAGTACTTTTTCACTAATAAAAACAAAATAAACTATTACATTTTTCACTTTCAGTTCACTATTTTACTAATATGTATGCCACTGTTGATCTTTTCACGAGAGCATCATTTTTATTTTTCATGTATGGAGAAAAAATAAATTGGAATGAAAACATATTCAACATCTACAGAATAACATGATTCAAAATACTATCTCAAGTCACCATAGAACTGCTTCGTTGTCATTTTTGTTTCAAACAACATGTTTTTCTTTGTAATGCACATTGCCTTTCTTTAGAATAAAATAGGTTTTTGATGAGTTTAAATTTCTCTTTTGACTCCAGGGCAAGTAGATAAAAATATTTTTAAATATTTATGAACGGTCTGCAAGATCAGGTCTAAAAATTTTTGCAATGGCATTGCTTGTAAAATAATAAAGCGTAAAGGAAAATAATGAACATATTGAATCTTTAATTTTATAATAATATATAATTTTATATAAGAATATACTGGTTTGTGTATATTTGTATGTATGTAATCGGTAGAGAAAAAATCAAAGTTTCATACAGCAGTAAAATTTGGAAGAGAGGCAGCTGAAATCTGGCAGGATGACAGACATCATCGAATTATGTTTAATTATATATATATATATTATGTGTATATATATATATATATATATATATATATATATATATATATATATATATATATATATATATATATATATATATATATACATACATATGTATATATATGTGTGTGTATATATATATATACATATACATATATATATATATATATATATATATACATATACATATATATATATATATATATATATATATATATATATATATATATATATATATAGCATAGTAAACATATTAAAATAAAATTATTTCACAGTTATCCAATTTTTCTCCAGAAGTTGGCGCAATGCAGCACATTCTCCTAAAGTAACATACAAGATTCATATGAAAAAGAGAGGGGAAATGACCAAATGCAAGGCATAAAATGGTAGAGGGGGATGGCGACCCCTCTTTCCCGTTTAAAAGACTGCTTTTATGCCCGGGCAACACTCACGGTACCAATGCCATGCAGAAGCCATACTCCCGTAAATGTGTCAAATCAAAAACACTCGAAAAAGTGCAAAGAAAACAAATAGGAATCGACCAGGATCGCAAGGGAAAGAATGGAAATGCAGCAAATTCCCCTGTCGATTACGATGGAGTGCATCATATATAACAGAAGTCCACGCATGCGCTATTCGTTATTTTCACTTTCATCGTTCTATACCTCTGCCATATCCTTTAAGTAAGCATTTTCTCCCTTTTTTGTATTAAATAGGGAATTATAATAACATTTCAGGAAGCCAATTGGATAATTCCGTTTTATTGCCTCCTTCATAATATTCCTATTATGCATGATGCAATCAGACTTGAAAGTATTAATGCGTTGATTTCTATTGAGGTGACCAATGACGACATTTCTGAAAATGTTTTTGGTCAAATTGGACCTCCAATCAATAATGCGGTTGATTTTTATATTGAAATTGTTTCTCTTGTCATATAAGACGGTATAAGTACCATATCTACTGTCATGTTTTAGTGTGATATCTAGAAAATCAACACTATCTTCCTCCTTACTTATATTCTCAATCAATTCCAGTTCTTTTGGATAAAAAGTAAAATCAAATTGGGGTGTATTCTTATATTGCCCAATAAGGACATCGTCAACGAAACGAAAATATGGCATTTCATGTAATATATGTGTTGCCCGGGCATAAAAGCAGTCTTTTAAACGGGAAAGAGGGGTCGCCATCCCCCTCTACCATTTTATGCCTTGCATTTGGTCATTTCCCCTCTCTTTTTCATATGAATCTTATATATAAATATATATATATACATATATATATATACATATATATATATATATATATATATATATATATATATATATATATATATATATATATATATATATATATATATATATATATACATATATATATGTTGCCCGGTCATAAAAGCAGTCTTTTAAACGGGAAAGAGGAGTCGCCATCCCCCTCTACCATTTTATGACTTGCATTTGGTCATTTCCCTTATTTTTTCATATGAATCTTGTACGTTACTTTAGACGAGTGTGCTGCTTTGCGCCAACTTCTGGAGAATAATTGGATAACTGTGGAATTAATTTTAATTTTTTATGTTTACTATGCTATATATATAGGGACACTATGTCTTGTAGCATTGCGGGGATATGTCGTCTCGTTTATCTTGTTCGATGTTTATGACCTGGGTTGCTTCTCGGACCATACACGTGCTGTGGTGGTCTTCCATGTGCTGTTGGATTGGCATTTAGGTTAAAACTGGGGACGCACTATGGTATGTTGTGTTATTTTCATTCCATGTTGTTTTCTAATATCATGAATTGTAACTCTTTTAGCATGTTTTTAACAAGATAGTATTTGCCTTTTGAGTGTTTTATTGTTTTTTAACATTATCTAACACGGATAATATCTATCTACGTCCATTTTACAAATAACGTATTTCAATGAAATGATATTATGTAAAATCCAAAAAAAGTTTAAAATGTTCAAAAAGTCACTGAGTCATGCATTCGCACATCCAGGCCATTCTAATATGCTTTGTGAAGATATCGCGTTTAGAGTATGTTTTATACTTTCTACACAGCTTTAATGAACAAGATGGTGGATCTAGTGAAAAGAATCACGTTTTACGTTTACTCCTCAATAAGAGATATAAACTGTTGAAATGATACTTTATGAATTAATACAACTATATTTTTTAGCGACTGGCAATTATACTGTTATAAAGTATATGCCCGGTAATACAACAATACAGGGTAGTAGTATTATCGATAACCAGTGACCCTCAAGCTTTGTATATGATGTCTAACATAAAGAAATATTTCAAGCCTGTGCAACATGTTATTGACAACTCTGTGACAAATATAAATAACGTCTGTAATGTTTCTCATTGTTCTACCGACTCGATCCTTAATCTTAATGGATCACCCTTTTTAAATATTTTTTAAATAAACTTACATCGAAGTCAAATCGGCAAATCTCTTCTCACTGATGCAACTATCACGAATTTGGAACTCCGTTATTATGGAAGCCATGATTTTTCACAAATAATTGTTACAATCATCGATGTAGTACCAACCTGTCAGAAAGACTTTGGTGGAAAATACACACATCCGACAATAGATCCGACACACATCCGACAATGGATTCTTGGAAAAACGAAAAACGTAACCCTGTATTACAAGATATCCATTGTGCTATAAAAAAGAGATGGCAAAGAGGAAAAAGAAAAAAGAATAAAATCAGTTATAAAGCAACTCTTGAAAGGATCGAAACGTTCATAAAAAAAGTGTGTACAGGAATAATAATAAAACCCGGATGGATCAAAAATCTTATATTTAGTATTAAAAAACGTTATATTCAACGCATCTAGAGTTATTTGAAAGAGTAACAACTCGAAGAACATCTAATTGTTAATAATAATGAAAATGCATGTACAAACTATGCTATAATGATGGATTTACTTAAACTAAAAGCCAGTACATTAAACATAGTATTGAAACCCTCTACCCGGAAGAAAACTACTACAGCAGAGCCTTTTGTTACAACCTACAAAAATAAAAATTATGATGGATTACCAATCAAGACATATATAAAAAAACTTGGCACATCTCTTACCAATACCTGACATCGAAGTAAAGCTGATTTATAAATTTGTGCAAACCAATGGTAGAAAAATATTTAATTATAATCGCATAAGTAGAAACATCCATGTATATCAAAGTGAAGTGTGTAATTGTCAAAACAGCCCTTATATAAATACCCATCATGGGCACATTATCACTGGAAACCTGGATCTATTGGAAAATCGGAAGTTAAAATCTATGCTTCAACTTGGTACAAAATTTCGAATACAAGATTTCACAAATATTAAAAAGGACTTTGAACAAAATTTGAAGAAATTTACATATAAACTCGCCGTAAAATACAGCATGCCAATACAAGCTTTCAAAGAATGGCAATACAACCTTACAAAAATGTTCAATCTCCACTACAAAACAGTGTATAAAAAAACGTATTATCCTTCACTTCAAAATGCAGTCAATAAATATATGAAGATAAATATGTTATAACTTATACTGATAAAGTAGTATCAAATTACGCTTTCACATGCAGAAAATACTACGTTGATACTTTAAAAAATAGTTATCTTGACAAAAAAATGTACTCCCCTTTACAACAAAATGGAAATTGTTTGGCAAATAAAATTAAAGCTCTGTATAAACGAATTGGTATCGAACTTAAAGTAGTTAACTTTCCATATCTGGTACTAATACCAAAACTTCATAAAAATCCAGTCAAGTTCCGGCCGGTGACAGTGGGATGTGGATCCTATTTAACAATTGCAAATGAAAAACTTTTAACTTTACTTAAAAATGTTCTGATTATACTCAAGAAACAAGGAACAGTAATGATAAATAATAGTTACGATGTCATCAACCGACTTCCATTTTATAACAAGGATATACGTTTCAAAAGTTGTGATTTCCGTGATTTATTCAACCACATCAATTTGGAAAATCTATATGAAATTTTGAAGGAACTACATAAAATATATGACTTAAAAGAGCATATTACCTTCAGAAAATACAAGGACTTGATTCGCATTGTGTTATTTGAAAATAACTTATTTGATGGCACCAGCTATTTTCAACAGGTTAAGGATATTCCCATGCGAGGGGGATGTTCATCCCTGCTCGCCGATCTATACTTGAGTAAATTTGAAAATGGCACTCATATACTACATGAAATGCCATATTTTCGTTATGTAGACGATGTCCTTGTTCGGCAATATAAGAATACACCCCAATTTGACTTTACTTTTTATCCAAAAGAATTGGAATTGATTGAGAATATAAGTAAAGAGGATGATAGTGTTGATTTTCTTGATATCACACTAAAACATGACAGTAGATATGGTACTTATACCGTCTTATATGACAAGAGAAACAATTTCAATATGGAAATCAATCATATTATTGATTGAACTTCAAAATTGACCAAAAACATCTTCAGAAATGTCGTCATTGGTCACCTCAAAAGAAATCAACGCATTAATACTTTCAAGTCAGATTGTATCATGCATAATAGGGATATTATGAAGGAGGCAATAAAACGGAATTATCCAATTGGCTTCCTGAAATGTTATTATAATTCCCTATTTAATACAAAAAAGGGAGAAAATGCTTACTTAAAGGATATGGCAGAGGTATAGAACGATGAAAGTGAAAATAACGAATAGCGCATGCGTGGACTTCTGTTATATATGATGCACTCCATCGTAACCGACAGGGGAATTTGCTGCATTTCCATTCTTTCCCTTGCGATCCTGGTCGATTCCTATTTGTTTTCTTTGCACTTTTTCGAGTGTTTTTGATTTGACACATTTACGGAAGTATGGCTTCTGCATGGCATTGGTACCGTGAGTGTTGCCCGGGCATAAAAGCAGTCTTTTAAACGGGAAAGAGGGGTCGCCATCCCCCTCTACCATTTTATGCCTTGCATTTGGTCATTTCCCCTCTCTTTTTCATATGAATCTTGTATGTTACTTTAGGAGAATGTGCTGCATTGCGCCAACTTCTGGAGAATAATTGGATAACTGTGGAATTAATTTTAATTTTATATGTTTACTATGCTATATATATATATATATATATATATATATATATATATATATATATATATATATATATATATATATATATATATATATATATATGTATATATATGTATGTACGAGGTATATATATGTATGTGCAGGGTCTCGTATGTATGTATGTGTTGCAAATTTTTAAAATATATATATATATATATATTTTTTTTTTTTTTAATTCGGTATTATATCGGTATTAAAATGAGTATTTTGCAAAAATAGTAAAATTCGGATACTATCTAGCCTCGTTATTATTTATTATTACTTTTACTTTAACTGATTTTTGTCTGCTGCTCATCCCCCGTTGATCTCATCCCCCGTTGATCTCATCCCCCGTTGATCCGATTCACATGTCATTTTCACAGACATACGGGTACTTATGGAATCTGTAAACTTATAAACTTTAACGAACATTTTATAATAGAGTAGTTTCCAAAAAGCATATATATACTTAGAAAGAATATGCAATTAATATGCAGTTTCATTTTTTAAAGTTCGCATTGACACCGAAACACCCTGCGTCAGAGCATTGACACCGAACATACGGTTCTTTTACTTCAGGTATTTTCATCCCGCTTATTTAGGACGTATCACGGGAGTTTCTTTGATGTATATTTTGCACCTTTTGTACTATTTGATTGGATGCACATAAAAAAAGCTGAACGCGGCAATTATTTTTGTTCAAATCTTGCATTTGAAAATCGAGTGGTATTACCCGTATTTGTATTATATACGAAGAGAGAGTTTAATTTCAACCAGGATAACGTTGGGTAATTTTTACTTGTAAAGAAATGAATAGGACTGTATCCCATTAATTATTATTGATGCATTAAGTAATTTAATTTTAATACCATTTATATTTATTTCATTTTTTACAAAAAATGCCGTAGTTCATAAAAGCAAATATTACCACATCGTCTGGCAATAATTGCTGAAAGACTATTTTACAACAGAGTAGTTTTTAAAAATCATGTATTAGGAAGAATGTGCATTCCATATGCTGTTTTATTTTTTAGATTTTATTTTACTAATTATTATCATTTATGTTTGGCTCAGTTAAAAGATTTTTTTTAAATATTATACTATTCCAAAGAATAAATTTCTATTCCGTGTTGGTGTTTCGACGTATTATTATTTAAAATGTAAAGTAAATTTAACACGTACAAAATATATGTGTGTAAAAACACATACAAAAGTGTGTCTACTGCCACTAGAATGACACTTTTAAACTGTTACGGTTACCTTACACCTTTCTGGTAGGTCGGACATTCTGGGTCTCAACAACAACAAATTTTAAACTGTTAAATTTCCAGTTACACAATTAAAACGCTATCTATAACTATATGAATGTTTATTTTATTCATTTAGACCGTTTTAAACAGGTAACTTTACACACTTATTTACCTACTACCCATTTGCTACCCATTTGCATAACATGATTCTTCAAGAGAGACCAATTAAGCAGGTAGGTAAGTGCGTAAAATGAACATTTCATGTACCTTTTTATGTGTTTAAATCGGTCTTTTCAGCATAAAATAAACTATACAATTATTCCTTGATATTTTCTTATAAAATAAATAAAATAACATATTCATATAGATATAATTACCTTTTTAAATATGCAAATGCAAATTTACCTATTTAAATGTGCCATTGTAGTAACAGGAAAGTACCCATAATTTTCAGTTTGTATGTATTACAACGCTATATAATTCGTCTTCATTACAGTTTTACTGAATCTATCAAAAATTTGAATTGGATTGACGTTAATATACATAAATTATAAAGACTAAATTAATTCATTAATAGTACATTTCATTTGATTTACTATTTTACAATTCAAATTTATAATTTTTAACACTTTACAACATAGTTGAAAAGTGTTTATGACTTTGTTCATTCTGTCTGTCTGTCCGTTAGCACGATAACTGCCGTAAAAATGACTTTATCAAAATGAAATTTTAGTATGTTTTTAGACGGTCTGTGGGACCTATGGGAATATAAATAAATAATATCACCCAATTAGTTTTTTATTGACCCCCGGGTTGAAAAAATGAAATATATTGAACTCTATGGGACCTAATTTTTCAAACATTTTTTAAGTAAATTTAAAATTCACAAATTGCTTCGAAATTTTTAGAAAATATTTATATTATCCCATAAAATATATAAAAAAAATGTCAGTAAAATATGTTAGGTAAATTATTTAATATAGGGAGAAAAACAAATGCAATCAAATTCTGACTTTTGGGATATCCTCCAAAAAGAAAAAAGAGATATATTATATAATATATATCTTTCCAGGAGTTTAATTGTTTTGTATATGAAAGAAGCTTCACATTTTAAAATAAATTTCGTAGATAACAATTTTTTTTTTTTTTTTTTAATTTTATATAACTCTTCATGATATACTTATTAGATGGCATTTTAATGCACTTTCCTACGTCCCAGAGAGTTAAACTTTGGTACACAGCTTAAATATGTGGAACATTTTATTCTACAAAATCTTGGTGGATCTTTAAATATAGATTCTACATTTTTTTCATTTTTGGCCTGCAAATAATCCCCGTTCACTTCTATAAATCATTGTTGTAACGTTGTTAAAAATTCTGATGTGGGCAGCACATGTCTTTCCCTGCAGACTCATATTCACGTTCTCTTTATTTCTTCAATAATAGTTTCAGTTTATCTGCACAAAATAACAGCCATAAGTATTTTAAATGACATTGAATTTGCACGTTAAACTTAAATTTGGCTCTCATTTGATAGCTGGATTTATTGTCAGGATATATTGGCGTAGCGAAAACGCGAAAAAAACTAAAATATATCAAGAACGGTTAGTCCTAGAGTAATGGGGTTAGTCTTATTCTTTTAGTTGTCAAAAATCACGTATAAACTAGGAATTTAATTGATATAATTGAGCACACGTAGTATTTTAATTTTATATTTAACGATTTTTGCGTGTCATTTCGAAAAAACAGCCCGTTTCCCGTCCTTTTTCCCGAATCGTACTAGAATGGCCTACAAGTGATTTATATACCAAATTTTGTTAAATTTGGTATATAAATCACTTGTAGGTTATTGAAATATTATACACCAAATTTTGTTAAATTTGGTTCATTAGTTTTTTGCTAGAGCGGATAAAGACAATTTCTGCCGTCCATTTCGCAAAGAAGGCAGATTTTTTTTATTACGAATCGTACTATAATCTAATGAACATCAGGGTTTCCCACAAAAACTTACCTACCAAATTTTGTGAAATTCGGTCCATTAGTTTATCAGTTAGAGTGGATGCAATATCCTCAAAGACACACAAAAACAAACACAGATACACCGTTACACACACAGACGTCTTCCCAAAAATAGGTTTTTCGTGTTCTAGAAGTCCCAAAACGTGTAGATCCTTCGAAAATTCGAGTTCCGATCTCCAGCACGATTCCAATACTTTGAATATATCCACACACACACATATGTAATCTGTGTATCTGTGTATTATCTGTGTATCTAAATTCCGTGCCTACGCCGTTACAATAGTTGTGATTTTAAATGATCCCTAAACTTTTATTATTTCTTCAACGAAGCCTAATTTTAACTTATGCAGAATGCAAATATCTCAAGCCATTGTAAGGTGAATTACATAAGAATTGCTGAATTTTTTTCACACAAAATTATTTAGCTTTGGAGCATGGAATATAAGTTATATAAATGAAATATTCATTGATTTTGAATAAAGAATCAGATGATGTATATTTCGATACAGTTTTAAATATTTTGGTATAATAAATTACTGTAGTACTGTGATAATGTAAAAGATATCACCACTGAATGTATCACATTTTAGAGATTTTTACATGAAATTGCATTTCAGTTGGAATGTGTTTCATAATCAATGCTTATGCATGATTGATCTTTCTCGTTTTTTATCAAACAGTTTAATAGGATATCATTAAATTACAATGTACTCTTTAATTAATCAAACGCTGTTGATTTTTCTAAAGAACGTAATCTGTATTTGCTATGTAACATGAAATCCTAGAGGAGAATACAGGAAAGATCATCTTCCGCAGGGAGAGTCACATAAATCAAAATCTAATCTCCCTTCGCCTTAGGAACACATTTTATCGTTCTTGAAAATTCTCTGTATAAGGCAGTTTGTGTTTTTATTTTACTTTGTTTCTTGATAACTTAAATTTACGATTATTTCAGAACAGAAAAATGTTAAACAAAAATGTATAAACACAACTATTAATTAATATATTTTATTATTATATTTTATGACCGTATAAAATATAAAATATCGCGCGTTCTGGTGTTTAAGTTCAACATAAAACTGTTTACGCGGTTCAAGAAGAAATTGTTGAGAATTTTAAAGCAATGAAATTTATAGGGAACAAGGAAAAAGGAAAAGATGATAGAGACTGAAAAAGGTTTAAAAAATGACTTTCAAATAATGTAAAAAGTTACTTTAAATAAATAAAAATACATAATTTATAAATCCAACAAAAATGAAGGATTTAATAGCTTTCGGAAAAAGAAATGATTACAAACAAATAAATACTGACTAGTTACAAATGTGGAAAATAACAAAACAGTTTCCATCTATTAGTAAAAGTAAATGATAGTGCACTAATGGCAATATAAGGAAAACAGTCTCTTTCGGAAACTAGCTGAAATAACAGACCTGAAAGGATAAATCTGGTACGGTATTAAGTATAACAACCAGTTAAAAAAAAATAATTGATTTAGCCACACCGTCATTGTTTCTTCATATCCCAATGATATTCTTCATTTTGTGTTTGAAACCGGATATTTTTATTATTTATGATCACTTTATTTTCCTTTCCTGATGAAAACAATTTTTTTTCCAAAACCTATTAAGTCATTTATTTATAACTATTCTATTTTCCATTTACTTTTGTCATTAGTAAATTTAGTTTAAAAAATGGTTGTCTCTTTAATCATTAGTTGCATAATACTAATTACATTGTACAGAATATTTTTGCTATATGGGTTCTATTTGGTGTCATATGAGTGATTTCAAGTTGCAATAAGTATTGTTGTCTTTTATACTAGTGCTTCTACTCGTATATAGTATTTAGAGTGTGGTCTTGAGATTTGACATTAAAATTCTAAGTACGGTTGACATTAAAATTCTAAGTACGGTTGACATTAAAATTCTAAGTAAGGTTGACATTAAAATTCTAAGTACGGTTGACATTAAATTGTTGATTTACAGTGTTGATTACCAGTGGTATTCTAAGTACTAATTTAACTATACTCTGCTACGGGTAGTCAGCTGTTTGATGTTATAAGTTTTGTAATAGAAATTGCTTGAATAGCATTTAATTTCTAAATAGTTGTTAGTGTCTTTACATTTGTTGTATACCTTAGATGTCCTGCATTTTTTGTTGAAATTTGACAAATTTTAATTTTTTTGTTATGTACTGGTTTGTATTGTTTCTTTTCATTACCTAATAACGTTATACAGTTGTTAAGAGTCTGAGTCTCGGTAGAAAGGGGATAATGGTCGCTTCAAGTTGTGTCATGTATTTGTTGGTCTTGCGGGATTCGATGGCTTTTCGCAGAGTTATCTTGGGATACCTCGCCGTGGTCTTCGTAAATAGAGATTCTACTTGGATATCTGCGATGGTCCTCTAGTGAGGGCTTTGTCCATGCCCCTTAGCTAGGACATGCGTAGGTATCCTGGTAATCTTGAAGGATATGTGCTGGGTGAGGGTTGGTTTTTTGTAGTCCGACAAATATCTCTGTGTGTATTTGGGTGGGCGGATTTCCTCATTGTTATGTTATTTGGTCCGCTGAATATAAAAATGCCCTTTAAAACACCAGATTATTTTAGAAATATATTTTAAAAGTTTTATACACGTTTGTTTCCGATTATATTACTCGGCGCTTTGTCTGTCACTTGGAATAATCTTCGGGGTATCTCTTATGATAATCCAACATTTCTCCGCTAGCATTATTACATTTAATTATAATTTAATTTTATTATCAATACGCCACCCATATTTCGGGGTTATTGCTATTGGATAGCACGATGCAAATGGAAGGATAGTAAATAAAATTTTTTTAAAGTACGCATTTAAACATTTATCTGGTAAAAGTTTTGATTTTGAAAACACTGCAGCAGAATGTAGAGATAAATTTGTTATTTGCTTAGATAAAAAAATGGAAAACATTATTGGCGGTTTTTATTCGGTGTTGAAAAAACATAACAAATTTATCATTCATGACTCTATTCTAATAAACATTTAAGATAAGGCGATTCTTTTTGTGTGTATATGTCAAAACAAGAAATCAGTATTTTGTGTAAATATTTCGCTTATCAAATGATTTCCTTCAATGCCAGATGAGTTTATTTTATGAATAAGAATAAAATCCGTTTCTTTTCCTGCAACTATTAAATTGGATATTTTATGCTTTTATTACGCAACATTTTTGCTGGAAATTAAAAAATCAAAGTTTCACTTATCCCCAGGCAGCTCAATTTCCCAATACATCTTTAAATTCCAGTTCATTCTGCGGCTAATCAGAAAGTTATAATTTTTTGTAGAAACAGCTTTATCTATTTTTACCATGTAGCGTGAAATCCTAAAAGGAGAATTCTAGAACATAATATCCACGAGGAATGTAGCGTAAATCAAAAGTTTATAGCATGTCACCATGAGCTCACTTTTTATCACTGGTAAGATTTAGATATCCTTTGTATAATGTGCTCACATTTCATTTTCCATTTTAATTCAGGTTTTTCGAATATTTTAAATTTGTTTATTACAAGAAAGATGGATATTGAATGGAATATAGTTATAAACTTCTACAATTTTTGACTATTAATAATTTCATTGCCTGTAAATTATGAAGGTATATAAACAATGTGAACAATTTAGCATTGACTCAAATGTAAAAAACTGACATTTTTCTGTGCCACTTATTTTCCTGTAATATTATGGGGCTACAGACCCTGCTTGCTGGCGCTCACCAACCCTCGCAGACTGCCTCTCTCTCTCTGGGAAATGGAGCTAAACCTCAAGATCCTACTCGATTGCCACTGCTTTTTGATGCAACATTGTTATAAGATACTGCATCATCCAACACTAACAGTTAAAGTTCAGCAGAACAGGTTGGTTTCCTTGATGCAGTACGTAAAAAAATGTGTTAATATGGGTTTAGGAAGTCTTACAATATATTTTTCTGTCAATATCCCGAAATGAAAATGATTTTTGAAAGCAGTGCTTTTTGTATACAATAGTGTGAGAAATTAATGAAAATGCATACGTTCTGATGTAAAGAATTTAATACAATGAATAGGCTAGTATATATTCATTATTTGTCTTCTTTAAAGGTCCTTTAAGTTTGAAAAATATTGGCAGGTGTAGATAAAATTCCTGTCTTTGGGTCATTCCATATAAATTTCCCCAGTGGTGGTTGCATGACCACTTTTAAAAATTTTTATATTTTGCATAAATGTTCCTACATATTTCAGCAGATGAAAAACGATAATTAAAAACTTTTCATCTAGCTTGTTTATTTGGTACAGCCATTTTTTCAACATGGCAGACTTCAAATTTGATGAATTTTGATGTTCAAGCAAATTTAAATATCTTGGAACTCAAAAGAGTTAGATACTTAAAATAAAAACTATTTTACTGGCCTTAAAATGGTCTACATTTCATACTATTGTATTGTAAATTTTGTGTAACTGCAGCCTGGGTAACTGAAATGTAGTATTGACATTTAGCATCAGTTTAGCTAAAAATGCAGTTTTAGGCTTTCTAAAAACAATGAAGGGAACATTTTAAAATCTTAAAATTTTCACAATATCTTACCCTACATTCAGCGTCTTATTTGGAGAAATTTAAAGACTGAAAACTTTATTATTTTGATTTTATTATGTCCCAAACTTGGCGGCTTTTTCAAATTTACAACTATTAAGCCTTAATATCTCTGGTGAGGGAACCGTAAAAATCTGAAACTCACAGAGAATCAAATACTATATAATAACTAATGGTAGTAAAAATTTGGAATTTGAGACTTTTCTGGTTCCATTGCTATGGAGCGATGATTAAGTCCTAAAAGTGACAAATCTTAATTTTTACTTATCTATAAAGTTTGATAGATTTATTAAAAATAATTATTGTGCAACAATGTACAGTCGTGCTATTTCATTATGAAGTTTGTCATCTGCTATATATATCTCTTCTGTAGGTATATGGAGTTCCAAAGGCGTGTGTTTTCTCAGTAATTTTGATAGAGGAACCCATTATGCATTGTATGCGTTTTGGAAAGGAATTCTTGGACCTGGTGAATTGAATAGTGCAGATATAGGTCTTCATTTCCCAAACACATCTTTAAAATTTTAGTGCGCCACTACAGTTTATCATATATACAAGTTACTACTGGAATATTTATATATTTCAAAGATATAGATGTTTGGTAACATCTTATGGTAGATTTGCTGAGAGGTAAAAATCTGTGCTTTTCTCTCGTTTGAGGTACAGATTTACATTTTTTGAATCTAGGTTGCAACACTTTTTCATTTAATTCCACTTCATTCATTATTACAAAAATGTAGGATATTCTTTTGAATTTTTCCACAGCAAAATAATGTAAATATTTTGACGTATGGACCTGACTTTCATAAGCTTTTTGCAAACTGGCTTTTGCCGCTTTTCTTTATGTAGTATCTCTTACACCGTCACAGGTATTCATCCGGGGGCGGTATCCCAGCGGTTAGCGCACGGGAATTGCACTCGTTAGACCCGGGTTCGATTTCAGCCGCTGCCAAACCTGCCGCCGTGTTTACGCGGTGTATGATCATGCTAAACATGTGGGTTCTAAGTTGGGTGAATAAAAATAAATTTATGGAGATTGTCGCGGAGGGTGCTGTAGCCCAGTGGTTAACGCGCTGGAATTGTATTCGTTAGGCCTGGGTTTGATTCCCGCCACATCTAAAACAGCCGCTGTGTTCATGCGGAGTACAATAACGTTAAACATGTGGGTCCGTAAGTCCCTTCGAGAGGTTGGTGGTAGGGGAAGGAGGGTACGATCCCTGTGAATGCCTCCCCCATTGGGTTCCGGTCTAAATTGGGTGGCACTTCCAGGCCGTCGATGCAAGTCACCTTACATCTTCCTGGTAGGTCGGACGGCCTATGTCTCAACAACAACAGGCATTCACCCTATGAGGATTATTAAAATAATTTCACTCAGCATCTAGATCGAAATCAAACTTATGATGACACATGTTGATGAAATTATTTTTGTTTTATATTGACTGGTAGCTCCATCATTAAAATGTAAAAAAAAATCTTGACTGATGGGAGAGCTATTTCAGGTGGCTAGTAAGATACTTATGGAATGTCTGAAGTGGCACTGTATTGTGTTCAGAGTGGTCACTTATGATACACATTCTGTGACTCATTAAAATATCATCTGACTTGAAGTAATATAAAAGAAATATAGAGGGTGACATGTGTGCATAACCAATTAAAACTTTAAATTTAATCTTGACTTATCAAACTGTAGTTCTAGCAAAATATGTTAGAACTGTGCACTTAAAAACTGTGACTGAATTTAGGAGACAAAATGGTGCTTGTTTAGAGCTAAGAATTTCTCCGTGAGGCTTTGAAGAAACTCATTTGAAGTTTGTGTGATAGTAATAGGCTCGCATGATCTGTATTCAGCCACTGTTTATAACAGATTTCGTCCAACATCTCATCAATTTCCTTTATGAGGAAATCAAATACAGTTCATGCTCTGGGACAGTTAGAACACTTATCCACCACGCTCTCATATCTGTCTATGCTACAAGTTAATAGTTCAAATAAATGTTTATAATTAACATCAAAATTTGCCCCCTTCAAGATTAATTTCACATTCTGGTGGTGCGCACAGACACAAACTGTGTGAGTACCTTAAGAACCCTCTAAAACACATTATTTTGGCCTGAGTGCACAACATTTAGATAATCCTACTTTTAAAGATGTGTAAATGCTCAGAAAATGAGCATACAGTTTTCTTAAATTACATAAAATTAAATGCTTTTGGCTGTGCCTTTTGACACCGTTAACTTCAACTGAGACATACATGATCTTCCTTACCAGGACATATCTTACTGTTACAATAATATTCATAAAAAGATTCTGTCTATTTCTCTTTAAATGTTCAAACGTAATTTCACAACAACCTTTGTAACCTCTTTCTTGGATATAGTGCAATAGCTAAAAGGATCACAACACATCTGTCCAAAAGGTTGATTATACTTATTAATGAACTTTTTACATATTGTTATTTAACTTTTTACATATTGATATTTACGTATTGTTTTCAAGTTATCTATACCTAATCTTAACTTCAGTAGTGTGTCATCCACTTCACTGAAATTCCTAACATTAGTAAAATCATTGCTGACTTTACCATAAGTATGCTTATGGCAATCTTCTTTATAATAAATTTACCAATAGAACATTCCACTTTTATGAATTTTATTAATTTTTTATATAATTAAACAGTATAAGATATCGAATACATCTACTTACCACTATACACCGTGTAGAATTAAGAGAAATGATAAGAGCTGATCCATGCTTCTCAGTTCAGAATTATCATAATATTCTGCAATAAGTAATAGTAACAATCTAAAAATGGCACTCTATTATATATATATATTTTTTTTCTTCTTTCAAACACTAACCAGGGTTGTCATGTTTAGATACATTTAGCCAATTTGTCTATTTTTGATCATGATTGGTTATTTTTTTTTAATTTTTAATTTTAAATCTAAAATGTTAACTAAATTTTCACCAATAAAAATAATTTAGGATTTTCAATTATTTATAATTCATAACTTTCATGATTTGGTGGATTAATAATAAGAATAAATGTGTAAAAAAGTTATGTATATTTGATAAAAAAATAAGCAAGATTTTAGGTCTTGCTCATCACTACATACCTTTAAAATCAGAAAAGTCTCAAACTTCAAGTTTTTACAACGATTTGTTATTATATAGTACTTGATTCTCTGCAAGTTTTAGATTTTTCCCGGTTCCTTCAGCAGATATATATTTATTTGTAAATTTGAAAAAGTCGCTATGTTTGGGACTTAAATAAAAAAGTGAAAGTTCGTTGTCTTGAAATTTCTCCAGCTAAGGCGTTGGGAGTAGGGTAAGATAAGGTGAAAATTTGAAGATTTAAAATTGTTTCCTTCATTGTTTTATAAAAGTCTAAAAACTGCATTTTTAGTTAAACTGATGCTGCATTTCAAAGCTAAATTTCAGCCACCCAACTTGCAGTTTGACAAACTTTACAATTACTTAAAATATAGACACTTTAAGGCCAGCAAAATAGTTTTTATTCCAAGTATCTCTTTTAAGTTCCAAGATATTTAAATTTGCCGCTATTTAAATCAAGATATTTAAAATCAAGATATTTAATCCGCCTTGTTAAAAATATGGTTGTACCAAATAAACGAGCTAGATGAAAAAATTTAAAAATCGTCTTTCATCTGCTGAAATATATAGGAACGTTTGTGCAAAATATAAAAATTCTCAAAAATTGTCATGCCACCAGATATTCTTTTTTAGGTGGGTGATTTTACATGGAAGCACTCCTTCACAATTATATCACTTGTGCCATAGGAATGGTTAGGTAGACTAACGCCGTTCCTAAAGTGTGGATCAGGGGAGGGTTAACATGCCCTTTGTATGCATAGCAGTGTAATCAAGTTTTTCGTTGTTCCGATTGGTTGGTGAAGTCTCAAAACTGAAATTTTATTATATATAAAGATACATATGCCTTTCAAAGTTTTAGCAATACAAATAAAATATTCTTGTTTACTGCATATCCTCCCAACAATATAATACAGAATATATCACAGTTTCTACAGGGGTCGCAACTTCAGTGTCTAGTCGTTCTGTTGCTAAGAGTTTGCTTGATATCTAGAATGGATTTTGAGGAAAATAATTTTTTTTCAATATCCATACCTACACAACAGTTGCGCTCGAAAATGTACAATATAAATTTTACTCACACACGTAATTGAATTGAGTATGTAAACAGATTATATTCAAAATATGATATAAATTTTACCATTATCTAAAATTGATATCATGCAAAAATTATCATTGGGAAGTGTGGGTGCAGGCAGATGAAATATGTTGTTGTTACATATGATTTTTTTGGAAATCAATCAATTACATAACTGACATCTCACAACGACACAAAGGTAGAAAACATAAACACAAAAGAAGAATATTATAAGTTAATTATCGACACAATAACTATTAGCGAATCATTTAGAACCACCACCCAGGAGGCACTCGTGACTTAAGGTTTATCATGATCCGCGATTAATATTGCCAGGAAAATATTACATAAATATAAAGAGCAAATGTAAAAAAAAAAGTATACAATCGAAGTTCCAAAGCGATCACTGACATCATAAAGGATATTATTGACATTAAGAAAGTTAAGAATTAGAAAACTTAAATTATACTGAAGCGAACCATATTGTACTAATTATGAATAAATAATAGTGACATTAAAGCTCAATTAATTTCGTATAACAAAAGAGGAATCCATTCTATTCACCAAAGCAATTTCAGAATTACCTAGTTCATGTTTCAGTAAAATTTTCAGATGTCCTTTAATAACTTAATAAGTGTTTCTGTTAAATTAGCTTTTTTGTTATCAATGAATTAACTGATGCTTATCCAAATACCCTGCTCATTGTGAATACTGAATCTGAAATCGTGTATCACCCTGAAGAGCTATTAGCAAATATCCCCTGTCACATGCCTTTTGTGCTTCCATTTCGAGTGTCGTCATTTAGAAGTAGAACTCTTTCGTCTTCCTTCACTGGAAAGTTACCGTCTTCTGCCACTAGAACGTTACCGCCATCGTCCACTGGAAGGCTTCCTGGATCTAGATCTTTCCATCCAACTGAGTCAAGATTCTACGGTCAACAGCAGTCTTCTGAAGCAACTTGACGTTAGCTTGGCCAGCTGCATCAACAAATCGGTCCTTCGAAGCCAAGTATTTTTTGATATCAGCAAAAGTACTTGGATTCGGAGTGATGAAGTTTGAAGTTGGATTTGGAAATATTAAAATGTTGATTGCAAATTAGAAGATTGGGTTTTTTTCATAAATTTGGTATTTTTCTGTTTATGGCAATTTTAAGCGAATATCTACATGATGAATCATTAGATGTAATTTTGTAAAAATAAGTTGATTCTCTTAGCCATTATTATTAGAAATATTACTCACCATATGATATGTTGAAATTTGCTTTTAAAAATTCGTCGAAATTTATATTCTTCTGAGAAAGAGAAATAATATCTGAAATATGTGTCTGAACTCAATTTTCTTATACCGAGTTGAAATATACTCAACAGATTTGAGTATATATATATATATACACTACCCAGTACAGATAATACAATATCATGAAAGAGCAGAGAGAGTGTGATGGTAAAGAACACACAGACAAAGTTTGCACATATAAATAACTGATGTTAATTCCAGAAGGATAGTACAATGCAGTAATGACATAGACAGGGTTATTAGTATGCAGAAGCACCAGCTCTTGTGACAATACAAGCTTCAATCCATCCAGGACAGATGCAATGAGCATGCAGATAGTTCGCTGAGGGATGGCTGACCATATACCATTATCCATCCTTTACAGGTGGTCTTCTGTTTGAGGCGGGGACGGAGCAGTCAAACCGCAGCCATTCACATCCCATACATGCTGGATGGGTGAGATATCTAGAGACATTGGAGGCCGTAAAGGATGGTTTGAGTGCAAGCAATATTCATTCAATCGTCGAGAAACTATTATCGCCGATATTGGAACATCAAATGTACCTTCGCTACCTACCCTAAACATTCTTCAAAATGTGGACAGTCGTCGTTTGTGGGTCCACCACCTCATGTCTTCGAGTGTTCCGATCACGCTTGGATGCTTCGAGCATGTCTGGATGCTTCGAATGCTTCGATCACGCCTGGATGCTTTGAATGCTTCGATCACGCACGGATGCTTCGAGTGCTTCGATGTACGCGAGGATGGACATGTACAACTGCAACGATTCACATGTCTTTCTTCAATCCATCTTCTCCAAATCCTTTGCCCAGTGGTCGCATCTACAAAAGCCCTATCAAAATTATTTTGATAGGGCTGGATCTCGACAATTATATCTTATATTTGTTTGTGTATGTTGTCTATTTACATCTTACAATTTGATACATTCGTATTCTTTTTTGCAATATATCGGCTCTCCGGGAGTGTTGTCGCGACG
This sequence comes from Amaurobius ferox, assembly GCA_951213105.1. Lineage (NCBI taxonomy): Eukaryota > Metazoa > Arthropoda > Arachnida > Araneae > Amaurobiidae > Amaurobius > Amaurobius ferox. Next base: position 72,966,720 of record OX578137.1, on the reverse strand, counting down.
CAAAGCATGCTCAACCGGGGTGAGGGGGTCACAACTCCCCCCGGCCATCTTTTGGTACATTGTTTCCATCCATACCTCTTTTCTTTTTGAATATATATATATATATATATATATATATATAAATATATATACACACATATATATATATAACATACATATATATATATATACATATATATACACATATATATAAATATATATGCATAAATAGTATATATATATATATATATATATATATATTCACTACCCGATATAGAAAACGCAACAACATGAAGCTATGACCTTAGATTAAAGTATAATGTGACTATGCATCTGTTTTTGAATTTCACAAAAACAATCTATCTTCGGATGACAACTTTATGAAATTTTGCAGTTATGTATATAGTATCATGACACTCCACGATTTTGGAAAAAATTTAATACATATAAAACTCCATTTTTAAGAAATTTCTCCATTACATAGAAAACAATGAAATAACTCAATTGTTTTTTAAGCTAAAAATATGTAAATATTTCCTTCTATTTTTATATGGGAAACAAAATGTTATTATTTATTCTATTAGCTAGAGTATGGCAATTTCTGCAAGAAGTTGTGCAAATTGAAACTACTTGAAAAAGAGGAAAGAGAAAGAAGTAAACATGGAATGGATGCAGAAAGGTTAAAATGGATTTCGTATTAAATATTTATTTTTCTCTTATTTTACGAATAAAAAATATTACTTTACATTTCTTTAACTAAACATAACGAGATCCTTAAATACTTATTTGTCTTAAAATATTTATTAAGGAATTGGCAACATCTGATTTTTATATCACAATATCCTACAAATTGTCTTATAACTTTCACAGTTGTAGGTCAATATTCAAACACAATTGCTTCAATCCAATACACTTAAGCCCGATTATAATGTCGTAAATGTCCTTCGATAATTTCACACTAACTCGTAGAAGTTAACAGTACTAAAGTGTACCACTACAAAATTAACACAGAATATGGAAATTAGTCCAATTTCTGTACTATTTATTCCGCTTGAATTGTTATGTTTAAGAGTCGTATTTGAACGTTTAACTCGTTGTTGTTCCATGTTCGATTTAATAAATAGACAGTGATACCCATGTTTTGTCTTATCAGACAATAAACCATGATTAATGGTGATAAATAATTGTAATTATGAACTTACACTCTTAAAGAGATCATGGAATTAAAGATAAGTTAAAGTTGATATATTAGAAAAATAAGTGATAATATAAATTATTAAATAATTATTTGCTTTATTTATTATATAAACATATTACAATAAACAAATATAGTAAATGCATATTTCGTTTTATTTGCATCTGAAAAACGACATTTTTTAGAAAATTATATTTTACATCAAGTTCTCATACCGTATTTCTAGTGGTCAGACCATATTCTTTTCATACCAGATTTCGATACAAATTCAGAGTTTACAGATCTAAACTAATGAAACTCTTCAAATCTCAACAAATATATTATTAGATAATTGAATCTAAGTTAATGTTCAAATATCAATCAACGGGTAAAATAAATAGCGAATAGATAAATGTATTTTAATAGAACGAAATATTTAACTGCAGTCAGTTGGGATTAAGTGCTATACATATGCACTGCTCTGTCAAAGAGGCTCAATGATATCAGGGTTGAACAATAAAAGAACTAAAATAATTGTTTTTGCTCATTAGCAACTTATCGATATATTAGTTGATTACGTATAATTCCACGCACATGCTGATGTCTGGAAATGTACAGTCGGTGCATTTGGAATTTCAAGACACAAAAATGAATGTATATTGTTTTATTTAATTAGGTCAAATGGCTTTAAATCTCTACTTGCCGATCCGGTGGTCGAGCGGTCAGGGGCATGCGTGACCGCCTGATCGCTGGATTGCCGGGTTGAGAGTTCAAATCCCGCCAGCGAGCATGGGTGTTGTCATGTCGAGGCCCAGTCAGACTTCCACCCTTCGGGCGGCCTCTATAAAAGTGAAGCTGCAAATCTCCTCTCCATCGCCGTGGGACACCCTGGAGGGTCTTGTGGACGTGGTGCGTAGGCGTCACTTCACCACGGGGGAATTAATACACATACAACACACACAAATCCCTACTTACCTGTAAGGGAATACTCAAGACATTAGACATTAAAGGGCGTGGATATCAATATCGCATGACCCACATTTTTCTCTATTTTATATATATATATATATATATATATATATATATATATTACACTCAGTTTTACCACTATTTATATTTGCACAATCTGGCATAGTTAGGTTTATTGTCCTTTTGAATTAGTTACAAATTTCCATTAACATCCAATTTATAATTTTATTAGTCATTCTTTCGTTCTTGCGGGGGCCATGTGCAACTTACGAGGGAGATATAAGAAAATGTATGTGGCTCACCATAGAGGACCTTTAAATTATTAGTGTGCACAGAGAGCACTATCCTCGCTTGTAGTACAACCCTGGCGGACAATCATAACACAACTTGGTTTAAACATTTAGCATTTACTATCAAATATGCTTTGATACATGTTCACAGCTAGAATTGCGCTCCGGAATGATCATGGAAATATGCTCCATATATTAGGGCTGCGTTTTGATATACTGTAGCTTATGCACTTTGATTGGTCAGGTCGCTTGATGTCAATTCATTTGCTGCAAACACGGTATTTCTGATGCGCTCACTGTCGCCTCCACCTCTATCACCTGAGGCAAAGCAAAGGCGTCACTGCCCCTGGACTAGTCATGCATCCTGCCATATAAATGTTCTGCTGTAAAAGTTCAAGACTGGCTATTTTTTCAGACTAGCTACTGCCGTATTTTATGCCCCTGTCAATTCCATCTACGAAAACACTTGAATTACATGAAATAATGATTAGGTATTATATAAAACATGGTAAATTGTTCATTGCAAAAAGAAACAGTATTTGTGAAAAAATATATTAAATGGCCATACTAGTGCAGATTGGCTCTTTCTTTGTTAGAGATGAATTTTTCTACTAATCTCTGTATTGAAATGCAGAAATCTTGCATACTTTCTTGGAGTACATATCGTCTTACTTTTCTAACCTATTGAAGATGATTTCTGTTGTCTTGGATGATTGTGACAGAGCCTTATGAGGATGTTCCATGCTGTCCAAGCATTTTCTAATGGAGATAAATCTAGGTATCTGGTAAGCCTTGGCAGCATCTTGGCAGCCTTGCAAGATATTTTTCGTATGTATATAATCGCCATTGCACTAAAATTAGGCGCTATTTGCATATGTTACAAAGGAATGCTACATGTAGAAGGGGAATATGATTTGAGCTGTTAAATTATTGCAATAGATAGAATACTGGATCATTCAAATATCATAACACTATGCTAGGGCTATGTTGCTTTTGACACAGCTGGTTAGATTATCAGCTTACGTATTTGGTAAAATCAAAATATAGTTCATAATTCCGATAAACAGCTATTTAGCTCTTGGTTGTTTTGTTTTACTTTCAATTACACAAACCGCAAGTTAAACTATCATCATAGAAAACACTTAAAACTTATAAACAGTATGCATTGAACATTTAATAACACAATGTGTACCTTTTTACATCTCTGCATATAATCTATTTTATTTATTTCTATATCATATAATATTAACCGAGCAAAGTTTAACTTTTACAAAAACATAACTAATATATTTGAATAGCATTTAAATTAACAATCAAAGTTTTGAGGGTTATTTCAAACTTTAGACTTTCAAACAATCAATGGAAAATTAAGAAAATATATTTGATTTGCTTTTGTATCTCATCAGAAATCTTCAAATTTTCTATTACATCCCTCAATAGGCGCATTATTAACAACTCAATCCTAAAGTCATTATTTAATTCTTCATTAAATGAATGGACAAAGATCCTTCAGCACTATCTTAATAAAAAGATACAATTAGCCATGGACAATAGTGATTAATGATTGTACTTAAGCATGGAACTGTCAGCAAGTCTCAATGGAATTAGGAAATGTCGAACGCATATTTATTCTGAAAGACTTAGATAAAACGAATATTTTTATTTCTTAACAAAGATTCAGGCAGTTAAGATTCTTGGTTAAACAACCGTGGACGATAAAGCATAATTTCTGATAAAGGAGAGTATACGTTTATAAGTTCTAGTGTTCATTGTCCAATTTTAAACGTCGTTCCATTATTGAATAGATAAATATATATCTGTGGTGTCTTAGACAATAAACTATGAGTACTGGTAAAAGATGGCTAAAATTATGATATGTGAATTGTTAACGAGAATCATTAAATAAGATTGTTTGAAGAAGATTGTTGCTATTAAACAAGTATGTTGCATTCATTAAATAATTAGTTAACTGTACTAAATAATCTTGTTATTATACTATTACACTAAACGATTATATTACCTCGTTTACCTTGCATTTATTATGTTTTTTAAATACCTGAGTTCTCTATTTAAATCTGTGAGGACTGAAATTAGGTCTTTTTTTTGTACATTTTAGTTGTCTACAATCTGTTAAGAACTTTATGACTCCAAACGAAGAATCAGAAGGGGGCAATAGATTTTGTTAAACAATGAACTCAGTCAAACGGTCGCCAGTGTTTGACAGATAATTCAAATAATATAATGGAGAGGGAGCAATAAAGAATTACCATACATATCGAAAGGTACTGTGGTCCTTAGGACCTCAAGCCGTTAAGCTCAGTATATCTTCGGCCAGTGACGATATTCTCACACCAGCTCTCCGAGCTATGAGGATACATTGGGATTTCATTAGACAATTGGCACTTAGGGGAGAAATGGAGAAAGAAACAGCAAAAAATCAAGTTTTAGTACAATAAATCAGTAGGATTTTCATGATAGGATTGATAGAAAGAGAGTGAATCGAAGTGTTTGTCTATAAAATAACAGTTTATGGCAATCGTCGAAGATCAGTTTTAAAATAAAAGCCGGTCACCAAGACAATGTATGCCGCTCCCAAATTCATCCTGGCATTCGCAACATGTTTTTCTTTTGCAGCGTGTTTTAGGCATCGGTTTATTGTAAATTACCATTTCGTCATTACACTTGCCTCCAGTTTAAATTGAAACTGAATAAACATAAATTGTAAAATTATCAATTGAATATATTAGTGAAAATTATATGTTGTTAAAAATCAAAAATCAAAATTTAGGTTGAAATGTTGCAATTCTTTACATATTCCCATATGACCATATGAAATTATACTATTTCAACAAATTACCATATCATATTTTTAATATCGTAAATAATTTTGAAAATTTACATTTACAATTAATGTTCAAATGTTTGAATAAACATATTTTCCAAAACTCAAACAATATATTGTTTGTACATTTGAAAAAATATTTTTTTTACTTTTATTTGAACCATTTTATTTTTTAAAATAATTTATTATCTACTATCGATTGAAAATAACTTCATTACACAACCAAATCCTAAAGCCATCATTAAATCCTTTATTAAATTAATAGTCAAAAATCTGTCACCCCTCTCTTAACGAAAAGAAATGATTAACCATGGTCAATTACGATTAATGATTATACTTATGCACTATTCTGTCACCGAGGCTCAAAGAAATTAGGACGGAACTAGAGCAGCTTGATCCTGGAATCATTTTCATTTCTTAACAAAAGATGCAAAGTGTTAAGGCTCTTGATTAAACAACTGGGGTAGATTCTGATAAAAGGAAAATATTTGCTTATCTTCTAGTGTCTGTTAGAATTTGTATATAGAAACCAAAATGTCTCCAGAAGAATAAAATACACTACTTAAATTTGGATTTATTGAAACATTTTGCTTTAATTTATTGAACCTTCACATGAATGATTTTCGCATGTTTTATGTATCGGAGATAAAAATGGTGTTTTAATATTAACAAATTAAAATTATTAAAATAATTTAAATAAATGGACGAATAAATGCTGTAAATTTTACGATTATCAAATGTGCGATATAGGTAGACCAGTAATGTGTTTGATGTATTTTAGTACTCTAATAGTTAATTAAAAGAGTTAATAGCCTGCAATTCTAAATTTTATTATATCTTCAGCATTTATCAATAATATTGTTTCAATAATTTTATAACTAATAAATAAAAGTTATTTTTTAATATTTGACAGTTCCTTAATATGCCCTAAACTATATATAAACTGAAAATTTTAAAATATCTAAAACGCTATAAATGAAATGCTTAAAACTCTAATTTTAAATTATACACTGTGGGTTTAGCATTTAATATCTTTTGGACAATAGGCAGCTGAACAAACGGTTTTTTGTTGGCACCTGTTAAAAATTTGATAATTTCTAGCTCATTAGATTTAACAACAATATTGTATAAAATGTTCAAGAAAATTTAACAAATGATACTTTGTAAGAATGAATGACTTTGAACTACTTTTTAAGAATAATTTAGTTTCATATTGTGGTACACAGAACTTAATAAAATAAAAATGCATAGCGCATTTTTAACTTTAACATAAACATATATTTAAATTATTTAAACCATGGTCAAATATCGTATATCGTGAAATGCATGAACATAAAGCACATTGCGTTGTGTGCCGCTATCAAAACCCACCATATTAATCTTCAATGTGAGTTCCTGGAATAGAAAACATTAACATACTAACATAATTAATTGCACTATTTTAATTTTAAATAAAATCCTTTATTAACAACATAGATTATTTATTCAATTAATTACAACAATTATTCATTAACTGCCGCGGAGAAAGGAAATGTGGGACCAGTTAATTAAAATGCCTAAAATGCATTGATGACCGTCAACAATTATTGATATGAACACATACCACCTCGCGGTATAGTTAGTTCTTCCACTCGTACTCGTCGATCATATCGTACGGTAGTCTAAGTGTTATTCTCGAACACTTCTGGAACAACTGTATATCAGAACATTGTCGTTCTCCATTGCCTCCGTTCTTACGTACCAGTCGTCGTGAATTCTGTCGTAGAAGTTATCGTCTGCATTGCATCACAATTCTCATGTAGAAGTTGCATATATTCTCTCCTAGAAGTTCTGAATATCATCTCTTGGGTGCCGTCTCTTTTGCATGCGGTCCGTAATGCCCCATACGCTACGATTGGCCGACCTCAGGACAACGTGAGCAGACATCTTCCATAATTGGTTAACATATTTAACCACTCTCCGGATTTCAACTTGGCCTCTAAGGTTTCTTGCCTACTTTGACCTTTCGGGTCAGGATGCCATAAAACTGGCGCACTTAAGTCTGACGCTATTGTTAAACATTTCAGACATCGTAAATACAAACATAAAACTGTTTCACTAAGCCTTTCTCAAACTCTGGTCTCACACATATATGCTAACTTCATTTTGAACTAAAAACTAAAATCAGTAAAACTTCAGTTTGAAAGTTCGAAACAACTTATTGGACATGATATTAATCAATAATAATACAATCATAATCAATCACAGCAATACAAATTGAATATGTTAGTGAAAAATATATATTTTTAAAAATCAAAATCTATGTTGAAATTTTACAAATATTTACATATTCCCATATGCAATCATACGATTTCAGCAAATTACCATATCTATAGTATCATAAATAATTTTTGAAAAATGCATTTAAAATTAAAGCTCGAAGGTTTAAAAAAACATATCTTTCAAAACTCAAACAATGCACACTATTTGCAAATTTGAAAAAAAATATTTTATTTTACTTTTATTTGAATCATCCTATTTTTCGAATATTTATTATGTACCATTGATTAAAAAAAAGCTTCACAACCAAATCCGAAAGCCTTTATTAAACAAATATACAGAAATCTGTCACCCCTCTCTTAACGAAAAGAGACAATTAACCATGGTCAATTGCGATTAATGATTGTACTTATGCACTAGGCTGTCAGCGAGGCTCAATAGAATTAGGAAGGAGCTAAAGCAGGTTGATCCTGGAATCATTTTTATTTCTTAACAAAAGATTAACAGAAGTGTTAAGGTTCTTGATTAAACATCTGGGGAAGATTCTGAGAAAAGGTGAATATATGCTTACTTTCTAGTGCTTGTGAAACGTAGTTTCATGTTGTTAGAATTTGCATACCGAAAAAAAATTGTCTACAGAAGAATAAAATACACTATTTAAATTTTGATTTATTTAAACATTTTGCGTAAATTAATTTGTTGAATCGTGGATTTTCACATATTTTATGCATTAGATATCAAATGGTATATTAATATTAACAAATTAAAATCATTGAAATAATAATTTAAATAAATGGGCCATAAATGCATGGAGTAATTTTTATGATTATCAAATATGTGACTTAGGGGTCAATAATGTGTTTCTTGTATTTTAGTACTCAGAAAAGTTAATTAAAAGAGTTAATAGCCTGAAATTCTAGATTTTAGATTTTATTACTTGTTCAACATTTATGAATTAAGTGTTTAAATAATTTTATAATTAATATATAAAAGTTATTTTAATATTTGACAGTTCCTTAATATGCCCTAAACTATGCCCTAAACTATACTTGAAATTACAATTTTAAAATAGACACTGTTGAATTACAATTTAATATGTTTTAGCAATAGGCAGATAAACAAACTTTTTTCTGTTGCTTCCTGTTAAAAATTTGATAATTTCTAGCTCATTAAAAATATATATTTGGTGAAATTTAATTGGGTTATAGCTTTCAGCGTATTTTGACATGCTTTCTAAACATAAATCGTCAAGGTCATTCATGTTCTCGTTTTGATCTCTCAAACTGAAATTTGAAAATATAACAGCTGGTGGTTCAACAGTACCATAAATAAAACTTACTTCCAGCACTAAATTCAACTTAATTCAATGTAAACAAAAGTGGAATTAAATCAAACAATCTTTCAAAATCGAACATTTTATGTAACAACTGTATTTGAACTTAGATGTTAGAACACTTTAATGTTAGAAAACTTAACATTTTATGAACTACTTTGTCCGAAGTACATAGCTGTATATATTTAAAATGCAATTAATTTTGCATTAAAACTTCAGTTTGAAAGTTTGAAACAATTTATTGAACACGATTTTAACCAATCATGACAAAGTATACAAATCATTGCGTCAGAATATATGCAGTCACGTAGGGGACTGTGCTTCAATACAAAAAGTCACTAACTGTACATTCAATAATTTACTTTTAGGTAACTACAAGATATATATTTAAAAAGAATATTTCATTTTTATATTGCTCATAGACAAAATGTATAAAAGAATTATTTAAAGTATTTAATGTCACATACATCTATCATAAACAAATAAATTCAGAACACAATGTTAATTGTAACAATATATGTATATTTTAATTTCAACATAAAACTCAAAAATGGAAAAAAAAAGACAATTTTCAATGCACTTTGCCTCGTCCTGCAAAAAGGAGCTCCTTTGTTCTCAGATACTTGAGAAAACGTTCCTCTTTCCTTTAAAGTGCAGAAGGCGGCTGAAAATCCAGGTTGGTAGATTCGCAATGTTTCATTACATTGGCCGCAACTCACTGCAAATCGAGTGTCGTGTGAAACACATGCATGCAAGTCCGGAAAAATGTTGCTGTCTTGTTGCAAATATTAATGTCTATATATTATGTTTTCTGATGCCTCAAAAATTGTACGAACTTAATATACGAACGCCTCCTATCTAGAAAACTATGGATTTTTGTTTTGTTTTGGTAATTTGCGTTTTAAAATCCTTAGAATGCCGAATGTTATTCAATTCTGTATTTCTGAGAAATTTTCATCAAATATTAGATTTTTTTTAATTTAATAATTATAGTTGTAATTTTTAATATGAACATTGCGAGATCTGTACATTCAAAGTAAGATGAATTACGCTTTGGAGGTTTTGAATTTACATTTCAAATCACTGTATTCTACACTGTATTCAATTCCTACAGTGTGAAAATATGCAATAGTATTTAGTTCCTATACTGTAAATATATATATATATATATATATATCTATCTATATATATATATATATATATATATATATATATATATATATATATATATATATATATATATATATATATACATATATATACATACATATATATATACATACTTAATAAGTGTGAAAATATGCAATAGTATTTAGTTCCTATACTGTATATATATATATATATATATATATATATATATATATATATATATATATATATATATATATATACATATATATACATACATATATATATACATACTTATACATATATATATATATATATATACATATATATATATACATATATATATATATATATATATATATATATATATATATATATATATATATATATATATACATATATATATATATATATATATATATGTATTCGTTTCCTATACTATAAAGATATGCATATGCATTCAATTCCTAAACTGTGAAAGTATAAATGAATTTCATTACTGCACTGTAAAAATGTTTATGTATTCAATTCTAACACTGTAAAAATATGTATATAAATTCAATTCTTACATTGTAAAAATATGCATCTAGCTGCCCTGTAGGAATCAGGAATCTAGCTGCCGCGTAGGAAATAGGAAGTTATTTTCTAACTACAAAAATAATTCATCCGGAAAACTTTCTGCGGTGAATGTTTTAAGCTTTCGATTTGTACTGGATTATGTTATTTTAACTCTATATTTTTATCTAAACAAAACAAGTGAATTCGACACTAAACGGGAATGTTTGCATGCACATTCCTTTCTATCTATGCCAGGATATTAAAAGCAGGATGGAGCAACAGGAAGATGTGAAGTAAGTATTTCAGTTACAACACGAGTTTTACAACACACATAACATCACCCGTGTGTGAAATATATGCGACTATGACTCTAGAAACTTTGTCGTTAAAAGGTCTCTTGGCTCTCTAAACTTTGTGTTTGCTAAACAGATGACTTTTCCAAAAAAAAAACTATTTTGTTAAAATATTTCATTGAAATATTTTATATAATAAAAATTGGTTTTATTTAATGCGCAGTGCATATAATTCTATGGGCTTGATTGATTACTTATTCAAAATCCAACTTTCCTTGCAGTCCAATTAACTTCTTACGCAACTCATTATCTTTCGTTACACAATTCATCTAATGAGATAAACCTGAGTTATTAATCCCCATGCAAACAAAGCTATGCTGAAGAGTATTTCACTGTGTCACATTTGAAAATACACATAGAGTCTTAAAGTGCTACAACTTTCGTAAAAATGTAATGCGTGTACTGAAAAGCGTTATGTGAAGAATTATCTTTTAGATATACGTATTCTTCAAAAACTTAGCATATTTTTCAAAAAGAAGCAGTTATATATTATACAGACATACGCATTACATATTATGTTGACAATATATCTGTGTGCATTATTATAGAAATGGAGGCTACAGACATTATTTTTATATATATTTCAACAGCCTGCGCGTGACATAGATATAAATGGAAATTAATATCAGGAATTTCCTTTATTTCAATAAACTCTGCTGAGTATCTGATATTACATCAAGAATTATCGGTCAAGTGATTCACACTCTGCACAAAAATGATATCGGTATAATTTTGGCTTTTATTGTAGACATTTATAGTAGACATTTTAAAAATTCTAACTGCATTTATACTTTAACTCTTTTACTCCATTGTTTTTAAATTGAGTTATCTTACAGATTCTACTAAGCTATAAATATGACATACACCGGATTTCAAAGATCAGGACTATATGGTGGTGCAGAAACTCAAACAATAAATTCAGTTATACGCTTTAATTCTGTGGACGGATCTTGACTTCCTACATAACCCCTTAGTATTGCTTTGGCTGCTGTTATGCATCTGGAATTGTACAAATTTAATGAATGTTTGTTAACAGGAGCGTCTGTACAAAAATACGATGGAATTGCTTGGCAAATTTCATGGAGCCATTTCTGATCTGCACTCAGACTATGAAGATCAACTTCAGGAAAATTGTATGACAGAGGTAAACAGTTTGCAAGTGATTTCTGTTCACAATTCACTAGTTTTGCTTCCAATTGAACCACTATGTTCTCGAGGAAAGACCCTGATGT